>OX352745.1:8752500-10002500 GCA_947095525.1 Trisateles emortualis
TTAAAAAATCTTCACACCAAGACATTCAGATAGTTCTATTATTTTGATAATAATTTAAACTGAAAATAAAATTCAAATTTTATTTTTATAAACCTAAAATTAAAATAAATTTTAATTACCATCTTTCATTATTGTTTAATTAAATTATTAATATAATTTATCGCCAATATATTTGTACATACAAGTAAATTATCGTTATTAAATAAATTAATCTACTTTAAATATTTTTCTGCGATTCAATTGCAATAAAATCTATATATACGAGTATAATAAAAGTAATTTATTACTCACTTAGCGTCGCAAATCGGCCATAAAATTCAGCAACAGCAATAAAAGAAACACAGCTTCACATCCAATCACTAATAACGTCGTCACACAAACAAAACGCGGTGCAATGGACATAAACACCCGATACAGAGTCACTAGTGCGTACGTGGAAAAGTACGGGAAAGTTGTTCGCGTAGACTTCGAGTACGAAAGCTGCGTTCGACTCGGCAGCCGAAGCGGTACTAGCCCGGGCTGGGTAACCGCCCCCGACTCGCCCGCGCCTGAGCTCGCTCGCTACGTTTTCAGCAGACCTACGCGCAAAGACAACCTCGCATTCAGCCAAGAGGCCGTATACTCTTATCCTTCGGTTGAAGTGTAAAATCGTTAAATATTAAGTGATAGACATCAAATAATAAGTAATTACAGTTTAGGTTGCGTGCGTTGGCGAGTTTTATTTTGGTAATTTCAGTATTGATTGTGCATTTAAGTTTTATTACAAAGTCCGAGATACAGTTGAAAAAAGCTTAACTTTATGGATCGGCATTCCATTATAAGGAGTACGATCTAATAAAATGCAAAGACTCAGTAACGTAACAACGCACGGATTAGAATCATGAGATTTTAAATGGGAGTTCCGTAAATAACGTAGGTGAATACTAAAAAAGGGCTGTCCAAAATTCTTAGAGCCAATTGAAAAAGAAATGACCAGATGAAATTCAATTTTCTTTTTAGAAATTTCTTATATATTATATATTTGTTAGGTGGGGATTATACATAAAATTATCATTATAATAACTTATCTTCTTAATACAACAGAAACATTGGCTCTATATAGGTACAGACGGGATTAACATCTGTCAATTAATTTGTTTTATTTAGGTAGTGGGTAAGTTCAATAGTGTAATCGACAGTGTAGGTACGTTTTTCGGCTGGCACTAAGATGCTGAGAAGATGATAATGAACATACTTGCTAAAAAAATGCCAGATTGCTGATTTAAAAGTCCAACTAAAGAGGTAGCTTAAGTAGGTTTTCTTATTATTCCTAAATCGAAACAAAATCTTAATCACAGATTATATATAAGTACCTACATGTCTAATCTAATTCAAACAACGTTTTTTTTAGAAAATATTATAATTCCTATGGATTTATACGTAGCCTCATCTACCCTTTTCTATCTCGTATTGAGTTTCCGTCTATCAATGAGCTTAAGCCAATAGCATTCAGAGATATCCACGAAGAGACTGCACGCGTTATCTCACAAGGGGATACAAGGGTAAACTCTACAGTAAAACATCATTTTATTTACAAAAACGTTCACGTAATATACCAAGTTTTGGTACTGATATTTTATTTATTTATTTATTTTTCCCTTTTTCGCGTATTTTCTGTATATATATATTTTTTTTCCTTTTTTAATAAGTGTAAATATATTAGGTATATGGTGTAAATAATGTAAATTTAATTTAATTATGCAAAATATTATTTTATTTTTGTATGTACTTACTTATGTGATTATAATTGTTATTGATACTAACAAATTGTATTATTTAAATATTTCAAGCATCTATGAGGACAATTCGAGCCCTGCGCTGGGTTCGATTTGTCCACATTGCTGTCATTATTCATCAAAAGTCATCTTCGACATATATGTCAGACTGTATATATACAGTCTTCAAACTCCTGGGCAGATCTCGATCATGCCAGCTTTCAAACAAAAAAACCGCAACAAAATCCGTTTATTCGTCTGGGAGCTATGATGCCACGGACACGCAGATTCACAGAAACACAGACACGTTAAACATATAACACCCCTCTTTTTGGGGCGGGGGTCAAAAATACGAAAAAATACGCTTACTTCGTCACAAAACTCACATGAATTAGAATAAATTCTAAAGGCATGTCTGTCCGTCAACCCGCATTGGGCCAGCGAGTCTAAACTCTCTTTGTAGAAGTGAGGAAACCCGTGCCCAGCTGTGTGACATAAATGGGTTGCAATCAAATATCTTATATACAAAATTACCATAAAACAACTGATTTGAGCTAGGGATTAAAACTACACGTTTCATACAGTCAATCATCTCTTTTGACTGCTTCGGTGGTCCAGTGGCTGCAGTATACGCTTGCTGTGCACGAGGTTATGGGTTCGATTCCCACACGGGACAAAATTTTGTGTGACCCACAAAGAGTTGTTCTGAGTCTGGGTGTAATTTGTGTCCGTTAATTGTACGTTTGTAAATCCCCCGCGACACAGAGCTTGTTTTCAAGTGCGGGAGTTGTCTTTAAAAAAAATATTTCTAAATGTAGAATTCTAACCAACAATTTCTTAAGTGAATAGAGTTCAGTATTCATCGATATCTTAATTTATAACTCGGAGCAATTTCTGCTTCAACTTACAAAGGATTTAAAGCCAATTAGAGGCTACTTCACCCGGTACTCGAACTTGAGAAGTGTTGCCGTTTCATTTACTTCACAAACAATACCTCCAATTATATCTTTATTATGATAAAAATAGTAGATATAGGCACCTGAAGTCACAATTTTAAATATTTCATAACTAGACATCTTTGCGAAGCGGCTGGGAGTAGCTGGATGCGGGATGCTGAGGATCGTGCTAGGTAGTGCTGGTGATAACTTGGAGAGGTCTATGTCCAGCAGTGGACTGCGATGATGACGATGATGATGAACTAAACATGAAAGAAATAAAACGCTCTGCGTTTTTATTCATTTTATTTTCGTCATTCAGTCAAAAATATAAAAAGAAATACTGAGTGATTCTAGGTCACACCGATGTAACCACTTAGCCTAACCTAAGCCTAGTTTAGGATCAGATAGCCTTGTGTGAGATCCCAAAAACTGAGGGTGCGCTCCTTTCGACAGTTCGATACTGCCGAAAGGACAGGTCCAATGAGAGAAATATTTGTGCTACCCACAAATAATTGATCCGAATCTAGACGAACTCTATGCCCGTGAATTCCTCTATAATTCCTATTTACTTCCATTCGGTGAAAACTGCGCGAGGCACGAAAACTTATACCCAACATATGTTGCTCCATTTGTCCACTTACCAAAATAAAACTGTTTTGGACACTTTGGGAACTTTTGTTCTCTAGAGACTTTGCAGTGACGAAACAGGAATCACAATACCTTTGAGATTAGTATACTATTATACTTTGTATCTTATGTCAACAATACGGACATTATGTCATCCCTAAATGACACCGAAATAATACATTAGAAATATATAAAGAACTCTTTTAGACTGTGTTAATGGTATGAAGAATAACGTACATTTAAACGGTATTAAAAAGCTTAACTTTATTAAATAATATTAAGAAAACCAAGGGCTATAATAAAAAAATAATACATCTATTTCGGGTTTACAAATATAAGTATCAGAACAATACACTTAGGTGCTATTCGGTAATCAAAATATGTAGCTAATTACACCTTGCTCAGAACGTCATCTAAGTACCTAACTATGGCCCGCCTGATGGTAAGCAGTTACCGTAGCCTATGGATGCTTGCAACACCGGGAGTATCACTCGCACGTTGCGGTCGGCAACATGCGAGTGATACACCTTTCTTGAAGATCTCCATGCTACATTCTCTCGGGAAAACCTCGGCATTGGGTTGGAGCTCATTCGGAATGATAGAGGTTCTAAGATGTACGGATGAACACCCTGTCGGTGACGATAATTTTGTTGCTGACTGTACCTACTCGTGAATATTTTATTTAATTACGCACATAAAGTTACTAGCAACATAAATAAAAGCTTGATGTGTGCTTCATTCTACGCAAAGTTGGCGCGCTAAAAGTTAAGATATTTTATTAAAATTCTCTTCTACGTTTAGAAAGTTAAGTATGAATTTTTCAATACGCTCGCTTCTTGAAATTAGAATGTGGGTGTGTTGAAAAGCTGCGCAACGAAGAATGCAATTTTAAGTTTATGTATTCCAATGATAACTCACAGCAAACTTTGCTCAGAGTCTAAACTTTTTTAATTATTTTGCTTTGATCCAATATCGGTTCACCAGTCTTCACCGATTTAGGAGTCACAATCTCATGAAATTCGTTTTAACTCAAACTTACATTACCTCAAATATAAATCTAGAATTTTAGACGAATATTATAAAGTTAGTTTGTTTAAACGCACTTACCTGTAAAACTGCCAGTCATATTTCAGAAAACCATTTACCGACTGACCTTTTTTCGATTTGGTTCGATATGAGGAAGGTATATCATAACGCTACGACAAAGGCGTACCATGGCAGTAACAATAAATGTGCAGCGACTGTTACAGGAACAGCTAGGTAGTTGAAGATCTTATTTTTACACTGTTGACAGTAGCAATAATACTGGACAAAATAAAAAGATTTTATTACTTTAAGTCAACTCGCACACGGCCACCTGATTAAAAAATGGGCAATCATGCAAATTAGCAAGTGAATGGATACATTAAATTCTCGACAATCCATCCGTTTGGATTATATCATTTCATGCTACCATACTGTATATGAACAAATAATTGTCCATATACGTTTAATTACAGTAAAAGGGCGGAAAGCCAATTACGGTTTCCCTGAAAAGATAATAAAATGTAAATTGCCAATCATATTGTCGACGACCGTCATCCAGATCAGTCACGAGTATCATACAAAACATTTTACTCACGTATATTGTTCATGGAGTGATTAATATTTTATGAATTATGTGAACAAAACAAAAGAACAGGTTAAGCGAAGAATAATATTTATAATTGGAATTTATATCCTACATAAACGTTATACTTTTATGGCCTTTCCCCACACCCGTACGGAAAGTTTAACAATGTGTTATTGCTATTTTATAACCTTTTTTTCCATAAATATTGTATATATACATACTAGGGGTCGCCCGCGACTTCGTCCGCGTGGTAATTTGAAATATTTTTCCCGATTTTGCAATATATCTCACTACTGCTCCGCTCCTATTGATCAAAGCGTGTTGTTATATAGCCTATAGTCTTTCTGGATAAATGCACTATTCAACAAAAAAAGATTTTTCTAATCGAACCAGTACTTTCTGAGATTAGCGCGTTCAGCCAAACAAACTCTTCAGCTTTATAATATTAGTATAGAGTATATATTACTATACATATTTTATTCTATACATAACAGTGGCTGTCTTTCGATTGCTATAATATTAATTATGTTTTTTGTTTAACTGCGCATTATCGCACCATGCAAGCGAACATACCCGACTGGAGAAGGTGAATTATAGAAGACCGCAGTCAAATAAATACACTCAGTGGTGTAGTTGTGTTCCTTTGCTTGAATACAGATCTCCTGTAGAAAGTTCTTATGTGGGGGTGTTTTTAAAAATAACGTTTTTTTTATTCCCGTGTTATCCATAGGACAAAACAATAATGTTAAAAGTTTTGAAGGTCGGAAAAGTAATGTGCCTGGTTTTGCATAGGCTACGGTAACTGCTTACCACCAAGCGTGGGTATTTCCGTTTTCATCAATTTGTTTGCCATTTATTAAAAAAAATCTGTTAGACAGGATTTTCTAAGTGCAAATATTCTCATATTTTATGTTAATGTCTTAGGGTCAAGTCGGGCCATAAATATGGAAATTGAATGGGATGGCTAAGGCCTACTTTGGGTCGACGCGTTACAATGCATGACTGTTCTTATGAGAAAACGTTAATATAATCCAATTTTTCTAACTGTGCAGCTGTCCAATTTTTCTAATTGTCAAAATTTTGCCATGTAGGTTGCATTGGAACAAAATTTCAATGATTAATGAATGTAAATATAAATCATTTTTATTATATCAAAGAGGGATATAGATACTCAAATAGCGCAGACGACACGAAAGTGCAGACTGTACTGAGCCTCTAGACAAGGGGCATAAGCGATAGTCGAATCGAAAAGTCAAAAAAGAAAATGTATGGGATTTGACGTAAGGTTACGACATTAAATCGTATACTAACGTCAAATCCCATACATTTTCTTTTTTGACTTTTCGATTCGACTATCGCTTATGCCACTTGTCTAGAGGTTCTGACAGGGATAGCCGTCTGCGGGGAGGTAGGAAGGGAAGCGGGCGGGTGAATTCAATCATCCCAACCTAACGATATTGACAGCTCTAACTGCACAGGTACAAAAATTGGGTTATAATTAGCTAACTGCTGTGTAAAAGCTGGTTCGATCACAGAGTCAGGTCGTATTGGGTTTTTAATGAAAAATGTTTAGTATCCGTTCAAAGTCTTGAATTATGTCCGGAATACTGCAATAATCTGGCCTGTGTTATATAAGACCTATTACCAAACATATTTGGCAAAATGTGGTTCAGTACACTTTACCCTTTGTGGATAAAAGAGCATCGAGGTACTATATTATAATTCGCGGCTGCATCTGCGCGAACGATTCCAAGGTAACTGTGTTTTTTGTTATTCAGGATGACAATTAGCTTAGTACTATTTCAGACTAAATTAATTTATCTCTTTTCCAAGTTTCGTGTGCGTGATCATTCGTTCATGCATCCATTCAAATTTTCGCATTTATATTATTGGTATAGATTACATAGCTTTATGTTTTTTTCCCAAAAGTTTAAAAAGAGCATTAAGGTAAAACATTAAACATTTTAGATCAATATTGAAATGTAATCTTAGCGCTTCAACATTGTCATTCATATAAAGTGTTTTATGCGATTCTAAAAATGTTTAATGATTATTTATAAATTCCACCAAAAATATGAAAAAACGCAGAAATTAAAAAAGAACTGTTAAGTATATAGAACATGTCCAAATAACTAAACTCCGCGTTATTGACATAGTTCTGACAAGCACAAAAACTTTCATGTAAATTGATAAACTTCCAAGGTCAAACTGGACAAGTTTTGATTAAAGATATTGAATATTTAATAAATCTCTGAAAACGTATTAACTATGAACTGAAAGTTTATCAATGGACACTGAAAAAGCTAAAATCTCTATTCCACCACACTCATAGTACTATGGGCGAGTAGTCCGACACGACCAGAGAGAGATCAGGAGCAGGAAACTATCCATCGATAGATATCTTCGTGTGTGAGATATATCCGTGTACCTGTAAAAGACACGATGACTAATATTGAAAAAATATATTATCGTACTTACGGGTCTAAGTTATGTAGTATATCTAAAATGAAATATTTGTTCTGATGGACCGGCTGTCAACGTAGTAGAGAGCAGATAGATTACAAACAATCAAATATTTAAATGCGTTATTTATGTTGCGTGTGTTACTGCCGTTCACTTATATTGAGTTACTATCTTGTTGATTTAGGGGTATTCCTTGAAACGCACCTAACGAAGCGCACCTAAAGTATTCCTCGAAACGCACCATTCAGGTGCGCTAAGGAAATCATAGCACACCTGAATAGTGCGTTTCAAGAAATACTTTAGGTGCGTTTCAAAATAGGTGCGCTTCGAGGAATACCCCTAGATTTAATATAAACATTTTTACATAATTTAAATACGGTTTACATTCTTAATACGTAAACTTAATAAGCTTTAAGGACTAGCACTTAGAAAAAAAAGAAAAGCAGTATTTTATTCGAACAAACACAGAATAAAAGATAGACACATAATAAAAACACAAAAAAAAATCCTGTGTGATGTCAGAAAGGGTCCTAATCTCGGCTCTGTGCTGCGGCATTTTATACTGCAGCGCTGATTTTCTGATCAGGCCTTAGTGAGATCACGGTGAGTGTTATACATATAGAAAAATAAATAGATAGAAAACTTTTTATAAGACGTGTAAAAGCGCACGTAATATTACTAAAACAGTTGCTTACATAAACTACTAGCGTCCTAAAACAAACGAATCCGCTTTAGTTCTGTTTGACTGGACTTACAGGCGAATTTCTAAGCTTTTGAAAGCTTTTTTTAGTTTCTACGGGATTACTATAATGTTAACTATACTATGTTATAAACTAAACTATCGTAAATGCTGCTCGGCAGCAAAACGCCAAGATATTATTTCTAACTAGCTGTTGCCCACGGCTCCGCCCGCGTGGATGTCGGTTATCGCTGTAAATGTGTTATTCCAGACCATAATCTATCTCTGTTTCTTCTAATCTATGTAATCTATTTCTGTTTTTACGTGAAAGAGTAACAAACATCCATCCATCCATACTCACAAACTTTCACATTTACTTTTTTATTTACAGGGATATATATAGAGTTCGTGGAAGAAATAATGAGAAAGCAAATAACCCTATCATTGTGGAAACCGGCTCAACTATCTTGAAGATGGAAATTCTAAAAATGGGTAAAGCTTTCAACATAAGACACAAGACTAAGTTATGTTGTAAACATCTAGGTTTTAAAGCGCAGGAAGATGTACCTATTTTTATATCGGAGCATTTGACTTCAAAAGGGTCCCGATTACACTTCCTTGCACGAGACTTAACCAAATCTGGAACCTACAAATTTTGTTGGACTGCATATGGCAAGGTCTACGTTAGAAAAAATGAAAATTCACCAACAATTACGATAAGAAGTGAGGAGCAGGTACATAAACTTACCCAGGAATCATGACTATTTACCTACTACATAAATTACAGGTACCACTTATGCTTTTTACCATATATAAATTCAACATATTTACTAGTTTATATCCCGTTACTGTCGATTACAATTCATTTTTTTATTGTTATTCAACTCATGCACATAAAATCTATTGCAACAAGGTTTATTTTAAATCTATCTGATAAATATGTAAACACACTGTACTATGCAAACACTTATAACTGCAAATCATATACACACAATTATATCACTCACATCCACAAATCACAATCGCACAACATACACAGACTCGTACATCAAAAACAAATATCGTACAAGCAAACTTATACCAAATACATCAAACTACAATACGCCCAATTAACAGCTATTTTAAAAATAATACATACACGGTCTCTATTAAACCCCACCATAAATATTATAATACATAACCCACTTAATGACGCTTTCTATTTGCTTAATAATATATTAAATGAGTGACACCTTACAAACTCTTACTGAAATAGACAGTTTGGAAATCGCACGAGCCATTGCATGCGACTGCACGGAGCTTACCAAACACATACAAGTTCGCAAAAGTGACTTAACCATAATTTCCCAGAACATAAGGAGCATATTTTGTAATTTTGACAATTTTATGGTAACTATATCTACCTTTCAATTCGAGACCGATATAATAATTCTAACAGAATGTAGACTTAGTGCTCATAAATGTATTCCTCAACTGAATAACTATGATGCTTACTTTACTACACATCAGCTAAACCAAAATGACGGTGTAGTCGTGTATGTTAAAAGTAGTCTTAAACCTAAGGTGACAGAGATAACACTATCCCAGGCTTCTTGTCTTCAACTGGATGTACTCAATAACATTATTTTATGTATTTATAGATCACCGTCAAATACAAATACCGATAGCTTCATAAACTCTCTTAGTACTCATTTGGATACCTTAACCTCAAACAAAGGCATTATTATCGCGGGTGATTTAAACATTAATATTATAAGTAAAGAAGTAGAATCTTCTTACGAGCACAACAATAGAGTAAATTACCTTAATATGCTCTCTCTATATGGTATTCTTCCCGGTCATACTCTACCCACAAGAGAAAAAAACTGCTTGGATCATTTCATGCTCAAAATAAATAAAAAAAAACTATCTGCATTTGTAGCGGTGCTGTTATCGACTATAACTGACCACTACACGACAATCTTAGTAATTTCTAAGCTCAAAAACAACCCAATAGTACAAAAAACAAAGAGTACTATTGACTTAGAATTGGCATTAGAAAATTTAAAAAAGTACAACTTAAATGAGCTCCTGTTCTGTAACGATCCGAATACATTAACTACTGTGTTATTACAGAAGTTAACCGAAGCCATACATAATAGCACTAAAACTGTAAATATTCCGAACAGTAAACGAATAATTAAACCATGGATTACGCAAGGTATTCTCCGTTGTATAAATAACCGAAATAAACTTCAAAAAAATCTCCGACTTGATCCATATAATGATATATTAAAAATAACGTACGTACGTTATAGAAATTTTTGTAATAATTTAATAAAAAAATTAAAAAGGAATTATGAAAGAGATCTACTAACCAAATCAATAAATAATAAAAAAATACTATGGAAAAATATTAAAAATATAACCTATACAAACAAGACTAAAAATGAAAACACAGCTTTACTTAATATAAAATCCTCTCCAATCGAGTCAGTAAATTTTGTTAATAATTATTTTGTAAATATAGGCCATTATCTTGCTCAACAAATTCAACATAGCATTAACTTTAGTCCTGATGAATTTTATAAATGTACCACACAAGTTAACACCTTTGTTCTCCTTCCCACTGATTTAGAAGAAGTATATAGAATCTTGTTGAGCCTAAAACCCGATAGTGCTCCTGGCTGGGATAATGTCTCAACAAAATTCTTAAGACATGTAAGCAAAGAAGTTGTACCCATTATAACACATCTCGCTAACATTTGCTTTGAAAAAGGTGTTTTCCCAACCCCGTTTAAAAAATCGATCATCAGTCCAATTCACAAGACTGGGGATAAAGACGATATCAATAACTACAGACCAATATCTGTCTTACCTGCAATTTCGAAGATACTAGAAAAACTAATAAATGCTAGACTTTTAAACTATTTAAATAAATACAATATAATTTCTGACTCACAATTTGGCTTTAGACGATCCATTTCTACTGAAGATGCTGTCACTGCTTTAAGCTCATTAGTAACCGAGCAACTAGATAAAGGTAACAAGTGCTTGACAGTATTTTTAGACCTCAAAAAAGCGTTTGATACCGTGTCTGTCCCTATCCTTGTAAACAAGTTGGAATTGACAGGAATCAGAGATACAGCGCTCAATCTTTTTAAAGACTACCTTACAAATAGACAACAAAGAGTCAAGGTGGGCCAACATATTAGTAATGATGCAACCGTATCATACGGAGTCCCGCAAGGTAGCGTGCTTGGCCCAACGCTGTTCTTTATTTATATTAATCAGCTTTGTAATATGAGTCTAAGCAATGCTAAAGTTTTTTCATACGCTGATGATACTGCTGTGGTTTTTTACGGGAGTTCTTGGGATGATGTGAGACGCAGTTCAGAAGCAGGTATGACTCAAATAGCTAAATGGCTACAATATAATTTACTTTCACTTAATACAGCAAAAACTAATTTTATATGCTTTAGTGTAAGTAATCGCACACAGCCACCCAATGACTTTTGCATTAAAATACATACCTGTGATAATATAAACATTAATAACTGTAACTGTCCCTCTATAAGTAAAGTTACTCATACTAGATATTTGGGAGTGATCATTGACCAAAGACTTACCTGGTACTATCACCTTGAACAAGTCACTAGCAGGGTTAGAAAGCTTAGCTGGATTTTTAAAACTCTAAGACACATAATACCAACATGCTCTAACATTGACAAAAATCCCTCTAGAAATATTCTTAGAGAAATTTACATGGCCTTAGTACAGTCAATCTTGGTGTACTGTATCCCTGTTTGGGGAGGTGCACCAAAAACGAAATTTATTGTGGTAGAGCGAGCACAACGAGCCTTATTAAAAATCATGCATTTTAAAAACATCAGGTTCCCTACTGTAAGTCTTTACCACATAAGTAACGCGCTCTCAGTTAGAAAACTGTATATAGTTCAGACTGTACTAAAAAAACACAAAGTTCTTCCGTATGACAATCGTCTGAATTCTAAAAGAAGAAATTATATAGTAGCTGAAGCTCCAAGAACAAGAACTAAGGTTGCTAGTATACAATTTTATAAACGGTCCAGTCAACTTTATAATAAAATTAATAAAAAGATAAATATTTATTCTATGCAGTACTATCAATGCAAAATGAATTTAATAGAATGGATAAAACCACTAACCTACGAAGAAACAGAGACACTCTTATGACAAGTTAATATCTAGGAACTGCTACAAACACGGCACACAAACACACTTACTCACCTACACGCACACCCAAGTACACATACATACTCATTAAACACGCATACACACACACACACACACACACACACACTTTTACCATTATTTTAATTTTTAATTAGATATCTGCACGAATAGCTTTTTTCTCTATTATTTTGTATAACTTTTGCTAGGTATATTGTTTCTTAGGATAATAATGTTAATACGATATCGAAGAGCAGAGCCACCTAATACAGGCATCTATTTGCTTAAAAGGTGGTTCTAAGTACTAACTTTATGTAACACCTATTTGTGAGACAATAAACTTTATTATTATTATTATATTATTATAATGTAGGTAGGTAGGTTAGGTAGATGTAGGGTATAGCAGATGTTAAATCATTTGATCAGTTGGTGTGCTTACGAGTAAATTTTACCAAGTAAAATTTATACTCGTAAGCGGTTGAGCTACCAATACGATAACCCTATAGATGGGTGACTGCATATTGGTATTTCATCTAAGCGTCTCCGTGTTTTGGAGAGCATGTGAAAAGTCGGTCCCAACTGTTACCAGTCGTTAGATCACGACAGAGGCTTAAATATGGGCGAACTAAATAACTCTGTCACCAGGTTGGCCACTAACCAAACGATAAAGAAGACCAAGTGAAATTCACATTGGAACTAATACCACCTGGAATCGACTTCGCACTTCTTACTATTGGTTTTAGGTATGCTCACAGAAAATAAATGCTTCTAAATCCTTTCTATCTGCTGTGATATTCAATTCAATTACTGCTACAAAATTAATGAGAGACGTTCTCCCGACTCGATTTTTGCTTGCCTCAACAGAATAATTTGTCGACGTTATTATAATTTTAATTTGCCGACATTTATTTTAAGACGTGTGTCATATTTACTTTTACGAAATTTGGCTATAAATGCATCTCCATTTCATATTTTACTTCATTATAGTATTAATTGTTTTCTAAGGGCTGTATATTTATATTAATATTAAGTATATAAGACGAAAAGATTTGTATGTTTGTATTGAATAAACTCAAATCTACTGCACCGATTTCAAAAATATTTACCTATAAAAAAGCAGCAGTGGGACGTTTATGGTTTGATATGATGATGATGATCCGTTCAAAGTCTTGAATTATGTCCAGTATACTGCAATAATCTGGCCTGTATTATATAAGACCTATTACTAAACATTATATCTGGAAAAATGTGGTTCAGTACACTTCACCCTTTGTGGATAAAAGAGCATCGAGGTATAATTTAATTCGCGGATTCATCTGCGCGTACAATCCCAAGGTAACTGTGTTTTTTGTTATTCAGGATGACAATTAGCTTAAGTACTATTTCAGACTAAATTAATTTATCTCTTTACCAAATTTCATGTGCGTGATTGAGTATAAAACACATTCGTCCATGCATCCATCAAAATTTTCGCATTTATATTATTAATATAGATTAAAAAGAGAATTAAGGTAATATATTTTAGAACAACGTTGAAGTGGAATCTTGGCGCTCCAACATTGTCATTCATATAAAGTGTTTTATGCGATTCTAAAAATGTTTAATGATTATTTATAAATTCCACCAAAAATATGAAAAAACGCAGGCCAACTTGTCACAGGCTTATGAAATTAAAAAAGAACTGTTAAGTATATAGAACATGTCCAAATAACTAAACTCCGCGTTATTGACATAGTTCTGACAAGCACAGAAACTTTCATGTAAATTGATAAACTTCCAGGTCAAACTTGACAAGTTTTGATTAAAGATATTGAATATTATATAAACCTCTGAAAACTTATTAACTATGAACTGAAAGTTTATCAATGGACACTGAAAAAGCTAAATTTTCTATTCCACCACACTCATAGTTCTATGGGCGAGTAGTCCGACACAACCAGAGAGAAGAGAGAGATCAGGAGCAGGAAACTAGATGGATACCTACCTTTATCCGTGTACCTGAAAAAGACACGAAGACTAATATTTTAAAAAAAAAATATACTATCGTACTTACGGATCTAAGTAGTATTCCTAAAATGAAATATTTGTCCTAACGGACTGACTGACAACGTACTAGAGAGCAGATAGATTACAAACAATCAAATATTTAAATGTGTTATTTATGTTGCGTGTGTTACTGTCGTTGTATTATATTGAGTTACTGTCTTGTTTGCAATTTTAAATAGTTTACAATATGTCTAGATTTAGGGGTATTCCTCGAAGCGAACCCATTTTAAAACGCACCTAAAGTATTCCTCGAAACGCACCATTCAGGTGCGCTAAGGGCATCATAGCACAACTGAATGGTGCGTTTCAAGAAATACTTTAGGTGCGTTTCAAAATGGGTGCGCTTCGAGGAATACCCCTAGATTTAATATAAACATTTTTAAATAATTTAAATACGGTTTACATTCTTAATACGTAAACATAATAAGCTTTAAGGACTAGCACTTAGAAAAAAAAGAAAAGCAGTATTTTATTCGAACAAACACAGAATAAAAGATAGACACATAATAAAAACACAAAAAAAAATCCTGTGTGATGTCAGAAAGGGTCCTAATCTCGGCTCTGTGCTGCGGCATTTTATACTGCAGCGCTGATTTTCTGATCAGGCCTTAGTGAGATCACGGTGAGTTATACATATAGAAAAATAAATAGATAGAAAACTTTTTATAAGACGTGTAAAAGCGCACGTAATATTACTAAAACAGTTGCTTACATAAACTACTAGCGTCCTAAAACAAACGAATCCGCTTTAGTTCTGTTTGACTGGACTTACAGGCGAATTTCTAAGCTTTTGAAAGCTTTTTTTAGTTTCTACGGGATTACTATAATGTTAACTATACTATGTTATAAACTAAACTATCGTAAATGCTGCTCGGCAGCAAAACGCCAAGATATTATTTCTAACTAGCTGTTGCCCACGGCTCCGCCCGCGTGGATGTCGGTTATCGCTGTAAATGTGTTATTCCAGACCATAATCTATCTCTGTTTCTTCTAATCTATGTAATCTATTTCTGTTTTTACGTGAAAGAGTAACAAACATCCATCCATCCATACTCACAAACTTTCACATTTATAATGTAGGTAGGTAGGTTAGGTAGATGTAGGGTATAGCAGATGTTAAATCATTTGATCAGTTGGTGTGCTTACGAGTAAATTTTACCAAGTAAAATTTATACTCGTAAGCGGTTGAGCTACCAATACGATAACCCTATAGATGGGTGACTGCATATTGGTATTTCATCTAAGCGTCTCCGTGTTTTGGAGAGCATGTGAAAAGTCGGTCCCAACTGTTACCAGTCGTTAGATCACGACAGAGGCTTAAATATGGGCGAACTAAATAACTCTGTCACCAGGTTGGCCACTAACCAAACGATAAAGAAGACCAAGTGAAATTCACATTGGAACTAATACCACCTGGAATCGACTTCGCACTTCTTACTATTGGTTTTAGGTATGCTCACAGAAAATAAATGCTTCTAAATCCTTTCTATCTGCTGTGATATTCAATTCAATTACTGCTACAAAATTAATGAGAGACGTTCTCCCGACTCGATTTTTGCTTGCCTCAACAGAATAATTTGTCGACGTTATTATAATTTTAATTTGCCGACATTTATTTTAAGACGTGTGTCATATTTACTTTTACGAAATTTGGCTATAAATGCATCTCCATTTCATATTTTACTTCATTATAGTATTAATTGTTTTCTAAGGGCTGTATATTTATATTAATATTAAGTATATAAGACGAAAAGATTTGTATGTTTGTATTGAATAAACTCAAATCTACTGCACCGATTTCAAAAATATTTACCTATAAAAAAGCAGCAGTGGGACGTTTATGGTTTGATATGATGATGATGATCCGTTCAAAGTCTTGAATTATGTCCAGTATACTGCAATAATCTGGCCTGTATTATATAAGACCTATTACTAAACATTATATCTGGAAAAATGTGGTTCAGTACACTTCACCCTTTGTGGATAAAAGAGCATCGAGGTACTATAATTTAATTCGCGGATTCATCTGCGCGTACAATCCCAAGGTAACTGTGTTTTTTGTTATTCAGGATGACAATTAGCTTAAGTACTATTTCAGACTAAATTAATTTATCTCTTTACCAAATTTCATGTGCGTGATTGAGTATAAAACACATTCGTCCATGCATCCATCAAAATTTTCGCATTTATATTATTAATATAGATTAAAAAGAGAATTAAGGTAATATATTTTAGAACAACGTTGAAGTGGAATCTTGGCGCTCCAACATTGTCATTCATATAAAGTGTTTTATGCGATTCTAAAAATGTTTAATGATTATTTATAAATTCCACCAAAAATATGAAAAAACGCAGGCCAACTTGTCACAGGCTTATGAAATTAAAAAAGAACTGTTAAGTATATAGAACATGTCCAAATAACTAAACTCCGCGTTATTGACATAGTTCTGACAAGCACAGAAACTTTCATGTAAATTGATAAACTTCCAGGTCAAACTTGACAAGTTTTGATTAAAGATATTGAATATTATATAAACCTCTGAAAACTTATTAACTATGAACTGAAAGTTTATCAATGGACACTGAAAAAGCTAAATTTTCTATTCCACCACTCTCATAGTTCTATGGGCGAGTAGTCCGACACAACCAGAGAGAAGAGAGAGATCAGGAGCAGGAAACTAGATGGATACCTACCTTTATCCGTGTACCTGAAAAAGACACGAAGACTAATATTTTAAAAAAAATATATACTATCGTACTTACGGATCTAAGTAGTATTCCTAAAATGAAATATTTGTCCTAACGGACTGACTGACAACGTACTAGAGAGCAGATAGATTACAAACAATCAAATATTTAAATGTGTTATTTATGTTGCGTGTGTTACTGTCGTTGTATTATATTGAGTTACTGTCTTGTTTGCAATTTTAAATAGTTTACAATATGTCTAGATTTAGGGGTATTCCTCGAAGCGAACCCATTTTAAAACGCACCTAAAGTATTCCTCGAAACGCACCATTCAGGTGCGCTAAGGGCATCATAGCACAACTGAATGGTGCGTTTCAAGAAATACTTTAGGTGCGTTTCAAAATGGGTGCGCTTCGAGGAATACCCCTAGATTTAATATAAACATTTTTAAATAATTTAAATACGGTTTACATTCTTAATACGTAAACATAATAAGCTTTAAGGACTAGCACTTAGAAAAAAAAGAAAAGCAGTATTTTATTCGAACAAACACAGAATAAAAGATAGACACATAATAAAAACACAAAAAAAAATCCTGTGTGATGTCAGAAAGGGTCCTAATCTCGGCTCTGTGCTGCGGCATTTTATACTGCAGCGCTGATTTTCTGATCAGGCCTTAGTGAGATCACGGTGAGTTATACATATAGAAAAATAAATAGATAGAAAACTTTTTATAAGACGTGTAAAAGCGCACGTAATATTACTAAAACAGTTGCTTACATAAACTACTAGCGTCCTAAAACAAACGAATCCGCTTTAGTTCTGTTTGACTGGACTTACAGGCGAATTTCTAAGCTTTTGAAAGCTTTTTTTAGTTTCTACGGGATTACTATAATGTTAACTATACTATGTTATAAACTAAACTATCGTAAATGCTGCTCGGCAGCAAAACGCCAAGATATTATTTCTAACTAGCTGTTGCCCACGGCTCCGCCCGCGTGGATGTCGGTTATCGCTGTAAATGTGTTATTCCAGACCATAATCTATCTCTGTTTCTTCTAATCTATGTAATCTATTTCTGTTTTTACGTGAAAGAGTAACAAACATCCATCCATCCATACTCACAAACTTTCACATTTATAATGTAGGTAGGTAGGTTAGGTAGATGTAGGGTATAGCAGATGTTAAATCATTTGATCAGTTGGTGTGCTTACGAGTAAATTTTACCAAGTAAAATTTATACTCGTAAGCGGTTGAGCTACCAATACGATAACCCTATAGATGGGTGACTGCATATTGGTATTTCATCTAAGCGTCTCCGTGTTTTGGAGAGCATGTGAAAAGTCGGTCCCAACTGTTACCAGTCGTTAGATCACGACAAAGGCTTAAATATGGGCGAACTAAATAACTCTGTCACCAGGTTGGCCACTAACCAAACGATAAAGAAGACCAAGTGAAATTCACATTGGAACTAATACCACCTGGAATCGACTTCGCACTTCTTACTATTGGTTTTAGGTATGCTCACAGAAAATAAATGCTTCTAAATCCTTTCTATCTGCTGTGATATTCAATTCAATTACTGCTACAAAATTAATGAGAGACGTTCTCCCGACTCGATTTTTGCTTGCCTCAACAGAATAATTTGTCGACGTTATTATAATTTTAATTTGCCGACATTTATTTTAAGACGTGTGTCATATTTACTTTTACGAAATTTGGCTATAAATGCATCTCCATTTCATATTTTACTTCATTATAGTATTAATTGTTTTCTAAGGGCTGTATATTTATATTAATATTAAGTATATAAGACGAAAAGATTTGTATGTTTGTATTGAATAAACTCAAATCTACTGCACCGATTTCAAAAATATTTACCTATAAAAAAGCTACATTACCAGTGAGTAACAAAGGCTATAATTTATCTAAAAAATAAGGGATTACAACGAAAACTAAATAAATATCCGTCCGTGCGTGCCGCTAGTTATAAGATATTGAATGTACCTATTTTATGGCACCTCATATTTTACCTACCCAAATCTATGTATCCATATGCCATTATATTGCCAAATGGTTTGGCAATATTTTGATATTAATTTTTACGTTGACTTGGCGCTTTTTTGCACAACATGTTCCAATTTTCCTTCCCATGTTCCTCTTTTCCTTCCCGTGATCCGCGTCCTTGAGCTAAACAATATTGTCGGTTGCAAGTCCCTAATTGAAGTGGTATTAATGTCGCGGTAACGTTCGTGTATTAAATTTCTATTATGTGTTAAAAGCAGAGTTCAGTATTAGATGTGGTTCGTGCATAGAAATCATAATGGTTACACTGTAGAACTGATATAAGTAAATGTTATCTAGAGTCAGCTGATGTCAGCAGAGATTAGCTAACAGAAAGAAAGAAAAACATTTATTCGAACATACACAGGACATTATGGAGGGGGAAAAAAATAGGTACAAAATAGGTATTAAATAAAAAATAAATTTACAACATAACTATAGATATCTAATTTTATTATCCTGTGCGATGTCAGAATAGGTCCCAATCTCAGCTTTGGGCTGCGGCATTTGCATGCTGCAGCGCTGATTTTCAGATTGGGCCTAAAAGCGAGGCCACGGTCAGTTATGTACTAAAAACAGCGCGAGAGATATTAATTTGCACAAGTATGTGCGTGCAGGTGCACTCTCTAGTCTTAATTCTTATTCTTATAGTCCGATGGGACGACAATGCGACGGGTGCCGGCGGTCAGCGACGGAAATCTAAACTGATTTGCCAAGAATCCCAACTGTTTTGCGTGTTTTTTCGAAAATGGCTTATATGGTTTCGCTATGTTTTAAGAAAATGGTCACTCATCTATGGATGGCACTCATCTACGGATTGACTGCGGATTGAGGCTTGCCTAAATTTCTTGAAATCAGGATGGCAACTAGCAAATATATGTTTAAACTGAAAGTTCGGAATCTCCTCTTCTGGACTGGACTGGCAGGATCATCACACTAGTATATATTATTATTATTTATAGACTTGTATATTTATTAATATATGTGTAGTTAGTGTATCATGTAGTTTATGTAATTGTATTAATATAAGTAGGTAAGTATATTTAAACATATTCTGTTTTAGTTTAATATTGAAATAATTTTCTTATTTTTACTTTTGAATCTTGCACCTACTTCGTTTATCTCTGCATCACCCTAAGGTTGGCTGGTAGAGAATGCCTTTGGCATTAAGCCCACCAATGTACATTGTGTGCATAAAGTTCTAAATAAATAAATTTATAGATCTATCGATCAGTACGGCTACTACTTTTTTAACTGCGTGTCCTTTTAAATATAATATACAACACCTTTGAGTTAATAACTCTTGTAACTACTGGAAATAATCGCGTATTTCTACAGTGTTTTTATCACAATTTCTGTGTTCATGTATTAAAGCGCTTGGAAAACTCGGCGAGTTTCATATGACTACATACAATGTCATATAGATACCTATAAAGCCTTATAATAAGTACGCCGTTTATGTGCAGCGAGGCTTTAAGCCCAGTTTATTTTGTAAGTTTATGAGAACAAAATTGTGAGTAACCATAATGTACAGTAAATACTGGTAGTTGGTATATTTTGAATTTCCGTTTTTGTATACTTTGATGGTCGGAAAATAAGAGACGTAGGGCACCATACATGTATGCAAGCTCGACTGGACCTCCATAAATTATCCTACTAATATTATAAATGCGAAAGTTTGTAAGAATGAATGGATGGATGGATGGATGTTTGTTACTCTTTCACGTAAAAACTACTGAACGGATCTGGATGAAATTTGGCGCAGAGATAGATTAACGTCTGGAATAACACATTGGGTACTTTGTACAGCGATTACCGACATCCACGCGGGCGGAGCCGCGGGTGACAGCTAGTTTATGTGTTGTAAATGCAAATAATTAGCGACCGTCGTTGATTTTAAGTATTCTAAACAACTGTAGGTTTTCTTAACAAGTTTAGGTTCTTCATCATCTCAGCCATATGACGTCCACTGTTGAACGCCTTGTTGCCTCCACAATGGCCGATCATGAGCTGCCTGCTTAGGTTAATGATCAAAAATCAGAATTATCTCAGATTTACAATACGTAATAATTTTATCGTAAACCTGCGACAGATATACCGGTCGGAAACAATTTTAAAAAATTAAACATAGCAAAAAAAAGACAATACACAACAGTAGTCTCTACACCGCCAGAAAGAGCAAATATCCAAATTGAAACACAAAAGAAATCGAGTTTTCATTACCGTTAATTTTTCTATTGAGCGATGGAACAGTATTCTATCTGTCTGTAGCAATCCATTAATCCAAATGTCGTGCCCGATCACGTTCAATGGCAATTGGATTTTTCTTTTTTTCTTCCGTATTCCAACGACAAAGTGTACCATTACTCCTTCTGTAGTAATTCTGTTCAATAAAACTACACACTTTTAGAGTTCCTTTCGCTTGCATTTACTTTACGATCGGCTCTTAAACCGGGTGATCTAGACATGACACGCTTTTTAAATGACATCTTTAAAGGTATTTTTGCTTGATAGCAGAATGATGTATCTGTGGAGTTGATTTTGTTTGAACGAAATCATTTTATATTTTTTTATTTTAACAAGATCTAAGTTTGCCTATAGGCTCAGCAGCTATTAGAATAAATATATTAGGCTGAGTACATAGACAGTAAATATAAAAATTTACTTAAGCTACTTAACCAACCGTGCAGTCTAAAAGTTTTGAAAGAAACGTTTTCCTATCCCAGGGATACCAGATACGCAAGTATTCTGGTATTGTAAGCATCCTTATGCTATGGTAACTGCTTAACATCAGACAGGTCGCATGTTCATGAAAGGGTTCCATACAAGTAAGTCTGACTGTGAAAGTATCTCCACCTTCCATCATATATTATTATGTCTCATTTTGGGACGCATTTTTTTTAGAATAAAATATCAGTGTCATCCTAAACAAAAACCCCTGGTGTTAATTTATTTTATACTTAGAAGGCAAACAAAAATACGGCACGTAGCTATATGCTTTAGCCGTATGATTGTTTGCCACTTTAGTAATATGGACTAGTGTTCTCATATACGATAGATTGGCTCCAATACTCTTCAACAAAATATAATATTCACAGTTCAGGCCTACAAAAAAAAAATGATTACGTTTACTGAAAATAAAATTAGCGAACTTCCGTAGCTGTCGGAAGGCTGAGATGTAAAGCAAATTGCCAATGATAGAATTAGGCCTTAAGAGGCCGGATGCGGTTCATTTATTGGAAATAGGAACGCAGGATTAAGGGTTAAATATTTTCTTCACCGACTTGAGGTCGACTTGGAAATGTTAAAGCGAAATTGTACAGTTTTGTGAAAGTTATGTTTTAACTAATCTCGTATTTTTACATTCATCGTCCCTTTGGTTGTACGTCGCAGCTGTTTATATGTAAACTTTGAGAGAAATAATAATAATATAATTTTCGGGATAACTTACACATCGCTATCTGAACCCAAACTAGGCAGAGCCTGTACTATGGTAACCAGACAACTGATAAACATACTTATATATTTCTAAATACATACATATTCTAGATAAATTACACCCAGACACAGAACAAACATTCGTGCTCATCATACAAAGATTTGTTCTGGGTGAGAATCGAATCCACCAACACCAGCAGGCCAGTCAAATTGGCAAACAGAGATTTATGGTTCAAACTTCAGAAGACTGCAGTTGAAGAAAGCATTGTCTTATATGCACCTGTGATTAGACAACGCCCGCATAAGGAACAAGGTCTGTATCGCGAGGGACTACCTATATTTATTTTTATATAAAACTTTATAAGGGAATATTACTGTATATGTAATCTGTGTATGTATTCTTTTTTGTTATGGTTCACTGCACGTGTTAGGTAACTGTTGGTGCAGTGAGCAGTTGAAATGAATAAATAAAAAAATAAAATACAAACATAGAGCTCTAAGCACTCGGAACGAACATTAATAAATCACAAAACGTTTTGCCTCATGTAGAAATTGAACCTGAAACGCAACACGATGCGCAGTGGTAAATTGCGAGGTAACCACCTCTGCACACTTGAGCACTTATATTTTATGACCTGCGCATTTACCTAATCTCCGATGAGATAAGTGTCTGCGAGGTTCTTTGTCTCTTACATTCATTTCTAAAACCCATCTTGGGCATTCTTTTCGGCATCTCCAAATTCATGAAATATTTAAAGCACTAAGCCTCCATGTAGAACACTTCTAGTTGCCCTACAAGTCGCTAGAGAAGTTTCTGAATATGACGCAACAGACGTTTGAAGAAATATATTTCTGCAAATCTTATACTGAAAAGGTACTTTAGCGTAAAAGAAACAAAAAAGATCTTCATCTCCGCCGCGTTAATTACTGACTTTAGTTTTACATCAACAGTCTAGACGACGAATTAACAAAATAAAATAAAATCTTGATGGATGAAAGCACTTAAATTTCTAAAAAAGTTTCATTTTATTTATAAATCGTCTTTCATATCGATTTCGCTAAGGGCGGCCAATCTCTACGGAGATAGCCAACTGTCACACGTATTATTATTAGTTTTCTTGTACTTCACAGTATGTATGCAAACAAAGGTACATTCTTCATCAATAGTCAGCGTGTATGGATTAAGGCCCAAAACCGTCTCAGCTCTCTTAATAGAGGAGGGAAGACCCGTGCTCAGCAGTGGGACATAATATATGGGTTGCTATTATTATTATTGTATAATATGTAGTTCGACGGCAATCCGAGTCTGAAGAAAGATCAGATGCAGGATCAATTTCTAAATTTCCTTTGATCTACAAAGGTTAAGGTTTCAGGTCTTAAACCCTCGAAGACCTGTGTCCAGCAATGGAATTCATTACCCCTCTTTTACTTTGCAATATATATAATAGTTTATTCCATTCAAAAATATAATAGAGATTATTTGTTTTTTTTATTAAAAAAGACAACTCCCGCACTACAAAACAATCTCTGTGTCGCGGGGGACTTTACAAACATACAATTAACGGACACAAATTACACCCAGACTCAGAACAATTCTTTGTGGGTCACACAAAGTTTTATCCTGTGTGGGAATGGAACCCACAACCTCGTGCACAGCAGGCGCATACTGCGGCCACTGGATCACCGAGGCAGTCAAATTATAATTATACACAATCAATTCTGATGACATTTCAATCAATTAATTAAACACAGGCTGTAATTGGCAAACGCTGCAAATAGCGGAGACCTACTCTGCTATTTGCATTCTATATGGCAGCTATATCTCGGACATTGCTGTAATTACACCTATGGTTAAGGTGTTGAATATAGAATAGGATTAATTGGTATATGCCATCCCTGTCTTGGTGATTATCAGTAATGAAGGAGGTCTCTGTTGGATATTTTAATTACAATAATTGCAACGGTGGAAGGAAACCCACATGTCTTTGAAGAAATTCTAAAGACATGTCCCAACCCGCATTAGGCCAGTGTGTGTGAATTAAAGTCTAAACCCTATCTCTCTTGATAGAGGAAATTATCATTATAATTGCAACACCAACATTAAAAATGTAAATTATTATATTAACTGTGGCAACACACCCCTTCCATCTGTGACAGTCGTCCAAAACACACGTTTTATTTACTGCTCCGCTTTTTTATTTGTTCTTCCCCGGCACCAACGTACCAGCACATAATCAGCACCCATCACCACAATAATACACCGCTGCACAATCTCTCATGATAAAACGGTATCTATATCTAGAATACTCGATATATTATTATTTTCTCAGACACGTAAGCTTCCTCACGCTTTTTCTTAAAATTAGTCACAAGCAGTAAATCATTTGATTATAACGTACTAGTTGTCGCCCGTGACTCCGCCCGCGTGGATGTCGGTTATCGCTGTAGCCTATGTGTTATTCCAGACCATAATCTATCTCTGTGCCAAATTTCATCCAGATCCGTTCAATAGTTTTAACGTGAAAGAGTAACAAACATCCATCCATCCATCCATACTTACAAACCTTCACGTTTACAATATTAGTAGGAAATTGCCAATATAATGAACTCACATTGGAACATTCACAACTGAGATCGCACTTGCAGCTCATGTGTACAAGTCGGGTACTACCTGACCACCACTGAATCGCTTCGTATAAAGAAATGGCTTAAATAAACTATCCCTTACTAGAAAAACCTTTACTATTGTGAGATAAACATCAAGGCAAACAACTCAAACGATTTTATCTCTATTGTTCGGCAACCTACAGGTTTGTTTTAGATTTCCACCGTTCTTTTGTATGTATGATTAAGGCTAGAAAAGCGAACAAAGAACCATATGTGAAGTGTTTTCATCATTAAAACAAAACATATACATACGTATTCGTATATGTATTCGTAAAAGTCCGTCTGAGAATCGTAAGTACTTTAGAAGAATATGTAAGTTATTGTTTTTAATGACATCTCCCGGACTAGAGAACAATCCCTGTATCGCGGGGACTTTACGAACACAGAATAAGATAGGTATAGGAAAACAAAGGGAATAATCATTTATTTCTCATGTTCTTAAATTAAAAGAGAAAAATTGAATTCGCAAAAGAAATAAACTAAACGGTTGAAGAATAAATTAATGCGTTCTAAGCTTTCTAAATATGAATATTGCTTTAACTTTTCACAAAATAACCCTCACATCCTTGCACCTCAAACTTGCCGTACCGTAAGATTCCAGAGGAATTTCTTACCACGTACGATTAGGCTGTGGAATGAGCTCCCTGCCGAGGTTTGCCCAAAAGACTATAGCATGGGTTTCTTCAAGAAAGGAGTCATAAGGTTTTTTAAAGGGTCGGCAACGCGTGAGTGACACCCCTGGTGTTGCAAACGTCCATAGGCTACGGTAACTGCTTACCATCAGGCGGGCCGTATGCTTGTTTGTCACCTTGGTAGTATAAAAACAAAAAAAAAAAATCCTTAGTACCTACGGCTAAACTGTAAACTGCTATAGGTGTTTTAGAAGTGTTACATCATAGAACAGCAGTGTTGTCTCTGTTTTATTAAAATACTTGTCACCTATTTTTCACTGTTCGACGATGAGTCCTTTTTGAATTAGATGAATGAAAAAAATCTCGGCCAGATCAGTTTTTAACGTGCCTTCTAAAGCAAGGACACGCTCTAATAAAATATCAGTATAGATAATATGTTATGGTAGCTAACCCTTTAAGGCTGCGGGGAAACACTGGATGCAAGCAGCCCAAGATCGGTCATTGTGAATACTATCAATAATATGATGAAAGCCTACGTTTAACAGTGGAAGCCATCAGGATGTGATGATGATGACGAATGATTCTGGCTATGCTATAAGCGTCTCTAAAGATAACTATTGGGAACAAAACTTCTCAACTACCCTATATCTTTTTATGCAAAATTCAAACGTAATTCGAATTCCAAAATATCGTTAATCACGTTTCCGAACGAAACAAACTTTATTTTGATGAGGGCCCATCTCTAATTTGCTTTCGTCTCCCCTTTCTACCAAGTTTCGTTCTGAAAGCATCACTGTTGCTGATCGCATTAAATAAATAGCGCTGGAAGTGAACTTCATCAATTAGAGTGTCCGTACCTATATACCCAACACTTGAATAACTGACTAATGTCTATAATTAATATTAGGTAATTGAACCATTTGGCCGTTGTATATTTTACTTGCCGGCTGACTTAATTTGATTAGATTTATTTACAACTCATTATAATTACTAACAATGTTCTACGAAAGGGTTTAGAACGAATTTTGTAATAAAGTTTGTAATGACATCTTTATAATTTTGGATTTATGTAAATAAAAATACATAGTTAATTTTTTATTACTAAAGCCACCATCAGGCGGGCCGTATGCTTGTTTGCCACCTGGGCAGTATAAAAAAAGTGTTCTCTGAACCTTATTTCGGGTACGTTGGCTAATCTCAAAGGAGACTAGCCATATGCACAGGAGATATTATAGTGTCCAAGTGTGTGCGCAAACACAAGTGCAATATTTATACCCTCACTCTCATAATCCGATGGGACGGTAGTCCGACACGATCGGAGAGAGATCAGGATCTGGAGAGAGATCATTACTACACCACAAATTAATATAAATAAATAACAAAGAAGAATAATCATACATACAAAAGAACGGTGGAAATCTAAAACAAACCTGCAGGTTGCCGAACAATAGAGATAAAATCGTTTTAATAAATATATAGGTACCACCTACCTATATATTTTTATATATAGAAAATAACTTTTTTAGTGTCAAATTATACCGAGCGTTCTGTTAATGAGTCATCATTAAAAAATATAGAGTTACAAAATCAAGTATCACTTTTTTCTCGAAACGAAATTTAAATTTAGTTTCTCCACTTGGAAAAAAATAGTATTCCTTTTTTTCACATTAAATTTCGTTTCTCCACTTGGAAAAAATCGCACCGAGTAATAATTATTGAAGTAGGTATAATTATGTATATTAATTGTTTTATTTACAATAAAGATGTTTGTTTATTAGCGTACCAATGCTAAAAAATATTTCAAATTTTTAAATAGTTTTCTTATTTGGTTTTTAAAATAAGCAGCAATGACAAACAGACAAAGTCGCAACTTAAGGGTTAATTTTGGTACGGAACCCTAAAAAAACAGTGTTTTTCCCTTCTTTAAAGGGTCAACAACACGTGAGTGGTACTTATTGCAATGCTACTAAACCCTAGTGATAAAAATACCTGTTTATTTGAAGTCACGTAAGGTAAGTTTATCTAGTTTACTACTTGAGGGGCTCGTAGATGTACTCCATCAGTTCAGGTAGTTAACTAAAAGTAAACAAAACGAAGCTTCCTTAGGCTTTCACAACCTTTCACTGTAATAGTATTTTGTGAATATTGTTAAAGAAAATCTTATTTAATTGATATAAATGAATATTTGAATATTTCATTTGGTTCATCAAACTTCGAAATAAGAAATGACTATCTAAAGAAATGCACATTTTTATGATTAACCTTTAGTTTTTTATACTTCTTAAGTGGCAAACCAGCATACGGCCCGCCTTATGTTTAGCAGTTACCGTAGCCTATGACGCTTGCAATACCGGAGGTATCACTTGCGTGTTGCCAGTCCATTTTTTTACACCAGGAGATGGAGTTGCCCTGGGATAAGAATACATTTCTTCAAAACGCATCCCTAAATGAGCGCTGGAGACCTGTACTCACACACAGGAACACAACTACACTGCTGCGGTCTTCTGTAAGGAGGAGGTCCTTCCCCAGTCGGGCTTGCTCGCTAGTATGGTGCTGTACTTCTCTTACTTACTTACTCGTAGTACCTAGACACCTATTAGATCGGCAAAGTTAAGTAAGCTTGCCGCGGTCAGTCCGAAGATGGGTAACCATATTCTAAATACACAGAGAGAACCCTCCATGTTTTGTAAAGCATCTAAAATCGTTGGCTCTTCGCCTTATCGTTCCATCGGCCTATGAGAATGAAGAAATAAAGAATGCGTCTGTATTTACGCATACTCTTTCTACTATAATATAATTACAAGCAGCCCATCCCGAATTCGCACGGGTCAACATTTATTTAATACTAGCTGTTGCCCGCGGCTCCGCCCGCGTGGATGTCGGTTATCGCTGCAAAAAGTAGCCTATGTGTTATTCCAGACCATAATCTATCTCTGTGCCAAATTTCATCCAGATCCGTTCAGTAGTTTTAACGTGAAAGAGTAACAAACATCCATCCATCCATCCATCCATTCTTACAAACTTTCACATTTATAATATTAGTAAGGATTTTCGTCATATATATTTTTTATGTAATAAAGCCTATGATACTCACTGATAATGTAGATTTCTATAGGTATAAAAAACCGGTAAAGTAGTTTTCCAGTTTATCCATTACTAGGGGTTGCCCGCGACTTCTTCCGCGTGGTTATTTGGAATATTTTTCCTGATTAGCAACATATCTCACTACTGCTCCGCTCCTATTGTTCATAGCGTGATGTTATATAGCCTATAGCCTTCCTGGATAAATGCACTATTCAACAAAGAAATATTTTTTCTAATCGAACCTGCCCCTCTAGACAAGTGGCATAAACGATAGTCGAATCGAAAAGTCAAAAAAATTAATGTATGGGATTTGACGTAAGTTTACGATATTATATCGTTAACTTACGTCAAATGCCATACATTTGATTTTTTGACTTTTCGATTCAACTACCGGTTATGCCATTTGTCTAGAGGTTTAGTACTTTCTGAGATTAGCGCGTTCAACCAAACAAACAAACTCTTCAGCTTCATAATGTTATAGTATAGAAAAAAAACATTCAAAAAAACATATCCCATACTATACCTATCTATATTATTTTCCCTTTACAATATTAGAAGGTATAAAGAGGTTTTTACACTGTGATATTAGTTAACATTATGTCACGTAGTTAACTAATTACCGTTGAGATTGGCCGCCATAATCAAAATTGATCTTGTAATCGAATCCTGAAGATAAACAATGTATCCAAGCCCCTCATAGTACAATCATTTATTTTACGTGAAAAAAAAGGATTATTTACCGCCCTAGTACAAATTATTGCAGTGGGATGTGGCATAACTTTATCGGTATAATAAATCATGGGAGTGGACACGTAGTTTGGGGTCATTAGTGAGTTAATCGTGACTGTTCAGGCTACTTTTACCGACAAATCGAATTATCAGCTTAGGTCATTAGAATTAGTTGACTACCTTGGTGGTTCAGTGGGCGCAGTATGCGCCTGCTGTGCACGAGGTTGTGGGTTCGATTCCCACACAGGAGAAAACTTTGTGTGACTCAAAAAGAGTTATGCTGAGTGTAATTTGTGCCCGTTAATTGTATGTTTGTAAAGTCCCCCGAAACACAGAGCTTGTTTTCTAGTGCGGGAGTTGTCTTTTTTAGTTGAATAATTGAATTAAAAGATTAACAGAGAAAATAATGTGGGGAAGAATAGATTTGAAGGTCGGCTCAAGAGCAAGAGTTGTGGAAATCCTTGGGGGAGGTCTATATCCAGCAGTGGATGTCTTTTAGCTGAGATGATGATGACGAATAGATTTTATAAATAAGTTACTGATAAATAAAGAATAAAGAAACATGAAAGAGAGGTAGGGCACCATACTAGCAAGCAAGCTCGACTAGGGAAGGACCTTACAGAAGACCTCAGCCCAAATAATTACACGAACCGGTGTAGTTGTCTTCCGAGAGTACAAGTCTCCAGCGCTCATTTAGGAATGCGTTTTGAAAGAAACATTTTCCTATCCCTGGGCCTTCTTGAAAGACCTGGTGTAAAAAAATGGGTTGGCAACGATACCTCTGTTATTACAAGCCTCCATAGGCAACGGTAACTGCCTAACATCAAGAGGCCCGTATGCTTGTTTGCAACACAAGTGGTAATTTAGAAAAATGCTCGCAGGACTCTTGATAGAGGAGACCCATGCCCAGCAGTGGGACATACCTATATAAACTGTTTTTATTGTTTAACATAAAAGATACAAGTGAATTTTGAGGTGAGAATGTCTAATTGGTCTATGGCACGTGTTGGGAGAGGCCTATGTCCAGCAGTGGACTGCGATAGGCTGATTGATTGATTGATGTCTAATTGTGCGGAGTTGTAGAAAAAGAGATTTGAAAAAAGAATACAATAAATTCCCTGCGACACAGGCTTGTTTGCTAGTACGAGAGTTGTCTTTTTTAAAGAAAGAACTCAATTTATATTTCTAAGTAGTGCTCTTGTGAAAGACACAACAAAAACTTCACCACGTTAACATCTAACAATTATTTGGACTTGCAGTCTGGTAAGCATTGGTAAGTAGGTACGGTCGGCAACGGAGTTAGCTGTACAAGGCCGCTTTATAAAGATTAGTTTTTTAGGAAAACCAATGAATGAATTTGTGTGAAATATATGTTTATCTGTAGCATTAGTCTAATTGTACACTGATACCAAATTCCACAGAGATATATATAATAATAGCAACCCATATATGTCCCACTGCTGGGCACGGGTCTCCTCTCCTCTATCAAGAGAGAGATAGGGTTTTGGCCTTAATTCACACACGCTGGCCTAATGCGGGTTGGTGAATCAGACATGTCTTTAGAATTTCTTCTAAGACATGTGGGTTTCCTCACGATGTTTTCCTTCACCGTTAGCAGATGGCGAATCATTTGATTAGTACATATAAACTCCACAAAGTGAAATTCACATTGGTACTGCCACCCGGGATCGAACTCGCACCTCTTGCATGCAAGTCTGTTACTTTCCCACTCGGCCACCACCGCTTTTTATATATATAATGGATTTCTTAAAAAACGAATCTTCATAGAGCGGCCCTGTACAGCTAACTCCGTTGCCGTGTGTACATCCGCTCATATCTCCAAACAATTTATTTTATCTTGTAACCCTTTGTATTCTTTTGTGCCCTTCCATCACCTATGAGTACATCTTGCTTGAGTTACTACTAGTACGCCTTTGATGGAGATATACTTGTCTATCCCAGGGAGCTCTTCTAGCAGTCAAGACACGCATAATAGGTGGCGTATTGACTCATCTTCCCCACAGGTCCTGCATATCCGGCTATTTGCCTTGCCAGGCCCATCTATAACTCCTTATATGCTAAATAGATTACTTAGTAAACAAGGCAATACTGATGCAAAGTCCCTTGACAGCACTAGAATGGTTCTGACGACACGCTTGGGAATCAAACAATCTTCCTCATCAAGTACCACGCGATATAAGTGCTTATGGTATAATAACTATATATTCATTGTCATCATAAAAAATACACTTCTGTATATAATTATCGCGACTTTGTTTTGTTTTCAACCGAATTTCAAAAAGGAGGAAGGAGGTTCTATGTTCGTCTGTAAGTATGTCTTTTATTTTCCTTTTTCATATTTATTCTAGGATAATTATAAACCGATTTTTCAAGTTTTATTTCTGAGGGTATATTCCCATATTAATATTGGACCATACACATGGACAGAAGAATCTTTATTATATATCTTTATATATATAATTCTTATTTACGTGTGTATGTCACTAAACTCCTCCTAAACGGCTCGGCTGATTTTAATAAAATTTTGTGTGTGTGTTCGGGTAGGGCCCCGGTTGGTTTAGATTCACAATTGGACCTGGTAGGTGGCACTACTGTCAGTATATCAGCTTTTCTGGGCAGGACGACATCTGCCAAGTCCGCTAGTTATCCTTACTAATATTATAAATGTGAAAGTTTGTAAGAATGGATGGATGTTTGTTACTCTTTCACGTAAAAACTACTGAACGGATCTGGATGAAATTTGGCACACAGATAGATTATGGTCTGAAATAACACATAGGCTACTTTTTGCAGCGATAACCGACATCCACGCGGGCGGAGCCGCGGGCAACAGCTAGTATATAATATATAAAGAGTTCATTTTATAGAAAGCTTACAGTCTAATAAAACCACTACAACTAGAACGAAATTGGTATAAACAAATTGCCAACAATAATAAAACATGGTAAGTTATTTTAAAATACTTCTACTTCAAACCTTTAAAATAACACTATAAAATATAAATACTTTACTTATTAAACAGCGCCTGCTAAGGAAGCCCGAGCAACGCGTTATTACAAGCGATATTGCTATTTTTTTGCACAAACAGCTATTACTCGCCTTCCTCTTCATTATAAAAGTTGTGTTCATACCTTATTACTGTATGAAAATAAAGAACGATAATGTAGAAAAAGTTAGCTCACGTATTAAGAGTTAGGGCACTATTCAAGCCTGCCTTCAACTTACGTAGTAACTTAATCTATGCTTCAACTACAGTGCAATTGTGTGACAGTGTGTGTGTGTAAAGGTTTTCAGTGCCCATTAAAGATAAACTTTTTTAAATTAAAAAAGTTGATTCAGTTTAGATTGACTGCCTTGGTGGTTCAGTGGCCGCAGTATGCGCCTGCTGTGCACAAGGTTGTGGGTTCGATTCCTACACAGAACAAAATTTTGTGTGACCCACAAAGAGATGTTCTGAGTCTGGGTGTAATTTATGTCCGTTAATTGTATTTTTGAAAAGTCCCCCGCGACACAGAGCTTATTCTCTAGTGCGGGAGTTGTCTTTTTTTAAAAAGAAAAAAAAAGAAATACCTTCGTTAGACTATAAGGGGTTTTAAGGTTTTTGAAAATTTTACAACTTGCCGTACTGAAGTCGGTTTTTCTTTAAAAACTAATGTATTTAAATAAAAATATTTTACAGAACGATTACATTAGCATAGCGCAGTTCAAATGATAGCTAGTTGAACAATTACAAAATATTTAACTTCTAAATAGGCGTTCATTCATAGCATTTTATTGTTATCGCTGTATTTAGTGTACTCTGGATTATTGCAAGAAAATAATATTAAACATACTGAAACAACGCTCATAAAAACTACATAAAAATAATAACCAAAAACGATGAAAACGGGCCTAATATCTATACATTTATTTATTTACCACTCACTGCATCTTTTTACATAAAGGCCTTAACCTAATTATTAATTTTAGTAACAAATTAACATATAATTGCTCTTCCTGACTGACTCATTCATTCATCATGCAGAGCCTAAAACGAGAATTCAAAATTGAAATTTTGCACAAAGATTCCTTAGTTTTTTTTTTTTTTTTTATACTACCAAGGTGACAAACAAGCATACGGCCCGCCTGATGGTAAGCAGTTACCGTAGCCTATGGACGTTTGCAACACCAGGGGTGTCACTCACGCGTTGCCGACCCTTTAAAAACCTTATAACTCCTTTCCTTTAACGTAAGTGAGCATAAAAATGACATACCTAAACGGGAAAAATTGTTTAACCCGGCGGACTACTAGTCACATATGTAATACATTGTTTGGTACAATTACAGAGAATATATTCGGACATTGCGCCAAACCAAAACCTCATTTTAGCAGATGTGGCCATTCTACGGCTGGTGTGCCGGCAATTATTCGCTTACTAACATATTTGCGGGCATCATTACATGCTTTAAGGGTATATTATCCCTTACATTACAAAGGTTACTATATCCTTCGTATGAAAGTTGATCATATCCGAATTTCCCTCATAGGTTTCAAACTGAAAGGTATCACAAGATTTATGTCGATCAGCAATCTATTTCGAAAGCTAAACATTTTGTTGCGAATCTTTTGGAATAACAACTTACATTTTTATATATTCATATATAAAATACGTTTTGCTTGTTCGTGGAAAAGCTGTCGGATTATCTATATTCTGAATATATTATTGTAGAGGAAACTTTTGTAATTCAGAAACGTTTTATGTAATAGCTAAAATGTTTGTAAGAAAAGAAAGACAGATTGTTAACAAATTCTAGATTTATCCTCTAATAAGTCAACTTAAGATAAGATGTTTCTAGAAGTTGTCATTATCTGTTCTTTGTAGTGCAAAGGACTTTCATGATTAATACTGAATCGGGCATCAGTCCAGCAGTGGATTGCGAAAGCTGCTGTAATATGTTATTACTAAAGACTTACCAAAACGAGCTTGCTGACCTGATGGTGTTTTAACTCTCTAAAACCCAACTTTCGTTAATATTTGAGAAATGTTTTTAACTCAAAAAGGTGTCGAAAAATAATATTCTATTCTGAGAAATAATTAAGGATTCTCCGAACTGAAATTATGAATTTAACCAGTGGTTTAAATCCTTAGCCATTTTAATATTTAAATTTGTAATGGGTTGAGGGTTAATTTATGTCTTCAAGTTTCGGAACTCGGTACCTTTTACTAATTATGATTTATATTAGTTTGTTCTACCAATTCATGAAACCTTTGAGGTAGATATCTCTTGTTGGTAGTGAATAGTTCTCTATAGGTTACGTCCATAGGCTACGGTAACCGCTATCGGAGGTCCTTACCTCTCATAGCTAGAGTTAAAGACAAGTTAAAATTTTTAGTTTAATTTGGGCTTCCTTGCTTTTATGGTACCCTCACCATACTAGCGAGGAAGCTATATATTTTTTTAAATATTTATACTACCAAGGAGGCAAACAAGCATACGGCCCGCCTGATGGTAAGCAGTTACTGTAGCCTATGGACGCTTGCAACACCTCTCACTCGCGCGTTGCCGACCCTTTAGAAACCTTATAACTACTTTCTTAAAGAACTCCATGCTATAGTCTCTCGGGAAAACCTCGGTAGGGAGCTCATTCGGCAACCTAATCGTACGTGGAAGGAAATTCCTCTGAAACTGTATAGTGCGGCACGATAGAGGTTCTTAAATGTGAGGATGATCTCCCTGTCGGTGGCGAGAGGTGCGTTGATAAGATAATTATAAGAATTTAGAGAGATATTTTTTACAATAAGGCAGGTAGGGTACCATACAAGTGAGCAAGCCCGACGGAAGAAGGACCACCAAGAAACTAGCCAAATAATTACACACAATGATCTGATTGTGGTGGCTATTGAGCGACTTGTCGTCCAGGGAAAGGTTGAGGGTACCAGGCCAAGTGACGTCGCGTATGAGGTGGACTGACCAAATAAAAGCGGCGGTAAATGGCTCTTCATCACTGAATGAATGTACGAGCAAGGCGGCCATCAGAGAAGAGTGGCGGCGTGTTCTTAAGCTTGCCACTAACATCTGAAGTGATGACCACGACCACTCTGTCAAGAGTGATACCGATAGAGAAGAAAAGAAGATCTGATTGTGTTCCTGTGTGTGAGTATGTCTCCAGTGCATATTTACGGATGCGTTTTCAAGAAAATGTCTTCCTATCTTAGGATTTTGTGTTGTAAGTCTCTAGAATTCAGTGGTTCTTAACCGAGGTCCGTGGACCACTGGTGGTTCCTGAATACACCTGAAGTGGTATGCAAAGCCATCGTAAAATATTTTTCCTCAATTTTGTGGAAAAAAAACCTGACAAAATATTATGTGGATATACTTATAATATTATTGCTTTAAATTAATATAAAATGATTTATTTACAAAAAAAAAAACGGGTTAGTAATTTATATTGCCGTCAATCAATTTATAGTCCTTGGCAAAACAAAAGTTTTGTGAAATGATCCGTCACCACTAAAAGGTTAAGAACCACTGCTTATCTATTTTGTTTTAAATTAAACATCACCTAAATATGAAAATGTAAAAGATTTTCTTCCTTTGAGTAGATATTATGTCAGATGGAAAACATTTAACTCGAAAGACTGAGCATTCTGAGCAATGTTTCCTCAGGTATCACTAAACATAAAAAATTGAGAAAGCGAATTCACAGCGAAATTAATTAAAGGACTAAACTAAATTTCATTTATTTTTTGTTTTACAGTGACACAGTACAGTGAGTTTTAGCCCTGCGGAAGAAAATATTTTTTATCGTAATAAATAACATGCACGCGGGCGGAGCCGCGGGCAACAGCTAGTTTTGACATATATTGTTTGGAATTGTTACTCTATTCGAATTATTAATAAAAGTGGTGTAGCGATGTGCATATTTACGCCATGCTTTGTCCTCTTCTTTCGAATTTCAAATTACACAGAATGATAGATTATAAATATTATTATCTTATACCTATATAAAAATTAATCCCTATTTCCCTTGATCACGGGCCACAGCATCACGCGTGAACGGCTGGACCGATTTCAGTAATTCTTTTTTAGTTGTATTTGTTACTGTCGGAAGGTTCTTATGTAAAAAAAAAGAAAGTTGCGCTGAAAATTAGAAAATTTTAAGGAGGGTCAAAGTTCGCCGGGTCAGCTAGCATATGATAAAATTACACTTATTCTATTCCACGCTTATTAATAAGGTATATATTTACCTTAGTGGTTATGAGTAAGCATTGGATTAGGTAAACGTTACTAACCAAAACTCTAGACCACTCTGTGTGGTCTTAGGCTGTAGTCTTCTGTAAGGTGGAGATACTTTTCCAGTCGGGCTTGCTTGCTTGCATGGTGCCCTTCCTCTCTTGTTTGACGGAGGGCGTCGCAGTTGTATGATTTTAAGGAAAAAACACGCCAAAAAATATTTTTATACATTATGCATTTTACGGTCCAAATGATACTAACCATATAGAATTCCGATATGCAATAATAAACTGAAACAAGCACTTTTGGGATTTAATGAGTGCAATAATACTGGTTAGTTAAATAACATGGCAAATAATTCAATATATTATGGTCACTTAATCAAACCAAATACGACTCGTTGATTCATTGATAATAATCTATAATTAATTAAAATTGATACAATTGGTAACATCAAATTGTTGACTGTGATTCACTGTTAATCTCTTTAATCAAAAGTTTGATTTATTTCTCAGTCACTGTAGATATTAATGTTTGTCTGGTTTTATAATAGCTAAATTTAAAGCCGCAGTGACTTGAAGTGAATATTTATTCGGTGGATATTTAAAATGGACTTAAAAATTAATCTATAATTAAATCATGTTTTGACCGACCTCATTTTTCCATTGACCTCTAAAATGCAAATGTTATATACGTGCATAAAATATTGGAGGTTACTGTAACACAGTAAGGTTTCTTGACGCAGAGGTGAGATTTTATTCTTAAAAAAAAAAGAATTTTCCTTTAGGTTAAATCAGCTATCTTCAATATATTCTGCAATGTCTCAATTGTTTTTTCTAATATTCCGCTTTGTGGCAACCACATTCGTAAATTGAACTCTGAAAAGTATGAACGACCTAAAAAAGAAAAAATCTGATAGAAGAACTTTACTCCTTACGCTACCAATTTGTCTGAAGAAACTTTTAGATTTATTGTTTTCGCTCAGTTGATTCGGATTTTAGCAAACCAAGATCGCTATGTTTATGCTGGTTGCCGTTAAATACAAATATTTTTTAAAGTTATAAGTATCTACATATTTATTATCGTTTTTAAATAACTTATATTACTTTTCTACACATTAATTAATTCTAGCCCAGTGCCCACGTTTCTTTCCTTACCTTCTCTTTCAATTGTCAATCAATTTCTTTTTCTTCACTGTAAGTGCAGTGAGCAAATAAAATTTAATTAAATAATTATGAAATTCCTCGTATTAAAATTATAAGTAAGGTTTTCTTTAAGCACTGCCCAATTACTAAAATCAAACATAATTAAAATCTCCGTTCAAGACTTCTTTTAATTAAAACTAACTAAACAATGTTATGTATTTTAATGAACCCAGCAATAACATAAATAAATATCAGAAGTCAGTTAATTTTTATGTTGAAACTTAAAGAATTTTTCGCGCTAGAGAATTGGTATGAAATATCAAAACAGTCCAGAGCTTGACAGAAAAACGGCAAGCAAATATAAATGATGCATCACTTACGTTCTTCTTCACAAGTGTAAGAGTAAAATAAAGTGAACTGGCACCTAAGTTATTATAGCGCAAATATGAAAGCTTTGAAACTGGCACTCCTTGTAATATAGTGCTTCAATCTTTCAACATAAGTAATGTGTTTAAGTTACTATAAAAGCAAAAACGTTGAGCAAACTTTATTGTACTAGCAAGCAACAGTTTTGCTACCATGATTTATACTGCATGGATGGCACTGCTACGTATGCAATGTTTCATTTACATAACAATTTTTGTGAAGGACAGTTTCTGAATTCGATATTTTTGTCCGTTTAATATTTTACTAGCTGCCCGTTGCCCGTTGTTGTTTGTTGCCCGCGGCTCCGCCCGCAAGGATGTCATGTGTTCAGTAGTTTTTTTGTGAAAGAGTAACAAACATATATCCATACATCTTCACATACTTTCATATTTATAATATTAGTAGGATAGCACTTCGATAACGAGTAGGTAGGCAATCATACTCCCGTGGTCGGGCTACTAAAGAATAAAAAGCTAAAGAGTTAGAACACGGTTCTTAAGAAAACATTTAAATTTGAAAACCTCCTAGTGGTTCTTCAGTAGTATATTATACCAATAAACTATTTTAAAATTACAAAGCAAAGCCGTGGGCAGAACCTAATAGGTACCTACTACTACGTGTAAGTATAACGTATGTTAAAAATATGTTACACCATCTACTAAGATAAAAGCTTCTGGAATGATCTAGCATGTCTAGCATAGCATGTAGGTATCTAATGATCATGACCTAACGGCAGATGTTCCTCTAAAGTTCCTAACCCAATCGTGTCAAGGAAATGTTCGACTTTCGCAACAAAACTAACCAAGTACCTACTACGAGTAAGTATTAGTCCTTGTAATAAATTTCAGTATTGGAACTAAGCGTCACTTGCTAAGCGTGAGTAATTTCTTGTTGAATACTTTTGAATTAAATATTGTGCTTTACTAAATTATCGCGATTGGTGTTTCAGAAAAACCACAAAATCGCTTATCATTGAAGTTCAAATTCGCCAATATGGTATACGAAGTTTAAAACCTACACCCTACTTTACAGTAGAATTATAGTACAAAGTTTAAAGAACAGCATCTACTTGCAGAAATAATAAATTCATGTGAAAGCCAAATGAGGCGCCCGCATTTTTCTATTTAGTGTCTAAAAGTTTTAATAGGCGAAGCATGTTCAACTTTGCCGGTCTGAGGTTTTACAAATATGTTAGCTGTAGAGTTATTTTCTTACTGGGGAATATTACGTGCATATTTTGTTGTTTAAATATCTCATGGTGTCTGCCACTAGGTATATGCAAACGAGCTCACAACTTGCTTTATGGTATTCTCTCTGGGATGGCAATGTTCTCAAAAACACGCAATCGCCTAACATCGAGAGTCTGAATCGCGCTATCAAAATTCCCAATGAGATTCAGTATAGGTATCTAAATTAACTGCTTTTTTATACTACTGCGGTGGCACACAAGCATACGGCTCTACTGATAAGCAGTTACCGTAGCCTATAATAGACGCTTGCCATACTCTGGTATACATAATTATAAATAGATGATACCTCTGGGTATCACTTGCGTGTTGAGGATCTAAAATCAATCAATTGGTTAGAGATCGATTCAATCATTTTCTTAAAATATCATATCTTTAAAATATCGTCCTTATATAATATTACAACTGTTAAAGGTAAACATAGGCGTTAATCTATTTACTAATTGGATTCTCACTACAATAACAACGTCACGTCCATCGGGGACAGATTACTTGCTATGACGGGAATGTTCGACTAATTGATCACTTTGAAGTACCTATAAATATTTAGGTGAGCAATACCAGTCTTATATGACCTCTTGTAATATAGACATGCTTACCGATGAAATAACAATAATAGCAACTCATATATGTCCCACTGCTGGGCTCGGGTTTCCTCTCCTCTATCAAGAGAGAGAGTAGGCCTTAATTCACACACGCTGACTTAATGCGGGTTGGTATATCAGACATGTCTATAAAATTTCTTCTACGACATGCGGGTTTCCTCACAATGTTTCTTTTCACCGTTAGCATAGCATGGTGTCTCGTCTTTAAAAAAAAAAAAAAAAAAACCTCTTGCGTGCAAGTCTATTCTGTTATTTTTCCGGATGGACTGTTACTTTTCGGACAACTAGTAAGGTTATTGTATCCGACACTATTTACAAAAAAGTCGCGTGCCAGCGAGACATTGAAAAACAAAAAAGTCAGAGATATGACAAAAGTTGTATTTTACATGGACATATGGGTGACATATGACATATTACATGATATATTACAGACATGGGTTCAGTGAATATAAAAAAAATACTCAATATTGACTTATAAAAATGTTTTAAGTAAACAGACATACGGCCTGCCTGATATTAAGGAGTCACTGCAGCAGTTGCAGCGGCATAACTCGCATATTGCCAACCTAAAAAGTAACACCAGAAGTTTGTGATGGAATTGCCGTGTAATGGAAAACTCTTCCTTAAAAACTCAAAATTGATTTATTCATTAAGGTTACAAAGTAACACTTATGAAGGTCATAAATTATGAATAAGCCAGAAAGACGACGTCAGCAAAAAAAATCCTACGGCTAGTTCGCTGAAGTGGAGCCTTGAGAAGAACTAGAAAGAAACTCAGGTCACTCTTAAAAATTGATCAGTAAATGACTCACGGACCATATTATTAACTACTTGTAGATTTTGCCTGTGGCTCTCTAGACAACTCCCGCACTATGCAACAAGCCATGTCTCGCGGGGCATGTTACAAACATATAATTAACGGACACAAAGTACACCCAGACTCGGAACTACGCAACTGTGTTTATAGTTATTTAGCTAGGGTTTGTAAGGTGTCTTTCCCCAGTCATGCTTGCTCGGTTGTGTGGTGCCCTATAACTCTTCATGAATCAAAATGATTATTCTCTCTGTAATAATTATATATTTACGTTCATAAACGTATGTGAAATGGTTTCCCAACATAAATTTATTCCATTTAAAGTTAAGCCAAGATTTCAATTAACAAAAGTCAAATTCTTACGTATACAACGGAACTTGGAACTCACGCTTTGCATACAGACCTTGTTTTTAGTTCACCTGGTAAAGTTCTAATGTCAATTAACTTCGTCTGAAAGGTCTGAGTTCTATCTACGACTCGGTTGGGACACAGGGGATAAAAAATGAATTGTGTTAAGTAAGGATCTTTTTAAAAGTTTTTGCTTAAGATCAATTGATTAACATTAAGAGTTTTAAAGTGGCATGCGATACAATGGTAGCCGATAGGATAAGTAGTCGACTTGTACACGTAAGTTTAAATTTGGTTAAAAGTAGCAGTACTAATGTAAATTGAACTTTGTGGGATTTATACTAATCAAATGCTCAGAATTGAATGCTGAGAAATCTTTGGGAGAAGCCTATGTCCAGCTGTGGACGTGAATGAATCAACTTATTTACCTTCTGCTATCGGTAAAGGTAAAAAAAAAGTGAGGAAAAGCTTTTAGAAGAAATTCTAGAGGTACATCTTTATGCATTAGTCCGCATTAGGCCCGTATGTATAGATTAAGGTCTAAAACTCTTGATATAGGGAAGGAAACCCGTGCCTAGCAGAAGGACATATATATGGATTCCTATTACCTACTATTACTTAGGTGGTATAAAACTATACGGCCCGCTTGATGGCGTACAGCCGCATGAAATATGAAAATGGGACATCACTTTCCTAGTGACTTAAAAGTCCAATTATTATGCATGAATTTTCTCTCAAACTAAAACAACGATTCGAGCAATTTTACAGGTCTCCAGCGCTTATTTAGGGATGCGTTTTGAAAGCAACGTATTATCCGAGGGATTCTGCATCTTAAAGCCCTGGTGTAAAAACATGGGTAAATGATACCTCTGGTATTGCAAGCGTCTGTAGGCTATCGTAACTGCTTAACATCTAGCGGGCCGTATGCTTGTTTCCACCCAAGTAGTATATAATTAAAATAACCTAAATTCGACGTAAAGTGTCAGTATCCTTAGCCTCAATTTTAAGTAGTTGTTTACTAAAGTTCATATTCATTAGTCATAGTCAATCACTTATCATGTTAAACTAATTTAACCAGACATGTTTACTTAACATAAATAGTGCACAATCATCATTGCTACATCTATACGTAATATACCATTGCTATGATAAGGTTTCAAGGGTTAGTTTTCATGCAAGCGGATAAAACCTAAGCGATTTTTTTTATAACAATCTTTTGTTTAACTTGCAATGTATATTAGTACTAGCTGTTGCCCGCAACTCCGCACACGTGGATGTCGGTTATCGCTGTAAAAAGTAGTAAGTAGCCTATGTGTTTTTCTAGACCATAATCTATCTCTGCGCCAAATTTCATCCAGATCTGTTCAGTAGTTTTTACGTGTAAGAGTTACAAAAATGCATCCATCCATCCATCCATTCTTACAAACTTTCGCCTTTATAATATTAGTAAGGATAATTACACCTATTCTATTCCACGTTTATTAATAAGGCGGGTGGTGTGTAAAGATTGACTGCTAGCGACTGCATAGCGTTTGTATCGCATTATGTATCAATTCAAAAAGCTATAACATATTTTCACTGGAAATAGACGCAGAATTTATCTTTGCTCACCACTTAGCTACATAGCACATAATTTAGTGTAAAGGCAGCAATATCCTAATATGTACTACCTGGTACCTACACATTGTGTTATGCAATCAAAGCCGAGAGACTATTCCCGTAACCAACGTGCACAATCGCTAATCACAGATAATTATTATCTGTGATTAGCGATTGTGGCGATTGTGGTGATTGTGTGAGCTAGTATTATAGTATACTATAATACTAGCTACTAGCACGGCTCCACCCGCGTGGATGTCGCTTATCGCGATCAAGTAGCCTATCCACTATTCCAGACTATAATCTATCTCTATGACAAATTTCATCCAGATTTGTTTAGTAGTTTTTACGTGAAAGAGTAACAAACATCTATCCTCAGACTTCCACATTTGTAATATTAGTAGGTTATATCCAATACTACTATGTGTTTGGAGTTGTAAATCGCTAAACATAAATCTACATAATGTCAACGGGGATAATTATAAACAGGACTAATTGGAAACATGCATTATTCATATATTAGGTACCTAATAGGTAGCTGGAAGAAACTATATATTATATTTTAGTTATGTTTTTAAATACGTATGTTTATCTTACTGCTATTACGGGTCTCCTATCTTCTATCTAGAGATCGTAGGGATTAGTGGATCAGGCACACTTTAGAATTTTATTTGTGATGTAAGCATTTTTACGGTTTTCTATCACTATAATTACTAATTGATTATTTTCCTTCCTTCACAGCCAAAAGATGTCCACTTCTAAATATAGGTCTTCTACAAATATTTCCTCAGCATTAAATTCTGAGCTCTTCTTGTGCATCAGATGCCCAATCATTTAATTAGCACTAACAAATTCCACAAAGTGAAATTCACATTGTTACTGCCAGCTGGGATCGAACTCACACCTCATTGTAAACGTCCAGTCGTTTACTTACCTATCAGCTACTACCGCTTTTATAATCCTTTTCACAACTTTCTAATCGACCATACTTTATTTGTAAACCGTCCATAAAATGTTCACAAAGGTCCACAAACAAAATTCACTCTGAATTACTTAAAACCTTTCACAAATTATATCGTTAACGTTGCGAAAATGTTTGAAAGAGCTAAGCAACGCTATTGCGGGCACTGTGAAGGTTTTTTAATAAAAAGTTTTTAGTATAAGACGAACGACATCCTTCAGAGAGCTATTCAGTGTAGCGAGTTCGTCGGTTCGTCCCCTCAAATGATATACTTTGCGGAGGACGCATCATCTTCGGATTAGACTGTCGAAGCTCGTATCTTTTTCTCTCTGGGAAGCTCCGTTTTATTTTAGTATTACTTTCCTGTGAAGGTATTTTGTATTTAGTAAAGACAGACTTTATAGTGGATATTTAAAATGTAAGTAGCTACATTAAAATAATTATCTTCCAAATCGATTAGCGCAGATCAAAATTATTTTAGTGCACATGTTTGTTCGCATACTCCTTCATTTACTCTCTATTCCTTCATTCGAATAGTCCATTGGGATGGCAATTCAACATGACTAGAAAGAGATCAGGCGCAGGACCAACGGCTTTTCGTGTTTTTCAAGGCAAGAATAGTTAAGTGCTTCGAGAAGAAAGAGGCACGTACTTCCTAGTAATTTAATAACTTAAATAATAATATCTTGGAATTACTTACAGATAGCCATCTGATCTCAAACTAGGCAGAGCCTGCACTGTGACAACCAGACAATTGAACGATAGATTTCTAATCATTATATTAATATTCATAAACCACGTGGTAAACGAACGTGGTGGTAATCGAACCCTCCGGTTTAGTAGTCAGGCTAACTAACCACTAGACCAACAAATTTGTCATTTTTCAATTATATATTTTATTTTTTATTTTCTCATCATCACATAACAGTAGTTTTAATGTAGTACATATTAAAGAGACTGGTGTCTGCTGTTGGAAATCCTGTAGTACAATTTAAAATTCACTGAAGTAATCTCGTGAACTATTTTATTGCAATCAAGTGTAATGAAAGCATGCATCAGATGATTGCAGGCTGTAATCTAAGGTGAGTGCATGCAAGAACTTGGCGCTCGGTGGCTAAGTGAAGACCTACTCAACCGCGGCTTTCTATAACTAAAGTAGATACTGCAGATGACCGAACCGATGCGGAGACGTACGTTCTCTTAAGTAAGTTTTAGTATGGCAGTAGTAAGCAATTAATGAATAGTGTAAAGTTATGTCTTTATTTAACTTTCTTCTACATATTATTTCATACATCTTAAATCTACAATACAATTATACACAATATAACTATATTTATATTTATTAAAAAAGAAGAAATCATGACAGAAAATAAACAAAAAAGGAAAGGACTGCCCTAATATGCGTCATAAATTTTCTCCGCATCGACGTCTACTGCAAAGGTGCCCAGAAGACTTGCAGCATAGTAAAGTTGTTTTCCTTTGAAGAGTAATGCGAATGAAATTGACGTCTTTGTTTGTTTTTAACTGACTTCAAAAAAGAACAAGTTGTCTATTAAAGTACTTAAAGACGCCTGATCAGATTTTTGAAGCGGTTTTTGAAAATCAACATACATCGATCATGTTTAATTGAAGTCGGTTGCATTTTTAAAATAATTATAGATATTACTAAGATGCGATTGCAATAACTGGAACAATAGTCTCCATGTTTTGGACCCAGAAAAAATCGCATTCCAGGGTTTCACGAGAAGGTAAACCTGAGACAAAAACGTTCTGTAAAAACGCATCCTTAAATAAGCACAGGACTTGTACTCGCACACAGGAACGCAACTACTGTGTGTTTGCCTGTGATCTTTTTTAAGAGGTCTTTCCCCAAGAGTTAGATCGCTTGTATGGTGCCTCACCGTACCTCTGTCAAACTTTGTAAGCTAAATAAATTAAAAAAAATTATAATGAAGATAATTTCGCAACAGAAAATATGAAACAATTTCCAACTTTTTTAAGACTTAAATAACAATTTAAATATTGTCTTCTCAACGAGACTGTACAAGTTTTTAGCGGACGAATAGCAAAAAGGTATAATATAAAATTTGCTGCTTGTCAGCTCGTGTTGGGTGGTGATCTCGCCATTAACACCGCGCTGAGTGTTGCGGTTTCGATTCCCATACGGAGCAAAACTTTGTATGGCCTATAAATCTTTGTTCTGAGTGCACTTTATGTTAGTTAAAGATTGTTTTAATCTGGTTAGACGTTTTTGAGTTTATTCATTACAAACATGTTTTAATAGAAGTTAAAATATCAGAGTTGTGTAAAAACTATGTATCGGTTTCGAAATAATCTCCTGTAATATTACTAACAGTGAAGGAAAACATCGTGAGGAAACCTTCTTCCTCTTCTTCTTTGAAGAAATTCTAAAGACATGTCTGATATACCAACCCGCATTAGGCCAGCGTGTGTGAATTTAGGCCTACACTCTCTCTCTTTCAATTAATAAAGTAGAGGAGACCTTGGCCAGCAGTGGGACTATTATTATTATTATATTATTTTAAATGTTGTGTAAATTCATGAGTTTTGAGTGATGATGATGACCAGTAAACATACATATAATATTTCATGTAAATGTTTCTATTTTAACAAAAACTAGCATTAATTTTCTATTTTCCATATAAATTATGAATACAGACTAATAATTCCATATGATTTCTATACAGAATGAATTGCGGCAACAGAGCTCAATAATATACCAGTGAAATTCAGTTTTCAGTCAACTGATGAATTTACATATACAAAATACATACAGAAATCTATTATACAACATTGGAATCGTATAGTGATTAGGTAATGCAAAATTAATGGAAACGCGACATTATTGGACATGCTTGCCTACTTACAGGTACTGGTTATTGTGGTATTGGAAAACTATAACGTCCTTATAGGGATTGAAAAATCAAATAAAGTTGGCATTTTAATGTTGAAAATAAATCGCATTCAATTACGACTACGCAATTGTCTTCTAAATGAAAACCAAAATATAACTATTTATACTTATAGGTTCTCAACCAATGCGACACCACGTCAGCTTACCAGAAAAGCCAGCCAAAAGGATTACATACAACACAGATGCAAGGAAACAAGAAACATCGGTAGATAACGAGCTAAATCCGGAAATAAACAAACAAGTTTTTCATTTCACTCGGTGGAATGACGAACATTAGTTACGGAGAAAGTCGGAAATACACGAAGTGGGCTATTATCAGGGAGGAAAGGAACGAGTGCCTATCATCTATTTCTTCTGCCTTTGTAATCTCTGCTATTTACTGGAAGTCTAAAAATCATAGATATTGTAATGACACTACTGTAGAAGTGGTAATAACGCGTGCTGACGACAGATATCGGCTGACGAGTTTTTTTTTACAACAACGCACTATTGTTCTTATGTTCTCACGTCGTGTTGTTTTATAGGTTTTATTCATGTACAGAACAAAACTCTGTTAGGTCCATAAATATTTTCTCCGAATCTGGGTTTCCGTCTCACACGTCTTGTTGAATAATGGGGAAGTTGTCGAAAACCAAAAGGGGAAACACCAAAAGACAAATTATCTGATGGTGCCCAGCGCATAGAACAAACATACACCTTAATATGGCTGTATTGTAGAACACATCGACCGCTGCGCTAGACAATATTTGATCACTTATCATCAGACTTGAAAGTCCGACTCGAAAGTCCAACTTTAAAGTTCGATGATAGGATATTCATTTGATTGAAACCGTGCCTAGAGCGTAAAGAGTATCCCTACGATATACGGTAACCGCTTACCATCAGGCTATATGCATGCCTTTATATGAGAATAAATCATTTCTAAAGTTTATATTGTTTGTTATGATTTCTATGCTTAGAACAAACTTCATCGCATACAGGCTTAGGCGCGAAACAAGTAACCTTGTTTCAGATTTTCTTCCGAATAAGTGTTGTTTCAGTTTTGGAATCCCTTTTCTTGTTTATAGTTTAATTCAATTGAGTTTTTCTGTACATTATTTGCATTTCGTTTTAATAAAATACTGTAAAGTACGTGTTGAGCTTGCGTATCAAAGATTCCGTAACTTGTTTATGATTGAAAAATACAAAAAAAAAATTGTTTGAAGACTTAAATTTTTATGTATGCTTTTTAAAATTTTTAGTGCATGGCATATGCATTATCCTGCGGGTTTGCATTCCAGGCAATTGCAACAAAGAAAATCAAATAATAACAAAAAAGTAAGGCGGTTCACCTCGACCATCACAGTTAACATATCCGCCTTAATATCACATTCTGTGAAACATTTCGTTCTTTCCTACAATAAGTAAAGTTTATAGAAGAAAAATCTCTGTAACGATAGAAAAATACTGGTCTCAGTTGTATAGCACACTATGAGTACGGTACCCTAAAAAGGCAGCAAGATCAAAAGATTTTTACAAAATATTTTTGTTCAAATTTACAAAATTCAGAGCTGTAGGAATAACAAGCGGATCTTACACAGGAAGCTTTGGTCCAATTGTTCATTTACATACATTATCATAACACTTGTTCAAATGTAGGCAGAGACTATGGACCCTATGAAACAGTTGTAGACAACGACCACCGTCACATAGTTTTACAGTGAAAAATAAAAGGGAGGTTGGATGCCATATAAGCGAGCAAGCCCGACTGGGGAAGAATCGACTACACGGTAGGTCCAGTAGCTTAAGTCATTACCGCACTTTAACCACTGTGCGGCGTAGGTAAGGTTGTAGGTTTGACCCCTCCACGGGACAAAAATTGTGTGATCCATAAATGGTTATTGCGAGTCTAGTGTCCGTTATTTGCACAGAATAGAGAAAAAGGGTTTATTGTAAAGTAAAGTAAAGTCCCCCGTTGTCTTTAAAAAAATACAAATACAATACAATACCTTTACGTCTTGGTGTGTATGACTAAAACACTCACGTCCATGGCTTACCTTGCCCGCGCTTCTGTGCAACTGTCACAGTGACGTTTACACAGTGTAGTTGTCGCTATTGTTCTCCTTAATAAGTAGCAAGAAGGTTATTACACAAGGAACTAACAAACAATACTAAGATGTTATCGTAATGGGAGCTTTCAACGCTGATCCACTCATCTACAAATGTCTGCTAAACAATAGAGGATAGTTTAGCACAAACTTTAGACTATCAAATTAACGTGTATATGTATTATTATAAGGTGTGCCAGTCTCACGATACTGCACCGAAAGTTTAACTGTGGAATCAGCCCCTATAGACAAGTGCATAAACGGTAATCGAAACGAGAAATCGATATATTTGACGAAAGTTTACAATATAATGTCGTATTAAATAATAAAACAGTATGAGTCTAACATTGAGTTTAAAAAAAGTCAAAGTCAGACTATTTTTTTTTTAAATTGATATCATGCATGATAGGTCATAAAAAACAATAAGCTACCTATGCTAGCATATTTTTTTCAACCAATTCGATGATAGGATGAGAATGAGCAAGAGACTCTGGACACTCTTTTTAATCGCCAGACATTTTCATTATTTGGTATGAGTTACATTTTGTGGAAACAGATAGGGATGGAAACCAAAACACCATATTACATCGTCCATATAATATAGCTATGGCATGTATATTTAATTGCTAGTAATCTTGGCATAGTATAAAACAAGATCGTCTCCTGCTGCCTGTACGCTTAGATCTTTTAAACTACGCAGCGGATTTTGATGCAGTTTCCAGCAATAGAGAGGCTGATTCAAGAGGAAGGTTGAAGGTTGAACACGCATGTTATATTTACCTAAAGTAAATAATACCAAAGCGAAGCCAGGGTGGGTTGCTATTCTATCTATATATATAAATGAATCCCTAATTCCCTTGGTCCCTTCATAACTTGAGAAAAACTTTACTGTTTTTTTAATACTTAATTAAAATACGAAAAATTAAGAGAAAATAGTTTATCCCTGCGTAGTCGGGGCATGCCGCTAGTATTGCGATAAAAAAGTATATAGAGAAATCACAACCTTAAAATATCTAAAAATTAAAAAAAAGGTAAGTCATCAATCAAGCGAGCAAGCTCAATTGGGGAAGGATCTACACATAACAGAAGACCACTACACACAGTGGTGTAGTGGTGCGTCAATAAGTCTCCAGTTCTTATTATTAAGAAATGCGTTTAAACTTTTTTTTATACTGCTTAGGTGGCAAACAAGCAATCGGCCCGCCTAGTAAATCCGTCTAAAATATGTGTCAGCAACTCGCATGATACCTCTGGTATTGCAAGCGTCAATACTACAGTAACCGCTTACTATCCGGCCGGTCGTATTTGTCACCATGGTAGTAAAACACGTATGACGTTAAAAATGACTCCATTTTGTCAAAAATGAAGTTTTAATACGATACCCTAAAATCCACATACATATTGTCACTATAAAAGTATAAACAGACGATCGAACTTGGTTCGGGCCGAACCACGAACATGGTGCGCTCCGAACCATGGTTCGGAGCTCACGATATTCTGGCGACTAAAAAGAGTGACCCGAGTTTCTTGCCAATTCTTCTCGAGGCCCTACCATAGTCAGCGAATTGGCCGTTGGAAAAAAGTATGCTGGCATTTGTTTTTATGACGTTCATAAGTATCATGTATTTGATCTAAATGAATAAATGAGTTTGACTTTGACTTTGATGTTCGATCGTCGGTTTATACTTTAACTATTTACTAAAACATTAATCAAAGTTTGAAGTTATAAGCTAATAGGTATACGTAGTTCCATTAATTTTATTCATATTAAACCCAAAATAGTATCTCTCGTGGGTAATTTAAATTCGTAACTGTAATATTTCCTGTTAATATTTCCCATAGAGTATCCTGGTAAATATGCAAAGTAATTGGTAATTATACAGTTTACAAGGAGGATAATACATACATGAAGGATGTAACGTACGTAAATTGTTATGCTTGCACAATTGGCTCAGTGGTTAAAACAGTAGCAAGTAAAAGATTTTAACCGTGCCCTTTGAACATACGAAGAAGCTCAGATGGATGGAGATGGATGGATGTTTGTTACTCTTTCACGTAAAAACTACTGAACGGATCTGGATAAAATTTGGCACAGAGATAGATTATGGTCTGGAATAACACATAGGCTATACACATAGGCTAGCTATCTTTTTACAGCGATAACCGGCATCCACGCGGGCGGAGCCGCGGGCAACAGCTAGTAATTCATTTGTATGATATAGGTACATTTGATACTAGATATATGAATGTATATGTAGGTTTATAATAAAGGTTATTTATGTATGTTTATTAATTTTAGTTAAATATAGGTATGCATTATACCATTTATACCTAATAGGTACTACAGTATCATATTACACAACTACGATACTATTTATTTATTTTAGTTGTCTAAATTCTATTTCTACTATTTATTTTATAACCACCAAACTTCCTACTGTTAATATTTTTTCTTATTTCCCATATATTCTGTCCATCCTAATTTTGCCTGTAAGAGAATGCTTTTTAGCGATGAGGCCGCCCATTGTACATAGCTATAAATTTATCATTAAGACAAAATTGTAACTTGGTGTATAATAAGCGCAAGTCCGGCCCCACATGGAGTACTGCTGCCACCTTTGGGCGGGAGCACCTGGATACCAGCTTGGACCCTTTGAATCTATCCAAAGACGCGCTGTTAGGATTGTTGACGATCCCAAGCTCACAGGGGGTATTGAACCACTAAGTCTCAGGAGAGACTTCGCCTCCTTGTGTGTGTTCTACCGCCTGTACAATGGGCTGTGTTCTGAGGAATTGTTCGAGATGATGCCCACGGCCACATTTTATCAACGCACCTCTCGCCACCGACAGGGAGTTCATCCTCACATCCTTGCACCTCAAACATGCCGTACCGTAAGATTCCAGAGGAATTTCTTACCACGTACGATAAGGTTGTGGAATGAGCTCCCTGCCCAGGTTTTCCCAAGAGACTATAGCATGGGGTTCTTCAAGAAAGGAGTTATAAGGTTTTTAAAGGGTCGGCAACGCGTGAGTGACACCTCTGGTGTTGCAAACGTCCATAGGCTACGGTAACTGCTTACCATCAGGCGGGCCGTATGCTTGTTTGCCACCTTGGTAGTATAAAAAAAAAAAAAAAATAAAGAGTTATTTATCTATCTATATATCCTCTTAACTGATTTCACGGTGATCAATCAAGAAATACTACATTGCCGTCATCCATCCAAAGGGTAACCGCGCCCTTTAGTTACAACCCAACTTAAAATCTTTACTAATATTATAAATGTGAAAGTTTGTGAGTATGGATGGATGGATGTTTGTTACTCTTTCACGCGAAAACCACTGAACGGATCTGTATGAAATATGGCCAGAGGTAGATTATGGTCTGGAATAACACATAGGCTACTTTTTACAGCGATAACCGACATCCACGCGCGCGGAGCCGCAACAGCTAGTGTAATAATAAAACTACCTCAATGAAATTCAAAACACGTAACGAGACAAAATTATGCTCGACACTTGTATATAAACTTAATTAAAAATTTCAAATGAGTCAAATATACACGAATGACTTTCATTCTGCAACAGTAAATTTTATTTTGTGACGTGTTGTTAGAAACAATGCTAATGACAAAAACATGTCGTTAATTAAAACAAACGTCACCCAAAGAGCAATTAAAAGAGCTACGCTTCGGATAGGCTTTTTTTAATCTACAAAGGTGGTAAACAAGCATACGGCCCGCATGGTAAGCAGTTACCGTAGCCTATGGACGCCTACAATACCAAAGGTATCACTTGCTTGTTGCTTTTCCGAAAATAAGCACCACCGTTTAATAATGGAATTTCCCTGGGATAGGAAAACGTCGGTAACTGCTTAACATCAGACGGGCTGTATGCTAGTTTGCCACCAAATCAGAAATAAGTAAACCCGTGGAAGAACCACAGTGACCAATATATCTTGAATGCTGCGTAAATATAATAATAATAGTAAATACGTTGCTGGCTCACCCTTTATAGTATTCTATACTAGCTGTTGCCTGCGACTCCGCCCGCGTGGATGTCGGTTATCGCTGCAAAAATATGTATTATTTCAGACCATAATCTATCTCTGTGCCAAATTTTATCCAGATCCGTTCAGTAGTTTTGACGTGAAAGAGTAACAAACATCAATCCATCCATCCATTCTTACAAACTTTCACATTTATAATATAAGTTAGGATTACAGAACAACGTATCTTAGCATAAGGATAAAAATAACTAAGTCGCATTTCTCAAATAACGCCTATTTCCTCTAAGAAAGCGGCATGTTTAAATAAAAGCATGTAAAAACAGTTCGCGTGTTTCGCACACTTGTATACCTATTATGTGATTGTCTACATCGATATATCTTGGGGAGTGCTCATTTCTAAGGCCATTAAATAAGGGAAAACCATCATTGCATCCATTTCCCTCGCTTAAGATCAACACAATGTGAACGTTTCGAAGGTTAAACAGATGTAACAGAATCCTTGTGAATACTTGTGTATTGTGTTCCCTGTTACAGGGTAACAATAAAGACATTATATCGCTTTCTGTACTATAGGTATAATGTAGGAGAAGGTAGCTAAGATTTATTATGGATATACTTTACTTTGACTGGCTTGTTGGTCTAGTGATTAGTAACTAGGACTGCTAAAGCGGGCAGGTCAAATTTTTGTGTGATGAGCACGATTGTTTGTTTTCTGTCTGGGTGTAATTTATCTATAATATGTATTTAAAAATATATAAGTACAAGCATCAGCTAGTACTTATAATTATTATATGTATTTATACTTATATAACATCAACGCGGGCGGAATCACGGGCAACAGCCCGCGGCTCCGCCACATGTTAGTTGTCGCGATAAAAAGTAACCTATTCGCTTTTGCAGACTATAAACTATCTCTATGCCAGTGTTCATCCTGATCCGTTCAGTAGTTTTTACGCGTAGTAGTAACAAACAAAATCTATACATACATCCATCCATCCTCACAAACTTTCACAATTATAATATTGGGTAGTAGGATAGGATAGCTTGCCATAGTACAGGTTCTGCCTAGTTTGGAATTAGTAGTCCCAAAATATTATACAAGGTCTAATATGGCTTGGTTACCAGGTAACCATATTAAATATTAGACTTAATGTCCCCCTAACTGAAATTCGGTCACGGTGGCCAATCCCGATGGAGATTAGTCTTTTTATATTTTTTTGGACAGAAAAACACAATTACTCTCGTTCTTGCAATATAAACGACAAACAATGCCAATGCATCTATCGCGGGTGTATTCCTCGAAGCGCACCCATTTTGAAACGCACCTAAAGTATTCCTCGAATCGCACCATTCAGGTGGAACTTCGAGGAATACCCTTACCGCGGACCTAAGTGGTAATATATTATTCAGGATTTTCCTAAACACAACACCTTTTTTTAGAGTAATATACTACTTGGGTCTGATTTCATTCATACCTTTTATATAATTCAGCTTTTAAAACTTCAAGTGTAGAAAATTCGTGAATGTTGGTATTCAAGAGTAACCCATAACAAAGAGACACGTATAAAAATGCATTAAACATAGATAACCATCAAAATGTAAATGTGAAACGAAATTAAAGCGAATAAGCATTCATGAAATCGCACTACAGCCCGCTGGTCAGATGGGAAAGCCTGATAAGGACTGCAATATACCGTAGCCTATGTATGTATACGTACACTAAACGTATTATGTAGTAGGTGAAGAGAAAACACATAGCGTCAAGTTTCCCTTTTTCATCCTTAGTTTAATTTTTGATATAATAATAATAATATTTTCGGGACAACTCACACATCGTTATCTGATCCCAAACTAGGCAGAGCCTGTACTATGGTAACCAGACAACTGATAAACATACCTATATATTTATATATCTCATCCATTATGAAAAACTGTTGTAATTTTTTTGGTATTGTAAGATTCCATAGGCTACGGTAATTGCTTACCATTATGCGGGTCATCTTGTTTGCTATGTCAGTACAATAAAAAAAACAGATATGTCTAACCAAAAGGAGGTTTTAAAGCAAGATTAATGCAGTGGAAATGAGAGCTTTGAGGAATATGTGTGGAGTCAGAATGCTAGACAGAGTAAAAAACTGTGACATAAGAGATCGATGTGGATTGAAAGAAGATGTAGTGACAAAAGTTGAAAAGGGGATGTTAAGGTGGTTTGGACATTTAGAAAGGATGGATGAAAAAAGAATAACAAAAGAGGTATATCGTGCAAGAATGAATGGAGATGTCGGTAGGGGCCGCCCTAGGAGAACATACAGCGACCAAGTAGGGGATTTGCTAAAAAATGTTACGTGATGATATGTATGTATGTATGTATATATATTACCTTCCTATCTTAAAGGACGTTTTGAGTTCCTTCATAACACACATTTGAAATTCTTGCGGTCATCAGAAAATTTAAAGTTGAAAATGCCATTACATTCCACAATCTTCTATGACAAGTCATTTACAGTCCTGGCTACACGACTGTGGAATGCATTACCATTAAATATTCGACGCGCCCAATCCTTGGCTACCTTCAAACTGATGGTTAAAGATCACTACCTATCTTTATAATTTATTTTTATTTTATCCTCATTATCTATCACAATAACTTGCTTGTAAATATATATTTAGCGATAATATGTATGTCTGTGTATATATGTATGCATGTGTATATATGTATGTATGTATATGTATGCTCATCTATATTATTTGAAGTACCCCAGATCACTTACTCTACCAGTACCAATAAGTCCATCCAAAGGTTGTCTGGAAGAGATCGCTTTTAGCGATAAGACCGCCCATTGTACGTCATTTTATATTTTAAGGTTTTTTATTGTCATTTGTTCATATATTATTTGGTGTACAATAAAGAATATTCTATTCTATTCTATTCTATTTCTGACAGTCTCGTTTCTGAGGTAACTATATAGGTATATATACTGACTTTCATACAACCGTTTATTCCTTATTTTAACTCCTTAGGGCAATCCAAAAATTCCTTTCTTAGTGCGCACTTACTTATAACTCCAGGGGTTTAGACTCTACAATGAATAAGCCAAATAATCAGTCAGGACAAGTTATTTATGTACAAGTGATCCCACGTAGTCAGTAAAACCTCAGAATCACTAACTCGACCTAAATAATGCTTCACTACACAAAACCAATTATACAAACCAAATTAATTCATACGTCGTAATTTGTAGAGCCGCGTAGCCGCTTACTAAATCTTACCAAGTTATCTAAGATTAGAGCAAGAGTAAATGGTAAATAAATATATTGTATTTCATCCCTAGGCGAGCGACTGCGAGATTAACCAAGGGAATGTCTTATCTCTGTATTCCCCATTATGATAATCTAGTGTAATTGTTTATAGGTTTAGCTAGCTACTTCGCTAAGCAAGATGGGTAAGCACGGGTTTTAGTTGGTATGCCGGCCACCTACCACCTTTAGGCCAGGAGCCCGACAAAACTGCCTCGTTTCCCCGTAACTTCCTCTCTCGGCAAGAGGGATAGCACGAGTTAACAATACAAAAATATATATCAACGCTAGTTTATGGGTACATTTCATAAATGTCTTAAATCTATTTATGACGCGCTCGTAGATAGATCTACAAAGCAAGATGGATGCGGACAGTTAGTAGATAACCAAGTTCTAATAAAACAGCGCGTCTCTTCGGTTTTCCGGCAATCATTATAATAGCATATTGTGTTTTTCTATCAAGAATTTAACAAGCTTGAAAATCTGCGGTGTCAACACTCCCATGCGACGGAAAATACGTAAAGCTATGTGTTTTTTCAGTCGTGTCAAATGAATATAAAGAAAAAAAACATTTATTCAAACATACACAGGACAACAGAGAAAAAATAGACATTGAATTATATAAAATACAAAAGATTTCAGTTACTTATCCAGTGCGATGCCAGAATGGATTCTAATCTCAGTTCTGTGCTGCGGTTTTTCCTTGACCGTGCCGTCGGACTATGAGGTTGGGAGTACATGTTATTTCTACAGGTAATGTATAAAACTATTTTTTTTTAATTATACAAGAGACATTTTGGATGGATGGATGTTTGTTACTCAATCACGGCTAAACGGAAAAAAATAACAATGTTTCGTGGGATTGTACGGGCGGGTGAAGCCGCGGCAACTATCTAATATATAAAATTCTCGTGTCATAGTGTTCAACTTTGAACTCCTCTGAAACGGCTCGACCGATTTTCGTAAAATTTTGTTAGCATATTGGGTAGGTCTGAGATTCGGACAACATCTATTTTTCATCCCCCGAAATGTTAAGGGTGGTCCGCCCCTAAATTTTTTATTTAATTTTATTAGACATTTTTTTTTGTTTTTATTTTTTTGTGATTGAGCATTAAAAAATACATACAACCCTTAATTTTCATCCCTCTACGATCAACCCTTACTATTTTAGTAGCAAAACAACGTTTGCTGGGTCAGCTAGTTTTACTATAAATTCAATACGAAAGAAACATTTTCAAACTGTGACAATTTGTGACAAAAAGAGATTAGCGCATGCTAACTCTTCAATGCCTGAGGTGGTTTTAGCAGAGAGGGGTATAATAAATCACCGTTAAAAGGCTTCATTGTTGGTAGAGTGACAAAGGTTTTGCGCCTCATGGCTATAGCATAGTATAAAGAGTAGGTAGGTAGTAGCGAATCCTACTAATCTATACTTTTTATATTATAAATGCGAAAGTGAGTTTGTTTATTTGTTACGCTTCCACGACTAAACGGCTGAATGGATCCAAATGAAATTTAGCAAGGAGACTTTACAACTGACTCTATCTGTATCTATGGTTATCGCGATATACAGTTCTTTCCCAGGATGTATCCTGGGGAAGAACTGTTTATCGCGATATTCACGCTGGCGGAATAACGGGCAACAGCTAGTATAATAAATGCGAAAGTTTGGATGGATGTTTGTAATCACGACAGGATGGCTGAACGAATCTGTATGGAATTTGGTACAGAGATAGTTTGTAGTCTGAAATAATACATAGGCTACTTTTTATCCCGAAAAAAATATTTCCGTGCGATTGTACACACGGGTGAAGCCGCAAGCGGAAGCTAGTGTCCTAGCTATTTGTTTCCTATATTTTGTCAGTGCCGGTATTCGGGCGCCCCACCCGCAACATTGCCAGCCTGTACTTGCACTCCCAATTAAATCGGCACTAAGCGATAGGTATTTAACAGTTTGTCGCTGAGTCTGCACTACCTATGTATACTATGGCTATTATGACACATGCGTGTGAGAATTAAAAGGCGTCCAACCGCACTTCCCGACCCGGCTGCTAGGACGGAACTTGCACTCGATATCGCTTAATGTCCTTTAACTGTTTTTTTCTCCTATTCCGCTGCTCTGAACTAGAGTAAAAAGGTTGTACGTTTGTTGACCTTTCATTGATCGTCGTGGATGTTTTATTTTTCTATAGCTGCCTTGTTAGACCCTCGGCTTAAGGTTATGTTAATGTATGCGTCCGATCATGTGGTCTTAATCAATTCTTGATTCTTGCAATCATTCTTTAGTTTTTCTGTTAGAAACTTCTACTTAGATATTACAAATTTCAATGCGTGATGTGCCAGGTTTTGTAATGGGCTATAGACAACAGTAAATGGAATAGCAAAATGCATTTCTTATTGACTACTGGAGACCTATAATCACTACACTACACTGTACTTTATTTGCTTTGGTCTTCTGTACGGTAGATTCACGGATAGATAGATCATCTCTTTATTGTATACCAAGTTACAATTTGTATACTAAGTTACAAAAGTTACAAATTTTACAAGCGATGGTGGCCGAGTGGAAAAGTAACCGACTTGCACGCAAGAGGTGCGAGTTCTATCCCGGGCAGTACCAATGTGAATTTCACTTTGTTGAGTTTATATGTACTAACTCAAATGATTCGCCATCTGCTGACGGAGACGGAAAACATCGTGAGGAAACCCACATTCTTAGAAGAAATTCTAAAGACATGTCAGATTCACCAACCCGCATTAGGCCAGCGTCAAGCGTGTATGAATTAAGGCTCAACCCTCTCTCTCTCTTGATTTCGGAGAGGAGACCCGTGCCCCGCAGTGGGACATATTATATGGGTTGCTATTATTAAGTTACAATTTTGTCTTAATGTTAAATTTATAACTATGTTAATTGGGCGGCCTTATCGCTTATAGCAATTTCTTACAAGCATCCTTAGCAGGATAGAATAGATGGGAAACAAGAAAAATTTTAACGGTTGGAAGTTTAGTGCTAATAAAAGAAATAAGTAGTAGAAATAGTAGTAAGATAACTATAATAGGTACATATTATACTGTAGTATTAGGTTCATAAAATAAATAAACATACATAAATATTTTCTTTAGATCGAAAGAGGTTTTTCTAGCCGAAGTTGTTAGCTTGTATAGTGCGTGTAAGTTTTTATTATTCAAATATAAATTTATCACGCAATGAAAGTGGTGTTTTTTGTTTAATGTCATTTCTGACATGACATATTTATAAGGGACCACTGCTTGGACAATGACAACAAAAAGGGGTCCAGTGTCGAGTTAGTTAGTTTGTATACAACAACACACTGTCATATTTAATTTAATTATTTTCCACTGAATTTTATTTTTGGTTTGTTTTACAAATGTATTAAGGGATAGACGAGATGATCAAATAGAAAGGCAGGGCATACATGAGAGCAAGCCTCTGGGGAAAGTGGGGAAGGACCTCTACCTTACAGAAGACCACAGCGATATCACTACACATAGCGGTGTAGAGGCAGGGCACCCTACAAGAAAGCAAGCATGACCTGGAAATGACCTCTACCTTACAGAAAACCACAGCGATATCACTACACATAGCGGTGTAGAGGCAGGGCACCCTACAAGAAAGCAAGCATGACCTGGAAATGACCTCTACCTTACAGAAAACCTCAGCGATATCACTACACATAGCGGTGTAGAGGCAGGGCACCCTACAAGAAAGCAAGCATGACCTGGAAATGACCTCTACCTTACAGAAAACCACAGCGATATCACTACACATAGCGGTGTAGAGGCAGGGCACCCTACAAGAAAGCAAGCATGACCTGGAAATGACCTCTACCTTACAGAAAACCACAGCGATATCACTACACATAGCGGTGTAGAGGCAGGGCACCCTACAAGAAAGCAAGCATGACCTGGAAATGACCTCTACCTTACAGAAGACCACAGCGAAATAACTAAATACAGCGGTGTAGTTATTTTCCTGTGTGTGAGTACAGGTTTCCAGTGCCCATATAGGAATGCGTTTATAGGAAAACGTTTATTTAAAAACGTATACTTATCTTAAAACCCTGGTGTAAAAAAAAATGGGTCGGCAACACGCAAGTGATACCCCTGGTAATGCAGATGTCCATAGGCTACGGTGACTGCTTAACATCAGGCGGGCCGCATGCTTGTTTGCCATCTAAGTATTACAAAAAAGTATGTTTAATTCCAGCAACAATAATCGTTATAAACAATCTTAATTTAATGCTAAAAGTTAAAAAGCAGTTTTGTGGTATACTTAAGTTTAAGACTGTGTCACCACGTTTAATAATTTAACTTAAGTTGTTAAGTTTTGTGACCTAAAGCCTGTATGTAACAGTTTTGTTAGACGCTTCCAAACTTGTCCGTACAGCTTGAACTTATTTACAGTCACTGTTCAGACACCTGCAAGTGAATTATAAATGTCAAAGACACTTACAAACGCTTGGAAATCATTCTTAAATATTTTATGCTATGTTGTTTTCACACTTTTACGACAACGAAATCATATTAATAGATTTCGTTAAATAATAAAAATTAAAAACGAACAGCTATACTTTATACAGCTGTGTGTTTAAATTGTATTATTTAACGAAATCTTTGTTTTTCTTTTCTTTTAAAGACAACTCCCGTACTAGAGAACAAGCTCTGTGTCGCGGGGGACTTTACAAACATACAATTAACGGACAAAAATTACACCCAGACTCAGAACAGCTCTTTGTGGGTCACACAAAGTTTTATCCTGTGTGGGAATCGAACCCACAACCTCGTGCACAGCAGGCGCATACAGCGGCCACTGGACCACCGAGGCAGTCGCTATTAATATGATTCAACAAAATCTAGAAATATTGCTTTTTATGTATTCAAAAAGCAACTAAATGTTTCATTAATTCTTAATTTTCTAAAATTCTACGTAGATTTATGTATAATAAATCGAAATTATTTTAAGCATTTGTTTTTATTTGCTAAGATTCACTGCGCTGCATATTCAAAGAATGCCCAATAAGCCTGCCAATCACTCATAATGTCTCTCTTTTCTTTTCATTCTTTTGCTAAAACATGTTTTTTTTTTAAATTTTATGATATGTATGAGTTGTCTTGAAATAAAAATGATTATTAGACATTGATACAAAGCCTGATACCACTTCACGCAACTCGCATCCGGTAGTCTTTTGACTGCCGGATGCGAGTCCAGAACGTAAATTTTTAGACCAAAGTGACAAAAAAATGAATGCTTATACGCTACATTATACATGTCGCCTGATGGTAACCAGTTACCGTAGCCTATGGACACTTGCAATATCTGGGGCAACATCGCGCCACAAAACTTTTAATACCAGGGTTTTATATGCATCATATATTATACCTAAAAGAGCTCTGGCGACCTTCTTGCGCATAGAAACAACTACACCGCTGTGTGTTGTTATTTAGATGTAGTCTTCTGTCAGGTGAAGGACATTCCCCAGTCGAGCTTGCTCGCTTGCATGTTGCCCTACTATACTTCTCTTGAAATTTAAATGAAACAATTTTAGTCACGACCTGGATGCATATGAGAAGGATTGTTGGAATAAAGCAATGGACAGACGGGAATGGAAGTCAATGGGGGAGGTCTTTGCTCAGCAGTGTGTCCCACATACAGGCTAAAAAATAAAAATAAAATAGTCATACTACAATAATTGAACGATAATGCAAATGGATGAAACATATTTTAAACAAGATTATATTCGCAAAAGCACTCTCAATTGTTTCATAAAATGGTTAATTAAAATATTGAGTGTGACCTAATTTTGTGCTCTAGTTTTTTTAATGCACATTTTTTAATAACACCTACATAAGGTTGTTGGTTGTTATAGAAAATCGGAACACCAGAGATTTGTAGGACGGATATCCTACAAATCTCTGGGGATAGGTAAACGTTTCTTTAAAAACTCATCCCTATATGAATACTCACCCAGGGGAATACAACTACGTTTTTTTTTAACTCCAATATTGGCATACAAGCCTGCACCTAATGGGCCAAGAGCCAGCGACTTATTTACTGATATCATTTCAAAAGTCATGACAATTCACAATCTAACTCTTATAAGTATAATACCTGACGAATAATAAAAAGCCCTTCTGGCAACCCTCTGCTGCCAGGGTGTTTTTAAAAAAACAACTCACACACTAGAGAACAAGCTCTGTGTCGCGGGGGACTTTACAAACATACAATTAACGGACACAAATTACACCCAGACTCAGAACAACACTTTGTGGGTCACACAAAGTTTTGTCCTGTGTGGGAATCGAACCCACAACCTCGTGCACAGCAGGCGCATATTGCGGCCACTGGACCACCAAGACAGTCAAGTCAAAAGTTTGACCATTAAGTTTTATTTATAAGAATTTTTAATTTACCAAATGTAGGTATCTGACTCTATTTACTAATCTGTTCCAACGTTTATGTACATACCTACATTTTATGCATAAAAATATATTCTATATATTATAAAAATATAGAAACGTATAGCGTGTTCGTTAGTTAGTCCACTATTTTGCGCGACGCATTCAAAACTTGAATTGCGTCCGTCAGTTAAAAGCTGACGAAATTTTACAATGACAATCACAAAATGAAAACTTTGATTTTATACACTACAAATTTATATGCATATATATGTTACTGTAAAAGCTTAAACTAGGGCAAATCCTAAGATTTTCTATTAAAATCTAAGATTTATGAAATTTGAATTGTAAAAGTATAGACTACTTATGATAATCATTAATTTCGGACTTTAACTTGTTATCAGTAGGTAAATCTTAGGTTTTTCACGTCGACACAGTAAATAATGCTAAACCTAGCTTGCCCGCGCGTATAATCCTACTGAAACAGTGACTTCGAATTTATAATATTAGGTAGTAACTATTTAGTAATCTGTGATATTACTATAGATTACGCCGTACATTGTCTAGACACGATGTATGTTAAGATACCTTATGATCGGTGAGGCGGGTAGGAGTTAAAGAAAAAGTAGGAGGGTTGTAGAAAATGCTAAACATAACTAGACACGACTATTTTTCAACATTTACCTTGATGATGCTTTGGTTAAATCAAACGATGATTAAAAACTAAGGTTTATCAGGTGATTACTGGCAAATAAAAATATGGCAATTAACAATTTATAGTAAGTAGGTACCTGTAGCAGTTCCTACTTTTAGCGCTCAGATTATGTAATTATTAGGATTTATTGGTTTTTTTTTATCGGCCATAGTTTGAGCTTTTACAGTAACACATAAACGAACAAACACCGAGAGTAATTGAACGAATATATAAGTAAACCAATACGTCACTTTCCATGCAAATTGGATGAAAAAAAAATAATTTTCTGTATGCATGCCATAAGTTTGTATGCACTATAATAGTCTACGGCTTTGGTTGTTATATAAACGTTATGTAAGAGATAAGAGAGAGATTTACGTCACTATTGTTCATATCAGCTTAAAACTGGCAGTAAGAGATTACAGATTATGAAACACGTGTGTGTTTCGGTTACTATGTACTATCAACGAAGTTGGTGCTCGACCGCTTGTTACATTTTAGCCAAGCGATTTTGGCCGAATCCGCAACTGTTCTCCTAAGACCGATTCGTCATTGGACTGTTCGTGTTCGTCGAAATGATTCATTTTTTTCCGTTTCCCCAGCAGACTGTTTCAACTACGGACGTATATAAACAAAAGCATCGGTCTTAGGAGAATGGTTGCGGAATCTTTTTGGCCTTAACGGCCAAAATTGTTTACCTAAAAATACCTTATAAGTTTATTCTGTCATCGTCGTTTTATACCAAGCACAACATACTAGCCTACAGTACCGCTGATGGTAAGTAGTTACCGTAGCCTATGGATGGATGGGTTTCATACAAAGAGAGCCTGAGTGTCCTATTAGTCCTTCTTCCAAGCCGTAGGTAAATTATCTGACATCATCTTCCTGATTTATCTGCTATATTCATAATGTATGACTTTCATAAGTGTTATTTTGTAACCTAAATACATTTTGAGTCTAAGTATGACATTCTAATTTCAAAACAGAAATATTCTAGGCTTAACGTTTCAAGTTATTTCGACAGGTCAGCTGCCAGCAAACCAGACACTACAGAAAAGCCATAGTTACCTGAACACTGGCGATACTGCACCGCTTCATCGGTTTAACCAAATTTTTGATGGATTTACATCTAACTTACATCACAAAACCCTTGATTATTAAATAATAACTTTGTTCCAAGTTGATCCTCAATTAAACGCGACGAAATTCAGTTGAAAATTGGTTATAATCCAACTTGTTGGAAGTACGAAACTCTTTATTGACTTGTAATGATCGTTAGTGAGAGAAACAAAGTACTTTCATGAATACAAAGCAAATAAAGGTTCCTTTTAAAGCTTGATGAGGACGGTTTTAGTCATTAATAATTCATTTTCGACCTCAGGACATCCGATAATTCGGGCGTTTATTTTATAATATTAGTTCGCTATTTAGATGAATGTATGGGGGTTTATTTGCATACGTGATAGTGTAATGGTGGTTAGCATTAGCATACATTAGTAAACTTTGTGAAGCGACTTTGTAATTTGTAATTTACACTTTACAAACTTTGTAATCTGTTTTTATTGCTGTTTTTATGCTTCATCTCTTGTACTATAAGATGTTTGAGCCAATTAATCATTTGAATAAAAAGTAAATGTATAAGATTTGAAGTCAGTTTACGTTTGTTTAAGTTTATTTTAAAACAACTCCAGCACTAGAGAACAAGCTCTGTGTCGCGAGGAACTTTACAAACATACAATTAACGGACACAAAATACACCCAGACTCAGAACAATTATTTGTGGGTCACACAAAGTTTTGTCCTGTGTGGGAATCGAACCTGGACCGCCGTGGCAGTCTAACATTATAGAGTAAAGTTATGCCAAATCCCATACATTTGCTTTCTATTCTATTCGATTTGACTATAGTTTATGCCACTGGCAGCCCTCACCAAATTTTTAACGGTTTAAGGCTTAGTACTCACTTACGTTATTTACAGAACCTTTGTGGAAGATTTGAAGTTAGCGTTGCGTTTATAAATCTGTCAGTCAATTAGTCAAACAAGTAATAATAATAATCTTTATTGCGCAAAAAGATAACACAGTATCCTTATTGACTAATTATACAATCTGTTATAATTGTGTTGGTGATACAAGATTATAACTCTGCCTCACAAACTAAGTTAAGGTTAACTTGTATTTTGAGAGACAGTGTTCGGTTAATATGCAATCATTGAAAGGTACAAAATAGTGGGCTGTGTCGTTTAATTAATAAATTGTTTGTTTAATTTATTTCTAGCTTTCTTTTTTGTGTTAGTGTATGTGTTGTGAAAGTGTGTGTTTGTGTGTGTATGTGTGTGTGAGTGTATGTATGTTTGGTCGTGAGTAGAAGGAGTAATTAGTAAGTAATTATAAATGTATAGATTACACAAAGCCATCTGATCCCAAACTGGGCAGAGCCTGTATTAGGTCAACCAGACAACAGGTAAACATAATACGTCTATACTAATATTATAAAGCTGAAGAGTTTGTTTGTTTGTTTGACTGAACGCGCTAATCTCTAAGTACTGGTTCGATTAGAATTTCTTTTTTGTTGAATAGTGCATTTATCCAGGAAGGCTAAAGGCTATATAACATCACGCAATCAATAAGAGCGGAGCAGTAGTGAGATATATTGCAAAATCGGGGAAAATATTCCAAATTACCACGCGGACGAAGTCGCGGGCGACCCCTAGTTTCTAAATACTTACATAATATTGTAGGTAAGCAACACCCAGACGCACAACAAAGAAGTGTGCTCATCACTCAAAGATTTGTCCTAGATGGGTATCGAACTCACGACCATCGGCTAAGCAGTCAGTGTCACTAGACACTACACCAACAAGCCAGTCAAGTATTATGCATAGTGTATACTTAGGCATAAAACGTTTACCCAAACCTTATATAAAAGGGTTTCATAAATATGTAGCTAAGAATATTTTTTTATTCAAAACTCGTTTATCCCCAATTCTTGATCTACCAATATAAAATTGATATTTGCAAACGTCGGTTATTTTTTAGGCCAATGTATTTGACTAGTACTATAATAGTCAAAATAAAAAGAGACGGGTTTCCTCTATTAAAATATCTGAGAGTGTTTAGGTCTTAATTCTACTCTTTTTACTCTTTTTTTTCTACTCTTTTTTTAAAAGACAACTCCCGCACTAGAGAACATGCTCTGTGTCGCAGGGGACTTAACAAACATACAATTAACGGACACAAATTACACCCAGACTCAGAACAACTCTTTGTGGGTCACACAAAGTTATGTCCTGTGTGGGTATCAAACCCGCAAGCTCGTGCACAGCAAGCGCATACTGCGGCCACTGGACCACGAAGGCAGTCAACACATTGTCACACACATTGGCACAATGCATATTGGACCAAACATGCCTTTAGAATTTTTGCCAAGACTTAGGTTTCCTCACAATGTTATCCTTCCCCGCGTTGACGATGATGATTTCACGACTTTACTCTTACGTATATTGGTACCATGGATCAAATTCACCTTCCATAAGTATTACAAGTTGGTTAGTTTCCCACCTACCACCACACCAGAATGTGCATCTATTTTGTTTTAATTCAATAAAAAAAATTACCAGCAATAATGAAATAAGGTATTTGAAAAAATGAAAGAAAAAATATCGGACAGCAAAATGAACAGGGTTTCATGCGTATTTTGTAAAAAAAAGATTTCATCTGTTAAAAACTGGCCTGTAATAAAAAAAAAGTATGACGTAAAAAAAACTATGAACACAAAGCAAGAATAAAAACAAATAATGTGCATTGGACAATACGTCAAATGCACACGTGCGAGCAACAAATGGAAATCGAAATAACAACATTGTAGAAGTGGTATTTTTGAAAATATGCGCCTCTCACGAGGATGTCAAGATGAGACTAATCTATTGCTTAAATGAATACTTCTTAGTTCGATTTGGTCTTATTTAGACAGTTAGTATTTTCTTAAGTATTTTCATTCAGCCTGACTTTGGGGACTGCCGATAGAAGTCAAAACTAAGTAACTTGTGAATTGTATCGTCGAACTATTAGATTATTGTTTTTGAATATGGAAAGCGTTCAGTGACGATGACGCAAGCATTCCATAATTTTTTTTCACCCCAATAGTGCTCAACGAGCTTAAAGAAGTTTTTTACTTCAAAAAGACAGTACCTACTACAGCGACCTTCCTACTAGTATTTCAATAGAATTCTTTTGATGTCAATCATAAATGTAATATAAATTCTACTATGTCTTTACGATATCTATTTAATCTAAAATTGTACATTGTTAACTAAAATCAAGCTGAAATCCTTTTGATAAAAAACGTCGAAACGTAATAGATAGTGATGTGGTGTACCTACTATTTCGAATGAAACGAGCCAATTTGTCATCGTAAGTAATGCACAGAGGCTAGAGAATATGTGACAAAGAAAAATAAGGCCGCGAAGGATCATGACGGATGTATTTTACTTTGTATGAATGTAGGGTAACATTAGCATCTTTTGGAAAAACATTGTGCGTTATGTTTGTTCTTATAATAGCAACCCGCCCGTAAACTTATGTCAAATTGCGTTCATTTAAAAATTAGAGGGGCAAATATAGCAAGCATCCATAGATTACGGTAACTGCTTACTGTCAGGGGCCGTTATGTTTGTACCTAATATATTATAATAGCAACCCCTATATGTCCCACTGCTGGGCACGGGTCTCCTCTCCTCTATCAAGAGAGAGAGAGGGTTTAGGCCTTAATTCACACACGCTGGCCTAATGCGGGTTGGTGAATCAGACATGTCTTTAGAATTTCTGCTAAGACATGTGGGTTTCCTCACGATGTTTTCCTTCACCGTTAGCAGATGGCAAATCATTCGATTAGTACATATAAACTCCACAAAGTGAAATTTACATTGGTACTGCCCGGGATCGAACTCGCACCTCTTGCGTGCAAGTCGGTTACTTTCCCACTCGGCCACCACCGCTTTTCCTAATATATTACTTAAATAAAAATCTATTTTTATTCTGGTACGATCTTTGCTGGGAGATTTAAACCAACAGAAACTCCTAATTTCATTTATAACAGTTCGTAATTAATGGAATTAGGTCCGTCAGCTCATAATATATACCCAAATGTGGAACAAATCAAATACAAAGTAGGGGCTACATTGTTTGCAAATCCCAATTAAACCGGGAGTTAAAGGTAAGTTAGCTGAGAGTAGATAACTCGAGCTCGATAACCACAGTCATTGAACTTCATTAAAGTTAAGCCTTCGGTTAATTAATTCCTTGTGAGCCGCCAATCAAACACACAAACTTGCTACTTATGAATACACATGCATAATACAAGTTACGAGGACTGGGCCACGCAAGCCAATCATATATTGGGTAATATTATTGTTATCTCTATCTATAGGCTAAAAGACATGCTATTTACAACACACCATTTGTTTTGGAATGTTGTGTATTTAGTTTTAACTGTATTGTTCGATAATGCGGCTGCTGAGTACGAAACTCTCTGGTAAGATTCTCGTATCGGACCAAAAATAGGTTTTTCTGATAAAAAAACTCGCGATCTCAAAAGCCATAAAAAAGAATGCCCAAAGTTTGAAAATTGGTGGTGTTGCACCCCCGTGCCTCGGGAAGCACGTAAAGCCGTTGGCACTACGCCTTGTCTCTCTCCTAGAGAGTGAGGACACTTGGTTCGGAGAACATATAATATGATATTATTTAGTAGTTCGGTGTTATTAACTATGAAATAAATATATTATTGAGTTAAATTTTATACAGAAAGTTAATTACGATGACACTGTTAAAATACAAGAATTCTCATAAATTGTATTTTGAAGTGTTTATTTATTAAACTGCCCATTAAAACACGGTAGATGCGTTTCCAAAACAACTTCAATAGATACAATACTTAGATACGACACCATTCTTGCTTCCCTCTTAACACATTTAAATGAGAGTACATTTACCCGAAACTTACTTCGGTTTACAATGCTTAGATTTTACAGTCCATTTACTCCGTATTTACTTAAAAATGTTGCCACAAAGTCAAATTAACGTTGCCGCGGTTGTGTTCAATAAAAGTTTCGTAATTCCATTTCAACCGCTGGCGTTCATTAGCTTGCAGAGTAAAACCAAAAAAGAAAACCGACATCATAACTTGGAACTTCCACTCTTATAAAGTTTTCCATCGTTTCAAATAACTGCAAACAATTCAACACCTGCGGGATTACTACGGAGCTTTGCAGACGCGCCACAATAACAGTAGCAGAAATGTTGCTGTGCAGTGACTAATATGACAGTACTGACACTGCGGCTGATGCTACTGCTAAGATTACATGATTTGTATGTTTTTTGCTTGACAAATACTTCATAATATCTCTTGCAAATGCAGTTGGTCATTGAGTGTGTGGCTGCATTATTTTTATGGATAATATACTACTTGCAGTGCAAGGCAGACTGTCAAACAATGCTAGCAGTGTGTTGCCGTGAATGCAGTATACCTTCTTGTTTTTGTTTTCACTCTTTGGATAAATAGTTACTATTCTAATAGTGTATTATATATTTTTTTAAGTGTGCATGTCAAGCAGAATACTGTTCTGTACTGATGACATCAGACTACTCTGTTTGGTCTATTGGTTAGTGAAACTGATTGCCTTTTCATGCAATTTTGTACGTAGCAACATTTTTGTAAAGTGGCGCGACTGTTGTCGTGGCACGTCTGAAAAGACCTCAACCTGATCTCGGGCCTTGAAATTAAAGCGCTCTGGAGCTTAATTCTACTGAACTGAATGTGATTACCGGTTAAGTTAGAACGACAAATATAACTTGGTTGGGAGAAAACAAACGGCTACCTTCGCAACTTAACATGGTAATATTGTACCCGACACCCACCGAAGTTTAGGCTGATAATAATTCAGTAAGGGATAACAAGACATGAGTGTAATTTGTTACGTGACGTAACATCTACAAATTAGATTGTTTTAGAGTAGTTACCCTTGTTTGGATAGTTGTAAGACGATCTAGACGGTACATTTTGGATTCTAGAACTTTAAATCAGCTTAGTTTTTAGTTTTATTTAATCTCGTCATGGGTTATATATAGAATGCAGAATTTATGGCTAATGCAGAAATCTTTTTATAAAAAATGTTAAGATAAAGATCATTCATTTGTCTGAAAATGTGTACAATCAGGTATTACAGAAAGTATATGGTCTCAACATGCTCGACAACATGTTCGAAATGCAAATGTATGTATGAGCCTTAATGTTATGTATTATATAGGATCCAAGTAATTTATCATTAAAACAATGTGAATGTAATAATAATAATGTCGTCAAATTGATTTGTTCCTGATTCGTCATCTTCCAAATGCGACAGACGATACACAGATTTTCTGGCTACCGCTGAAAATCAGCGCTGTTGTGTTGCAACCCTTGTCGGTTGCAGCATAATTAGCAATATGCCGTTTTTAACATGCGTGTGGCGTACTCCTGCGCACATTTTTTTCCTTAATTGTTATTACTTAGTTCTTTGTTATATTGTATTTCTTGTTTTATTTTAAATGTCTTTTTTTGTTTGTTTTTGTAATCCTGTTGTTTCTATTTTAATGTTGTGCGTCATCTGCGTGTTAAAATAAATATTTTTTCTTTCTTTCTTTATTTTCTTTCAAATTGGTTATATTCCAAATATGTCATAATATTCCAAATTGGTCACTTTCCAATCTCGTCATATTCCAGATTCGTCATATTCGATACACTTAGTACGAAATTCTATCATCTATCTATCTGGATTTTACTATTGAAAACCGTATTATTATTTTCCAAAATCTCAAAGACCATCACCACAAAAACATTTTTGTGTACAATGCAACAATTGAAATCTATAGGGACGACTAGTGTTCAAAGCAACAGATATTTTAGTTTAATACACAGATAGTAGTCGTTGCTGTAGTTGCAAACTACATTTGGCGTTTCAAACGTCGAATATAACTTAGTAAAGGATGTAGCCCGACGCACGTTAACTACTCATAGGTACCAATTCGTTCGGTTGAAATATGGCGTAACATTCTCTAACCAGAAATACCAGCATTATTATGAGCTAGTTTTGGCTACGAAATATGAAGGACTGCATGGTTGATTCAGTAGTTGTAGGTACTACTGCGTGTCATGTTGGTTCGATCCCCACACGGTACAATACTTTTCACAATTAAACAAATAACTCACTACCTATATAATATGTTAGTATTTTTAACCAACTTTGAAAACGAGGAGGTAATCAATTCGTGTATATTTTTTTAAATGTTTGTTACCGCAGAACTCCGTCATAATATTTTGTCTGATGGGACATACTTCCAGTTTGGTCCCATTTTTGTTAAAATAAAATTCTGAAAATGGAATCCACGAGGAACTGAGGGAACTTCTCAAAAATTGTAGTATATATAGCAATTTCAATATTTTCTACAACAAATGTCTAATTTGCAGTCAGGAAGTGTAATTTGGTTAAGAGAAACTGATGAAGAAGACCACAGAAGGTCACCTTCAACTTCTCAATGATTACGTATTTCACGGATGGCAATTCGATAAGTCTCGATTAAGGTTGTTATGAAACTATTACTGAGCAAATGTTATGCAAATGAAAATGGTATAATTGAACTGAACTGATGATGAAGCCGGAAGATAGGCAACGGAGAACTCCATAATTAAACTTCATGAGATGCACTTTAGCTGTAAATAATCAGATTTGAAAAAATAATGTATTTAAGGGCTGAAAATTCATCCTATTATTTGAAAATTCTACAACTTGCCGCATTAAAGTCGTTTGAGAAAATGAGTGGACGTCATCAGGCTGAGATAATGATGATGAAGTAGGCACAAAGATTGGGTATGGTGAGGTCAAAATTGAGCCTATCTCAGCTGATGCTATATCATAACTTTTGCTATTTGAAAGACGACTCCCGCACTGAACTCCTAAACGGCTGGAATGATTTTAATGTTTTTATTTGTGTGTCTTCAGTTGGATTCGAGAATGATTTAGATTTACAATTGGACCCGATAGATGGTGCTGCAGGACAACGTCTGTTGGGTCCGCTAGTACATCCTTACTAATATTATAAATGTGAAAGTTTGTGAGTATTGAAGTATAGATGTGTGTTACTCTTTCACGCAAGAACTACCTAACTGATCTAGATGAAATTTGGCACCGAGATAGATTATAGTCTGGAATAGCATATAGGGTTTTTATCGCGATAACCGACATCTACGCGTACGGAGCCGCGGGCAATAACTAGTATGTATATATAATTACTTGTCCCGACTGACTATCCGACTGATTCATCAACGCAGAGCCTAAACCGCTGAAGCTTGACACATTGCAACAAGCTCTGTGTCGCGGGGGACTTTACAAACATACAATTAACACAAATAACACCCAGACTCGAGACAACCATTTATGAATCACGCAATTTTTTGTCCCGTAAATAGCGAGACAAGAATGAAATTCTGATAACATTACGCAATAGAAACGCAGAAAAAAATCCCACGTCAATAGCAAAAACCATACCAAAAACACAGGTTAGTTACATAGGTACTTACTCCTCACATTGATTAGTAAGTATCCTTTCAATAAATTATCTTCTTTTGTCGAACTTGATTGGATCTGCCAATACGACTCTTGTCATATTGAATTATACCTACTAAATTATTATAATCAATCTTGGGTTTACCTTGGATTTGTAAAACTGACATTGATGAACAATGTTTGTATTTAAACTCGTTTTATTTTTGGATGTTTAGGTAGGTACTTAGTATGAAGATAATCTATACTAATATTATAAGGCTGAAGAGTTTGTTTGTTTGGTTGAACGCGCTAATCTAAGAAAGTACTGGTTCGATTAGAAAAAATATTTTTTGTTAAATAGTGCATTTATCCGGGAAGGCTATAGGCTATATAACATCAGGCTCTGATCAATAGGAGCGGAGCAGTAGTGAGATATGTTGCAAAATCGGGGAAAATATTCCAAATTATCACGCGGACGTTTTTTGAGTAAGTCCGACTTTCATTTTCATTTTTTACGGCTCCAGCGATCATTTACGGATGCGTTTTGCAAAAAACGTTTTCCTATCCCAGGGATATTCCATCATAAAACCCTAGTGTAAAAAAATGGGTCAACAACACGCTAGTGATACATCCGGTATTACAACCGTCCATAGGCTGCGGTAACTGCTTACCATCAGGCGGGCGGGATGCTAGTTTGCCACCTTAGTAGTATAAAAAAACTTTAAGTATCTATAATGTAAATCAGCTTTAAATCTTGAAAGACAACATAAATAGGTACATCAATCTGCTTACTCCATTAGCAATCACCCGTTAAAGATAACAAGCATGACGATGTCCCTTAGGGTCTAAACACACCAGCGATTTTAATCATCAAACGTCGATGTTGAATCGCGATCACGCGGCTCATTCAGAGCACGATTGACATTTTCACAGAATGCAGATAGATGTTTTAGTTACTTTTCGGCAGCTGAACGCAGTTACAACCCGTCGGCAATATCTGTGCACCCGACCAAATGACGTCATGCTAACTGTAGGGTCAGCAGGGTACGAACAAAACTCAATTAAGTTCAACAATTTAATAATTACTTAAGTAACTTTTCACCCGTCTTTTCGAACTTCCGCCTTTTTACGGCGAACACGGGATGGGTTTCAGCGAGGTTCACAGATATTTTTTTATCATTTGTTCAACTATAATTAACGCCACCAATCGGTGTACACAAGTCTGCGCAGTTGAACAATGCTGTTGTCATGACAACTGACATTCGCATCACTTGCAATGAGTATTTTTTCAATATCAATAAAGCGACCGATCGCTGGATTCAGGTACAGAAAAACAACCAAAACAAGTTATAGAAGGAGACTGATGAGCAATAATAGTGCGAGGCTCTTTGTTTGTATTTGTCTAAACGATCAATTACATTCGCGCTATTCGTTGAGAGATGAATCGTGAGAAGAACTACAGGGCTGCACTTTGCACAACTTGCTCAGGCCACTGTACTCACAGCGCGCGTTTGCCGGTGTTTGGGCCCGAGTCAAAGTGCCTCCCGAGCAGTATTAACACTCTGACGACGAAGACGAGAATATATATTAGCTACAGTCCACGTAAAAGATGAAGTAATGTGCTAGATATTCTTTAATATCTAGCTAGCTCCTCTCCGCTACTATTAGCTGTAGCCCTAACTATAAAGTGAAGTGTGATGACTGATAAGATAATGTGTTAGAGATATTATCGCACGACCTTGATGACGTAAAATGAACTGATTTAACTTAGAGGATTAATGTCAATGTTCTGAATTATATATAGATACCTACATAATAGTGATATTATGCAAGTTTCTGTGTATCAAATTGTAGGGCGATTAAGAATAGACTAAATAAATACTGACGCCGAATTTGCAGTACCCAGGCACAAAAAAAACTGTTTTTGCCTGTTTAACTATTAGGCCCTCATATCTCAGTATTTCATTAGCCTCTATTTTGCTAAAGATGGGCCTGGGCCTTGATAACCATTGCCATATTGTTTCATAGGCTGATATTGAATCAGTCGCAGCACGGTGAAAAAAACTTGACAGAAAATAAGAAAATTGTACGGAGCATACGAGTACTAAGTACACAAGTACGTAGGTATGGAAATACAGATGCACTCATTATTGCTTTACTATCATAGGATAAAGCCGTATGCTTGTTTGCCACCTTGGTGGAATAAAATAATAAATAAACCGATACGACTGGTTAGGCATAGAGCGGCTGTCTTGGTCTGTTTTTAAAAATGGTCACCCATCTATAGATTGACGGTGACATGATTAATGTCGTAGATCTATCAGCCTATGCGGCTGTTACTTAGCAACAAGCCCTTGAAGAAAGCGTACAATCAAAAAGAGTTTACTTCTTAAAATTTAATAACATTTTCTTAAACGTTAACCCTTAATAATGGCTAGTATAGGTACTTCACTACTAAGCTGCATAATATAACATTAATTATGAAGACGCATACGGGAGGGAATTTACAAAAGACTGTTTACGTCTCATTAGTTAAGAGCTTCGTCAAGGCCTCTCGTTTCACCGTCACATTCAACATCATTTCAGCAATAAAAACCTCTTTATTATTCTACGTTCCCCCTTATAAAACGGCCATAAGCCTTTCGAATTTTGTATTTAGAATCCCTATTAAGTAAATATTTAGGCCAATCTGGTGACAGAGAGTTATTTAGATCGCCGCTATTATAGGCCTCTGTCGTGATCTAACGACTGTTAACAGTCGAAACAGACTTTCAACGTGCCCTCCGAAGCATGGAGACGCTCAAATGAAAACGAACAATAGTCTTTATCAAACTTAATTAATACATAAAACATACATAGTATGACTGCATGGTTAGTCCAGTGACTTACTGGTCACGGACACAAAGGACACCTAGACAATACAAGTACCTAACAATCATACGGATCACACAATGTTGTTTCCCGTATGAGAATCGACCCAATCAAACTCGGTGTGGTATTAGTAACATGGTAACAAAATGACAAGTTATCATACACCTCTGCTTACCCCTTCAGGAAAAGATCGTATGTCAAATCGTATGTAATCAATAAACTAAACTAGATTAAAGCCTTTGTTTAACTTTAATACAAAACACAATCCCGGTACATTGTTTCCTTGACTAGATTCCCGTTTAATACTCGTACCACTAATTCGCAACAAACAGTAACCTAATTAATACTCCGTTATCAAGCTTTGCGCAAATGCATCGCGTTGGACTATTGGGCTAATTGAAAATTAACGCGATTGTTGGAAAGCGTCGCCGCATAGAGTCGGTGACGCGTGAGTAATTCTTGTGCCATTATATTTTTTTATACTTACTTAGGTGGCCAACAAGCATACGGCCCGCCTGATGTTGAGCAGTTACTGTAGCCTATGGACGCTTCCAATACCAGGGGTAATACTTGCGTGTTGCTGACCCATTTCTTGTACACCAGGTCTTAAAGATGGAGTATCCCTGAAATAGAAAAACGTTTTTTTAAAACGCATCCCTAGATAAGCACTGGAGGCCTGTACTTACACACAGGAACACAACTACACCGCTGTCCGCTGTGGTCTTCTGTAAAGTGGAGGTCCTTCCTCATTCGGGCTTGCTAGTATGGTGCCTCACCTCTCTTAAAACATTACACTCACTACTAGCATCTTTTGTTATTACTGATAGCCAGCCAGCTGCCGACGGAACAACAACCGTTCTGACGGTAAGTGGTATGGACTGCTCATAGACTTCAGCAAATGCCGAGGACAGAACCAAGACCCTGAATACCGTGAAATTGGTGCTCTCTTTAAACCTTGTTTGCAAAAGGACATGACATAGCGCTCAGGCAACACTGCAGCAGGTATTTCATCCAGAGCCTACACGTGAGTGAGAGAAATTAACTCTGTAAGTATACTGTGCTGTGGTATACGAAATCGATCGAAGATTTCCGACGATTCGAATAGCTCGTGTTTTAATCTATAGGCTATTCTTTGACAAAAGAACCTCAATAATGTTCAAACTTAAAATAAGTAAGTAAGTAAAGAATTTGTACATCTAGGCGAGCTCTAGCGCGTTAAATTACGCGCTATATACTAGATAATAACTTTTCTTTCCGTATATAATACTAATAAAAGAACAAATAAACAGAAAAGGCGGGAGCTAGAGCAATTTAAGAGAATAGATAGACCATAGCGAACATTAGGCGTCTCCACTTTCCCAAGTTTCGTGTTCCAATAACGGTTAACAGCACATTAACATTATAGCAGGCTTTAGATCGTTATCGGTTCTTTCGATTTTCGAGCAAAAGTTAGAAGTAATTTTTAGTATAAAGTATTTTATAGCTAGGTTATCACACAAGTCTCTAGTGCAAATTTAAGGATGAATTATTAAACGTTTTTATATATTTTATCCATAACACAAAACCCTTGTGTTGTAATTTTTTTGTTTGGTCATACGTAAGTGATGCCCCAGGCATAAACACTAATTTACTGTAAGGGAAAAAGTTCAATTTTTTGCAGCGTCCTTAAAATACCAAATTCTCCTTACTGCTGCACCACTTTGAAGAGCTTTGGAAAGTGTACTCTTCAACATAAGCACAACCCTATCCCAGATAGTCATATTATGGCTGTAAGCATTGCCCCCACCCGGGCTGCTTATTTTGGCGAGTAAACTCGCAATACCATAACGGTACGGCATATGTAACGGTAGGTAAATACGCAAATCAGGCAATAGGAAAATTTGCTGACGTCCCATTTAGCATCTTTCATCGACCTACAAAAGTGATCTAATGAATAAGTGATTTTGATTTATCAATAACCTTAGGTTATTCGGTATCTCAGTGAAAAATCAAAAGTGATTATAAAAAAATACTTTACCTATACTTAAATATACTACTTATTATTTATTAGGCCATACACAACACATAATAGGTATACCCATGTGTTGCTATGTTGTGTGCGTTCAAAACATATTTTTAACTAATCAGGCTTATCAATTTTACATTTGACAACCCTGTTTGTAGCACCGCGAAAACTTAACCACTAAATTTTATATTATTATCGAAGAAAATATCAGACTGAGTAACATTTTCAAAGTTATAGTTGGATTTCTAGTAAATAAACTCATTTTTCAGATTATAAAAAATGGTATTTTATAGCAATTTACAAGTCAATGTCAAGGCAATTACACTTAGCCTAAAATATAAATACATAATTGTACAGTTTGAGTTTGATTTTCATGACGAAATAAAGTAAAATTTGCAACGAACACGAGTGGAATTGCAATTCTTATGCTATTAATGCTTTATTGGTCGAGAAAAATAGACTTGGCATGGGAATGACTGCACGTGTAATCTAGTGTAAGGATAATAATATCACCTCGCCACCATCACCGCGATGAGTTCTGTGGGCTTGATTCCCACACGGAACAATACTTGGTGTGATCCATTAATGTTTCTTCTAAGTGTATCTTGTGTCCGTGGATGTATGTTTGAGAAGTCCTCCACAACACACTGCTCTCTTTCTAATGCGTTAGCAAATTACAATAATTATTATACCTTGCAAACGTAAGCAAGCAAACTTGCAAAATATAAATGGTGGTATGCTGCATCTATGTTGCCAGTGTTTGCATTAAATTATTCTCAGTCTCCGCCTGCCTCGTGTTAGTTCTTGTTATATTCAAACAGAACTGCATACATTTATATTACAATAGTTATAGCAAAATATACTCCTAACATAAATATTTATGGAGCTGTGATGGCTGTAAATCAATATTTTTCTATTGTAATACATAATAGGTCACATTGTTTCCAATATTTGAAAGTCGTAAGCATAAAATACATTTTATATATACATCAACATTGTGAAAATACGGTCATTGACAAATTTCGATTGGTAAAGGCATAAGGCGTGCAAAACAAATTGCATCACTATTTTATTCTACGTTCGTGGATTGATTCTGAACTATTTGTGATACCACCATGATGTAATAATGATTTGGTTCATGCAAAGCCCTGGGGCCATACCATTACGTCCATATACCGTTTAATTTTCCTTAATATAAAAAAAAAAATTGAAAATAAATTCTTATAATCGCATTTACTCTTATACGTATTTGTAAATTATATCTATAGAAAAACACAAGACTAGGTTCCGCCGGCGGTATCGCTCGTGTACTATGTCGATCAAAAGTACAATATACGACGGAGACTAGCCATCTGTGACATGCATAAACACAGGTGTACTCTTTATTCCTAACTCTCCTAATCCGGTGGGAAGGAAATCCGTCACGACCACAGAATAATCAGACGTACGGTGTCGTACTCTTATGCTTTTCGAGGCACGGGGGTGTAAACACCGTCAATTTCCAAACTTCAAATTTCTTGACAGAAAAATCTAATATCTTTATGATCGTGGTACTGATCAGCTATCATACTCAACCACCATTGGGTCAATGAGGCAGTAAAGAAAACTATCCAAGTTAGAAAAGAAAAATAAACAATATTATTATATTTTTGGTATGTTTCCAAAGCTTGCGAATTTTATTGAGCATACCCGATATTTTATGCAGCGACAAGCCTTGAGGCAGCTGCTACTGACAAGCAATACAAGTTTTCTCTACATGACAATGTTTTGTCATACCCTTAGGCACCGTTATCAATGGTTGTAGCCGAAATTGTGAAGAGTGCCGACCTACATTTAGAAAAATAGGTTATGTTACCCATATTCTTTTAGAAAGGTTTTGTATGAATGTCAAAAGCTTTTATTTAACCTGATATTTGTATTTTCTGTTCCTTCTTAGTGTGTCGATGGCAATCTGAATTGAGTCAGCCTAAAACTTAGCAACCAGTTTTAAAATATCTCGTAGCCTCACGTTCTTTTTACTTGAAGCTTGATTTTTTATACGGTCCGTACAACTGACAAACATTTTTTTAAACATTGACAATATCAAAGGTATCACTTGCGTTGCCGATAGACCAGTGCTTTAAGGTGGAGTATCCCTGGGATAAAGAACGTTTCTTTCAAAACGCATCTCTAAATGAGCGCTGGAGACCTGCCCCTCTAGACTAGACACTCGACTAGGGATATATTCCATTTAACGTAATATTTTTGGGGCTAAAACCGAATAAAATGTAGGACGAATACGGTTTTTTACGTGGGGTAAAACTTCGCGAGGCTAATGCGGAACAAATCGACTAGACACTCTTCTAGACACTCTAGAACAGGCATAAATAGTATTAGAATAGAATAGAATAGCAAATGTATAGGATTTGACATCTTGTCTAGAGGGGCTGTGCTCACACACAGAAACACAACTACATTGCTGTGTGTAGTTATTTGGCTGTGATCTACTGTAAGATGGAGGGAGGTCCTTACCCATTTGGGCTTACTAGAAAGCTTTTAGACATCATGGCACGCAGAAAATGATATAAAGTGTCCTATCATTTGCGGCATAGTACCGCATATGCACTCCAGGCTGGATTTTTCTAACCTAACCTGAGCAGATACTCGTATTTTGCAATTTTTATTTTGCTGCATTGCTTAGAACAACCTGATTCCCATTTACATGTTGCGTTTTTTTTTAAATTTATTATTGCCTATAACCGAAAAGTTGTTTGCCACTCAATGACGGCAATATGACTAGAGTTTGGGCTTAAAAGATTGGTCTCGTCGAGTAGTTGCTTTCTGTTTCTGTCACTTAAGTTATTATTGTTTACCGTAGGTACTTTAGATAAATATTTATTGGTGTTGTATCTGTCTACCCTTCTGGAAAAAAGGAATGAGGCTATTAATTATAGATGTATTAGATAACAAACATGGCAATACTTCATCACCATCATCATCACATAAACGTCCCACTGCTGGGCACGGGTCTCCTCCATACAATTGGAGGGATATTAGCCTACTATACCACGCTGGCCAGACGGGTTGGTATAGGGTTTTGTTTCAAGTTTTCCGTCTCTTGCAGTGGATATTGTCTGTCTGACTTAGTCCCTTAGTTGACTCTTACAACACCCTGGGGATTGAACGGGGTGTTGACATTTCTATTCTTAATCCGTCACCACACGGACAATACTTATCGTAGAATTATTCAGTGGTACGTATTGTCATGTTCACCTTTGAGTTCACATCGTAAGAATTTTGTTGGTTTAATGCCTTCTGAAACTGCGCAACTAATCTAAAACGCAGATTATGATATCAACACACACATAGAAAATGCTATAACTAAAACATGATTAGGCTGACTGCACTAATGGTACAGTGATTTAAATAGTCGCCTCACTATTCATTCTTCATTTAACGCAGTTCAGTTTTATTCTCACAAAGAATAAAAGCTGGTGCGATATTATTAAATTGTGAAAAAGACGCAAGATCCAAACGAGCAGGTTACGGTAACTGCTTACCATATCCCAGACCTTTGCTTGTTTGCTCCCTAAGTAGTGAAAAAAAAATAGCAGATCGTATGCTACCATAAGACAATAAAGAAAAATATTTCTACCTAGTGACAGTAATTATGTTTAAAACGAGCGCTTATGTAAATAACATTTTAAAGAGGAAAGATTTAATTTTTGTTTGTTACGATTAAACTCAAAAACTACTGGACCGATTCACAAACTCTTTCACCATTAGAAAGCTTCACATTATCGGCGAGTAAAATATAGCCTGTGTAAGGCTAATATTTTATTTAAAAAAAACGTAATCCCAACGAAAACTAAATAAATGTCCGCCCATATAAAGTCTAGACGTGCCGCTAGTGATATCTATACTAATATTATAAAGCTGAAGAGTTTATTTGTTTATTTGGTTGAACGCGCTAATTTTAGAAAGTACTTTCTGCTTTGATTAGAAAAAAACTTTTTATGTTGAATAGTGCATTTATCCAGGAAGGCTATAGGCTATAAAACATCACGCTATGATCAATAGGAGCGGAACAGTAGTGAGATATGTTGCAAAATCGGGGAAAATATTCCAAATAACCACGAGAACGAAGTCGCGGGCGACCCCTAGTTTAATGGTAAAGCGACGCCATAATTGACGCAAGCAGAGTCAGATGCTATTGGTAGTTCTTGATTAAAAGAAAAAGATCTGTGTCGGACATCTGCTTGATTGATAAATGGAAAAATAGAACCCCACTTCGCATTCTTAACTTAAACCTTAGTTTGCAATTTTACTAACAAGTATGAACACGATTTAATTGTAAATAAATAAATTTGGTTTGTTTATAAATAACAAAAAATATTTCATGTTCTGAATACTTAGGTAATGTATTTATTTATTTATGCAAGAAGTATGGATGTAAGTAATCCAGAACAATGAAAACCGTTTTTGCAGAACGTCTATTGTTTTGATTGAATATCTTTCCATCGAGCGCATATTCACAATGGACTGATATTGGTTTACAGCTTTTAACGATAAAATATATTGCTACGGCACTTTATTTTAGTGCATTCTTCAAAAATCATTTCATTTTTGTCCGTGACTTCCAAGGGAGTAGTACTGTTCCTTGGACGTAGTTAAAATATTACTCATGAGACATTTTATAGTAACACTTTTTTGTAGCTTCCTCTCGACAGGTTTGTATATATATTACATGGTTTTTTTAAAATATTTAATCATTACTTCACAAAGTCTTTGAATTCCAGGCAATCTACAGACAATCGATAATGCGCTTAACTATCAAATGCCACCAGCAGAAAATGTTTTGGGTCCCGAGGTAGCTGAGGAAAACATTTGGCCAATGCAGGCATACCAAACCTTTCAAGGTAATTTTTACGGAACAGCGCGAAGAAGCATTAACCCAAAACCTTGTCTAAGGCAAAGTAATCCACAAGATGTATTATTTGAACATAAGAATCAAATCGCGAGGCATGGCAATAACGTACCAGATGTTCCACTTGTTCAAACAATGAACAGCCAAGTGGAAAGACATATCAGCAATACGCAAGATGTAGCACCTCAACCACCAGTGAATAACCAAGTCGAAAGTCAGTATAGCAACACTCAGTATATGTCAATGCAACAACCCGTAGACAACCATCTCATCAATCAAGTGGAAGACCCTTCACCTACCAGGCGCTCATCTCTGACAGAAACCGAAAAAAAAACGGAAATAATCGAAACTACGAATTTAAGAACCCAAGTCACTAATGACGAAGTACCAAGTGCTTTAAGATCAAGTAATAGTGATGATATGGGTGAAAGTTTGAGAAGTTCAAACAATTTTGAAAACCTTAGAAGTTCAGAAAATATAGAAGGTACAGAGAATCAGGAAAACCCTGAAAATCAACCGGATTCGGGTAGCTCAGAAAATCATGAAGACGCAAAAAGTTCAGAATTAATAAATGAAGAAAAAAACACGTTGGCTGTCAAAACATACTTGGAAGAGAGTTCTTCACAAGAAAATCTTTCCGAGGAAAAGAACTTAGAAGTTACACCTTCAATATTTAGGATAAATAATGAAGAGAAATATAGCTTTGAGGAAACTACAGATCAAATCGTAAGTCTTCCGACTATTCCGCCTCCAGCCCTCCGAGAACTATCATACCAAGATGTTTCATACCATACACATGATACATCTAACGTCCAATGTTCAGAAGGCAAAAATCCATCCGACATAAAAATACCTGAAGCCCCAAGAAGATTTTTAATCGGCTCAAATAATAATCCAGCGTACTATCAAAAATCTGTTATGACCAAAAATGTTGCCCGATCTCCGGATATGATACTGCCAAATAACGAAGCACGGAATATTCCCAATATCAACCCTGATATTAGCCCTGGTAACAACTTTGGTACAAGCGTAGCCAGTAATCCAGCAGCTAATCAAGGTAGTACATATTCAGCATACACAAATAGTGTACTACGCAGCAATACGAACAATCCGGAATATCCAGAAAACCAAGTGCGTAATCAAAATCAAGATACTTCTATTACTACAAATATTCTCAAAGAGCCCACCGATTTAACGGACAAATCTACAACAGCAAAAAAAGTTGGACGATCTGGAAATTTACATTATCTTATAGGTAATAATAAAAATAGCATGTACAATGATCCTGCCCAAGGGCAAGGTATTTCGTATGTAAAGAAAACTACATTAATGTTGATGGACTACGATAGAATATGCTATGCTTGCAGTACCGCAAATAATCCCACATGCGCGACGCCTGATAGGAAAACATCAGTGAAATATTGTCGAAAAGGAGATAACGCATGTGTGACTAAAAGTTTTGGAGCTGGAAGTAAGTTACTAACGTACTATTTTATTATAAACTTAGTGCTATTAGTAAAGCGCAGTTTGACTAGCAAGAATATGGTTTACACATCTGTCCCTCTGGACAAGTGGCATAAACGGTAGTCGAATCGGGTATGGGATTTGACATAAGTGTACGATATAATGTCGTAAACTTACGTTAAATCCCAAACATTTGCTGTTTTGATATTTTGATTAGACTACCGTTTTTTACCACTTGTCCAGAGAGACAGGACTTATGGACTCTTGGTCCAGCCTCTTTGTAATTTTAGGGTTAAACATCGCGGCCGCGGAGGGTTGCCAAAATAACTTTTTATTTTTCTGCAGGTATAAAAGAGTTAGTTTGTGAATTTCCATGACTTATAAAATGATAAAAGTAAATACGTTGCTGGCTTTTTTTGCGGCAATTTGGAAAACAATGTACAGCTTCTTAATGTTCAACAAAAGCGAAAAAGTACCCTCAAAATCTTCAGAATAATGAGGCGAGATTTCATCTGACAATGCCATTTGACGCGCGCTCGATCGAACGCGCAAGCTTCGTACGATTTAAGTACCAAGAGGGCCGATGCTCAAGAGAAACGTAATTTAAAATTATGTTTTTCTCACCCTATATATACCTTTAACACAATAACCAGTCGTTGTACCATAGGTTCTTGTCTTTGGGTAGCTATAGGAACACACTCCCTCACTATACCATACTTTACCATAGCATCACAGTGTCCATATTTCACCAACCATTAATCCGTAACAAAATCTTTCCAAATCCATATAATGGACATAATCATCTCATTTGTTTCAGGTACATTAACCCTGATCCGGGATTGCGGTAGATCCTGTGCTGATGCCGAAATACCGGGCTTAGTTCCTAAATTCAAAACCTGCTCCATTTGCTACTCAGACCTTTGTAACTCTGCTTATTCTATTAACGTCCATAGTTTAATACTCACAATACCAATTATTGTATTATTAGCTTTAGTAAAACCGTTACTTTAGTAATATTTTAGTATAAAAATCGTAAGAATCCGTATGCGTTGCGAGCTGGCAACGTTGCATTTTATAAATATTTTGGTGTTTTCTTTCTTTCTTGTTTAGATGTTTAAATTTACAATACTTATGTAGTAAAAGAACTCCATTAAACATTTAAGTATACGAAACTTAATATTACCTAAAACGTAAATTTATTTCAGTATCTATTCTTTGCAAAAAAGGATTACCTGCATTGTTTTTTTATTATTAAGAAAAATGTAACTTGGTGTACAATAAAGTGTTATCTGTCAATGTATATTCTTAACTCTTTACAATGTTCATACTGAAACATACTTTCATATCAGTTTGATTTTTACCAAGAATGTACCAACAACAAAAAAGCAAACACAAAAATCGTCCTAAAATGCGACGTAGCCAGCTTGCAACACGAAAAGACTCTTAAATCCTGCGTTATTTATAAAACTGACCTCTTTCAATGCAAACGATAAGGGAGGTACGGCTCTATTCCCGTTTGAAGTTCCCATTTCCTCAGTACAATAGTTCCGATACGGAAGAGAAGACATTCCTTGACTTTCTACTTTTATTCGCATCGTGTTTTCAATAAAGCCAATACAAACGTTTCATTACATTGTTTTCAAAAAGCATTAAGTATTTTACTTTAGTTTTTTTGTTAACTTTAGCGTTAACAAAGAAACATAACTTAATTAAAAAGTGAAACAGTGGTGTTAGAAGGGAAAAAGAATATTAAAGAGACACGTGTACAGCCTGTAAAATGGAATACTTATAATTTTGTTGTTTTACAAATTGCCCTTTATCATACATTTTTTAATAGCATTTCCTGTTGCCGAAAAGAAAGAAAACATTGTTTCATTATAGAATTATGGACTTTTACCTACCTAGAACGACAGACTTTTCTTTATCATCATCAGCCCAAAGATGTACACTGCTAGACATAGGCCTCCCCAAGGATTGGATAGGATTCGGTCTTGAGTTGACAGGGTATATAGCTTGTAAAATCTATAGCCGCTGGGGCTGGAATAGCGATTGCAAACTGGAAGTTGCGGTTCGGGCAGCTCACCAAAAAGGTGGACCGACGACGCTGGAAAGGTTGCGGGGCAGCTGATAGGATCGAATGCATTATTTTATAATAGCAACCCATATAATGTCCCACTGCTAGGCACGGGTCATCTCTCCTCTATCAAGATAGAGAGAAGGTTCAGGCCTTAATTCACACACGCTGGTCTAATGCGGGTTGGTGAATTAGACATGCCTTTAGAATTTCTTCTAAGACATGTGGGTGTCCTTACGACGTTTTCCTTCACACCGCCGTTAGCAGATGGCGAATCATTTGATTAGTACATATTAAAAACTCCACAAAATAAAATTCACATTGGTACTGCCACTGCCACCTGAAATTGAAATCGCACGTCTTGCGTGAAAGTCAGTTATTTTCCCGCGTTAACTCTCACTTAATTGCAGGCGAATGAACTACTAATCAGTCTTTTAATGTTGCCTGAGAAAATTAAGGGCCAAATCCTCCTAATTTTCTCTTATAAAATCATTGGTCAACAACAAACATAGTAAAAGCGTTTGAATATTAAACACTCTTTTACCTTAACACATGTATTAGGTACACAACATTAAGCCTTTAAAAGATCAGCCTCCTTTTGTCCATAATAATGATATAATTACTGGCAGCGTTTGTGTACTCCTACGTTTGTCACATAACAAAAGGAATGTTGAATGAGTAATAACGGGACGAGAACGGTTGTATTGTTATACTTATATTATCGAAACCATTAACAAAACATTAAACATTGCAATGTATAATAATTATTAAGGAGATGTGCACATTTGCGACTTTTGGTATTAGTGATTTTGTTTTAAGCGCCATTTGTCAAACAAATAATGACACGAGCACAGAAGAGCAAGACTGCACGGTTGGTTCACTAGCTTAAGTGGTTACCTTGCCATTTACCAGTGCGGGGCGTGTTGTGGGTTCGATCCCCACACAGGACAAAAAATCGTGGGTTAAAAGAATGTTCCGAGTCTGGGTGTACTTTGTGTCCGTTAATTGTATGTTTGTAAAGTCCCCCACGACACAGGGCTTGTTCTGTAGTGCCGTGTGGGAGTTGTCTTTTTAAAAGAAAGAACTAAGTTGCAACATAGACGACACATAGCTATACCTACTTATCACTATTCTCAATAACATGCAATCTTCTAACATTGAAACGAGAGTCGCGCTATCAAACTTGAATAACAACAAATTCTTACAGAGATTCAGGATCCCTTTTCATTGGAGGTATGAGTATGTGATAATCTCCTCAAGTTGTTCGTAATAGATAGATGAAGCAGATCACTTCACCCCACAGACATCATCATCATTATCGCTTATACAGAAATTAGATAACTGAATGTAGAAACTCTTTTTCTCATTTCCACGCTCAGCACATAGCTCAATGGCTACGAGCTGATAAAACACAGACTGATGGGAATCACGAGATTAAAGTGCAGTGTCGATTAAGTCAAAAAACTCACAATTGCATCCACCTACACCATTTACTAGTTAGACGATCACTGCCTTGTCTATCATAAAGGTAGACTTATTTATTTTGAACGCCAACAATTATTTACCGCTGAATGTTACAACACAAATATCCATCTATACTTAGTTTGTTTTTTTGGTAGAAATCACTAATAGCGATCAGTTGTACATTAAAGTGTAAATAAACGTAATAAAATAATTTCGAGATCAAGATAGCGGTAGGCGAAAACCACTTGCCATCAGTACAAAAAAAAACATCAATGAAATCGTGATTGCCAAACCTCGCCTGTGTTAAAAATCGTCAATTGCAAAAAACATCCCAATCGCCATGATACCAAAAATCGGTAATGTGCTAAAGCCCTTACACATTTTATTATTCGATGAGTATTCGCACTCAAACGATACTTGAGAACAAAGACATTAGAAGCTCGAGAAGTTACTGCAGCATCAAGTTACTTTGGTAAGAATAGAATTTCGATAATATAAAATATATAACAATATTTATATCGTAGGTATACTCGTACTTTGATTATAGCTTTTGCCCGCAGCATCGAGCGTGTTGATTTCGTTTTGTTTAATAAAATAAAATAGGTATAGCTTTTATGCTACACAGATAGGTATGCTACCTGCTATTACTACAGATAGGCATCCGTCTAGTAGTTTTGTGTGAAGGGGTAACAAACATCGCTATCCTCGCCTATAAAATATTAATAGGAAGTACGCGTGAGACGTTAAATTTGTGATCTCCAAGCCAAATTTAATTAAGGTCCGTTCAGACGTTCAATCGTAAAAAGGTAACAAACAAACATACACAGAGTTACTTTCGCATTTATAATATTAGTATGGATGTCTGACTGCTAGGCACCAGTCTTCTCTACTCATACAAGAAAACTGAATTTAGGTCTTAATTCACGTATGATCATTAAGCCACCTATTGCGGTCATATTATATTATATTTAATTATTATATCCCATCCATCTCAGCCAAAAGACGTCCACTGCTGGGCATAGGCCACCCCCAAAAATTTCCACAACCCTTGATCCTGAGCTGACCTTGACCATTCTTATTATAATCTTGTATTATATTCTATTGTTTATAAAACAGAATAATATAATATGTTTTTAACTTTATGATACCATTGTATTTCGAGTATCTTGACAAGGTTGTACCAATAAGTAACGACATAAATGATGTTCTAGTTCTTTTATGTTATTCATAATCTATTGTTTCACTTTATGTACGATATGCACAAATAACTTTTGTATAATTTTATGTGACGGTTTTATGAACAAACAAGTGATTTCGTTTGTTAGCCTGACATTCCTACAAAGCTGACGTCGGGTTAGTCGCGAATCGCGAACAATCGCATCTTGCATAAAGCCGGGTATCCACTTAGGTTCGCCGTGGTTTGCGAACGCGCCCGCTCCGCAAACCAAACATAATGGATACGTCGTGATCGCGGAGCGCGACTGGAGCACGATCGGAGCACGGCGGAGCGCTCGGGAAGCGGTTTTTTGCGCGATCTCAAAGGGGAGCGCAGTTTATTGATTGATGTTCACGTTCGCGGAGCACACAGTGTTCGCAAACCACGGCGAACCTAAGTGGATACCCGGCTTTATATAGTTTGTTCGTCACAGCGCGTGCAACTTATAATATGTCTACGTCGTAGTGCACAATTTTATTATAAACTAGCCGTTGACCACGGCTCCGCGTGGATGTCGGTTATACACAATATAATTTTTCCAATGTTTTTAATAGTTATTCTGCTATTTAGGATGGATACAAATCCAACAAAATGAAAACTTTGAAAATCGGTTCTACCATTCTCGAGTTATAAGTGTTCGAACAAACCCGACTTAGTTTTATATATTAAGGTTTTGTTCTTATATGTAACTAGCGGCCTGCTCCGACTTCGCACGGGTAAGTTTGAAGATGATCAGATCCAGAAAACACGTTGTTCCATACAAACTTTGGAACCCCCATTTTAACCCAATTAGGGATAGAATTTTCAAAAATCCTTTCTTAGTGCTCACCTACCTACGTCACTTATCGAATATTTGTGCAAAATTTCATGGTTCTAGACTCAGCGGTTTCAGCGGTTCATTATATTATTATATCTATATAATTATAATGAACCGCTAGACCCGCTTAAAGGAAGCTTACTTTAAACGACCAATTCGTGTATATACATATGTCCCAAAGACCCAAAGATCGAATACGCTTATTGAGCAAAAAAGCAGTTCACAATGCGTTATGGTAAGTAACTGTAAAACATCGAGAATTTCTCTCTTATAAAAACATCCATGACATGTTACGCAAACCCAAGAAGACTATTTTTAGAGTATTTTTATTTTTACGAGAAAGAAAATCCTTGATTTGTACAATCGACACGACAAGAGGTATACAATAGGCTCAACTTAGGACGAACACCATCCTTAATGTCCTTACTGACTCAGCACATATCAAAATAAGCAGCAATCCATATCTTTATCCCCGCCATATATTATTTATACCAGACAGATTACGTTTTTGCAAAAAAATACATACAGGGTTACCTTGGCGAATTTCGAAGGTGATAAATGTGTTTATAGGAATTCAATAGGGTAAATCAGGCAATCGTGCCCCACAATTCGAAGAATGGAAATAAAAAACTGTATCTAATCAAAACATGTTAATTAAGTAATCAGTCTTAAACTTTGGCTCAATATGCATAAAATAGACAAATAAAACTTCTTAAATGTTATTAAAAATAACTGAGATTAACAATTTATAAAATCTAGGGTGGGGCACATTTCACCGATATATCCGTCTAATGTGCCCCAGCATATGCATTTATTTTGCAGTGTTATTTTCCTTTCCATTATCCTTACTTTTAGCTCCGCACTAGTTAAAATTCTCTTGGCAACTTGTACAGTCTTCATGTAACCAGCTGAAACACTGTACACACAGAATCGAGTCACTTTTCTTCTTCGTATGATAGTATGACTTATGACATTCTACACACGTATTCTCATTTTCATCCGAACATTCTCTACTGGATTCACTTAATTATAACTTTTCCTCGCTCTCAGAAGAAGAAGTATTGTTGCTTATGACGCAATAGACTGCAGTCTCGATTGGTCCAAAAGAAATCTGACAGACTCGTAGACTCAAGCTTTTTGATGTGAGTCACAAGTCTTACCTCATTATCGGTTCCTAATCCTGAAGGTCTACCAATATTATTCTTAGTCTTCCAACCCTTGAGGATGTGTCTCGTAGAGTTTGTGAAGGTATTTCATAAACTTGACTTGCCTCATTCATTCCTATTTTCTTACTCGTTTACTTACGGAAGATAATTTGATAATAAATAAAAAAAGATAATTTGAAAAAAAAAAAAACTGTAGAGGATTCTACAGCTTTTTCCAAATTATCTTCCGTCCATTTTCTTGGTTTAATCTTTCCCATTGTCTGAATTAAAATAATTAGATTAAAAATCTGCAACATGAACCAAGAAATAATAATGCATCATATTTAATACATTACCCGAAAAAAATCAGGGCACATAAGCCAATATTCGGTGTAATGTGCCCCACTTCACAATGACAGGATAGGTTATTAGAAACGGAACGGAATTATAAGTAGCTAAAAGTTGAAATAGGTTAGATTTGGATAAAAACTTTTAAAAAGTAATATCTTCCTAAATAAATACCATAACTTAACGTGAAAATAGATGTAAAACAAATTCACGTGGTAATACATACCTTTTACTGACTTTTTCTCACATAAAACAAAATAAAACCGGCATTGTGTTGTTTACATCGCCGCCATACTTGTGGCACTGAGGTACTTTAATGAAATTAGCGCAAAATTTGAAATGCATCTGATACTTTTGCAAGTGGGGCACATTATCGACTGGGGCACATTTGCCAGGTTTACCCTATGTACTGGTAACAAAACAAGGTTGCGTGTGAGACAGCCCTAGGGATGAATATTGTTTATTCATGAATACGTAAAACATTGCCAGGCACTTCAATCGCTCGATGGTTGCGAAATCTTATCTCTAGAGCCGCCGATACATCATTAGAAAAGACATGAGAATATGTTTGACAGCCCTAACATTAAAATATATATACTTACTTAGTTTGTTGAGAATTCTTGATCTTATTCCGTTTGTCTGATTTTCTTTGAAACAATACTTTGATTTTTATATTCTTATTTTCTCATTTGGTCTCGACAAAGTTCCTTTTTATTTTTGCTTTGACGATTACTTTCATTATTTTTGTACTTAAAGCAAAACTTTGACAATACGTACAATTTATTGTGAAAGGCAATTTTCATACTTCCATTGCAGAAGTTATTAAATACTAGCGCCCCGCCCCGACATCGTCCGGGTTAAACTATTTTCAGCGCAACATTCTTTTTTTTACATGAGAACCTTCTCCTGACAATAACAAACACACCAAAAAAAGAATTACCGAAATCGGTCCAACCGTTCAGGCGTGATGCCGTGACAAAGGGAAATAGTATTATTTAATATATAAGAATAATTTAAGTAATTTAATAATGTTCCTAATTCAACACGAGCCTTTAAATGTTTTTTGCCTTTAAAAAAACAGCTCTTCTTATCTTTAAAATAGGTTGCACCGATTTAAATAATAGATAGGTACAGCTAACGGCTAAAAACATCGAAAAGAGAACTAAGAACCATGCTGAGTAATAAGTCTTTAAAACACAATAAACCGCTTTAATCAGATCATGCATTTGTCCGCCTCAATACCACAATCGAAGGCGTCAAAATTGTATCACCGCTTCGTTTTGTAACGTTTTTTTTACTTATCGTAAATTTGCTAAAAAATAATTTTCTTTAGCGAGAATTTATTTCGTTTTCCTTCATTCAATAAGTAGGTAAGGTATGTACCTTCCTTACATTCAATTACGTAACACGGAACCCTCTTTCACACTTAAATTTATGGCAATAAAACATTCAGGAAATTTGAAAACAATTAAAATGGAATAAAGGAATACCTAAGATTAAACAGATAGGGAAAGTGAATTTAGTACCGACCATTATCAAAGATCGTAAACCTCCAGTAACCTCTTAATAGCTGAGTCGGCAACATTTTATTTAAATTCTTGCTCTGCTGATAAAATACTTAGGTAGGTACCTATTTGCAGGTAAGTACCTATTTGATGTGCACTTGAATCAAATTAACTTTTTTATTTGATACTAGCTGTTGCCCGCGGCTCCGCCCGCGTGTTTGTCGGTTATCGCTGCAAAAAGTAGCCTATGTGTTATTCCAGATCATAATCTATCTCTGTGCCAAATTTCATCCAGATCCGTTCAGTAGTTTTTACGTGCAAGAGTAACAAACATCCATCCATCCATCCATCCATTCTTACAAACTTTCACATTTATAATATTAGTAAGGATATAATATTAAACCTACATGTGTTATATTTGCGTGCAAAATTGCATTTTTTTAGGATAGGACTAAATTAGGCAGCAGCCTGCCAGAGCAAAAACGTCTTCTAGAAGACCCGTCTTGTGCAAATAGCGGGTGAGTTTTATACTTTAAACCTGTCGGTCTGATACACCTACTTGAAATTGCCCGTTCCCAAATTAAGTTCTCAACATCATGTGTTTTCATTATTTTGCACGGAATCCTAATTCTTTTAAAATTTAAAAGAAGCTTAAATTTCTTTGCACCCAATACATTTACTTATTATCTGCCAGTGAAACGCGTGTGTTAGATTTGGTAAAAGCTTATATACCACAATAGTGTGGTGAAATACAACTAATTAAACATTTACGTTAAGACAATTGAATTTGGAGGTTATTAACAATATATTATGGATATATTTCAATATATACTTGGTTATGTACTATAACATGTATCAAGTAGCATAAGCAATAGCAAATAGGATGTAAATAAAAGCAAGAACATCTGTTATAAGTCATTTATATTTATAGCATTGTAGAATCAATGACTTTCAGTTAATGAATCTACCGCTAGTTCGCTAACATCGAGCCATGAGAAGAACTAGCAAGAAACTCATGGCCACTCTTTTAAATCACTAGGTAGTTACAATTATAATTACATCTTTATAAATTACCATTAGGTATGGTAATAAACAATATAATACAATACATATTACACAATATGATTTATGCACAATTACAGCAGCAGTTAATAAGCAACTTATTAAAGGTAGGTACTTAACTTATATCCTGTAGACAACGTCTGTTCAGTACTGCAGCTCAAAATGGAATGACCGATGTTCAAATCGGCACAGTATTTATATCATACCATCTGACAGTTTATTTAGAGGTAAGTCAAACTAAATATTAACTATCTACCTATCAAATTACATATTTAGGTCTGGAATAGTTTCCATAATATTCAAATAATAATAAACATGATTTTAAATAGTTATTCTAATATTTATGAACAATAATAAAACACGACTTTGTTCACAAAATAACCTCACTTTAGTCTAATCTATAAAGTGATTTATAAACCATACATTTATAATTGTTTGTACCTAATATTCATTAAAATCATAGTATACGTTACAACATATATATGTAATGCATCAAATTAACTTTAAATAGACAAAAATGTGCAATGATTAAGTGAAAATAGGTTAACTAAATAACAATATTCTAACACGGCCATACTGACATGTACTTCGTCCTCGAAGTACCACATAATTAGTAGATATTGATAAACCACAATATAACAAAATCACTCTATATAAAATTACAAAAAATAATAATATTGTAACATAATAATATTGTTTCAGCGTATACATAAATGACTTACCCAAACATGTAGAACAACCAGTACCTAACGCTCTTTGCTGATGACAGCACAATTATAATTCAATGTAATAATATAGATAATTATAATAATGATATAAATAATTCTCTTACATCTATAATTAATTGGCTTAATAATAATAATTTGATAATTAATCTTAATAAAACTAATGTAGTTCATTTCAGTCAACGACTACCCAGTATAAATAACATTCAAGTTCAGTATCATAACAATATTATTACGGAAGTCGATAACACAAAATTTCTTGGGATGACAATTGATAAAAATTTAGACTGGAAACAGCATATTGAATCGAAATATTCTTTTAACAATCACTGTCTACTGGGAACGTGCCCAGAAGGCTGGCCACAACAAGCGAGTCCCCTGACAATATAACATGTTTTACTGCTATAAGTACAACAATATTAGCTAATAGGCTAATTCGTCATCATCATCATCACCACCATCATATCATCGTCATCATCGTCATTTTCATCATCGTTATCGTCATCATCATCATCATCATATCATCGTCAGCACCGTCATTTTCATCATCGTTATCGTCATCATCATCATCATCAGTCTCCCTGTATACGGTCAAACACCCGCCGTCAGTGAAGCTTAATCACCCGCTGACAGTGAATACCGGACAACAGTTAAGACAAAACTAGTCATAATTTCATATCATAATCGTCATGGTATAGTCATCATATTGAGCCTGATGTTTGCGCCATCAAACATGTAGTCTGATCAAATACTTTGCTCTCAAAGTACATAATAAAAAAAGTACATTGTATACTGTAAGTTGTGATTATATTAATGTAAATTATTTTCTTAAGACCAATAAAAAAAATATTATTCAATACAAAACACATTTTGTCATAATTTCTTATGTTTTGCCAATTGCCTAGACGTGACAAGCCCCATCCACTCGCTGCAAGTGGGCCAGACTAGCACCAAGCAAATGACCGACCAGCGGAAACATAAAACATAATTTATCGGTTACCTCGACATGTCAATCACATTCACCCGCTGCTGATGAGATAATTGACACCAAGTAAACGATCGCCCAGCGGTATTTAAAAAATATATTTATCTAGTTTTATTTTAGTTTAGATAATATATATAGATAATCACAACCTACACCACAACAATGCTATTTTTGTTAATATCATTACAATATGACATCTACATTTAATAAAGCTTTTTCGATAATTATGTTTTCATAAATTAATTCCCAAGTAGTTAAATATTATCTTTAGAGAAATTACATTCGTTTTATATAGCTGTGTTAATCAATTGTGGGTCCTTCCACATAACGTTCGGCCAATCTGACTATTTATCACATGTAGGTAGTATGTATGTAGGATCAGGAGTGCCGAGGGGCCTATCGTCAGAGTTAGAAGTATCCATTTTAATAAGATAAACAAGATACGATGAAATCTAACAAAGTTTTATTACAAGAAATAATTAAAATCATAAGAAAATAATAATAACAATTAAAGACAAAATCACAATAAGTGCTATTGATATAAGGCTAACTAACTAATAACAAACTAAGGTATGATTTTCATAAATCAAACAATCTCGTAGTGCAAGGTCACAACAACTCGCAAAATGGCGCATAGCCGTTTATCCAATAATAAATCGAACAGACTCTGAGAGTCACAGTTCGTATAATGGCGTATAGCCATCCCAATAATATCGAACAGACTCTGGGAGTCACAGTTTGTATAGCGGCGGAGCCGCCCAGTATGTATGCGGACAGACCAAGTAAATTGGTCACAGTTCGTACAGTACACAGTAGCACAGAGCTACCCAGTTAAGTGCAAAGTGTATCGGCGGGAACCGCAGCAATACAGCTATGCAGAATATACAGCCAAGCTGTACCAAGTAAACCGACAGTTTTGTCGGGAGCCGGAGCACTTATGAGTCAGTCCGAAGAGAGACTGCCGATCTAGTTTTTTTTTTTTTTTTTTTTTGTGTGTGTGTAGTTGTTAGCCTCAGATGGCTTTCACAACTTTACGCGGTCTGTCGGCGAGCGGAAGGCTCTCAACCGTAAATAAACTAAACAACGTTGCCTAAGGGCACCCCCTAAGTGGGGCTAGGACCTCGGCTTAGGGCGTTGTTGAACAAAATGGGCCGGCCATTATTATTACGCGACGACGGTTCCCTTTTTTTGTTAACTCCCCTGCGGCGGGGGCGGAACCGTGGGCGGTTATGTGCAGTGTGGGTCTGAGTGTTATTACGCTCTAACTGGAGGAGTGTGATGGCGTCGTCGGGCTCAACGAGAGCGTGCCTAGGGCGGCGTGTGCGTGAAATCCCTGACGGAGTGTAATTTGCTGCCGCTACTACCAAAGGGTTGATGTGTGTGGCGGCTGAGTCAAAGAACCTGCGAGAACAGCGTTTAATGAACTGCCTGATGGTCGGCAGATCTAAATCTAAATGTAAATTTTCATTACGCATAAACCACGGTGCTCCCGTGGCTCTGCGCATGAAGCGATTCTGAACTACTTGTAATGGTTGGATCCTGCAAGGCGCTACGTGTGCGAAAACTGGCGCCGCGTAAGTCATGATCGGCCTAACGCAAGTTGTAAATAATCTGACTTTGTTACGTAAGGAAAGTCTGCCGATCTAGGGCAATGCATGGCGTTTTATAGGAAGATTTCCCTCAACAACAACAACGACGACAACGACAACTCTGTCCATGGGCACCCGGAAATGTGCGCCACGCGTTTACTGTTTGGAAAATCATTTAAATTATCTCATTCTAATGAGTTGCACAGTGTAAAACATATTCGTTAATTTTTAAAATATCAGTAACATAATTAAGGTACTAACATTCTCAATTACTTACTAGAATCTAATATTTGATAATTAAAAGAAATAAAATGTTACGATAACAAAATGGCGTCAAAATGGCGTTCCCAATGTTTACATGTTTTGTACGGGACTAGCAATACTTTTATTACAATAAGTGCCCAGACGGAGTTCGTAGATACTTAATAAATCATGTTTTAAATTATAAGACATTAATTGATACAAAATAATAGGAATTATTAATATTCCTCCTATTATTAATAATAGGAAAATCAAATAAAAAATAAGTTCTGCTAAAAATAACCACAGATTATTAATAGCCATAGATATACTTTGAAAACAAACTCCTACAAGTATATTATTATCAGATATATTTAAAATTCATTTATGTCAAAATTGGTATTAAGTTTTTATTTGACATTTATTGACATTCAATCTAAATTGTAAATTATGCTTAATATAACATGAAATTGACATTAATGTAAACTTAAGTACTGACTATAATAATATTGTATAATTAGTAATTTCCAAATCAGCAAAAAGAAAACTTAATTCATGTAAAACATTTGTACGCTATATGGCAAAGCATAGCGTTGCCACACTAGAAACAACACGATTTCTTATGCCGTATCTATGTATATGTCTTATCTATTCGAGAACTATATAAGTTATACTTTTTACACAATAAACTAGACTAAAACCACATCCTGAGTCTCACTACGTTCCCTGTCAGGAAGACTGGCAAACATAGCGCCTCAAACAAGCTCTGTAACATCTCACACTAATGTGTACCTACATTATATTATATTCTGTCAGTCACTGTCTAACCATTTTTCTAAATACTAATCTTTAAGATCTTTACAAAAACAAACCTTATTAAACAGCACTAGCCTTACCGGCTTCTGCTACTGTTGGATCAGCATCCATCTTAATTTCTTAGACAGCTTCCTGATGCTGTGACACCAACCCTCTGCACCACCATAAGTTGGTTGCAGGGCCGAAGATCGGAAGTGCCACGTTGTCATCAGAGCGGCGCGGTGATATGCTGAGACAGCATCAAGAACCGCGTTGAGGAGACTTTCTTAGACAGCAGAATCCATTCTGAAACTTGAAATATATGTATTAGTATTTGGGCTATAGGTGATCCCACTTCTGATGTTAGATTTGGTAAAAGCTTATATACCACAATAGTGTGGTGAAATACAACTAATTAAACATTTACGTTAAGACAATTGAATTTGGAGGTTATTAACAATATATTATGGATATATTTCAATATATACTTGGTTATGTACTATAACATGTATCAAGTAGCATAAGCAATAGCAAATAGGATGTAAATAAAAGCAAGAACATCTGTTATAAGTCATTTATATTTATAGCATTGTAGAATCAATGACTTTCAGTTAATGAATCTACCGCTAGTTCGCTAACATCGAGCCATGAGAAGAACTAGCAAGAAACTCATGGCCACTCTTTTAAATCACTAGGTAGTTACAATTATAATTACATCTTTATAAATTACCATTAGGTATGGTAATAAACAATATAATACAATACATATTACACAATATGATTTATACACAATTACAGCAGCAGTTAATAAGCAACTTATTAAAGGTAGGTACTTAACTTATATCCTGTAGACAACGTCTGTTCAGTACTGCAGCTCAAAATGGAATGACCGATGTTCAAATCGGCACAGTATTTATATCATACCATCTGACAGTTTATTTAGAGGTTAGTCAAACTAAATATTAACTATCTACCTATCAAATTACATATTTAGGTCTGGAATAGTTTCCATAATATTCAAATAATAATAAACATGATTTTAAATAGTTATTCTAATATTTATGAACAATAATAAAACACGACTTTGTTCACAAAATAACCTCACTTTAGTCTAATCTATAAAGTGATTTATAAACCATACATTTATAATTGTTTGTACCTAATATTCATTAAAATCATAGTATACGTTACAACATATATATGTAATGCATCAAATTAACTTTAAATAGACAAAAATGTGCAATGATTAAGTGAAAATAGGTTAACTAAATAACAATATTCTAACACGTGCATGTTTCTAAAATAGCAAAACATAAACAAAAGAAGTTAGGTAAAGAAACATATTATAAGTTCTATTTCTTTGTTTATGTAAATGGAAGCCAGAAATTTAGGTATATTTTCGTATCATCAACATTAATTTAACCAAAAGACGTCCACTGCAGGACATCCTCCCCCCATCCCTTTCCTAAAGATTTCTACAGAATTCAGTCTTGACCTTACCCATCGGCAGCCCGCAACCTTTACCAGGTCGTCGATCCACCTTGCAATACCCATAAATAACCTTAATTAATATTAAGTTCAAGATTCATTTTATATTGTTGTTAGTAGCAGCAATTGCAATAACTCCTGATTTTTGGCAGTCACCGGCAATAAAATTAAAAATACATGCTCTGGGCTTGTTTAAGCACAATTTATTGTTGGCCCTCGTAAGCTCTAATAACATAAATACGCCATAAATAAGTCTACTTAGTGAGTGTAGTGTTTGTTGTTTACTCGCGTTATCACACTGGCTCGACAATGCCCTGTACTTGGTAATCGGTTTTAAAGCTCACTCACCCAGTTCACATACCCGCCCGTGGCTTACCCTTTGCCGCGCTTTTGTGCAACTGTCACAGTGACGTTTAGTTAACCAATACAGCCAATACAGGTACACACGAGACAGCGTATGTATGCTTTAGCGCATACACTACATCCCTCCCTTGTTTTAAAATAAGAACAAACAAGAGACTGGTATACTAAATAATAATTATGATATTATTCAACATGTGGTTAGCACATTATCACACAAAGTAATAATGACGATAACCAGGGACCACCCATACACGGCCATTCAACTCCAAATGAAGCAAACCCCTAATCACCTCCAATAACACATCACAGACAAATAAATTTCAGACACAGAACTGCTGGCCCAGCAGTCGCGGTCGCCAACCAGCAGACCAACTGGCCAGTCAGGTTGTACAGTACCAAAATAACATATTATTAATTGGTATTATTAATTAGGTGTTTGTTTCTCTAATTTGATAAATAGTGCAAATATTTTCATTTAAAAATCTAATTAGTTGTACTTAACCTATTGTTAATATTAGTAAATAAAAGTATTAGACTTAACAATCCATAGATGTCTTCTTCGTTTATAATAGTCTTGCAATCTTCTTACTTAGCCTCTTTCTTGTACCAGGTCTTTTTCTTTATCCATTTTCTCTTTGTAGATGAACATAATTTTTTATTCTCAACACTTGTTCTGAGCCATGTGATCCTCCATGAGTTTATTGATTATATTCCTGTGTGTTGGACATCAACTGTATCTCTTTCAGTCATGGTCGATAAAGTGGCTCCACTCCTATCTCCTCTTTTCCTTTTTCTATCTTGTATATAACAAAAGTATATCACGCTGCTGGAGTGATTTTGTAATCTGGAAGCTGGTCACTGTCTTAGTGACCTTGGCTTCTTTGTAGAGACTATAGTCGACCATTATGAACATGTACATTAGATACTAGGCTTGTAGATCCATTTCGGCATCAATTCAATGAGCTATATGTGGTAAGCAAAATATGTGATTTAACTGGTTGTACATTATCACCTATAGGCAGTTCTATCAACATATCCCTAATGGCTGTAATATTATATTGTTGAGTAGTACAGCAGTTTATTTTTAATCTAACTGATCTCGATTTTGATTCCTTCATTGTGTCTAGTCTTGTTAGGCTTGATTGACACAACTGCGATGACACGTGGAAAACACACACACTTCAACTCTTGCTTTTTGGTTATGTATTCAATTAAACAATACGACTCGACTGACCGACGCACATAACCATTTTTTATTTATTTTTTGTGACCTGTGAGTCGCCTTGCCAATTAAGTGTGTGTGCATATCACTTAGCCCGGTCTCAACGAACCCTTTATCAAAGGAACCTACCCTGAGTCTAGATTATATATAATTCTGTAACCCTTTTTTTAAGATCTACCTCGACTGCCACGCGGGTGAACTAGTCCACGCGGTCTTAAACTGGGTTAAAACTAATTAACACGCTACTTTTTCCACGGTTATCTTTTTCTTTCTCATTTGTAGCCAATGGAAGACGTCACCATCTAAATTTGGCCCTTCCATAGTCGGAATGACCTTTGGTGTTCTAAAATATTCTACTTCTTAAATTTCTGTAATGTCTATGTGAGAGAGAACAATAAAAAATATTATTATTATTTAATAGGTAATTTTAACAATAACAAGCTACTTACCAGATAATTCTGCCCGACTGTTCTCAATTTAATGGCGGTAGTCAACCCTGGCATTCATTTGAACTGCCCGACTGTTTTCCAATTTAATGGCGGTAGTCAACCCTGTCACTCATTTGAACTGCCCGACTGTTTTCCAATTTAATGGCGGTAGTCAACCCTGGCATTCATTTGAACTGCCCGACTGTTTTCCAATTTAATGGCGGTAGTCAACCCTGGCATTCATTTGAACTGCCCGACTGTTTTCCAATTTAATGGCGGTAGTCAACCCTGGCATTTATTTTAACTGCCCGACTGTTTTCCAATTTAATGGCGGTAGTCAACCCTGGCATTCATTTGAACTGCCCAACTGTTTTCCAATTTAATGGCGGTTAGTCAACCCTGGCATTCATTTGAACTGCCCGACTGTTTTCCAATTTAATGGCGGTAGTCAACCCTGGCATTCATTTGAGCTTCCCGACTGTTTTCCAATTTAATGACGGTAGTCAACCCTCCCTACCTACATGTTTTTGTTGCATGGCCGAATAATTTTATTAGACAAAACAAAAGCCTCTACACTATTTTTCACAATTAAGTCGATTATACTAACAAATCTAATTTAAAATCAAGGCAATTTAATTTCAAAGAACCTGCGTAGGTACCTTCTTTACGCACACTACAGCGCTGCCGCGCGCCGTGCAACACCACTTGGTCATTACTTTTTTAAAGATATACTATAGTATTCTTTAAAAAAGTAATGACCAAGTATATTCGGCTGCTTAAATAAGGACAACCTTACGTTTTTTTTTTTTTTTACACGACATTATTAAAAAAACATTATCTACAGGTATTTCTGGTTTTACGTAGTCAATAATATTATAAAGAAAGATAAGCTAGTGATAATTAAAATAAAGCCACTTAGCCACTGTTGACGGCACCAGTGTACGCGCGCTAGTGCGGCATCTATACACCTACCCGAAAATAAATGATGGAGACCAAGTGTCTGGTATCATTTGTGTCAGTCCTTTATTTAACACCAAACCAAGATAGTTTACACTCACACTTTATAGATATTTATAGCATGCCACATGCTGTCCCTGTGCCTATTTCTTAGGATAGGTGATCTGATCTACTTACTAATAATACTAAGTTCATACATTCTAACCCTACATGCCAGATTTATTTGAAAAGTCACTTGTTTACAAAAGTAAGTGTCTAAACCAAACAGGTACTTCAGATCAAAATTGATCTCTAAGTGACAACCCTAATGTCATCAGAAATAAGAAATACGCGATAGAAAGAGAGGCAACTTGTAGGTGAATAAAAATGTAGGTTAGTGAGCCCGGGGAGCTGAATTGTGCTCTATTGTGTGGGAGCAAAGTTGCTATTTATTTAAATGGTTTTGCTAAGTAAACCTTCTGTACTTAAACTATTAAGTATTCTGTGTCTATGTTTAAAAAATAATAATAACCCACCCAATAATCAATCTTAGAGAAATGAACATATGGCTCTATTAACAAATGAATTAAACATTACCACTGACAACTGCTACAGTTTGGTATTGTTAAATGTTAACTTCCAAATAAATAATTTATTTATTAGACAGATTTTATTATCATTAAGTATATTAATTCAGTTCCAATTTATATAATTCAATTCCAGTTCAATATCTTAAATTGGTGGTTAATAATTTTAGCAAGTAGGTAGGTATATAGGTAGTAAGCAATTTAATCTTTACTTCATTGACACTTTTACTTTTATTTCACCTATAATGTATGCAGTCATGTTTCAAAGAAACCAAAATGTATCTTTGTTTTTCCTTATATTATACTGTTTGGTACACAGCACAATTAATCTATATATTTTCTAAATAGCTAACAGTCCTCTCCTATGTATCTTTATTTTGCATGATTATGTTAGTTTTCTGTACCTAAACCACAATAATAATTATTTATTTATTTATTGTGGTATAAGAAACATTCAGTACTATAATAACAATAGGAAAAAACAATAATGTTAGCAATGTCACCCAACAAGTTTCTAACAATTATTTAGGTAAGTATATTGGAAACATAAATTACCTAAGTATTAGTATCATATTATGTTATATATATTGTCTTTTCTACATTTTATTATCTCTAGAAAATTATTTCATATGCACCTACTTTGTAATATCTCTGCACCACCTTGAACTTATAAATAGTTTATATAAGTATATATTAGTTGTTAGCTTACACACCATTGTTGAACTTATTGCCCATGTGGTGCTTACCAGTAAGAAATTGTGACACTAGACTAAGTTATTTGTGAGTTTTTTTTTGTTATCTCAACAGTGTTAACAATTGTTGGTGAGCCAATAAAATAAAATAATAAATAATGAACTGGTTGGTAGAGAATACCTATGGCATAAAGTCCGCCTTTAAACATCAATTCTTGTGTATGATAAGTTTTAAATAAATAATTCATTGTAATTATTTACATGATTATCCAAAGATCCTTTCATTACCTTGCCCTCAATAGTTGTACGCTTCATATAATGCATATCTTTATTCTATTTCTATGTCCCATGTGAGGCCCGCTATTAGAGAACTCAACTCTAAGCTGACCTCAGCTTCTATCCATTAAATTGTTACTATGTGTGATGTTACTGTTTGTTTTGTGTGCATAAATGTGATTGAATACATCACATATATATAATATATATACAACATGTTTTAAACCATGCATAAATTGATACAAAATTAATACAATTTGTAAACAGCTATAGCTTAGAGTGGTCTGTTCCAGGCTGCTATTTTTATGAATTAACTTAATACTGTGACTGTTCTGTTATTTGAACTTTAATACCTCTATGTAATTAGAGGTTAATGAGTAACTAAATGTATAAAATATTATATTTGTAATATTTTATGGTACCTATGGTGTGATATAGAGTGGTATTCTATTGAGCTTTTGAACAAATACTGAAACATTTTATATTACAATTATAATTACATTACTGCAGCCTTACTGCAGCTATGGAAATAACACTACCTAAGTTTATAAATGTATCTAGGAACATCTACTAACAACACAAGACAGCTATTTCTATAAGTATGTATGTGTGAGTTAAGATCATTTCGGAGTCCTGAATGTTTTCTGGCTAGTCAGGACAATAATTGGGCCCAATGATACAAAAGTAGATACCTATTATAATAATTATATCATCATGTAATTCCTTTTGTTTACATAGGTTATAACTTTACAATGATTTTAATAACCTACATATTATGAGTTTTTGTTAATCTAAAGTTGATAAGTGTTAGGACAGATGCGTAACACCTGGATATTAAACAGTAAAATAGATTGTCAACTAAGTACCTATGTACCTACATAGTAAAGTAATTAATTTGTTAAATCTATCATATTTTACTAAATAGATCATTACGAAATATTAGTTGTAGATACAAAACAGTACTTTGATTAATTTTCACGGAAATATTTGTAACTAACCTCCATTGCACGTAGCTACCAACTTACCAACATCGGTTGTTTCCCTTCCTTGTGATTTTTGTAAAATATATTACCTTTACCTCGTCGCCACTTGTAGTGTTTGTTGTTTACTCGCGTTATCACACTGGCTCGACAATGCCCTGTACTTGGTAATCGGTTTTAAAGCTCACTCACCCAGTTCACATACCCGCCCGTGGCTTACCCTTTGCCGCGCTTTTGTGCAACTGTCACAGTGACGTTTAGTTAACCAATACAGCCAATACAGGTACACACGAGACAGCGTATGTATGCTTTAGCGCATACACTACAGTGAGATATATAGTAAAATGTTTATTAATTTACATTACGCAGCCGCAATAGCAATAGGTTATTTGACTATTATTTAATTATTGATTTAAAACAAAACATACGAAAAAAATGAAATGAAAACTACTAGGTAGGTATTTACGTCCCTACGAGCACATTGCAAGCACGAAGGAGAGTGAGATTTTTATAGTCACAGCCTACTTAGGTACTTTTTTTTAGATTAACTAAGAGTCTTCTTTATTAAAAGTTCGTAAGGAGAAGGTCAACAGCAAGCAATTAGGTACGGTCGAATTTCGAGCACCGTCCTTCAGTCGTACCTTTCTACTTTGTGTCCAGGGGGGGGACAGAGCCATACAAGTCAAAATTTAGTTTAATAGTAGCGCCACCTGTTAACTAACCCTTAAAAGAAATATAGACAAAATGTTACCTATAAGTGCCAATAGATGGCGAATCATTTGTAACGATATTGCATTTTTTAAATTTACATAATTGGAGCTAAATAAAATGTCTAGAATTAATAATTAATCTAAACAAATAGTTTGATAGCCATTTTCATTTATTTACATACATAAATTCTAATCTAGCAAAAATCGCATATTTAATCTATGGCTAATGTGGCTATGGATATTTTTTTCACAATATGGCGGTTGGTTTTGGTTGACCGATCTTGCGTGTGCGCAAGTTGGTAGTTTTCGCCGCATTTTGTGTTTTTCTTTGCGTTTTCCTTATGATTTTCCTGTGAAAAGTGCGTTGAGTCGAACTTCGTGTTCCTCCGCCTTGCCGGATTTCGTATTTGGACTTGCGCAGATTGATTAGTGGAAGTATTGTGACAGGACACTATTAGATTTTACGTAAAAGACGTTTATAAATCATTTACATCATGCCTAGACGATGTGCCTTGGGTTGTCCATCGAAAGGTAAGTGGTCAGATCACATATATTATATATAATCAATAATCAACAACAGAATAATGAGCATTGGACTCGACGGTTTCAAAATGCTGTCAATAACGGTTGCTTAGTAGGACTCTGTTGATAGCCCCCAAACTTAAATTTGCGACCATGAGACATGGTGGCTTCTTTCTGTATTGAGCAAATATTGATACGGGCTCGGTGACAAATTTTCTGTATCATGGTACTGTAACCGGTGTGGTACTGTAACCGGTAATAGGTTCGTCACGTGAGATGTAAATATTGTCATCAAAACGCGGGTAGGTATGTTACAATTTTGTCTACTCTATCAGATACATGGTGTATGTTCTGTTAATGGGTATTTTAGGTTATTTAATTTCATTATCCTTTTATAGATTTACTTACTAAGAAGAAGAAATAATTTTATTCCTGTTATAATTACATATTCCATTTATTAGGCATTTGTATATTTTGTTTTTGCCGTTATAAACAATCTTAAATTTTAGTCTTAAAAATGTGAAGGACCTATGAATAAATTAAAAAATCTATCTGTGACATATTGTTACTCAAAATAATAATAGAGTCTATGTTAATCATATATGTTGTTATAGATGCTCGGCTCCATGTATTTCCAAACCCAAACAAGTTTCCTGATCAATTCAAATTATGGACTCTTCTTATTGGAGGTGATGCGGAGAACAATGCTGAAGAAATTTTTCGAACTAAACGAATCTGTGATCGACATTTTGTTGATAAAGACAGAAATCGCAATAATAGATTAAATATTTTGGCAGTTCCATCACTATATTTAGATGGTAAGTTGCTATGACAGTATTATCTAATTAAGTTCTTAAATATATTATTACAATGGTTTTTGTAAATATTAACTATGATTTTTTACAGTGTGAAGGAATATCTAGAAGGGAATCCCTATGGCTAGTCATTTATTATTTTTTCAGATTTGATTTGTTACGTACATACGTGTAAATTTTAGTTTTTCGTTATGTACGTAACGTATATGTACTTTATACATTATGTAGGGCTTGTTGTCCGTAACAGAGAGTATACATATATAATATGTTTATTATTGATAACACCTATGTACCATTTACCCATGTTTACAAAGAAATAAATGATTTGATTTGATTACCACTCACAACAGTTATTTTAAAAACAATGTTTATGTTGAGGAACTTCAGAGATTATTTTATAATTTTAATATCTTGATTGTTTTTTCAGGTTGCAACACACCCAATCCTGGAACTGGAGCTGAGAGACAAGATACCACAGCTGATATTGTATACCCTGAAATTGACCTACCTCAACTTCAGCCAGGTAATATATTTTTGTATCTACCTATTTGCATCTATCTATCTATCTGTGGAATACTGCAAAACTATGCTGTCTTACACCAGCAGGTGAAGTCTTGACTAGCCTGTTGGCTTAGTGGTTAGTGACCCTGTCACAAAACTAGAGGTTGTGAGTTTGAACAACCAAACATTCATATTTTTATAAAATAAAATATTATACTTTCTATGAAATTGTATCGTATGCATAAAGTTTTCAACAAAGCTTTATAATTTTATGATTTAAATATCTTGATTATTTTTTCAGGTTGCAGCACACCCAATCTTGGAACTGGAGCTGAGAGACAAGATACCACAGCTGATATTGTATGCCCAGAAATTGACCTACCTCAACTTCAGCCAGGTAATATATTTTTGTATCTACTTATTTACATCTATCTATCTGTGGAATACTGCAAAACTATGCAATCTTACACCAACAAGTGACGGCTTGACTAGCCTGTTGGCGTATTGGTAAGTGACCCTGACCGCTAAACTGGAGGTTGTGAGTTTGAACAACCAAACATTCATATTTTTATAAAATAAAATATTATACTTTCTATAAAATTGTATCGTATGCATAAAGTTTTCAACAAAGCTTTATAATTTTATAGGATAAATCATGAGCGTTATTATTTGTTCAGATTCTTGGTGTAATTTATCTATAATATTTTACATTATAAAATATAATAAACAGATAACTGATAACTAATGAAGTTTAACATTTTGATAATAAAATACACAATTTCTTAATTGAATCATAGTAACCTTGAAATAGGGTGATTAATTTTAACTAAAAACGCATGCTTTACAACAACAGTAAACTATAAATACATTACAAGTATACAACGCCGCTAAAGGCATATGTTAGTGTCTAGTGGTTAGTAGTATTGTATAGCAGAATTATACATGCTTCTTCATTGCCCTTGCAAATCGTCCATTAAATATATTATTACATTCATTAAAATTTTTTTATCACTCGGAGCTTCATAATAACGCCTTTTTTTGTTTCAGTAGACCCAAGAAACGATTTTTCAAGAGTTTTAGCTTCAGATCATAATTATTGCAAGATCAGAACTAAGAAAAGTAAGTTCATTGATTTTATTGTTTGGATGTTTGAAGGATTAACTAGGGCTTTTATACATGCAAGCAACCGTAACTTATGGATGCGAAACACCAGGGGCATCAATTGCATGTTGTCAACCTAAGAAGAAGGGAAGAGAAGCAAGGAAAAAGGAAACAAATGGATGAAAAGGTTTAAGCCACCGGAACTGACTCTTGTCGAACGAAACATAACTGTAGGAATGCTGTTATTTCACATAAATATTCCGTAACAGGATGTATATTCTACCTAGCCGGCTTAATCATTCAATTTTGTTGACATCATCTTTCTGGCTTATTCATAGTTTATGACCTTCATAAGTGTTACTTTGTAACCTAAATGAATAAATGAATTTTGAGTTTGAGTTTATCATGCTGAAGCTGACAACCGCTGGAGCAGACGTGTTCTTGAGTGGAGACCGCGGCTCGGCAAACGTAATGTAGGACGCCCTCAGGCGAGGTGGAGCGACGATCTTCGCAAAGCGGCTGGGAGTAGCTGGATGCGGGAAGCCGAGGATCGTGCTAGGTGGCGTGCCCTTGGAGAGGCCTATGTCCAGCAGTGGACTGCGATAGGCTGATGATGATGATGATGATGCTGAAGCTAACCAGACTTTACCATTATTAAGATATGTCTGGAAATTCAATTCCCACTCTTATTGTTACCTTTTGTGTAAATAACCTTTCAATGAGACCAATGTGTGTATAACATGTACACACATGTGTCATATTCACTACATTACCATATGGGTGTTCTACATTTAATTGATAATGATGATATAATAGAATGGTTGCATAGATATATTTATATTATAATGATATTACTGAGACGGAGCTGTGTCGCACGTATACCATACTAACAAGATTACTATAATATATTTTCCTAACCTTATTATTAGTTTATTGAACATTTAATAATATATGCAAATTTTAATTACAGTGGTCCCTCGGTTACCTTCAGTCGTGATATGCAGCAGATACAGGATGTATCAAAAGCAAATAAATAATTTGAGGCGTGAAATATATCGCGTACGGAAGCAGTGCAGATCTTTTAAAGCAAGACTGGAACGGGCCGATAGACTGGAGAAAGAAGGTGCTTTTAAAAAAGTAGTTAGCGGCATGTCTTTACCTGCCAAGCTATTTTTGAATATGCAGTATACCCAATCGAGAAACAAACCGAAGGGACGTCGTTTTAAATTAGAAGAGAAAGTATTATCTCTATCCCTGTATAAAAGAAGTCCTAAGTGCTACGCTCTTATGTCAAGGTACTTTACGTTGCCGGCACCCAAAACATTAAAACGGCTATTGAGCCAAATAAAATTAACCCCTGGAGTTAACAAAACCATTTTTGAAAAACTCAAGAAGACAACTGACGATTTACTACATGAAGACCGTATCTGTACACTGATTTTTGACGAAATGTCCATTTCACCACAGCTACAATATGATGCGGCTAACGATGAAATAAAAGGCTTCACTAGTCATGGAGGGCAAACGCTCGCTAATCACGCTCTAGTTTTTATGATAAAAGGCGTTAAAAAACAATATAAACAACCAGTTGCGTATTATTTTACTAATTCCATAAAGAAAAACGAATTAAAAAATGTGATCACGGCTGTCGCAAATATGGTCATAGACGCTGGTCTTTTAATATTATGTACTGTCTGTGACCAAAGTACAGTCAATGTCAGTGCAATTAGCGAGTTGGTTGCAGAGACCAAGGCAAAATATTTAAGGACTGGAAAAGAGATGCGGGGAGAATATTTCGAAGTGAAAAATAGAAGGATAATCCCATTATATGATGTGCCACATTTAATTAAAGGCCTGCGAAACAATCTTTTGACTAAAGATTTAGTATACACAGATGATAATCAAGAAAAGATTGTTAAATGGGATTATTTTCAAATGTTATATGCAGCAGACAAATCATTCAATGAATTACGGTGTCTGCAAAAAATCACGGAAGAACATGTTGTTCCTGAGAAAATAAGGAAAATGAAAGTGAAATCAGCCGTCCAGATATTCAGCCATAGCGTTGCTGTTGCCACGGAACACTTGTCGGCAAGAGGAAATCTGCCTCAGGAATGCCGAAGTTTAATTAATATTGTCCTATTGATAGACAATATTTTTGATTCACTTAATGGTAGTACTTTCTATGTACCAAATGGGAAAATATATAAAGGGCCTGTAAAGAGACATTCACCACATCATCAGCTTTGGCAAAATTCTATTAAGGTTCTAAAAACTGTTAAATTTAGACGTATAAAAAAAATTGGTGACAAAGTCCAAGTTACTGAGACAATAGTACCTTCTGTAAAAAATCTAATTAAAACTATTGAAGGTATGCAACAAATTTGGAAAATTCTGTCACAAAGATATTCCTTTGATTCTGTGTTGACGAGGAACTTTAATCAAGACCCTGTAGAAAACTTCTTCGGAAACATCAGGAGTTATGGGGCGAGAAATATTTCACCCAACTGTGGTGCTTTTGAAGGTGCATTTAAAGCGCTTCTTTTAAATAACTACAATTCGCCCCATTCAGTCCAATCAAACTGCGAAAGAGATGAAAATCCCTGCTTACATACATTAGATTTTTTCGTTAATGATAAAATTATTTGTGATGTTTCCGAAGAACAAAATATTGAATTTCGTGACGATTTCATAGATGAGAACAACATAGTGGAATCCGATGCCGGTCAAAGAACTTATGTATGTGGCTGGGTCTTGAAAAAGTGCCTCAAAAATATTATAAAGTCATGTAAGAACTGTAGAGCTGACGTATTGGACAATGGTACCAATAACGACAGTTCTTACATTAGAACAAAGGAATATAATAAAAATAAAAAATGGATGTGTTATCCGTCAGTGGAACTAGACAGATGCTTCCTAGAGATTCAAAAAATATGTGTGTCGCTTTTAAAGAGGAATGTGCCAAAAACTAGTCTCAAAAAAACGATGAAAATATACTCAAATATATTTGTTTCATTCCCCTTTAAATGTGACACACATAAAGAAAAACTTAAAACTTATTTCGAAGATACTTCAATGAATATTATTATTTACAGTTGGTGCAGGTCCATAAACAGGATTTTGTCAGGTAAATTAACCTATACAGGTGATGATGAAATAAAGGTCTCTGCTCAATTATATTATAATAAATATAAAAAAAATAATACAAAATAAATATATCAAAACATTTTATTTTATTTTCTATTTAAGACTCTATACTTAAGATAAACAATCTTGATGTGACTTTTTACACTAACACATATTAAACAAATAAACTACTGCATATAAGAATGGTTCAATTGCTTTAATAATGGTTATTTTTGTATTATCATTAATCTATAGCAGCATTTTATTTTTAAACTGAGTTTTTAGGTATAATGATAAAAATACACAAGATTGTTTACCTTTAGTTAAATACCCAACCAAATGGAGTATATTGATATGTGTGCCCTGCTAAGAAGGAAGTAAATTCCTATATATACGTATAATTATGATGTATATTTTTTGCAGACATTGCCCTGCTAAGAAAAAGTGTAGTGACAAATTTTGTGACACTGGGTTTATTTTCATTTACATAATTATTTGGAATCAGGAAGAAAATCACAAAATTGTGATTTTTTCATCGCTGGTTCCAAATATGTTGCTCAATGTCACAAAATTGTTTCCTAGGCTTTTTCTTAGCAGGGCAGTGTCTGCAAAAAATATACATCATAATTATTATTACCTATATATTATATAAATGTGTACTTACATATAGGTATCTATACGTCAATTTAGTTTGAGGATTTGCTAAGAGATGGCGCTTTGATTTGATATGACACATTTTTTCACGAGAGGGCTCTCTATTCCTACTATATTATTATACTCTATGTTTGTGTCTGTCAAATACACTACAAGAACTTTACTATTAGGATTAGGTATTATCTTCACAGATTATATCTTCTCATTCACGTTTTAAACCTAAATACCGTTATTTTTGTGTCAGGGGTTAACATGTCATCTACAAAAAGCCAATTTACATTTGATATGTTTATGAAATTGACGAAATACTCGGAATAATAACTGTAGGTTATACAGCCATTAATACAGTCATTACAGTAGGTATGAAGTTATTCGAAAAAATTCATGCAATAATAAATGAAACCAACGATTTTAATTGACATACAAAATAAAAATACTGACTCTGTATATTTGACTCAGTAATTATACAAGTACCTATTGGCAGCTTTAGAAATTCAAACTCTGGTTCTAATTTTACTGCCTCTTGGGTCTAGTAGTCGTTAAGTGTAACTGCTGTCGGGCTAAAAATAGAAACATATAGGCTTATTATCTCACGAGAGTCAGGAAATAAATAGTGCACCTTTTGTTTGCGCACATGCTTGTGAATTAATATGCACCTACATAATATGTAGGTATATTAATTCACAAGCATGTGATGGAGATATTATCTCCCACGTAGATGGCTAGTCTCCATCGAAATTAGCCGCCGCACCGTGACCGAAATTCGGTTAGAAGGACATTATAGATTTGTTTAATTTCTCAAATACCTACCTAGTACAAATTGTGTAATCTATAGTTTTGGATTTAATTCGGGTTGGCTCGTTAACCCAAATTAAATCCAAAACTTTAAATAGGTAGGTACACAAAAACAACAAGCACTGGCAAGATTCCCAGTAACAATACTGAATAGAAGCGTAAACAAAATTCGGAACACAAAATGAAATCAACGAGATGCATCGAAGTCGCGCGCGCTTGTCAGCTTTGAAATTCGTGGAAATTTTCATACGGATTCACGAGGTTGAACGCAAACCGCATACCTACAGAGCCCAGGTACGCCAAACTGCCAACACAAAACTGTAAAACTAGATGCGTAGAATGGCAACCAATGTTCCCGCCACCAAATTGAACTATGCAGGTACAGACTAAAAATCAAAGCGCGAAATATTCATAACGTTCCATTGGTTCCGTCGCGTAGCGTCGTTCGATTTTATCCTCATAAATACAAATTTGAATCAATTCGAATATAAGAATAATATGAAATATGATGGTGCGTACACACCGCGCCAACGAAGGCCAACGAACGTTTGCTGACGTTTGCTGCCGCACGCTCGTTGGCCCTTCGCTGCGGCGTATGGTGCGTACACACCGCGCCAACGAAGGCCAACGAACGTTTGCTGACGTTTGCTGCCGCACGCTCGTTGGCCCTTCGCTGCGGCGTACACACCGGGCCAACGAACGCCAACGAACATTCGCTAGCATTGGCGGATTGGCCGCGCACGCACGTAGGTACAGTCAGCGTCAAATAGATAGTGTCACTTAAGGTATTTAAATTGATAGACGCAACCAAAAAGTCAATAATATCGGTACAAGCATAGTTTCCATAATGTTGTTAACAATATAAGCCTACAAAAGTCGAGACGTTCAAAATGTCATAAAGATAGGTTCAGTCAAACCGCCATAAAATAAAAACCTCTTTAGGTAATATAATGTCATATCAATGTCAAGTGCAATATTAAACCAAGATAGAATAAAATATTGGAAACTTTGCTTGTACCTACCGATATTATTGACTTTTTGGTTGCGTCTATTAATTTAAATACCTCGAGTGTCACTATCTATTTGACGCTGACTGTACATCAAAACACACTCTATGGTCGAGCAAACGTTCGTTAGCACCGATTCCGGCTTGCATTCCCAATTTGATCATAGACGACAAAATAATTATAATTTATATTAGGTACCGATCTTTGTTTTGCTCCATAATAAAAGTAAACCTTTTTTTATTTACCTGTGTGGTAAACAAGCACGCGGTCCGCCTGTTGTTAAGCAGTTACCGTAGCCTATGGACGCTTGCAATACCAGAGTTATCACTTCCTTGACTCCAACCCATTTTTTTACACCAGGGCTTTAAGGTACGAGTATCCCCAGGGATTTAGAAAGAAACATATTCCTATCCCAGAATAAGAATATGTTTCTTTCAAAACGCATCCCTAAATGAGAGCTGGAGAGCTGAGCCTGTACTTACACCAGGAATACAACTACACCATAGTGTGTAGTTATTTGGCTGTGGTCTTCTGTAAGATGGCGGTCCTTCCCCAGTCTTGGTTGGTCGCTAGTATGGTGCCCTACCTCACTTATAAACTAAACGTACTACTACCAAAATAAACGTGCATGCCTTATGATGCATAGCGGGAAATATTTAAATAATGTGAGGTGAGGTTCTCAGAATGACGCCAAAGGTCAACGAACGTACGCTGAAAGAAAAAAAAAAGCAAAAGCGTCCAGACTACTCTGGACTACGTCTACTCTTTGGTCTTTCTGACGTCATGCGGCGGGCGTCCATACTGAATTCCTTTGATGTTGCCGCCACGCTTCGGATCGCCGACACACGATCGTTGGCGTTCGCTTATCCGTCCACATAGGACCAACGAACGCCTTCGTTGGCGATCGTTGGCGCGGTGTGTACGCAGCTGCGCGCATCGATTCGCCGGCAAACGCTAACAAACGATCGTTGGCGTTCGCTCATCCGTCCACATAGGACCAACGAATGCCTTCGTTGGCGTTCGTTGGCGCGGTGTGTACGCACCATTACACACAGGCCGGCTAATTCTCTAAGAAACAGCGATGGCAAACTGACAGTTGTGATCGCAAAATTGACAGTTGTGATTGCTCGGGGACGGCACAATCTATTGACTAAACGTCAAAAAGGGCTCTTACGGAATACCGATTTTCAATCTGACAGATGGATTTTGCTCGGTTTTTGCGGTGGCTCGGTTTTTGCTCTTACGGAATACCCCTGCGGGCCAACGAACGCCAACGAACATTCGCTAGCATTGGCGGATTGGCCGCGCAGGCCCGTAGGTACAGTCAGCGTCAAATAGATAGTGACACTTAAGGTATTCAAATTAATAGACGCAACCAAAAAGTCAATAATATCGATACAAGCATGTGTCACTATCTATTTGACGCTGACTGTACGTCAAAACACACTCTATGGTCGAGCAAACGTTCGTTAGCACCGATTCCGGCTTGCATTCCCAATTTGATCATAGACCACAAAATAATTATAATTTATATTAGGTACCGATCTTTGTTTTACTCCATAATAAAAGTAAACCTTTTTTTATTTGCCTGCGTGGTAAACAAGCACGCGGTCCGTCTGGTGTTAAGCAGTTACCGTTGCCTATGGACGCTTGCAATACCAGAGGTATCACTTGCTTGTTGCCAACCCATTTTTTTACACCTTTTTTACCAACAACAACCACCTTTTTTTAAGGTACGAGTATCCCTAAGGGTTTTGAAAGAAACATATTCCTATCCCAGGATAAGAATGTGTTTCTTTCAAAACGCATCCCTAAATGAGAGCTGGAGAGTTAAGCCTGTACTCACACCAGGAATACAACTACACCACAGTATGTAGTTATTTGGCTGTGGTCTTCTGTAAGGTGGCGGTCCTTCTCCAGTCTTGCTTTCTCGCTAGTATGGTGCCCTATCTCTCTTATAAACTAAACGTATTACTACCAAAACAAACGTGCACTCCTTATGCATGGTGGGAAATATTTAAATAATGTGAGGTGAGATTCTCAGAATGACGCCAAAGGTTAACGAACGTATGCTGAAAGTAAAAGAAAGCAAAGCGTCCAGACTACTCTGGACTACGTCTACTCTTTGGTCTTTCTGACGTCATGCGGCGGCCGTCCATACTGAATTCCTTTGATGTTGCCGCCACGCTTCGGATCGCCGACACACGATCGTTGGAGTTCGCTTATCCGTCCACATAGGACCAACGAATGCCTTCGTTGGCGTTCGTTGGCGCGGTGTGTACGCAGCTGCGCGCATCGATTCGCCGGCAAACGCTAACAAACGATCGTTGGCGTTCGCTCATCCGTCCACATAGGACCAACGAATGCCTTCGTTGGCGTTCGTTGGCGCGGTGTGTACGCACCATGAGTAAAATGGTTACACAATGAATAGGTTTGTTTGTTTTTTTAACTCCAAAGGCCAAGTTGAAAATCAGCGTTAAGCATCTGTCTTGCAAATGTTAAACTAAACTAGGTACGTATGTACTTACCTACCTAATAATTTGGCACTGCCACATGCATCCGCCGTGCCATTACACACGTGCCAATACACACGTAAATACGCGTACGGTTGTAATTATAACTTTCATGATTATTTTTAATGTATGTACGGCTAGGTAGGTAGTAAAATCGTACAATTTATTATTTAATTTCATTTTCTTCCGTATTTGCGCAAAACGAATATTTCGTCTAGAATATAAATGCAATACTAGATGAGAAATATTTTTTTAATTTGTTGCTCTATAATTCTAACAAAAACTTGAGGAACCTACGATAAAGAGGTAAAAAAGATAAATAGCTTCGTCGTAAATATCTCAAATTGTTTGTTACTTCTTATTCTGCCTTGCTTACGAAGGACAAAGTATTAAGTTTAACGGCCACATTTTATCTACGCACCTCTTGCCACCGACAGGGAGTTCATCCTCACATCCTTGCACCTCAAACATGCCGCACCGTAAGATTCCACAGGAATTTCTTACCACGTACGATTAGGCTGCGGAATTAGCTCCCTGCTGAGGTTTTCCCAAGAGACTATAGCATGGGGTTCTTGAAGAAAGGAGTTATAAGGTTTCTAAAGGGTCGGCAACGCGTGAGTGACACCCCAGGTGTTGCAAACGTCCATAGGCTACGGTAACTGCTTACCATCAGGCGGGCCATATGCTTGTTTGCCACCTTGGTAGTATAAAAAAAATAGGGATTCATTTTTATATATAAGAAGATAAGGGAATAAAAATTAAAAACATTTTTAGTGAAATTGTAGAGACAACGTACATCCAAAAGTCTGACGAAAAAACTAAGCAGGATACTTTATTAGTGAGGGATTTTAGATGCGTTTTGCCCGTAGGCTTGAGTCATGGCAGAATTGGTCGGTCCGTTACGCCAAATTAGTCTGAAATTTTTATTTTTATTGTGTAGCAAGTTTTCGGCGTAGCGTAGCTATTATTGAAATATTAGACAGATTTGTTGAATAACACTGTTCATCTCTTAGTAAGTGCCTAGTGATTCTGTCAATAGAATAACAAAAACCAGGAGTCACACGTTACACCTCGGTAAAGCTTTTTTTGTCTATTTTATAGGAAAAGTGGACGCATAGGTATAGGTACGTACGTACATTAGAAAAAAGTTTGTAAGTTTTAATGTAGGCGCTGTAACTGTTGATCTGATTCTAAAAACGAAATCACTAATGGAAAGCTACATACACATAGTATACCTATTTTCTAAGTGCTACATTCTACTTTTTATCGACATACCATAGACAGACATACATACGACATACAGTTTATAGAGGGAAGCCTCTATTATTATACAATTAATTACTACTATTTATACATATCAACATTTCTATTTTCATTATAATAACCTAATTCTTAAAATAATCCACCTCACTGTGTCCTTTTCCTTTATAAAAACTTTTCATAAGCCGATTTAAATCGAAAATCCTAACAAAGCTGTCCCTTTATTTGAATGTTAAGGTTTGGCAGATTTATCTGGGGTGTATTTAACATTTGCTGGCGGTCATTTGTTTTAAGTAAGCTACTTGTTAGGTAAATCGAACCCTGGAAAATATAAATGGGAATTAGATCGAGTGATATATCTTGTAAGTTTTATCGAAAACGTTGTAGGTAATTAATTTAATAATATTATGAAAATTTATTTCCTTAATTTTATTTTCGTAAGAACCTTCTACAAAATTAAAGGAAATTTAAAAAGAAAGATGAATGAAATAAGCAAAGTAGTTTGCAAGTTATAGCCTGACAAAGGGAAATAAATGGGCTGTGTTCTGAGGAATTGTTCGAGAAGATGCCCACGGCCACATTTTATCAACGCACCTCTCGCCACCGACAGGGAGTTCATCCTCACATCCTTGCACCTCAAACTTGCCGTACCGTAAGATTCCAAAGGAATTTCTTACCACGGGCGATTAGGCTGTGGAATGAGCTCCCTGCCGAGATTTTCCCAAGAGACTATAGCATGGGTGGGGTTCTTCAAGAAAGGAGTTATAAGTTTTTTAAAAGGTCGGCAACGCGTGAGTGACATCCCTGGTGTTGCATACGTCCATATGCTACGATAACTGCTTACCATCAGGCGGGCCGTATGCTTGTTTGCCACCTTGGTAGTATAAAAAAAAATAGGGATTCATTTTTATATATACTTAAATCTAAGGTGTGGAAAAAATACTAGGTGCGTACTACTAAATAATTTTAACAAAAAAAACCGACTTCAGTATGTACGGCAATTTGTAAAATTTTCAAATATTTGTTTGTTACAATCGAATAAAATCGACTGAGCGTCGGGCTGAACACAGGTCAAGTAGGTATTAAAAGCAATATTTAATCTGTGCAATCCGCGCTCAATTCATTCACGTCATTATTTCTTATTAATAGTTGCTTAGCAACAATAACCGAAACTTATCTAATCGCCATCAGTAAAATACTTATTATTGAAAAGTTCAGATGGCCATCTGTGGTCTTCTTCATCAGTTTTACTTTACCAAATTACACTTTCTGAATGCAAATGATTGATTAGTTGTTAAAAATATTGAAATTGCTATATGTGTGCCTATAACTTTTGAGGAGTTCTCTCAATTCCTCATGGATCCCATCATAAGAACTTTCTTTTGATGATAATGGGACCAAACTGGAAGTATGTCCAGTCAGACAAAAAAATAATTTTTCAAATCGGTCCATAAATGAGGGGGTTATGCGGTAACAAACATTTAAAAAAAAATAATAATAAAAAAAAATACACACGAATTGATAACCTCCTCTTTTTGAAGTCGGTTAAAAACAAACAAAAATCATAAAATCGGTTAATAAACAAATATTCGTAGCTTATGTGAACAGTTGCCCATTCAGCCAATATTATCTTATCTACCGTAAGTCGCATTTGCCTGTACCCACGGGAAATTAACAAGTAGGTCTTATATTATCCAAGAATAGAGGTAAAATATTTTTATTATAATACATTATTATTTGACCTCTAATAAAATATTCAGAAACAAAGTAAGTATTATAGCCACAAACAAAGATAAGAATAATTAGATACTAATATACATTAAAGAAATAGAAGCATAGGTCCTACTCAAGGGAAATCATTACGATTTAGTAGATTTGAGATTGAAAGCTGCGGTCGGACTTAGATATTTTGTTACAATATTGTGAAACAATTTATTGGGAGTTAAATAGAAACCAATCATCGCAACAAAATTAATGGCGCTCAGAAGTTTAGAAGTAATTAAAAACACAATTTAAGCCTTCGTTCGTGGTCAAACTATTAAATTGAGTTTCCTTTAAATTGCTTTTAATAGGTAGGTACTGTAGAGCCCGAGTTCTACTCGTTAACTAATCTGCGTGTGTGGCATGCAAGAGATTTATGTGCAGGCTGGACTCCTTGCTGAATAAATGAAGACACCTTTGATATTACGATACGTTTTTTTTATTATACTTACTTCTTCAAAAGAACCTAACATGCGAAATACAATCGTGTCTTTAAAAAACCACTAGCGTAATCATTCTATCGGAATCTGCACATGGCTTTTATTGACTGTTCTGTTATTGTTGTTGTAATTATACCATTGTAAACAAGATGAGTCATTAAGTGGGTTCATGATATATGTATATGTATATATTTTTTATGAATCATTGAGAATAAAATAAAATGATTTAGATAATTCTGTAAAGTAATTTTTTATTTGTTTCGATAAAAAAATCATACTAAAAAATATGCAATACCTTTACCGCGGCAGTCCCCGAGTGCCACGCGTCTTTTGTTTTCATATTAACAAATAGGTACAATCATTTATATACCTATACGAAAACAGCCCGCCATACCATACCGTATCTTCTACTCTTATCCTTATATTATTGCGTTAAATATGAACATTGTTTTCACAATACAATATAGCTTCGGAATCAATTCATGGATCAATGAGGTCACACAATACTTTAATGGTATCATTTGATCAGGTATCCTATTAAGATTCTTATCACCCAACACTAGGTAATAGAATTATTTAAAGTAGTTACGTTCTAAGGTTCACAGTTTCATTGACTACACTTGCGACCAAAAAAAATGTTCTACATGTACGTTATAAACTTTAATATTTTGCTTTACATTAATTTACACAATACACCAAATTCAAAATCTTAAAAATGTATATAAAGTTCTGACTAACTGATATAATATCAACCTACAGCTTCAACTGCTGGACCTATAGACAAACATTTTGGAGCATGTGTTCTTAGTGAAGCATAATAATAATTATACACTAAGAAAGGGTTTTTCTAAATTTCACCCCTAGGAAGGTGAAATGGAGGGTTGCTTTTTCTATGAAACCTTTTTTTCTCTGGGCAATTGATCAAATAGCGCTTTGAAAATCGCAAGATGCGCAGGATGGTCAAGTGAGCAACAAGATGATTATAGTCTAGTATGTTGGTACAAATACAAAGATAGAAGCTAGTATGGTCACAGAATACTTAATAGTACAGCCCCTCTAGACAAGTGGCATAAGCGATAGTCTAATCGAAAAGTTAAAAAACCAAATGTATGGGATTTGACGTAAGTTTACGACATTATATTGTAGACTTACGTCAAATCCCATATATTTGGTTTTTTGACTTTTCGATTAGACTATCGCTTATGCCACTTGTCTAGAGGCTCTGGTATGGTTATAAACTCAGTTTTACATACTACGCCACCTTACCAATCGTAGCATCATTACATGTTCATAGAAAAATAATATAATATAGGTACCTGCCTAATTTGCATTAATTTAAATTCATATTTACCAAATAACGATATCATACTTCATATTTTAAACAACACAAATTTATTAAATATTTTATATAAAAGCGTGCGAACCATTCACTGAGTACTGCCACTTGTGCCACTTGACCGATTTTTTCAACTTGTGTAAATTGGTTCAACCATGCGGGACTCGGCAGTGTGTGCAGATATAATGTGACCCTGAAACGAGAATCACATTAATCGATAGAAATATATAATAGCCATAGCTGTTGCCTCCGGCTCCGCTTGCATGGATGTTTATTATCATGGTAAAAAGTACCTTATGTCCTTCCCCGGGATCCCATCTAACTCATTGCCATATTTTCCAAGATACGTGCAGCTGTATATCCGTGAAACACGCCTGCGATCGTTGTAATACTGTAACACTAAACACCACCTATAAAACAGCTAGTTACCTACCTACTTAGTTGTTCAAAACGTTCTGAACCGACCGATATCTATTAATCAATTTGTTGCAAATTGTAATTGATAAAAAATGTGTTACAAGTTTGTCCCAATGATGTATGAAAATTGCAATACATCTAATGGGTTATCTAGTAGGTACGCGGTACACTTTCCGCTAGGTGACCATAATTGTGCAGGAAAAACTATCCAATGACGTCGGCTTAGATTTCATTTCTTTCTTTCTTATTTCTCTCTTCTATTAAAAATATTGGGGGGGTTTTGGTAGTTTACTTTATCTGTGAGTATACCATGAGTAGCACTGTATTTGTTAATGTGCTGCCATCTAGTCGGACCGAATGTGACTATTCACTGAATTTATTTTGTACGGAGTTTGATAGGTTCCTCTGAAGAAACACTTGGATTTGCTGGTTCGGTATCCGTGTAAAGAGGTATTTAATTAAATTTAAATTCCACGAGATGTCGTTTTGTCCTTGGCTTTTATACTTAACAAAAAAGAAAATCTTACACGATCTTAGGATAATGAGATGCCTTACAAGTTACTTATCTAATATGTAATTTTAATAAAACCCTGAGAAAGTTTAATCAATTCTAGAGATTTACAAATTCTAGCCAGAGAATTTCGATTTACAGATTTTTTGAAAGCCTCTTAAACAAAATAAATAATTGGGGGCCGTCTTTGTACCTGCACCTAGACTGTTCAATCATCCATATAGATTTAGTATTGTCCTTGGGTTCCATATCTAAGTCGCGTAATTCGGTATCAGGTTTTCTGTCGAAAATTGCACATTTTCAACCCGGAGTCTATAGATAGGTTCAATGTAATGGAAAGGGGAATATAGTTAGCAAAACACGACTTTGTAATCTTATTAGTAAGAACTTATCTGTTGACTAGCCTTAAATATAGGTAAACCGTCACCGTCATAAGCTCGACCCTCCTGCGGGACGCGGGCCGGTGATGTCCTCGGATGTACACGATATATACGATGCGATAACTCAATATCTTGAGCTCTTCTAGCCTTAAGATTTTTTTCCTTTTTTTTAATGGAATGTGTTTATTCTTGTATTTAACGTTTGCTTAACGTTAACGCAAACCATTTGGTAGGTCGAGTTTATGACGGTTTACGTATAGGTGTCTGCATTGTCAGATTAAAAGGATACTCTTTACCTGTTTGTTCGTCGATAACATGAGTAGGTATCGTTGATCAGAACGTATAAATAAGACAAAATGGTTTTTAAGTTCGAAGAAGAGCTAAATCGGTTAACAACTGTTTTCTGGCCAGTCATAAAAGTGGACTTACAATGAAAATGGGTTAAACCCATTTTCATTGTAAGTCCACTTTTATGTAGTTAGGTACTAAGAGCCCGTTCACCCCTCAAGTTTCTCCCTTTAAAAATACACCCCTGGTACCCCTTTTCCCCTTACTGCAAGTACGTAAAAAGTAAAGTCCGCGGAAAAATAAATAAATTACTGCACTAATAAGATATTTGGATATAAATATTTGGCATTAAAATTAAAAAAGTAACAAGTATTTTTATGTACTTAGGATTATTTAAACATTTCAAAAAAAGTATACCTACATTTATTAAAATCAAATCACAGTCTTGTCAACAAATCAAAATAATATAAAGTAAACTTAAGAACTAGTAAACCTACAACTAAAATCACAGTTTTTGTACGACAAATAAAGTATAATTATCTTATACTTAAGCACTAAGTAGAAAGTATATAATTATAATATAATACCTACAAATCACAGTTTTGACAAAAATCTAAAATGTTACAAATACACACACAGTTTTGATTATATTAAAAATCACAGATTAAGAAATTTTGAACAAAGGAATAGCTCTATTCTGTATTATTATATTCTAGAAAAGAATAGGATATAATAATACCGAATAGAGCTATTCCTTTGTTCATAATTCCTATATAATTCTCTATACATATATTGATATTTTTTCTACATAGTGGGTAATAAAATTAATTTTATCATATTTTTATTTTGCGAACTGTACTTTTTTATTCTCAAATAGTGACGATACGAGTTAGGGGTGAATGGGCACTCCAAAAAATTTTAAATTATTAATTTCTCGATTCTCTCCTTGAAAAGGGGTGAACGGGCTCGTCAACGCGGGGAGAATACATTATTTTTTATTCAAGGGGTGAACGGGCTCTGAGCCGCATCACGGATATTACCGTGGTTATAACTACCGCGATAAACACGCCCGGATTCAGCCTAGTTTGTTAATACAAAGAATTTAAAATTATTTAATAAATGTTCCTTGTTTAGGATCTATTTTATATTTGGCAATAAAGGGTTTTTCATTTTCTTTTTCAGTTCTAAAGAGTAATCGACCTCATTTTAACTGTCAAAATTCATAAATTGTCAGTAAAATAATTATGGCAGCTTGCCTTTTTGTACACGTTAAAATTATTGAAGTAAGTCTATTATTTTTATTTATTTTACTAACAATAAGTGTAAAAGAGTGCAATAAAATGTTATCTTGTTGTTTTTAAGTTATAGTTACATGCTGACGGTATGGTTTTCAAGTTATAACTGCCTAATCTTTTTTGACACACGTAACCATTTGCTTTTCATAGCACAATATTTTTTATATACTTAGCCACTCTGTAGATAAATAATGGTATAAATATGTGGTGTGCAAAGAGATAAAATTGGTAGAATTGAAAATCCAGCTTACTTACTAGGCAAGCTCAAGTTGCTTGCTGAAACATGCTATTATAGTAGGAACCCGTAACCAGTTTTGTGGATTTAATAACTATATTTATCTGTGTTTAGTTATTATACCAGACTCGTATATTAACTAAACACAGATAAAATAAATATGTACGTAGTTTAATCGAAAGATGTCTAATTCTAATTGTTTAGAATTTAGGTAGATCAGTTACAGTACAATAAATTATATTTTGTAACTACCTACCTTCATAAATTATTATCATAAACGCGGCAAGTTTGTAAGTATGGATGTTTATTACTCCTTTATGCAAAAACTACTGTACGGATTTTGATGAATCTTTACAATGTTAGGTATAGCTTATACAGCAGAATAGCACGTGCTATTTTTTTTTAACAACATTCACATAGGAGATCCACAGCCGTTAACCGTGGGCAAAAGTTGAAGTAGTAGTTCTAAAAAAGACTTTACCTTCATAAATTATTATCATAAACGCGGCAAGTTTGTAAGTATGGATGTTTATTACTCCTTTATGCAAAAACTACTGTACGGATTTTGATGAATCTTTACAATGTTAGGTAAGGTATAGCTTATACAGCAGAATAGCACGTGCTATTTTTTTTAACAAAATTCACATAGGAGATCCACAGCCGTTAACCGTGGGCAAAAGCTGAAGTAGTAGTTCTAAAAAAGACTTCGGTAAAAAATCCTTCTTTTGGTCAATAATATGTTTTTTTATTCTTTAAAATTTAAAGCAGTTTTTAATTACAATAGTTGGGTTGGGTGGTCCGCGGGCTCTTATAGAAACTTACGAATTAATGTATTAACTTATTTCAGCGCCATCTAGAGTAAATGCAAGAAATCGTTAAAAAAGAAAATCCTCGGAAAAATCCGATTTCTTCGATAGATTATATATTATCATCATATATATACTCGTAAATGTGTCTACAAAAATATTTTTTGATTCTTAACCTGAATATTTTTTTTCTAATAACAATTTACTTAGTGACTTGTTTTCAATAGATCACTAACGTTGGGGTTATTAGGAAACAGAAGAGATTGTATTTTATTTTAATTGCATTTTTCATTGTGTTAATTGTGGCAATAAGTCGGTATTACGTCACAAATTAATCATAATATACGCAAACAGCGTGTCACGTTTATTTATTGAAACGATCTACTATAATATTAATATTAAAATATATTCTAAGACAAGACGGCAGACTTTGATGATGTCATTTAAATCAGTAGCACCGGTCTGCAGTTCACCTTATGAATCATATTATGAATTCATGGTTTCACACACACTTTTCAATACCATACTCATAAAATAAGTATACAACCAATATTTAAATCATTTTTTCATAGTCGTCGTGTTCCTAATAACTAGCAATTTTTATACCGATTATAAATCTTATTTACGATTGAATGTGTTGAAAAATAAGAAAATTCGCTAGCATATTTCTGTTTTATTTTTAATCGTCCCGCTATCGATCCAAGTTGGCACAGTGATGAATCGGGCAACATTTCGCTAGTGATGTACTCAGTACTATGTATTATGGACTTTATCATTCATTCGTTGCCGTGAGAGAGTTCACGCACGTACGCACTGTGTCGAGCACTAGCGAAAATCATTGAGAAATATTGGTGGTTAGCTGCCGTCGCGTTAAACTAAATAAGATCTAACAAACAAAAATCGTAAGTATATTCAATTGTATTATGTGCATTATTATTACGGTATTTCTATTTTATCTCAAAAGTATGATGTAATGTTCGTATTGATTGATTGTGCTAGTGCCAGTGAATTTTAACCTCAAACAAGTGTTTTTTTTAAATATATTTAACATTTTGTAGATTTAGTAGCTTTTGTGTAAACATTAGTTATTATTTTTAACATCATTTGTATTATTAGTCGTGATTTTGAGGACAATGTTAATTTCACACACTTACGTAATGACGTTACGACACCTTGTGCCTTGGAACTCCCGAGTGACATTGATCCTGACCTAGTTCTATGAACCAAATTCTAGGGTAGTGCATTTGTTTGTAAGAACTATTACAGATTTTTAAAATTCGAACATTATATTATACCTAAGTACCTCATTATTGCATCAATTTTTAGAACTTAGGTATTTGCCTAATAGAATTAAAACTTATTATAAAATTTATCTCATAGGGAAATTCAGTCAATTTGTTCATAGTATATTTAATTTAGTTGTTTCATTTAACTTTACATTACACTTTAATTAATTATATATTCTGATCACATAACCTCACTATCTACTTACATTAGAAACATGGAATATAATATTCTATACTCTATTTCCTTGAATTAAGGGTTATTCTTGTTTTATTTTTTCTAGCATAAATATGGGTGTACCTGCTGGTAACGCTGAGAATGGAAAGAAGATCTTTGTACAAAGATGCGCTCAATGCCACACAGTGAGTAATTAATTTTTTTTTAAATTTCAAAGCATGTGACATTGTCCTGTCTGTGATGACATTGATTCTATTTTTGCTTAGTAACATATTCATAATAGGAAAAGCTATTAAACTAACTGTATTTGGGTTTTTCCAATACTATATTTGATTTATGAATTTATTGAGTGAAAATATATAAGTATACCAATTTACTATATGTTCATAACATCGTTGGTTCTTATGGTACAAGTACAATGCATGTGCATAGTAAATGATCAATGAGTCATCACTACATCAAATGAATGATTTGTTAATGTATAATAAAGCGCAATTATTTATAAATAGAATGATACACTGCCATTATTATGCTATTATAGATCCATTAACCACGTGATTATTTGAATGTTTGTGATAGTTGATATTGTTCTGTTAAAAGAAAGAATTTGGAAAATATATTGGCACCATCAGCCTAAGCATATCAAACGTTTTGGGGTATAAATCCAAATTTTATAGTTTTCGTAATGCAAACTCTTAACTCTTTCAAAAATGTTAAGAAAGTGTTAAATTTTTTAGCTTTTTGCTCATTGCCAGAAGTATATGAAAAATGTTTTTTAAATCAGAAAGGCTTTAACCAATCCCTTAAATTTGTGAAATTGAATAATGTTTATAATTTAGTATAATCTATGGACACAAATGATTGTATTGTGGTGACCTTAGATATTAAAAAGTGACCTTGAATCAATAATAATAATAAAAAAAGATTTGCAGTTACATGCTTCCTCTTCTTTGAAATTTTTTGAAACTAGTAATTTAAAAAAATATAATCCACTTTGTCCATTAAATATTTTTATATTATATATAATTAATAAAATTTTCTAATTATAGTTTAAAGTAACTAAGTACCTACCTATAATACAGAACTCCAGAATTACAAGATGTGGGGTACTGTAGGGCATACATTTGTCAATGCAGACATTGACAAATGTATGCCCTACAGTACCCCATTTAAAAATATATATGATCCAGAGATCATATATATTTTTAAATACACTAGACTATCTATTGTATCTGCTATGTTACAAGTAGACCCTTCATCTAAACGATACCTTTTAACTACGGCACGGTTAATTAACATCTTAATACAGCTGCTACGTACTATGCTATACTAAAATCATTAATATTTCAGGTTGAAGCTGGTGGCAAGCACAAAGTAGGTCCAAACCTACACGGTTTCTTTGGCCGTAAGACCGGAGGAGCTCCCGGATTCTCATACTCAGACGCTAACAAGGCTAAGGGTTTGTATATTTGTATTTCATTTTCGTTCCTCCCACTCCTGAGTGTGACTTCATAAAACGTGGAATTAAAATTCCATCATATAAGTGAATACGTCTTTGAACCCCTGACGGCCTAAAAGTAGCTGCAGATGTTGTCATCCAGCTGTAAAAACTGTTTTAAATATAACATTTTTCAGGTAAAATATATAATATGTATTATGATATTGTCTGGAGCATTCTGACAACACTTTGAAAACTTGCTCAGACTTATTTACCAAAATGTATTTATAAGGTTTTCATTGACATTATGTACAGCACAATATTGGTTCTGTAATATAAGCAAATAACATTAAACTTAACCTAGTTATTAAGTAATGTGTATCTACACAATTATGTACTTAAGTGTTCAATGTTCAATCACGCTATCTAGATAGGCACGGCAAATATGTACACTTGATTAGCCATATCTTTACCAGCACATGTTGATAAAAACCGTATTATTATCTCTCGATAATCATTACATAACTTTTTTGATTTTATCGTGACGTAACTAATGTTAGTTCCTGTAGTTGATAAATAAAAGTACTTGTAGGCAGGGCCACGCAAAGCACGACGACGCACTTCGACGTGGAATTGCGGAAAACAGCCCGCCATACCATACCTCATAAGCCTAAAATCGCAAGAAACTAGAGTACGTTATTTCGAAGCTCCCATTAGATTGTGCTCTCATTAAACCATGCTCCCATTGTGAAGCAAGACCCATATAACCATACCCCAATTGTGAAGCAGGTCCCATATAACCATGCCCCCATTGTGAAGCAAGTCCCATATAACTATGCCCCCATTGTGAAGCAAGTCCCATATAACTATGCTCCCATTGTGAAGCAGGTCCCAATTAACCATGCCCCCATTGTGAAGCAGGTCCCATATAACCATACCCCCATTGTGAAGCAGGTCCCATATAACCATGCCCCCAATGTGAAGCAGGTCCCATATATCCATGCCCCCATTGTGAAGCAAGTCCCATATAACTATGCTCCCATTGTGAAGCAGGTCCCAATTAACCATGCCCCCATTGTGAAGCAGGTCCCATATAACCATACCCCCATTGTGAAGCAGGTCCCATATAACCATGCCCCCAATGTGAAGCAGGTCCCATATATCCATACCTCCATTGTGAAGCACTCCCATATAACCATGCCCCCATTGTGAAGCAAGTCCCTGGTAGGTTAATGGTTAAGATAGAACTGTTGAGGTATAATCTGTCTCTTTTCCCTATAACTAATAATAGTATTAAACTAATAGTCTTTGCAGTTTATGACTTCACACAGAATATTATAGATATTGACTTTGTATGTCGTGTTAGAGTTGACATCCCATTTAGCTTACAAATATAAGAAAATAAGACATAATATTTACAATTATTTTTATTTTTTACAGGTATTACTTGGGGTGATGATACCCTATTTGAATACTTGGAGAACCCCAAGAAGTACATCCCTGGAACCAAGATGGTGTTCGCTGGCTTGAAGAAGGCCAATGAAAGAGCAGATCTTATTGCCTACCTTAAGCAAGCATCTAAGTGAATTGGAAGAACATAGGAAAATATTGTAAAAAGAAATAAGAGGCATTTTCCATTACATTTCTGGAACATTCTTCTTATTTTATAGCCCAATCAGTATCATCAATTGTATTATGCAATATTATTATTGTATGATGCACTTAGAAAATAGCAATTTTGTCACACTTTCATCTTTTTAGCTGTTACATTTTGTGAGTACAAGTTACAGTGTGAAGTATGTACCTTTGGTATGTTCTTTTTTTGGAAAAGTTGTGAGTGGATTTGCTGTTATTAAATTATTATTAGAATACCCCTCTCAGCTTTTCATTTGTGAATGTCCCAGTCGTCATTATTTATTTTCCTCGTGTATCAGCTAAATTAAAATATGTGATGAATTAATTCCTAATAATTGTTACCATATGTTTAAATTATTTAATAAACACATAAATTTATTTTTATTTTATTTTTACCTTTTGTTTTTTAGGTCACAAGTTTTTATTAAATACTCCGTGACGCATTATAGCCGCCAAATTATAGTTTGACTTCGTTTTTTGTAGAATTAGACGTTCTTAGTAAACACCAAGAACGTCTTAATTGTTTGGAAGTGTTTATTATCTTCCGTTATAAAACTCAATGACGACATACCTCAATCGGTCTTTAACATACACGTAAATAAAAAACATAAATGGGCAATGTCTGAACAGTTTTTTTTAATTGCGCACTTCTTCGAGACGTTTTGTTCAATTAATTTTTGTATTGAATTAAATAATGAAAACAGGTGTAATAATTTTAGGTTTTGACACATGCCTACCTATACTTTATTCAGGTTAGTTATTGATATATAGAGGCGCCCGTTAATTACTTATTTTCCGACCCCCTCTCTCCCTGATAAAACGTCGAGATTTGGCTCAAACCTTTTTCCCAACCTCACGTGAGATTTAAAAAATTGCTAAAGTAAATGCGATGGATTTATTTTTAAAAATGGGCAATAGAGTACCTGCATACCTACCTATATGAAATTACGGTGCGCGCTTACGTGAAAGTAGATACATCTTAAATATTATTTTTTAAGATTAGGCCAAATTTTAGAGAAGGTATTAGGTAGGTATCAAATTTTCTTGCATTTTAAAATTACGTTATATTCGCGGAAACCCAAAGTAAGATTACATGAGATTCGGCTCGAAACGCCTCACGTAATTAATGGGCGCCCCCTATGAGCGTACAAAAAGGTTCAGCAACACCCTGTCCCGTGACGATGCTGCCCTGGCAATGACTAGCTTTATTTTCGTGTAAAAGTTTTTTTAATTTTGCACTCAATTACCCTCGACCTAAAGTTGTGTATGCAATACAACTTTAACTTGTAGGTACATGCATGGTATTGATAGTCAATTATTGTTTTTTTTTGTAGTGAAACATGGGTGTACCTGCCGGTAATGCTGAGAACGGAAAAAAACTCTTCGTCCAAAGATGTGCCCAGTGCCACACAGTAAGTAACCGTATAATTTTAATTAAAAAAGCCCTGTAAGTATCTGTTTTTATTATTTGCCTTCTTGTACGTCTCGCAGGAAAGTGAGGTGACTTTACAGCTTTTGAAAAAACGGACACGAAATACTCTGACTGTAGGTTACGTAGTAACTCTTTAGTAATCTGTGGTGTAGAGGTACAGAATCATGTGTGTCAGAATGGCTGGTTGCCTGTCGCGTTGGTCTATGAGAGTTGATTAGAAAATTGCTACATAATTGCTTATATTTGCTACATTTAATAAATAATTGCTACATACTATATATATTTAGAAATAACTTTTTTTTTGTACAGCCATCCTGACGTTTGGTTGGCTGGTCGCCTAGTTTAAAGCCAAGCGTGCAGAGTTTCCCGAAATGTATTGCGTCAATAATTGCTACATATTTGCTACATTTATCTAATTTTTTAATCAACTCTCATAGGCCAAAGCCACAGGCAACCAGCCATTCTGACACACATACAGAATCAGATGGTACCTACCCTTGTCTGTCTACAATAAATGTCAAAATTCAATGTGTGCAACATTTATTGTAGACTGACTTTATTTTGTTTCGTAGGTAAGTAGGTACGGGTTTGGGAAATAAACCTGCAATTCCCGCTAGTCACGATTAACTTTATATAAATAACTTTAATAAATGTCTAAATACACTATGCCGAATGTACGCGACCGAAGTTCAGCATTATTACGCCTGCAAAGCTATTTGAATTACTGACTAGCGTACAGCCTAACTTTGGTCGGGCGTAAGTTCAGCGGCAACTTATTCTGTAGAGCACAAGTTATACGCGACCGAAGTTCGGTTCGATTGCCGATCATCCGGGGGCGGGGAGGCAGTAATGCAAAAGTTGCGCGACTGAATTTCTGCCGCGTAAGTTCGGCACTTGTGGTGTATCATATCAGCCGAATACGTCGGAACTTAAAATCATGGGAACTGTGTATTCGATCACTTAAATAAGATGAATTTAAATGTAATTTTTATTTTTAAATTCATAGATAAGTAGGTATGTATTTCGTAAAGTACCTAACATTTGTTATTCCTTTATGCTGAGACGGCTACATGGAGTTCGATAAAATGCGGTCAACTGGCTAGCTTACTAAAAAAACTGGGTACATTAGGTATCTACAAATAAATTATATTCTGAGGCGGTACGAAATTTTTCGTGGCAACTAGATAGTCTTTAAGTATAATATCTTAAAAAGACCATAGTTAGTTAGTTTGTCGGGGCGTTATCCGCACTTGGCCGCTCAAGTGGGCCTTTGTACGTGTTAAAAAAAAAAGACCATAAAGAAAATAGAAATGAAGTAAAATCTCGTCTTACCGTAGCACCACAGCAGAAAATTCAACGTCCTGCTAACACGGTCATTATTATACCTAAAACAGTAGCACTTCCACCACTTTTGATTTTAGAGTGCGTTATCCTTTCACCCACTAGGTATATTTCCATGTTCCAGGTTGAAGCTGGCGGGAAACATAAAGTAGGCCCAAACTTGAACGGGTTTTTCGGCCGGAAGTGTGGCCAAGCTGCTGGCTTTGCGTACTCAGAAGCCAATAAAGCTAAAGGTTTGTACATTGTTTCTATAGCTACAATAGGTTTGTTAGGTGGAATTTTTAGTATGCAATGTTGAATTCTGAAAAAAATGAACATTGCATACTGAAATCTGGCAAAGTGCGAGTCGAGCCGGCTAGAGAGGGATCCGTACCTACATGAATTAGGTATTTTCTTAAATTGTTTTTTTTTTTGTCAATGCTAACAAACTAGGTAGCTATATTATGAATCTGCATTTTCAACTGATTGTTGTTAAAATACAATGTGCTTATAGAAGTGTAAAAAAAATAGTCTAAAACTAAAAAGACCCGTGACATGTGAACAGACAGACAAAGGACAGAGTGAGCAGCAACATGGCTCCGTTTTATAATTAAAAGCATTAGTATCCAGCCAAGTAAAAACATAGGCATTGGTATTCGTAATATGCGAAATGAGAGTTTAATCCGGCCGACAGCACCAATGTAAATTTTAATTTATGGTATTCATAAGATTAAGTGCTTGTCAAACGATTTCCCAGAAAATAACGTTGGAAGAAAACTTCATAAGGCCCTAAAGAGCCCACTCACTCATCAGACCCGTTCTGTGTGTCCATCGTCTTTGGATATAAAGCGCACTCAACATGTTGGGCCAACATAAATCAATGTAGACCACAGCATACTTAAATCTAAAATTAGAATTGTAGTACCGTCAGTTTTCGTAAATTGTTTGCTTTATTATGGGTTTACTTTGGCCAATATTGGTGCATATTGGGCCAACGTGTAAAGGGAGCATAAAAGAGTCCTTGCCAGGCAGTGTGACAAATTGGTTTATTATTACTTTAATAACGTAGGTAGAAATGTCCTATCTACCTAAATTTTATGATGTAGGCTGACATTTCTATAACTAAAAATCAGTGCTGCAGCACAGACGTCGCAGTTTATCTTTAGCTTTTTGGTAACTACCTCCTATGTTATATAAAGTTCACGTAGTGTTTCGAAGTGCTCAATCACGCTGTAGATAATCATGCTCTCGTTAACTATTTTACATTTATCTTATCAGCTAATTACCCTTGTTTCTTGTATGCAACCTCATTCGATAGCCAGTTTTCTAGGAGGAAAAAATCCTATTAGTTAAACTGGTCATCTTTCTAATGAAAATTTGCCATCATTGGAAATAAAAGAATGGAATAAGTAATATGATACAGATAAAAGCCCCCACGCCACACGATTCGCTCAACTGGCTTTAGTCTACCCACCCTGCTTGCCTAGAGGTGCAAGCAGAGTAGGTAGACTCAACACTACGTCGGCATCGCTAGGCTTGATCATTACCTAGCTTTATTAACATCAGCTTAAAGATATTTGTCTCGAATATCATTCATCATCATCATCTCAGCCCGATGACGTCCACTGTTAAACGTAGGTCTCTCTCATATGCTTCCACAATGGCCGATCGTGTGCCGCCTGCATCCTGTGCTTTCCTACGTTTTCTGATATAATCATCGGTCCACCTAGTGTTCATTAAGCTGATGTTAATAAACCTGGGTAGTTTAGTTTGCGATCTTGAGATTCGGCGGCAGACGCTCTTTGGCTCTGCTTTCAGTTTATCAAGTGCTTTCTCAAAGGGTTTTCAAAGAAGCAATGTGCAACTGTCAGTTTTGTTTTATTTCTTTAGTGAGACAGGTTTTCTACCTTGGTTATATACGAAGAACAAGAGTTAGTAGGTACATGTACAAAATAGGTCCATTTTTTTATAATACAATGTAATTTACCTATTTTGTCCCACTGCAGGGCAACGGTTTCCCACAAAACATGTTAACTTGTTTTTTATAGGTAGGTATCCTAAATATTTGATTTTTAGTAGTATAACGCTAAACCTGAAAGTAGTTTGTATAAAATTAGCTACGGAATCGCTTTTTGAATTAGATTTTTTATACCTCCTAATTAGTGATTAGAAAACATAACTTATCATATACGTAAGGTATCAATATCGCTGTTGCAGTAATGAAATCGAAACCTTAGTATTTATTAATTACGCAACATACATTTTCACGGTAGGAACGTTTCGATATCATTTGACTAGATTTTTTGGAGCTAATCGTACTTAGATGATTTGTCTCTGTCACAGCTACTAAATAAGTTGCTGTGACAGGCAATACAGGTGAAATAGAACCCTTTGTTTTACAATTTTGATGCGAAACCCTAAAAGTAACGGTTCTAAAAATAGCCTAAATCGTTTCAGTAGCGGATTCTACAAAACTAGTTTCAGGTTTACTTACTTGTAAAATATATATTTTGTATTTCGTGTCGTTATTTGAATTACCTAATATTTTTTAAGGTGTCGTTTGGGCCGAAGATACATTAAATGAATACTTAGAAAACCCTAAAAAGATGATTCCTGGTACCAAGATGGTTTTTGCCGGTTTAAAGAAAGGCGATGAAAGAGCAGACATAATTGCCTACCTTAAATCTGCAACGAAGTGAAATGTAGGAAATTCAAATGTTGTACAACTTAGGGCGTATCCAGATCTGACTAATGCGTGGCAAGCGTGCCGTGCGCGTGCTGCTTGCAAGCTGCGCGCGTACTGCGTGTAGGTACACACGACTGCAGCGCACGCGCCCATCGCGCATGCTATTGCTCCGTTCACGGGCGGTTAATGCGGTTATAGTTTTTGCGCGAACGGTACACGAGCGGCGCGCAAACATGAAATTAATTATGTACACGTACGCAGCTCGCGCGCGGCACATTCGTCAGCTCTGGACATACCCTACAAGAATTTATTATCAAGTTTCTTTGTCTAACTTGTAATTGTTACAAAGTAAAATGAAAAAAAATAGTAAATTTAAATATTGTACAACTTAGAAGAATTTCTTTCTAAGTTTCTGGCACATAAATATTGTATAAGTCCTATCATTAACATTATAAATCATTAACTGTACTCTATAAAAAATATACATTAACGCGGTTGGTAGGTACACTTAAAGCATATTAATTTATTCATACATAGCTAGTTAATACAATTTTGAATTTATTGCGTTTTATGGGTACAAGTTACAAGTATAATGATTGTATTTTTAAGAAGTGGATTAATTAAATTATCATTGGTGCCCTTTGTCAGTTTTTTATTTATAAACACAAATGCAATGTTCCCATTATGCAACTAATTCGCGCTATTCGCAAATAGCACATATTTTATAAATATTTATATATCAAACTGCAAGAAAGGTACATAATGATTCTGTTATGCATGATATAAGAGTTAAAACTTTTGAACCCAAATATCCAAATCTCAGGTCTGTTACTCATTCAGTCTACACATACCCATACCCATGACATACAGACAACGAGAGTCTCAGTAATAGGGCTTCGTCTTACATGTTATTACGTATCCCTAAAAAGATCTAGTTTAAAATAATGAAATTTATTTTATCCATTTTGTCCCACTGCAGGGCAAATAACTTTCCTCAAAATTGTAAACCATGTTACATTTAACCTACATAATCTCTTATATATACAAGGTTATTTATAGTAAATGAAGCCTAAACCTGAAAGTAGTTTATTAAGAATCTGCACCGATTTTAGATATAGGTATTTTAGTTACCGATTCCTAACATAGACTATTAGAATTACACTACGGCCTACGTTTCACTGAAGTGTACTTCTGTAATTAAGTAAGCGCAGATAAAAACGATAAAAACATCGGACGGCTCATACGAAGGATACTATACTTAGTCTGAAAGAAGTCTGCCAGCAGCCCTGGATTTACTACAGGAGCAACCTGGGCAGGGCACCATAATGGCAGGGGCAGCAAAATTCGGAGCGTTAGAGAAAAAATACACTTCAAGTTATTTTCAATATCTTGAAACATTTTATTTTTTTACGCGCCGAATTTTGCCGCCCCTGCCATTGTGATTAAAGTAAAACTTCTATAAATAAAAATACATAAGATTTTTTCGTACACAAAAATATTGCAGTTTTATCAACAGAATTGTTGTAATGTCAAGACATTACAACAATTTTGTAGATCTCTATTAACAACCATACTATAGCATGCATACCTACCTAGAGCCGAATTTAACTTCTTTGTTCTTCAAAAAGGGAATCAAGACTATTGAAGAACTATCGACCAATTTCGCTTCTGAGTCATGTTCACAAGCTGTTTTTAACATAGAGTTTTCACATAGATTTCAGATTTTCATTTCCACCGAAGCAGGCTAGGCTTCGAGGAGGTTATGTCAGCATACACGGCAGAACACAATCATCACGTTTCTGATTCGATCTCACAGAAAAGCTCCGAAAAGGCTCCTTCCATTACCCTTTACTTGACTTTGGTAACATTGAGCCATCGTATGAGGCCATAGTGAGCGACTACGTCCTCAATTCTTTAAGTCATCACTGGCTACGTCTTATTGTGGCAAAATTGTCGTAAAAAGAATCTATTACTGGTTTAAAATCAGATAGGTAGTTGAAATCGCGTCTGTAGCGGATTCTTAAATCTAATATCAGGTTTAGTTTAAATATATTATCTAAACTTATAATATCGTTGTACCTAGTAGGTTAAACAGGTAAATAGGTATGTACTTACTTAATTTTTTAAATTTATTTGTCGTCATTTGAATTAATATTTTTTAAGGTATCATTTGGACCGAAGAAACATTAAATGAATACTTGGAAGACCCTAGAAAGTACATTCCTGGAACTAAGATGATTTTTGTCGGCTTGAAGAGAGCCACTGAAAGAGCAGATGTGATTACCTATATTAAAACTGCTACAGTCTGAAATGTAAAAATCTAGGAAATTAAAATTATATAGAGCCTTGTATGGTATACACGTCCTAGGGTAAACGTACACTAGAGCACGTGGTCTAATACCCGTACACCAGAGCACTTATTAGCCTGGTACGTGTGCAATAGAACGCATAGTCTGGTATGCGTACACTAGCATACATTGTCTGACACGCGTACCTACACGAGAACGTGTGGTCTGGTACCCGTACACCAGAACACGTAGTCTTGTCAGCGCAAACTAAAACGCGTAAGCACGATCGAACACAACGATCCGTCGGCCTTGATTTGTTAAATGCAAGTCAAAGAGCACGACGGCCATTAATGAAAATTGGCTCGAGCGTAACTGCTGAATCACTCTCGGACTAGCGTTAATAAGACAAGAGAAGCAACTTTCAAGAAGCTGTACCCGTGTTTTTAAAAATGCTAGTCAACGTATACCCTGGAACGCGCAGTCCGTACAAGGCCAACTGAGAAAAAATTCTAAGTATATATAGTATATACATATGCCAGAAGCATTATATTATACACTTTCATTGTCTAATCAATTGTATTGTCTACTCAATTGTAAGTATATACAATTAAAAATTCATCAATAATTGTACAATAAGTTTTTACGTGGCGTATCTAAGTAGGTATTTCTATAATTCTTATACTAAAAGGTAGGTACACTCATACAATTTTCAACCTACATACAATTTTCATAGCCGTTGTGTTTTGTGAGTTAACCCAATAAGTAATTTTAAGAGTTTGAGTGGATTCATTAAATTACCTATTATTAATGTCTTCCGTATTTTTTTTCATTTCTAAGTAGGTACTTAGGGTAAACACCTACTTAAGTGCAATGCAAAATCTTGGCATCTATACTTCTACATATATCTATACCTACATATAAATTGTAACCAAGTCGTGTCTGTAGGTACATGCAAAATGTTAAAAAAAAATTGTATAGCGGTAGGGCGACGACCCTAAGGGCGCAAGACATGAAGGGGCGCCAAGGGCGCCTCTTTTAAGTTAAACCGGCCAAGTGAGAGTCTCGCTCGCACACCGAGGGTTCCGCACAAACCGGTATTTTGTATTTTTATTATATGTTTGATGTAACAGAAAATTACGGTTTTCGCAATTTTTCCTTTTTCTGTGCTATAAGACGTTGCTGCGTACCAAATTTCAAGATTAGGTAGTAGTAGGTTTTGATTCCCTTGCGAGTGTTGAAAATTTGCGGCATAAACGGATGTATCATTAAATTAATTTTAGCAACATTAAATCATCACATAGAACTAAGTCTTATTATCGACCTATTCTTGTTCAAACTTCACTTCGTTTATCTTATATCTTTTGATTGCGTTGGCTTAGAAGTTTGATTTTTTCATAGCTTTAAGGGACTTTAGACCAGAGTATTTGATATAAATTTCAAATTCAAAAAATCAAATCACAAGAAAAGGGGTCTTGACTAGTGATGTACGTCTGGGAATATTGCCACTCCCGGAAACTTTCCACTCCCAATATGCCCGGAAAACTTCCGGGCACATTGGGAATATTGCCCAAAATTCCCAGCCAACAGTATGTTATTATTTAATCTAAAATTTGATTACATACACTATTCTCCACGCTTATGCTCGCTGCCTCACCCCTCACGCGCGGTTCCCGCCGCTCCCCGCGTTTCACGCGCGCTCCCCGCGTACTGCCGCCACTCACGCGCCGCGATTTGCGCAGTAGCTTCGTGTTTGTTGCAGAGAATACGTGTCTTGTTAGTGCGTGGGCCCAACGCACCGTAATATTTTGTTACAATACGTGAGAAATCAAAAGTAAACGAATATTTCAAAGGCGACACGGATAATACGGGACGTAAAAATTATAAATGCACGGTCTGTGGTCACAGTTTTACTTTAAAAAACGCCACAAAATTTGCGCGCCTCCTTGTTAATGCATGCAAACACCGTCATTAAACAGCAACGCAACAACGCAGACGATATACTATAGGGACAACATTTACCACTACTACGAGCCAAGCAAGTTTCTTGAAAGAAAACTTACATATCCTACATACATATCATATAGTGATATTAAGTCCCAAAAAACATGGTTCTAGTCTTTGTGCAGAAGACCATTTAGAAGGATGTAATACTATTTTGAGCCTAGTCAGCACTCAGCAATGATGATGCTGCTAGCAATGTGATAAAAGAACTCTCTGACTTTAAATACCGAAATGGACGATATGCAAAAAATATAATTTGGCAGGCTGCTTATTCTCAAACCGTTTTCTCAAATACACCTTTAGGTCCTGTTACAATAAAAAAAATAACAGTACCATCTACTTCAACATTGATAGTAAGATTTTTCATTTTCTATATTCTCTGTTATACACACTCAAAAAAGAAACAAATTTACAACAGAGAGAGAAGGAAAAAATATAGCTATATAGCTCACAATTGAAAGTTTATGAACGAAATTGTTATAATATATCGCTCCAGCGACATGAAATCTGATGTGAGTTTAACAGATATCAACAATCAACAACGAAGAAATTAATTCAATAAATGATTCAAATGAAGACTTTGATATGGATTCAATAAGTGATTCAGATAAAGATTTTGATATGGAACCATTGGACTTTAGGTCAGTTACAGAAATATTCGAAGAGGATGTCTATTTTTTTATATTTACAATCAATGATGAAGATGATAATTAATTTACAGTAGATGTTAAAGAATAAAAGAAAAAAATACTTTACTTGATTTTTAACTGACTTTAAAAACGAATAGGTTATCAATCCGTGTGTATTTTTTTAATGTTTGTTACCAGAACTCCGTCCGTTAGCAGAGCTCCGTAATTTCTGGACCGATTAGAAATATTATTTTTTGTCTGAGATGACATATTTTTTACAACAAATCAAACATTTGCATTAGAAAATTGTGAAACTGATAAAGAAGACCACAAATGGCCACCTGACCTTCACAATGATAAGTATTTCATGGATTGCGATTATATGAGTCTCGGTTAAGGTTGTTAAGGAAGTATTACTAAGCAAATGTAATGTAGTAAATGAAATGGTGCTATGGAACTGAACCGATGATGAAGCCGGAAGGTAGGCAACGGAACTTCAAAATTAAACATTATAATCTAGCCGTGTTTGGGCTTATTTGAATGGTCAAGACATGCACTTTAGCTGTAATTGATCAGTTAAAAAAACCGTCTTTATGGGAGGAAAAGTGGGATTTGAGTTTGTATGAAAGTTCATCCTGTTTAATTACTTTAGACTTGAGATTTTAGGGATTTTGAAAGTTCTACAACTTGCCGTATTGAATTCTGTTTTTTTTTAGTTAAAATTATATTCTATGCCAATAATTCAAGTTACGAACGTAGTTAAATTAAAAGATTATTGTTTTATATAGCATTTTTTAACAATTCGCGTTTTTGTTTATAAAATAGTTTGTGATCATAAAAGTTAATTTGTTGCATACCAGGGTATAAATATATTTTATATAATATATTATTTAAAACTATAGTTGCGTTATAAAACAATTGAAACATTTTTTTTGTTGAATAAGAAAAATAAAGCTGCCTAGTAAAAACGGTTTTTTAATTCCTTACTTTCCTAAAATCTATATAGGATATAACGACAATTAATAAAGACAGCCAAAAAAATCTAAAATCTTATTTAAAATTGTAATGATTGGCTCTTTATACTTATCCAAAGTTCGTTGCCGGCAATATTCCCAAGCAACCTTGGGAATATTGCCGGCAACGAACTGGAAACATTGCTGGGAATATTGAAATGAACTGGGCATTTTCGTTAATATGATATTTTACTGTCTGCTTTTATTATAAGTATATAGGCTTTAATAAACTAAAGTAAATGCAAAATATCTTTTGTAAAAAATCTGAAAAATGAACTGTGGCGTACGCATGCCGCGTACAACACCGGAGCACCCGCAGCCCTAAAAATCATCAACGTGCATCCGCTCGCGACGCGCTACATCAGCCGACTACGATGCAAGTTACAGAGCCAAGCAATTTATACGTGGCATATTTATACGTCGACAACGGTGCCGTCTGGTGGCGAATAGCAACTCCAATCTCAACACACGCTGATTGGTTCCCGCCAAAAATATATCTGTAATCTTAAAGCTAAATGTAAATACGCATCGTGATTGGCCAATGTTCAGATATCGCTCCTGTAATGTTTAGATGTTGCGTGACCTTATTTGTGTATAAAGATCGATCAAATTTGTAAATAAATCAGTTCAGTATTGTACCTCGAAACGTCTTTACTTTACCATACTAGCGACGGTCTAAGGGCTCTCAACCCATCCGGTCTAGTTCTTCAAACCCTACCTACTCTTACTAGCGACGGTCTAAGGGCTATCATACCCGTCCGGTCTAGTGCTTCGAATTACCGACCTCTAGGGTCAGCGACCTCACACTGATCCTAAATTGGTGACCCCGACAAACCCTATCCAAGACGTTTGAACACATCCGCATCATCGCTCAAGTTACCAGCGTATTACCTACTACCCAGCTGACTGCGTGTATCTACATAACACGATGTCGAGCGAAGATAAGCAGCTACTTAGCGACGCCCAGGGAGTTACAACCGTTACGAGCGACGTAGCTACTATATCGCTGCCTGCACGACTACCACCATTCTGGCGGCAGAACCCCCGTTTATGGTTCGCACAGTTTGAAGCCGCCGTCGCTGCCAGCAAGATAGGAGAAGAACAAAAATTCAACCTCGTCGTCCCGTTACTCGGCTGCAGCGACCTAGAACAAATTGCTGACATCATTTTAGACCCACCTGCTACCGGTAAATACATCACACTGAAGAATAGGCTCATCTCCACGTTCCAGGAATCAGATCATCGCCAGCTACAAAAGCTACTTGGTGGCCTAGAGCTCGGCGATTCAAAACCCAGCCAGTTACTTCGCAAGATGCGTGACCTAAGTGGGAAATTACTAACAGACGAAGCGCTCAAGGTCATCTGGCTAAACCAACTACCATCACAAGTACGTGGCGTGCTATCTGTCAACACGGAATCATCACTAGAAGTCCTAGCTGCGATGGCCAACAAGATGATGGAACATTTCGAACCTGCCACAGTCGCCGCGATAAAAAGTGAAAATCCCATAAATAATAACCTAAAATTCGACCTATTAACGAAACAAATCGAAAAATTATCACTAGAAGTAGCCGAATTAAGAAAATACAACCTACGACCGACGTACCGCTCAACGCAGAGATCACCGCAACCGCACCGTCCGTCCTTACAAGGTCACGGTCGCTACGTAATGCGCCCGCGTTCCCGCTCTAATTCAAACAGACGACAACCGGGCGACGCCGACTGGTTATGTTTTTATCATTACCGCTATGGGGATGAAGCTCGCAAATGTGAATCGCCTTGTTCGAAGACTAAGACAATTAATAAAGAGGAAAACTAATGAAAACATCGACTATGGCGGGCGTCGATGTTAATCAAGGAAGCCACCGCCTATGTATAATAGATAAAAACAACCAAGAAAAGTTCCTAATCGATACCGGAGCTGATATATCAGTACTAGCTGCGAAAAACAAATTTGCAAAATCAACGCAAAGTACGAGTACATACAAGTTACACGCCGCGAACGGCACAGAGATACGTACCTACGGAGAGCGAACACTTGAGCTCAACTTAGGCTTACGTAGAAGTTTTAAATGGACATTCACCGTCGCCGATGTGAAGACATCAATACTGGGTGCAGACTTCCTCGCAAAGTACAAGTTATTAGTAGATTTACATCAAAGAAAACTTATCGACCGAATCACCGACCTAAGCGTAAACGCAATTATACATAAATCAGAAGAGACCGTCTACATAGTAAATCGCAATCACGCTTATCACGACATCTTAAAACAGTATCCCGACGTCCTGCGACCTATGTCACTCAAGACTACAGCGAAACATGACGTCGTGCACTGCATAGAAACAACCGGACAACCTATCTACTCTCGACCACGCCCTCTACCGCCGGACAAGTACAAAGCTGCGAAATTAGAATTCGAGAGAATGATGGAAATGGGCATATGTAAACCATCCAGCAGTCCTTGGGCTAGTCCACTACACGTCGTAAAGAAGAAAGATGGTTCACTACGTGTATGCGGCGACTACAGACGTCTTAACGCCGCGACTATACCCGACAGATATCCCATACCTAGACTTCAAGATTTTACCTACCAGTTACAAGGGAAGACAATATTTTCTAAACTCGATATGAAAATGGCATACTACAACATACCCATCTCGAAAGAAGACGCTGCTAAGACCGCTATCATCACACCGTTTGGATTATTTGAATTTAATTGCATGACGTTCGGCTTACGTAACTCAGGACAAACATTCCAACGTTTCATGCATGAAGTACTACGCGGACTCGACGACATCGTATTCTGCTATATAGATGATCTCTTAATATACTCCACCAACGAAAAGGACCATAGACAACATCTACAGCAGGTTCTCGAACGTCTCAACCACTTCGGAGTCACTCTCAACATCGATAAATGCGAATTTGGCAAAGACAAGACACAGTTCCTCGGTTATGAAGTTACAGCGGAAGGAATCAAACCCGCGAAAGAACGTATGGAAGCCATAGTAAACTATCCCAAACCTACTACAGTACAAGAATTACGAAGATTTTTAGGCATGATAAACTTTTACCGCAGTTGTTTACCACATCAAGCAGACCATCAATACCTATTAAACAAGTATCTACACAACACTAAGAAAAACGACAAATCACCTATACAGTGGACATCGGAGGCAGAGAAATCCTTCGAACAATGCCGACAAAGCATACTCGAGGCGACCACGTTAACTCATCCTATACCTACCGCACCGTTATGCCTACTCACTGACGCGTCTGACACTAGTCTCGGCGCCGTTTTACAACAGAAGATCGACAATATTTGGAAACCACTCGCATTCTACTCCAAGACGATGAGCGACACACAAAGACGATACAGCGTGTATGATCGCGAATTATTAGCTATATACACCGCTGTCAAAAGTTTACGACGTCTGATCGAGGGCAACGACCTCACAATATATACCGATCATAAACCACTGACCTACGCACTTACAAGAACAGCGAGTAGCAGCGACACACCGAGGCGAGAGCGACAACTTCACTACATTAGTCAATTCTGTACTAATATTAAGTACATACACGGAAATCGAAACGAAGCGGCCGACGCGTTATCACGTATCGCAGAAGTTGAAATCTTAAACAACACAATCGACTACAACAAATTATCCACCGAGCAAGAGAACGACACAGAACTACAATCATGTATGAAACAGCCCAATCTGAAGTTTACGCGCGTTAATCTACCTGGAGTTCAACGACCGATATGGTGCGAAACATCGACAGCGAACATTAGACCATACCTACCGCTGACTTATCGTCTAGTAGCTTTCAAAGCACAACACGAATTAAGTCATCCCGGAGTACGTACAACAAGAAAAATAATCATAACAAAATTCTTCTGGCCGAATATGAATAAAGATATAACTCTATGGGCAAGATCATGCATTGGCTGTCAGCGCGCGAAAATTCAAAAACACGTTATCAGTCCGCTCGGCGAGTTTCAACAATCATCGCGTTTCGAACATCTACACGTCGACATAGTGGGACCGCTACCTCCATCGAACGACTATAGGTATTTAGTTACGATGATCGACCGCTGCACTAAATGGCCCGAAGCAATACCTACACGCGATATCACCGCCGAAACAGTAGCGAAAGCAGTATACGACGGGTGGATTACAAGATTTGGCTGCCCATTACGAATTACCACGGATCAAGGTAGACAGTTCGAGTCGTCACTTTTTCACTCTTTAATGAAGAAACTTGGCGTCACTCGAATACGTACAACCGCATTTCACCCGCAATCAAATGGACAAATAGAACGATGGCACCGTACATTAAAAGCTGCATTGATGGCAAGAGCAGTGACTATCAAATGGAGCGAAGAACTACCTACTGTTTTACTAGGACTACGTACAGCACTATGTCAAGACACTTCAGTCAGCCCCGCATTGATGACCTACGGATCTACACTACGCATTCCGTCCGATTTCTTCGTGCCTACACAGCCGAACATCGAAGACGCAGAGTTCGTTCGTCAGTTAACTGAAACAATGTCGTCACTCACACCGAAGAAAAGATCTCATTCATCAAATCTGCATACATTCATTCACAAAGATCTCGAAACATGTACATACGTATTTGTACGCAACGACACCGTGCGACGACCGTTGACCCCACCTTACGATGGCCCCTACAAGGTCATTGAACGTAGTACGAATGGCAAGCAATTCACATTACAACTACCACTTCGCACTGCAGTCGTATCCATTGACCGACTGAAGCCTGCCCACCTGTATAATCACGAAACATCGCCTCTTTATTCACAAACGACTGCTACTGCGAAGAATACAACGACAGATGCAAATCCAAGTACAACAACAGCCCCGGGTACATCAGTTCCAGTCACACAGCGAAGTACCTACATCACCCGCACCGGCAGAGCTATCAAACCCAACGTACGTTTCACTTGAGGGGGAGTGATGTGGCGTACGCATGCCGCGTACAACACCGGAGCACCCGCAGCCCTAAAAATCATCAACGTGCATCCGCTCGCGACGCGCTACATCAGCCGACTACGATGCAAGTTACAGAGCCAAGCAATTTATACGTGGCATATTTATACGTCGACAACGGTGCCGTCTGGTGGCGAATAGCAACTCCAATCTCAACACACGCTGATTGGTTCCCGCCAAAAATATATCTGTAATCTTAAAGCTAAATGTAAATACGCATCGTGATTGGCCAATGTTCAGATATCGCTCCTGTAATGTTTAGATGTTGCGTGACCTTATTTGTGTATAAAGATCGATCAAATTTGTAAATAAATCAGTTCAGTATTGTACCTCGAAACGTCTTTACTTTACCATACTAGCGACGGTCTAAGGGCTCTCAACCCATCCGGTCTAGTTCTTCAAACCCTACCTACTCTTACTAGCGACGGTCTAAGGGCTATCATACCCGTCCGGTCTAGTGCTTCGAATTACCGACCTCTAGGGTCAGCGACCTCACACTGATCCTAAAGAACCAAAATTCCCAGAATATTTCCAGTTTGGGAACATTGCCGGCAACGCTGCCGGCAATATTTCCAGTCCTTGGCAGTGTTCCCGGGCACGGTACATCACTAGTCTTGACAGACAGACAGATGGACGGACGGACAACAAAGTGATCCTATATGGGTTCCGTTTTTTCCATTCGAGGTATGGAAACCTAAAAACGGTCAATACAAACTAAATTAAGTCTGCAGACCTTAATTAAAACAATATTTTATGATTTATTTAGGCAATATTTAATAAACTGAACTAAGGGTCTAACAGGTCCGTTTAGCAGCCACTGATGTCATATCAGGTTCCAGTGGTCAACCCGTGAAAGCAGGTGTAAGTGTACAAGGGGGTTTTACACGGCATGCCGGCCGGAGAGTCGGTAACATATTCGGTTACACCCCAGGGTCATTCGGGTCAAAAGTCTGCACTTTTGCATAAGTGAAAGTAGGTACTATGATAGGTACTAACACACATTTACGCAGCATCTTATATCTAATAATGGTCTTATTTTCTTAATAATACTTAATAAGAATTTGTTAAAACAACTGCACTGCAATGACTGCCTTGGTGGTCCAGTGGCCGCAGAATGCGCCTGCTGTGCACGAGATTAAGGGTTCGATTCCAAAACAGGACAAAAACTTTGTGTGACCACAAAGAGTTAGGAGTCTGGGTGTAATTTGTGTCCGTTAATTGTATGTTTGTAAAGTCCCCCGCGACACAGAGCTTGTTCTCTAGTTCGGGAGTTGTCTTTTTTTAACATAAAACTAAGTATAATGATTCCTTATATAATTAGCGACGTAGGTACTTATGTATAGTATAAATACGCAACCAACTATGTAAGGTAAAGGTAGGTACGCATTTGGTATCGTTCGTTACGGAGTACGAATAAGTACTTATTAGGCGAGGCGCATTATAATTATTTATTTGTAAATATAAAATAACAAAATATAGAACTGTCTAGAACTAAGTCCGTGCGGTCTGTTAAGTTGGCGCAGTCTATTATAAATTCGAAAGTAACTCTGTTAGTTTGTTACTGTTAGTTTGTTACCCTTTCTCAACTAAACAGATCTTTTGGCAAGGAGGTTGATGTTGAAATCTAGGGAACAACCTACTTTTTATCGCGATAACCGACAGTTTGGATGGATAGATGTTTGTTACTCAATCACGCTGAGACGGCTTAGCGGATAGCGGAAAAAACACTGTTCCCGTTGGATGTACGCGCGAAGAGCTTGTACGAGTAGTAAGTACATATTAGTATTTATAAAAGGATAAAAATGCAAGATAAAGTGTAAGATAACCGCCACTCATGGATATCTTCAGGTCGGGCTAGCCGCTGCCTACCGTCATATACTCGTAAGTCCTCTCTTTAGGTAGGTGGTAGTTATCCCTTTATCGAAGAAAGACACGTAGCGTTTAAAAAAATGGTGTGGGTAGTCATAGGTCATTTTAGAGCTTTAAACATACCTGGAAGGACGAATTGTTTTCAGGTGGTGTTTTTTAAAGAGAGATCATACTAGCGAGCAAGCCCGATTGGGGAAGGATCTCCGCCTTACAGAAGACCACTGTGTATGAGTACAGGTCTCCAGCGCTCATTTAGGGATGAGTTTTGAATGAAACGTTTACCTATCCTAGGGATACTCCATCTAGTTGCCCTGGTTAAAAAAAAATGGGTCGACAGGATAGGTACCTTTTGGTATTGCAACCATAGGCTACTGTAACTTCTTAACATCAGGCGGGGCGTATGCTTGTTTGCCACCCAAGTAGTGTAAAAAAAACTAAAAAGGTGGTGCGTTAGAAAAATGAGGGACAATGGCGTCCAGCTTCTCAGAAAAAACCTCGAACAACCTGACCGTGAGGTCACTGCATAGTCGAACCTTAATACCGGAATCAATTTCGATGATTAGAAGGCACACGGATGGGAACAGTATCTACATAGGTTCTCATTTCTTAACCAACGTGCGCTCTTCGGACTAATACAATTAATAGTGTTGGTTGCCCTAAGGTTTCTCTGTTGTATGACCTCCGATTTTAATTTATTTTAGACAAGAACAATGTAAAAGACAAAGAGTTACATATGGAAACAAAATTAATTCAGAAACCCTGTTTGTGAACATGACGCAAAAACATCAATAATATTGTCAATGTAATAAATGTTACAATAGAACTCCCTCACGCGCAATATTATTGTCAATGTATGAAATATAGATAAAAAAGTAAGTTAGCGAGCAGAGTGGGAGATCATAATAGCAAAAGTGTGTGTATGTAAGATAAATGAATTATATAATATTTTATAATACTTAGTATTCAATTATTCTCAAATGATTTACTTTAATTTCTATTTATTTTAAACATGTCTTTGAAGAAACTCCAAAGGCGTATCTAATCCACCAACCTGCATTGTGCCCACGTTTGTGAATTAAGGCCTAAACCCTCCCTTTCCTAACCCCTTGGTAGGCTTGATTTAGTTTGTCTTGATTGCATTTGTTCTTGGTCTTGACCAGACTTAAAGAGGCGCCAGGCATGAAGGGGCGCCATCGGTGCCCCTGGGCGCCCTAGGGCTGCCGCCCTACCGCACACCTCCCTAAAGCCGGCACTGGGTATATGTCCCACTGCTGGGCTGGATTTTTCCTTACTTTATATAATGGAGACACTGACGCAATATGTCAAAACAAATGTTGCCTACCGTTCATGACCAAGGTCACGCAAAAACGGCGTTCGAACTTCGAGCTCCACCGCACCGGTCGCGAACGCCCCGCCTGCTACGTTGCCAGCTCGTACTTATATGCATATGCCAATTGAACAGGTCCTAAGCGGTAGGTTTTTTTTTTCAGATGGTGGCAGTGTCCACGGTATATATTGATAGAGAGATTAATCCTTACACTATAGTACGGTCTCATATATAACAAATAATTAATAGAAACCCATATTTTCTAAAAGGGTGGACTTGTAAATCATATACCACAGTTCTAATCTATGCCTCTATGGAAAAACCTTGGAGCATTCATAACTTTTTCAGGGAAAACTTTCAAATTATAATTTTTCTACATGGGTATACCATGTGGAAAAATGATTTTTTGGGAGTTTAGCATTTTTTATTTTCATACTGACAGTTCTTGTTTATTGTCAATTTGACATTTCTATTTAGATTTTATTTCTCAAACAGCACGAGTGTATAGTGTAATTAAATATTTTGTGGTGATAAAAATTAAATCGAACTTTATCAATGGAAAAGTAGTAATTACGAAATCTTAGTGACTCTTTTAAAAAATATTGATTGTGGTATAATAAATGCATTCGCTCTCTTTTCTGCTGTGGTAAGTTTATATTATTTTTTTACAACAAGCGTCAACCCTTAATTCATTTCTAGAGTAATCTATAACTATTAATTAATATGTAGACATAGGTTCCTATTGACTATTAAAGCGTATACTTAGTATAATTTATCTATCAAAATAGTACCTATATATTACAGTTATTAGATAAAATGGTATATGATAATGATGACTTTCATTTAGATAAAATTCGTACTAGATAAGAGCTTTCTCAGGTTGACGGACGTTATTATATTCATATATTATAGATTTTAATTATTATTTTATTTTCGTTATACCTATTTTCTTGTTATTTACCAGATCATATCAACATACATACCTACTTGAATCTCAAGAAAGATAATTTATTGAGAAATCTCTAAAATGGCCAGAAAATCGGCTGTTGTGTTAAGCTTCCATGATATATTACTTCATCAGTCAGATATTCATCTTCTGAGCGGACCGTATTGGTTGAATGATACAGTTATATCATTTTATTTTGAATACTTAGAAAAAGTAATATTCAGTCAAACAAAAGATCTGCTATTTGTTTCTCCGGAAGTGACACAATGCATAAAGATGGTACAAACGGATGAAATAAAAACATTTTTAGACCCACTTGGTATAAGTAAGAAACAGTTTGTGTTTTTCCCGCTAAATGATAATGATACACCTGATGTGGCTGGGGGTACACACTGGAGTCTTCTTGTTTATTCAAAACCGGAGTGCAGTTTCTTTCACTATGACTCGTCATACGTTTGCAATCACAATGCTGCCTGGGAATTTGCAAGTCATTTAATTCCATACTTAACTAATATTGGTAAGTCCTCAAAATGTTGTATTATTATTTTCCTATTATAAAAAAATGTTTAGATTAAAATGAACGAAAGTAGGTATGTTATTTTGATGCATAAATAAATTAAGAAATCTTGTCTTGATTTATGTAAACATATATTCTGTACTGTTGACAAACAAGCTTCACCACTCATAAGCAATATGTGTTATAATTATGTGTCTTTCGTGATGAGGAGAGGAGACCAATGCCTAGCAGCGTGACTTATATATATTGCTTTTATTATTACGTGTTATACTGTATTAATAATCAGTAAATTTTTAGTAGTAATAAGATAAATGAGTGGTCAACATTAAAAAACTAAATATTTTCTCTTTGACCCATTAATATATATTACAATTTTATTAAAATGTGTTAATCTTTTCAGGCAGTATCAATTTTGCTGACAAGGATTGTAGCCAACAATCCAATGGTTATGACTGCGGTGTCTATGTGATATGCAATGCTGAGAGACTTGCTGAAAATGCCCAAAACACCAGATTAATAGGTAATGCTGATATGCTGGTCAAGATTAACCCAAGTGCAAAACGAAAAGATATATTAGGTATCATTAATAAATTACGTAGCTCTGAATAATTTTATTTTATTATATTCATAATAATTAATTTTGTTGCTCTATTAAAATTTTAATCGATCTAATAATTGGTTTTATTTACAATAATAAACTGCCCTCTGAAACCAAACAGTGCTGTCCAAAAACGTATAGTCAATTGCCAACCTTATAAATTTATCCAAATAGTGATGTTAGATAAATACATTGACCGATACACTTTAAACTGGTAAAGTACAAAATGACTGAAATAAAAATATTTATCTAAAATGCTGCAATTTAAAAGGCTGTACATTTTAAACTCCATCTCTACTATAATGCAATTTATGTGTCTAAAAATTAAGAGAATATATACCTTAAAAGAAAAATATACAAAACATGATTATTCCAAAAGTAACTTTTGTTATAATAACACTTTTTGGTTTATGAGGCCAGTATAAGTCAAAGTCAAACTCATTTAATCATTTAGATCAAATACATGATACTTATGAACGTCATAAAAACAAATGCCAGCATACATTTTTCTACGGCCAATTCGCTGACTAGGGTAGGGCCTCAAGAAGAATTGGCAAGAAACTCGCGGTACTCTGTTTAATCGCCAGAGAATAACATTTATAATTTGATATGAGTTACAATATTAGTGTTAACAAGAAGGGACGGCAACCAATATACCATACAAAATTAAATTTAGGTAAAAATATCTGATAAATAAGGAAACAATTAAGAAAAAAAATTATGTAGTTAGCTTTCCACTGCATGAAAATGAGGGATCCTTTCCTTTTATATGCATAAGATAAAAACGTATTGAGATCACATTGCGATGTTAGTAAAAATCTAAAAACTATATCTTTATTATTTAAAAATAAATCAAGCCAATTTATTTTTAAATAATGAAAATATAGTTGACCAGCCACCCCAAGTAGCACTCGTTCACGAGCATGACGCACGGACGAGTCATCATTTCCTTCACCATATTATAGGGAAGGAAATGACCCGGCCAATGCGACACCACAAGCAATGACGATCCAGGACATAATACACTGGCGAGCAAAAAAATCGACTCACTTCATACTTTCGCACTCAAAGTGCTCTAGTTTTAAAACTAAGACCTAAATCTTAACTTAGGTCTTAAATTCTTTAAGTTCTAGATGTTGGCTTTAAAATGAGTACAAATACTTTTAACTTGTACTCATTTTCTTGAACAATAAATGGTTTCAAACTTTGTGAGTACTAAAACTTGAAAAGTTAAGGTAAAAAAAAATAAAAATAAAAGACATCATAACATTTTAAATAAACTTTATTACTTAATGATTACCACTTTAATAACGAATGTTACCCCCTCTTGCTCTGATGACAGCTTCTAAACGGTTCCTCATTGACTCAATGAGGTGCTTCACTCTGTCTTGTGGTATACCCTCCTATTCCTCGGTCAGAGCCGCTTGCAGGTCAGCTTTTGTACCTGGTGCAGGATCTCTAGCCCGGATTCTTCTCTTTAGGTCATCCCATAAATGCTCAATAGGATTCAAGTCCGGACTACGAGCTGGCCAGTCCATAACAGCGATACCCACTTCTCGCAGGTACTGCCGCACGACATTTGCGCTGTGTGGACGGGCATTATCCTGCATCAGGATGAAGTTTTCTCCAATAAAACTAGCGTATCGGATGACGTGGTCTTCCAAGATATCTTCAATATACCGATGTGCGGTCAACCCTCCCACATGGCGGCCAGTTTCAATGAAAACCAGTTCAGTTTTTGCTTCCATTGATATGCCAGCCCACACCATGCAGGAACCTCCTCCGTACGCAACAGTTTCTGCTATGCAGCATTGTGCGTATCGCTCCCCCGGCCTTCTGTACACCCTTCTCCTTCTGTCGCTACCATGTAGGCATACTCTGCTTTCATCCGAGAAGAGAACAGAGCGCCATTGATCCTCAGTCCAATCGACGTGTTCTCTTGCAAAACGTAGCCGGGCTGCTCGATGACCTGCAGTCAATTTGGGACCCGTTGCTGGTCTTCTTGGAGTGAGGGTTGCTGCCTTGAGTCTTCTTCTCACTGTCCAAGAACTTACAGCTACCCCACGTGTTTCTCGGAGCTCCCGTTGAACTTGGACCCCGGTGAGAGAACGATTCCTCAGCGAAGTACGGACGATAAAGCGATCGTCTGCCTCCGAAGTGGATCGATTTCTACCGGAACCTCTTCGTCGCGCGTCGGTGAAAGCCACCAGTCTCCCGGTGCCTTCGGTATATTCTTGATACCGCTGACTGGCTCATCTGCAAAGTACGAGCCACTTGACGTTGACTCAGGCCCTGTTGCAATAGGATAACTGCTTGAGCCGCTATTTCCGCTGTTGTATCCATTTCCGGGAAATTTTCTTGCTTGGAGATTGAGGAGATGTGTACCTGTTGACGTTTCACGGTCAACTGATAAGGGTGAAAGGGGTACGTCACCTTTTATACGCCCTAAGGTCACGCAATGCTAACTGAGTTAACGAGTACGAAATCATACAGTTACTGTTCCTCGACTTTTGAAAGTTAACACTGTAGTAATTGTTATTATTTTTAAAGCTAACATCTAGAACTTAAAGAATTTAAGACCTAAATTAAGATTTAGGTCTTAATTTTAAAATTAGAACACTTTGAGTGCAAAAGTATGAAGTGAGTCGATTTTTTTGCTCGCCAGTGTATTAAAAAAAATAACTAAAAAGAAAGCCAATAATGATCACAAAACGTCTCAACAAATTTTAAATCTAGTTATTATTCTTATATAAATCTGCACCAACATTAGCAACAACAAAAGGTATAAAGGTACTATTAATAACTTTTATCATTTAAAAATCATTAATTGTATAATAACCCTTGCTTTAAAAGTTGATTTCTTACTGCTACTTTGAATTGGGTAGGTTCATAACTTCAATAGGTAGTTTGTTATAAAAACGTACCCCGAGTCCCGCAAAGGAATTGTGGACTTAATGTAGGCGATGATACGTACCAACAAGTTTTTGTTTGTTTCTTGTGTTTATTGTATGAATATCATTGTTTTTACAAAACAGGTGTATATTTTGTTTAATGAACATGATGTTGGCTAAAATGTTTTGCGATGCAACTGACAGAATGCCTATTTCTTTAAACCTTTCTCTATGTGAAACTCGAGCTCCTAAATTGTAAATAGAACATACTGCTCTTTTCTGGAGTATAAATATAGTTTCAATATCAGCGGCTTTTGCCCATAGTAGTATGCCATAAGACATAACTGTTTCTATGTCTGTAAATTGCCTTACCTTTCTAACTGCGAAAGCTGCGGAACTAAGTTTGCCTGCAAGACACGATATATGAGCACTCCACTGAAGCTTGCTATCTAAAGTTACTATGTTGACTGCCTTGGTGGTTCAGTGGCCGCAGTATGCGCCTGCTGTGCACGAGGTTGTGGGTTCGATTCCCACACAGGACAAAACTTTGTGTGACCCACAAAGTGTTGTTCTGGGTCTGGGTGTAATTTGTGTCCGTTAAATTGTATGTTTGTAAAGTCCCCCGCGACACAGAGCTTGTTCTCTAGTGCGGGAGTTGTCTTTTTTAAATAAAAAAAAAAAAAAAAAAAAAAAAAAAAAAGTCAAACCCAAAAACACTGTAGATTTAACGAAACTTAATGTTTCACTGTTCAAGATTATAGGTATTACTTGATGTAAGATTTCTAGTATTGGGCATGTACAATACTTTATTATAAAGTACGGGTGGCAACCCTAGTAGGGCACCATACAAGCAAGCAGGCCCAACTGAGGAAAAAGGTAGGTACCCGTACCTCCCATCTCACTAAACATAACATTTCCCAAATAACTAAACACAGTAGTGTTAGGTTGTAATATTTTATTATTAATATTAAAAATATCACATCAAAATAAACACTGCATATTAAAATATATTAATAATAAACATTCATTACTTATGTTTCAAATTTTAATCTTAACTTGGTCGGACCAAGTAGTAATTACTTGGTTGGTGCCTATATACTTCAATATTACAAAAATATTGTGACAATTTATAAATATTCAATGTACGATTTTTTACAACTGCCTACTTAGGCCATGAGAGTTTACATAGATCGACTTTCAGTGACAGTAATTCATAAAATTCTGTAGATAGTATTGATGACGACGTTCAATGACGTACGTCATTGTCTACTTGCTTGGCGTTCAGTGTAATTCTTTTCATAACCGGTTATTAAAGCATATTTTAACCAGAATGCCAAGACAATGTAGTCAAGGCCAAAGAGATTTATGTAGCAAACTCGCAGTTGATTGAATAAGGAGGTAGGTATTGTTTCATCCAAAATCTTAAATACAATTAGTGGTTTTAAATATTGTATTACCTAAAGTTTAAGAAAAATATGTCAGACTTTGACTTGGTATTCCACTTCAACCTTTCCCCACCACAGAGTACCTTTTATAGACTGAGATAGAGACGTCACTCAAATAAGTCGCGGAGAACGCCATCTGGCTTTCACTGATTACAACTTTTCACGGTTGACTATACCTATAAATATACCTACTTAAGTTAAATCTGTATTGAACTATTTACTGGCCGGCTTTTAGATCCGCACTCAAACCTTAAAATATTACCGATTTTAAGGTTTGTGACTACGGATCAAGAAACCGACCTTAGTATAATTTTTGTAATACGTATGCAAAATAAAACACGAATAATTTATTTTTGCTTTTTTTTATTGTATGCAATAGACAATTGCTGGATTTCATCGTGCTCATCGTAATCTGTTCGATATCCTTTCAACAATTTATTTGTGTCTTTGCACCAATTACAAATAAAGAAGTTTAAAGATATATCTTCAATTTTTTTAATAACTTCTTCTTTATGATCTTTACAATTAATAAATTGATAATCAACAACAACTGAAAGTATTGTTTGTATATACTGTTTTAGGTTTGCCATTTTACTATATTTTCGAAGAATTTCAATGACAACATCTTGTATGTTAGAAAAACAATTTGTAAGGGATGTGGAGGGATAACTTAAACAGCGTTTAAATTTGTCATACTCCCTGTATGATAATGCTTCACTGTCACGGTTTTTATCATACAGGGATGACTTACAAAGAGCACAGCTAATTTTCAGCTGTTTCAGAACATAACCACACACATACTCTAACTGAGCTTTTATTTTTGTATTTTGTTTTTTTAAGTTTGGGTCTACGAAGATGTTGTCACTGTCTATGTGGTCAAAATTGACTTCTACCACATAACCTGACGTCTCAGACTTCTTAAAAAACATTTTAGTTAATGATTTAAAATTTATGCAATTGTCAACCTCACAATTAGACCCCGGTGAATGCATGCTGCTTAAATTATTTATTAAAAGGGAAGCAAAGGCTGCCTCAAAGCCAACACAAGAGGGCGATATATTTCGATAGCCGTGGCTTCGAATGCAGCCAAAAAAATTCTCTAAAGGGTCTTGGTTGAAGTGTCTCATCCATACAGACGTCAAGTTATATTTTTTTGACAAAACCTCAACAATATATTCCATATTTTCAATTGTTTGTAACCAATTTGTAATTGATGGCACCAGACCAGATCGAACATTACTACTAAATCGCATTGATTTTAAAACTTTTTTGGCTTCTGTCCATACTCTTTTATGGGCTGAATTTGGTGTGACAGGGCCTAGTAAAGGCTTCCCAGTCCTCTTTTTAAAATTTTCGGAACTTCCATTGACGGAATCAAATAAATTGTCGAAGAATAATAATAAGTCAGCAGTGTCTTCGCACTCCTTTGATAGGATCCCCATTTCTGAAAAAGGTATAAAATGTATCATCAAATGTACTTTTTTAAGCACTATAATTTTGGTTTAGTCTCTTCCTTAAAATGCATTTCAATTGATATGTTATTTTTAAAAGGATAGTTTTTCATTCGTTTTTTACACAATAAAAGTGATTTTCAAACTTACTTGCTAAATATCCCATATTAGCTGCCACAGTTTGGCTAAACACCTGAGTAGCGCATTTGACTTTCATTTTTGAAATTTTTTGGGCCACAACATGCCGTTCAGTTAATTTTGGCATTAGCCTTATGCCCTTGTATGCAGGATTTTCTTGATAGATCTGCATAATATGATCCCATTTGGCCTTTTTCTCCACACCATCCATTTTGAAATTTAAATTTTTTGTAATTAAATTATTTCGGATGCCTTTAATGAGGTGAGGTGGGTCATATAATGGCACAATTTCCTTTCCATCAATTTCAAATATTCTGTATTTGATTTCTTTCCCTTGCCGCAAATATTCATCATTGGTGTTTTTAATAAGCCAATTTATTGCACTGATATTAGTTGCACCCTGGTCACAAACTGTTGCTATCACATTGAAGCCAATTGAAAATAATTTCCTAATGACAGTCTTTATTTGGAAGACTAGTTCCAAAGATGGAGTTGTGCTTTGGCAAAAGGTATAGGAAATGGTCTGTTTATAATTTTTGTGGATGCCTCTTACCATGAAGACCAGTGCATGGTCCGCTATTTTATTTTGGGTACTGGTACCATTATTAACAAACCCACTTATGCAATCTGTTCTTTTACTATAATCAAAATGTGCTGTAAGTGCAATTTCGTCGAACAATAACACACATAGATTTTCTAAAGGCTTCATTGTGCTTACTCTTTTTTGTAAGTGTTTAAATAAAATATTGTTAATGCCTGGACGCAGAGATGCCCTCGATATCATCCTGCTTAAAGTAAGTGGTGAGGGCAGAATAAAAAATTTTTTTAGCCATCTGTAAGCTCTAGGGCCTTGCTTATACAAAGCTAATGCCATCACTTTCTCCTTTTTGGTGAATCTGCAGCCCAATTTATGTTTCCCTGCTTCGCGGAATTGTAGATTTGTAAAAATGCTTGCAGTAGGCGAAAATTTACCAAGTGCTTTTTGGAAGGCAGCATTTTCAGAAAGCTTTAAGGCCTTCTTCAATCTAATTGTTGCAGAGTCCTTTTGCTTTTGCAGCTTTTTTATCTGATTTCTCAGCATAACATAGTTAGCATCAACCATTCTAGATATTTTATGTTTATCTGAAAAAAAAAAAGATAAAAAATAAATAAAAAGAAATTGAAAATTATGTGATCATAATCACAGATAAATTATGAGAGGTGCACAAAACAAAAAGCCACCACATTTTCAATCACAATAATTCAACAAAAATAACAATAGTAGTTATTACAAATAAGTTCTTTTTGGAGACTTTTTTTTCGTTGTTGGTCTAGTGCTTAGTGGCTCTGACTGCTACGCCGGAAGTCGTGGGTTCGATTCCCACCCAGGACAAATCTTTGTGTGATGAGCACGAATGTTTGTTCTGTGTCTGGGTGTAATTTATCTATATGTATGTATTTAGGAATATAATAAGTATGTTTATCAGTTGTCTGGTTACTTTAGTACAGGCTCTGCCTAGTTTGAGATCAGATAGTGATGTGTGAGTTGTCCCGAAAATATTATATTATTACTTTTAATCTGAAAAGGGTCAAATACAAAACCTTATTTAATGTATTCCATATCATAAGGTTTATTCCACTATGTTCTTCTAGTGAACAAAGTAGGACTATTATACTATTAACATAGTCTACAAAGTTGAAATTTAGGTTTATTTTAAAATGTAATCATCAGCTAAGCTTATAATATTCCTATTGTAAATTTCACCTACATTGTCAAATAAATTGACTTGATTTATAGTTCCCTCATTTTATCTGGGTAGACCAGGTAAAATAAAAAGGGTTTAGATCATCTAAAGAACCTATCAGACAAGGGAGACACTCCTCAGGGTACATTCGAAAAATAATTGACTACAAGCTGAGGCCAAGTATTTATGTTGTTTGCAGTCAAAAGGAATTCAGCAAGAAGACCTAAAAACTGTTGGCATCTATGGGCTCTATGGTAGCTGCTTACTATCATGCATAACCGTAACTTGTTTGCCTTCTTGTCACATGGGATGAACAGGAAGAAATATAATACCTGCAATTTGTAACAATGTATAGCACCATACCTTTTGATACAGCAGCTACTTGAGAACTTGATGAAGTCTGATTACAAATTGTTAGGCGGCCAGATGGGGGCAATAATGCTGGTAACAAAGTTCCCGCAGAGTTATTGGTTACATCTTGCAAATGTGGTCTTGAGGTATAACAGATACCTAGAAAAACCATTAATATTCATTTATATATATATATATATATCTGCCATGGTCACCTTATACTTTTGCCAATCAGTAGAGCAGTAAGTGGTTGTTACTGCTGTTATAACATGCCATAAGATAAAATATTTTTATACTTTTGCAAATTAGTAGAGCGGTAAGTGGTTGTTACGACGCTAAAATAGGTACATATTTACTATCAAAATATTCAGTCATTTCACTTCAAGCGGCGGTGAGCGATGGTCGTCTGATTAAGTGCTGTTCATTTAATTCGCGCCATTTTGTGATGCTAATTAAATAATACTGTAGGTAATTTATAATTTAATGGTCATTTTATGATTCCGGGATACCTTTTGATGTTGATGCAGCTACTTCTTGAGACGTTGATAGAATTGGGTGGGCAGACAGGGTCCAAGCAGATGGTAAAGGAGTTCCTTCAGTCTGATCACTTAATTGTTGCAAAGGTCGTCTCGGAGTAATGTTGATACCTAGAATAATATTAAATTCTTAACTAACTTTTTTTTTAAAGGAGAATAATTGCCATGTTACATGCATTAGTACATTACCTGATAAGCCAAGAGAAGGTATTGCATTACGGCTTAACCTCTTGCCTACAGTGCAATATTTCTGCTCGAAGTGAGAGTTGCAAACTCTCCCACATTTAAAAACATGTAGTGGGTCTAATGCAAATAGATTACCACCAATAGCATAGATCCACTTGGTAAATCTATCTAACTCCTTTTTTGGATCAGGAAATAAATGCAAAATAGCATTATCTGCACCTGAAATACAATTTATTTACATTTAATTTAAATACTAGCTAACATGCCTAATGGCACTTAATTGCATATGTAGGTAGGTAACCTACCATTCCTACCAATAGCAGAACTATCTGATGCATAATTTTTATTTTCTATCTTATGCTTCAGTCAAATGTTATTCATAGTTATCTGCCACCAAGTTACAATTTTTATGATACTGATATGCTTTTTTATTGTATTTCTTTTATTGTGATAAAAAAATAATAATAAGACTAATAACATTCAAAGTACATGCGTAAAAGAATTTTCTGAGTCATGCATAAGAAAGTACTACCTTCATGTATTTATGTGAGTATATAGTTTTGTGATATTGTGCATTTGTGTGATGTCTCTCTAGAAACCTTTCTTCTACTTAGGCCATAATAACGTTAATGACAATAGGCAATCTAAAGTTTTTAGTTACAAGATAGTCGAAAGGTACTTACGCGATAGCGAACAGGTCGGCACACAACACTTTTTCTCGTGCATGTTCACAATTTTTCCCAAATAACAAATCCAATTCAAAGGGCAAATAAACGGTCCAGTATTCGAGCAGAGGTCATTCAAAATTAAATATCGAAATCAAAACGTAGCCAGGTCAACAATTGTGAAGGGTATTATCAGAATCCAAACAAGCCAGTCAGTAATAAAGAAATATCGAGAAAACAAAAACAATAAATGCTAGATTAAAGATTCGTATTATCCGTAACCGCCAAAAAAAGTTTTACGGTACAATACCAAGCAATAGACAATATAATATTGAGATTAGCACGTTTCATTTTGATATTTTAATAGTTCGATAAATAAATTAAATTAAATTAAAATGTTGTTTTTATGTTGTAAAATGCAATCATTTACATATTAAGTGTTTTTTTAAAGATAATTAATAATGAAAACATGAGAAAACACAAAAAAAAGATTTATTTAATTTACAAATTCTTTTTTTTTTGCGTATAATGGATTATTTTATAAAACGTAATCATCACGTAAATTGATTATAATGCCATCTAGTTTTCTCGGATAAGAACAATTGTCATTATAATACTGCTAAATGTAAATATTATATTCAACTTTACTTTACAAGTAGTGACGATACCTTCTTAAACTACTGGTCTAATAAACCTTCACTTTTGTTCTAAGTTAAACGTGCATGTTCCCCACTACAAAATTATTAATCACAACTCTTTAAAAAAATAATTATGATACAGATACATAAGTTTCTTGACAGATACAAAATTGTCGGATAATATATCTACATTAGTTTAAAATTCGAATGTAGCCTTTTTATACAATATCTAAGGTACAATCAACAAAAGAGATTAGTATCCAGGGTTTCCAGATTTAACTGAAGATTTTTTAGTTATCGATGGATGTTGTTTCAAGTCTAAAGTTATATACAACAACCTTTGACAATCACCAATGATGGTGGCGCCATTTTAAATTAACCTTGTCTTTGTCTTCCCTTTGATGAAGTCAAATTGTATTAATACAAAATGTTATTTTAATATGTATGGAGTTTTCAACTATATGGGAACATAGTGACTCTGATTACTTCATCTTCTTTGTTAACTGTAGTAACGTTTCTTACACTAAAGTTCTTAAAAATTTCGGAAGCGTAGAAAAACAAACGGCAGGAGATCTTTGCGAAGCTTGTGTGATGTAAATGGTATTCTAATGTTGACAAATTCACGAATTTTGGGGTTCTACCCAACCGCCAAATGCTCGATCGAGTTCTTCAGCCACAGCTAGACATAGTCTATCTTGATTATGATTGGCTATTACTTGTATACCAATCGGTATTCCCTCTCTACTAAGTCCCAAAGGCACAGTGGTTGAAGGTAGTCCTAAACAATTTATAATGGCCGTGTAACAGAAGTTTAACGGTCGGAATAAGGGTTCATTGTGGTACGGAGCTGTGGTCGGATGCGAAGGATACAGGAACACTCCGTTTTCACCAAGCATATTGGAAAATGTGCTTTCTAGTGTGTCACGCAGCTTGAGGTAATGTTTATACCTGGGATTACCAAGTTCAACACCTCCATGATCAATCAGAGAAGTTATTAGACCAATGAACGTGTTTGGTGACAGTCCAAAGACATTTTTCACTATCTCTTTACATATGGCACTTATGCTATCCTTCTCCATGATGTATTCGCCAAATCTTTTTGTGTTTTTCATATTAGACATCCAAATAGGTAGAGATTTCCGCAATAATGGGATATCCTTTTCTTCTGCATTTAAATTGTACTGTTCTTTTAGGAATTCTGTTACTTGTTTCAAGGCTGCCTTAATTTCGGGATCAACTGAATCGATTAAAGGCGCATCAATACCATACTGGTAATAAAACTTTATTTGTTTTATATCTACAGCTTCGTCTAATTTAAGTTTGCTGTTATTTTCGCCTGATAGAATTTTTAGTAAAGGTTTTAAGTCCACGGCGTGTCTAGTCATTGGACCGATACCTGAAAACAGATAATTATGATAACTAATTACTAAATTGCTGATAATTTTCTCAGGATTAGTTTTCTGATAAACTGATAAGGTAGATACATATTTGCAGTTAACTCAACGCTTAATGAAACTAGGTACGTAAGTAATTTTAATCGAAGTGAATTTTGACCACGATTTTTATTATGTTAACCTATTTACGTACGTAAAATTAGATTACACGCACACAGGTGCGTGTAATTAAAGAAGCGGATCACTTCTACTTCATGAAAAAGGAACATACTTCCTTTCTTTTATAGGTTATATTTCCATAAAAGTATATTGTAGGTACCATGCTATCTCAGTTCCGGTTAAGATTATGATAAAAGTATGAATACAAAAATTCTTCGAGCAATTGTTCAATAGATGCACGGTCTCATACTAATACTAAAACAACGCCAAATAATGGCACCCATTACGTAACGTATTTTAGATGTGTATGCATTTATGGGTGTGTCTCTGACCCTCATTTATTATGATAGTTGATGCCGTTTTTTGAATATTATTTGATCAAAGTAAAAAACCATTTAATTACTAATATTATAAATGTGAAAGTTTGTGAGAATGAATAGATGGATGGGTGAATGTTTCTTCTTCTTTGGGTCTTTCACGTAAAAACTACTGAACGGATCTGGATGAAATTTGGCACAGAGATAGATTATGGTCTGGAATAACACATAGGCTACTTTTTGCAGCGATAACCGACATTCACGCGGGCGAAACCGCGGGCAACAGCTAATACTTAGGTATATATTTTTTCAACTTACCCAAAAATGAATTCAAAAATTCTGTATCAGGTATGGGATATTGTCCTTTATTAGAAACGATGTTGCGCGAAGGTTTGTGACCAAAAATTCCATTGAAGTACGCTGGCATTCGTATTGAGCCTCCAATATCTGACCCTGTAAACAGTTTGAAATGCAAGAAGCTTAAAATCCTTGTGTCTTAATATAAAATAAGCTAATCATAAAATGTCATAGCATTTTGTAAATTCATGACGTATTTAGTCAAATAAGAGCCAGTGAAAACAAAGTCTGCTCCGTGTAAAGTACGATGTATTTCGCGAAATGTGGTCATTTATGCCCAGTACTCGACCGCCCTTTTAGTATCTTCTTTGCTACTACCAGAATTGCCAGAATGCTGCCCTGTGCACTTGTCGGATTCCAGTGCATTTTCGCAATATTAACAGTGTATACGTTTTAGTGCTGTTCGATCTTTACCTTTGGCTACACTGAAAAAACCTCAAATACATATAATTCTAAAGCCAATTTGAAATGCAAACTTAATTCTGCCTCTATCTTGCTTCACCGTAAAAAACAGGCAGATCTTGGCATGTCAATGGCTTAGTAACAAAGCATAAATTAGAATATAGAACCTACCAATGCCGAACAGACTGCCTGCAGCTGCTTGACAGCATCCTTCTCCACCAGACGATCCTCCTACTATCCTCGTAGTATTGTAAGGGTTGTTAGTCTTTCCATGTATGTGATTGTGCGTCTCCCACCTGAAGAAAACGCGACGTTGGTAATTAATTATACCACAATGACAGAAAGGTTCTGCAATAGCGATCACGAACCAAAAGACTCAGTCAACTGACGCAGGCTTCTAACAAGTTGGACCAATGACCTAGTAACTAAAGATTACGAGCAGCCAATTGACAAGGTCAGTTCAAGGCCAAATGCTGTGGAAATCCTTAAAGAAGGCCAAAAAACGACTACTGCTGGGCGGTGGTCGTCTTTCGGCTTAACTGATGATCATGGTTATTAGGTTCTTCTTCTATTTAATGATTTCGTAGGTATTTTGTAAAAGCTTAACAAACCATTTTTACATTTGAAATTTATTTGCATTGAAACATTACGATGTCCTCTTGATACACATCTGTAAAAAGCGTAGTTCACTTCCATTTCCAATATAAACAACAAAATTAACGCAATTGACTGGCGATTGATAAGCGGAGGTGAGGCTAGAGTAGTGCGTGTAAGGAATTTTAAATTCTATCAGTTTAAAATTGGAAAATGTCTGGCCGTTATGTACATGCCCGCCACGTTGAGCCCGGCCTCATTCTTCCGACCTACGTGTACAAGTTAAGTGATTCTACCACTTAGCGGGCCCTCACGAATCTTATGCCTAACGACCTCACACCCTGTTATCTATCTTCATTTTTGAAATATAAAAAGAATATTGTAATTTACCACTGGCTTAAATGCTTACTTACCACATGCAAAGCTCAGGTACATTTGTTAGACCAATAATGATTGCACCTTTTTCTCGTAATAATCTAATGACATTGGCGTCTTCAGTGGCAATTACGTCTTTACGAAGCACCACACCAGCAGTTTGGTGTAAACCTGTAAATTAAAATAAATCTTTCTTTAATATTAAAGTAATTACTGATATTATTAGGTCGATAGCGACTCTACATAATGGTCAAAGATGACTGCTGTAGCTACAACATAGATGTCACTATTAAAGTTTTAATACATAAAATGACCTAAAGGGTGTAGCGGGATAGTCTTAGGAAAAGTGCCCCCAAAGCCTGGACTTCGTATCTACTACCAAACGATACCTTATATAGAGCGTGTACAATGTATACAGTTTCAACCCCCCACTACCCCCCAATCGGCTACGACACCCAATTGTATCTAAAACTGTATTATTTTTTTTCACTGTATCTATGAAACTGACTGATCTCAAACTTTGTACAAATATTGCTGTGACATAAAGTAATACTACAAAAAATCAAGAGTTCTTGACGACACCTACCTTTGAAAAAAATTAAGAATAAAAAATTTAAACACCCTGTAATGTGACTTTCTTTGGTGGTACAAACACAGTTTTTTTTTCAAACATGCACTGACATTCAACCTACGTGATCCTCAAAATTCGCTAATCTATCAAAGGTGGAACACTGGTAAATAAATAAAAGACTGAATACGAATTTATTTTATAACTAGCAAATAAACATTTTTACCTATGTAATCGTACTTGAATTATTCTAAATAGGTTGCATAGCCCACGTTCTTATTTTAAAATAATAAAAAGTAAAATTGCTGACCAATATATTTGATTGTAACCAAGATATATCTATTGTTATTAACGAAGATAGTGATGAGGTTTGAGGATTATTAAATGGATTATTTGATTTTAAGTACCTAGGTATGGGTAATAAAATTAGATTTTTTTTTAATTTAGTCATTATTTTTTTCATAGTTAAGAACCTATTTAGAATAATTTAAGTACGATTACATAAGTAAAAATGTTTAGTTGCTAGTTATAAAATAAATTCGTATTCAGTCTTTGATTTATTTACCAGTGTTCCACCTTTGATAGATTAGCGAATTTTGAGGATCACGTAAGTTGAATGTCAGTGTGTGTTTGAAAAAAAAACTGTGTTTGTACCACCAAAGAAAGTCACATTACAGGGTGTTTCAATTTTTTATTCTTAATTTTTTTCAAAGGTAGGTGTCGTCAAGAGCTGTTGATTTTTTGTAGTATTACTTTATGTCACAGCAATATTTGTACAAAGTTTGAGATCAGTCAGTTTCATAGATACAGTGAAAAAAAATAATACAGTTTTAGATACAATTGGGTGTCGTAGCCGATTGGGGGGTAGTGGGGGGTTGAAACTGTAGACATTGTACACGCTCTATATAAGGTATCGTTTGGTAGTAGATACGAAGTCCAGGCTTTGGGGGCACTTTTCCTAAGACTATCCCGCTACACCCTTTGCCCGTCTTGTCGTCACAATCCGAAGATTGTGAAATCTTTGAGGTGTCCACTTTGGAGGTATAGTAGCCGGCAAACATCTTGAACAAAAGTTGGCGTAGTGGAGAACTGTTTACGCATGTAAACTTTTGACCAAAACATTGCCTATTTTGCCTTTATCCTACTTATATTATAAGCGCGAAAGTCTTTCACGCAAAAACTACTGAATAGATCTGGATTTAATTTGGCATAGAAATAGATTAGAGTTTGCGATAACGCATGGGCTTTTTATCCCGGAAAAATATCTGTTCCCGAGAAATCGTACGCGCGAGCGAAGCCGCGGGCGGAAGCCAGTCTTCTATATTTTAAATTGTCATTTATAGCAGCAGTAATTTGTCAAGATGTTTGGTGGCTATTAAACCACATTGATCCAACAAAAAAAAGAGTATACCCCGACCATGTTAGCTGATCGTGCTTAGCTACCTACATTATACAATTTTTAATATAACCGAACGAATAAGCGCCAGCATATTCATACAAACCAGTTTGGGTAGAAGCATTGCTACTAAATCAAACACATATTATATAATAACTAGTTATTTAATTTATTGAACACAACACGACGTGATGTTTGATATTTCTCAAAATACATCATTTAAGTGACGTCATAACCTATAAATAGTATGAACATAATAATTATTGTACCTAATTTTTATATGTATATTATTGTGTAAGTTGTGTTTCTATAGTTGCTTTGTGAAAATAACGTAACAATGGTGAGATTTTTAGTATATAATTAAATATAAATCGATTCGCCTCCGGTAGACGGACAAAGGCATATCTACAGACGGCAGTGCTCTTAGTCACAACCCCAGATAACCCCTCTCCCGCTCCCCTCCAGCTGCATCCTCAGCAGCCGTGGTTAATTTCTTTTGTTATTCGTTCCTATATTCTTGTCCAATTCTCTTTTCTTTTGAAACTACTTAAAAAACTGAAGATTGGACATAAATTTTATATAAGGATCAGTCATGTTGATGACTCAAAGATAATTTAACCGGCTTTTATTATTAAAAGATAGAAAGAAAGAAAATGCATTTAATTCCAGAAAAAAAACATACACTGGGGAATACAAAAAAAATGGATTTTTAATACTTACCTATAACTAAACAAACAAAAAATAAAATAAAAAAGTCTATATATTTTTCTTTCCTTTTTTGTACCCACTGTATGTCACATCTGCTGGAATTTGGACTCTGCTCAGCATAATGCTAGATACTTAATTTAAGATTGTTATCTAAGTTACCTTTAACAGCAATGCAATCTTTGGTTGTAAATGGAACACCTAAGAAAGGATTTTCTTCTTCCAATTGCGCTGTAGTCTTGGTACCACTTCGGACGAGTTCGTCGGCATCCCTTGCCTCTTTCAATGCTAGTTGAAATCGATCTTCTACGAAGAAGTTCAATGCGGAATTCACATCTTTTATCCGTCTGATACACGCTTCTAAGACTTCTACACTCGTAATCTGAAATGAGTAAAGATATTGATATAAAGTTTTTGTATTTACAAACAATAATGTTGGCGGTCGACTATCACAAGGCAAAAATTGCATACACACGTGCCGTACCTCGAAAGCCTGGTGCATGCTTAAAGCTTGTATGTATGTTCTAGCTCCTGATAATCACAAAATGCCAATCTTGGTTAGGCCTATTTCGTCGACAATGAATGTGATACATACAAATAGTGACTACCTCACGGTTCCGTCTACTGATGATGAAAAATGCAAGCACTTTCAGATAGGTAGGGAATCATACAAGTTAGCTTGATTGGTTTAGGACCTCCACCTTACAGAAGAATGATGCCACAGCCAAATTACCGTACACAGCGGTGTAGTTGTGTTCCTGTGTGTGAGTATAGATCTCCAGCGCTCATTTAGGAAAGCGTTTTCCTATCCCAGGAACACTTCATCTGAAAGCCTTGGTGTAAAAGAAATTGGGTCACCAAAACGCAACTAATACCACTAGTATATCTAGCGGGCTATATGCTTGTTTGCCAACTAAGTAGTATAGAAAAGAGAAAAACGTATTAACACCTAGTGCAGATATCAAATGTGTTTAAAAATACTGTTTGGTTTAGTCTGTAATGTCAGAAGTGAACGACAATCACCTCCTTAATGTTTGATTATGTTGCGAGGTAACACGAAGCGGGAAATTTTAATTGGTCTCGGTCCGTGCGCTAATCAGCGAAATAAACACTACAAACTGCTTTATGGTGACAGACTTATATTTGGTAGTGGCAGCTACTTAACAGGTCGTTAAGGGCTACTGCCAAGAAAATATACTTTTCTGAGCTTTGTTCTTAATATGCAAACAATACATTTGTTTTGTTTGGACTCCAAACTTTGAAGCGGTCTCTGTGTAAAGAATAATTTAGATCTATAACGTTCGTCATTTTATTCGTTTCGTGCTTCAACTCATTTGAGATGCTTTGTACGTCCATTTAAACTAAGTATCACTAGTTACGACGTTGGCCAATGTTATGTTTCCTGTGCACCATGCTGAACTGAAAGATACTAACACAGTGCAAAATTCTTGTGTCGTACTTCTAGGCGATTTATAAATTCATCAAATTATAAAAATTCTATTCTTCTAAACTGAATAAGATATATATAAAATATACTGCTGCTAATTATATATTCTAATTATAAAAACTTGGATGCATAAGAAAATAATATATAATAAAAAGAAAAAGACTGCACGCCACGCATTCATGGAAAGTTTGGATTGTGTGCTATTTTTTTTAAATGTTTTTTTCTTTGTTAAAAAAGACAACTCCCGCAATAGAGAACAAGCTCTGTGTCGCGGAGGACTTTACAAACATACAATTAACGGACACAAATTACACCCAGACTCAGAACAACTCTTTGTGCGTCACACAAAGTTTTGTCCTGTGTGGTTTTGATAGGTTATTGATAGGTTTTGAATTGCGTAGCTAAATTTTTTATGCCGTTTACGGACGTGAACAAAGCTAAGTACGACGTTGAGTTGTCAATTCTTTGGAAAATATAAAGTTAAAAGATAAATGGAATAGGTTTTTAATATTCATGATTTTTTTGGAAAACCACCACTTAATTATTATGATTGATGGACGTTTCATCCTAAAACCAGTTTCGTGACTGACGTGATTGGTTGACTCACTAGCTATAGATAGCCTCATCTTTACTTCTATATTATCGTGTTAATATTATATAGCTGAAGAACTTGTATCTCAACTACAATTTATTTGGCCTATGGACATGACCTTGGAATTATAGTAGAATACAACGCTAATTCGTCTAAAGGCGTAGCGGCTATAATATTATGTATGCCTTAACTGCTTTAAATATGGATAATAATTACAGAAGTTCAGACAAAATAAGAATTAAACAGAGCAGACACAAGTGAAAGATATGAAGAATACATTTACTAATTGAAAGTTACTCTGTTCTCTAATAAGTAGTTCAACATATCACGCGAACCGTAATAGAAGCTATTATTTATTTAGGGATCTAACAGTATAGCACGCAACTTATATTTCAAGCATCGGAAACGTCCACTCCATAGACTAGCAGTATGGTCATGCTACCTTAATGTACCTATTACAATAACTAGTAAAATAAACCGCACAAAAATAGGCAGCGGTATTCCGTAAGAGCGAAAACTAAGTGACCGCAAAAACGGAGCAAAATCTGGCTGTCAGATTGAAAATCGGCATTCCGTAAGAGTGAAAATCGAGCCTTTTTGACGTTTAGCAATCGTGTGTGCCGTCACCGAGCAATCACAACTGTCAGTTTGCGATCGCTGTTTCTTAGAGGTTCTTCTGTTTGGGAATTTGGGATACACAAAAAGACACATTAAACTTATATAACACATCTATTTGCATCGAAGGTTGAACAGTTAGTAAAGAACCTCTCATTGTTAGAAAAAAAGCATGAAGTATATGTGGCTATTTGTAAATTACCCAGTAATTACTTAGTTTAATTACTAAAACAGTCATAAACCGAGAAGTAAATTAACCCCACTCAAGTGCGTGTCAGGAGAGTCACATTAAAGGGTAGTCCGTAGTACCTATCGTCAAGTATTTTAAATAATACAGTTTACTATAACAACGTTTTTTTTGTCCTGTCTAAAAATGGTTAGTTATTATTTGGCTGTAATCTTTTGTTACGTCCTTTCCCAGTCGTACTTGCTTGCTTTTGTGGTACCCTACATCTCCTAAAAAAAACTTATATACCTTTGTTACTTCCTATACTTATTTGCTAATTTATGGGCTATCTGTGTGATAAGTAAGTACCTAACACGTCAAGGAAAAGGAAACAAAGAACCAACATTAAAAATGACAAATACCCAGCTGTCCAAATGTCTTTATTGCAACGAATACAAAGTCCATTTATTGACTCATAAAAATCCGATGTTACTAATAGGTACATTACGTATCATGAATCGTTTGTCACGTAAGTACCTACTTATGTACTTTAGGTAGGTAAACTACATCATGTATAGCAGTTATATGTAGATAAATATTGTACACAGTGCGTTTATCTGTATCTGGTGCATTATTTGCTATAGCCATTTTAAACACTGCGCCTTCGTATCTGTTATTTTTTATAGTACTTAGGCTGCAAACAAGCATACCACCCACCTATTTAAGCAGTACCGTTAGCGGCAAGCAGTTCCCGCAGCCTATCGAAGCTTGCAATATTGGCAAACGTACATAGGCTACGGTAACTGCGCGAGAACTAGGGCGATTCGCGTTTTGCGGACCCAATAATTTGAACCACCAGGGTTTTATAATGGTCTAGAAATATGTTTATTTAAAAGGCATCGGTAAATGAGCATTACACTAGACACAAGATCAGAAGTAGTTGTATTCCTCTGTCTAGTCTACACACACTGCCGTAGACTACTGTGTCTAGATTTGGCTGTAATCCTCTGTAAGGTAGAGGCATAAATTGCTTGAAGAAAATGGTATTGCCTCGGCTCTAGCCACCGTCAACAAATATAGTAGGTTGGTATTTTCCCTAGAACAGAGCAAGAGTTCAATTAAAATTCAAGGTGAAGCGGAGGTTAATAATATTTTTATTGCGTGTTTAAAGTATAAAAAAATATAATTATGGTTAAACAATCACAGAATGACGTAGACAAGTTAATTAAAATACAAGTCAAGTACATTGACATGCATAAATAGGTTGGTAAGATATACCGTTTTTAAGACCAGAAATCATCTCAGCTTGATGACGTCAAGTATTTATTTTAAGCCTCCCTCCCTTATATGTTTGAGCTGCTTGTATCCCCGCATTTCTTACTATTATAGCTTTTGCCCGCGGTTGCGCCTGCGTGGATGTCAGTTATCGCGATAAAAGTATTCCATGTCCTTCTCCAGGATACTCTCTACCCCCCCCCTTGCCAAATTTCATAAAGATCCGTTTAGCTATTTAGTCGTGAAACGGTAACAAATATAAATACATGTTTTCGTTCTTGTGCCAATTTTGACTTCACACGGGACAAAACTTTGTGTGATCCATAAATGTTTGACGAGTCTTGGTGTAATTGGTGTCCGTGAATTGTAAGTCTCCTGACACAGGGCTTGCTCATTAATGCGGGCGGTCTTCTTAATACAAAAACTAACATTCCTTCCCAATCCCTCTTTTCTGTGAAAAGTATACTGAAGATTTATATAACCTTATTTTTATTGTACTGTACTCTCATCCTTCACTGCATGCCGTTGCAAAGTTGTAAGCCAAAAGGCGGTATAACTCAAAACACGATATTTATGTTTTGCTTGCATTTGATAGCTTGACTAATTACGCACCTGATGGACTAGTTAAAAACTCTTCATTTTAGTAATATAGTGAAACAAGTAAAAGATTCAGATCTTAATCGCAAAATTCAAATGAAATGGCGCTATTTCAAAAAACACAATTGCAAATAGGTTTTTTTCCAACATATCCTAACATTGTATGTAAAATTTTAATTTGTAGTCTTCTTCTTGCCAAGTGGATAGTGGCCAACCTGGTGACAGATTTATTTAGATTTCCCAAAGGGCGACTTTTGACGTGCCCTTTAAAGCACAGAAACGTTCAAATGAAATTAGCAGTCGACCAGACTTCCATGGCCACCGTCCTGCTGAGCGTTTCTTAGGCGCCTTAACACTACGTTTGGTTCATCCTATTCCAGTTCTGCTTACCAAAATTGGCCCACTTGGCACCGTCATCAGATCTCCGACTTCATCGTTCGAGTAAGCCGGAGTACTCACCCGTTTAACATTTGAGAATTGGTTGAGGTCGTATTGGCCCTAATGCCTCTAATCATCCGCTTACCGATCAACGAGTGCATTTATACCTATAAGCATCTTTTAAATTGTATTATTTCATTAATTGGCCTAAGTAATCTCGACTTTTGATTTTATTTACAATACGAAATCTTTGCAAGCATCTACTTTGCCTGTCTACAACCTATTCAAGAAACATGAGCTAAAACTAAATTTATTTATTACAATAAACATTAATGTTTAAAAGATAATAATACTAGGTATTGAATCTAATCAATCGTATTCTTAAATTACGATAAGGCTTCGAGCACGTAGGCAAGTCATTGCTATGATTTGATTTGTCATGTAAGGACATTTACCTACATACCCTATCTATCTAATTAAACACTATAGAATCTTGTTATTATAAAGGAATCTTTCGGCTGATATGATTATGAATTGGCCCTTCGGTACTTTTAACCGACTTAAAAAAAAAGGAAGAAGGGGTTTGAATTCGACGAAATCTTTCATTTTACTGAAGACGCATAAACGCCGCTTAGATTTAAAAAAAACTTTCTTTGTTTTCCTCGTGGTCCTATGCAAATCTTTATCAAAATCGGTCAAGCGGTTTTTGTAAAATCAACATAAATCTAAAAATTATATACATCGATGATATTGAAGTCGGATTAATTTTAAAATATAAAGTATTTGCCAGTCAACTTTATTTTCATAAGGCGATAAGAAATAACCACACGACTAAACTTTATGCCCCTTTCAACAAATAGCATAAACTTTAGTTGAATAGAACAGAAAGCAAATGTATGAGATTTGACGTGAGTTTATGACATTTTATCGTAAACTTACGTCAAATGTCATACATTTGCTTCTGATCTATTCGATTCCACTACCGTTTATGCCACTTGTCTAGAGCAGGAGCATTACTACCTGACTACTAGACGGGCCGTAGGTACGCTTGTTTATCATCCATCCATCTCAACCTATAAACGTCCCACACCACGCTGGCCAGACGGGTTGGTACCTATAGGGTTTTGTTTCGAGTTTTCCCTCTGTGGATATTGTCTGCCTGACTTACTTCGTTAGTCGACTCTTACGACACCCTCGGGATGGAACGGGTGGTGACATTTGTATTTTTAATCCGTCACCGTCTGTCACACGGACAACAATGTTTGTCATCATGGTAGTAAAAGAAACAAAATATTGCGCCACAAATAATACTTATGTTATCGTCGAAGAAACGCGACGTTGAAACAATAAAACCTCAGAAATCAATGTGTTGTTAGAGTAGGTAGGTACCTACCTACCTACTTTATGTATGTATGGTAGGTACCTATATTTAATAAACATTGTAGGTACCTAGGTATTTGCTTTGTTTTCACTTTAACTTGTTCATGTGCCTCTAATCTCTGTAACTAGGTAGGTACACAGAACGTTTAGATTGCGTTAACTCAAAATACCTATAACAAACATGGGAATAAACTTCGTTAATAATACAGTTTAATATTAAATTAATAGTTACTAAGTACAGGAAAAAAAAAATTATTTTTGCAATGTAGTAGGTACCTAGGCACATACACACAATCATAATATTTTATCCTGATAAAAAGTCTAACGCTTTGTAACTTTATAACTGGTTCCAATAACACGAAATACCTACAACTCAATCTTTTAGTGATTTTATAGTCACGACAACAGCGCCTGATGCCTGACATAATATTTATTTAGAAAACAATAATTAAACATACCTCTTTATTCCGAATCTTCTTCGCCACTTCAATAGCCGGCAATTTCAGGACATCGTCGTTTATCGGTGGTATTTTCTCCCCTTCTCCATAATATAAACTTAAAAAGAATTTCACTATAGTTGCGATTACTGATCTCAACACATGAGCCACTCTTAGTTTTAAACCTATAGGTTTAATTTTAATATCCGTTGTACACATGTTCACGAAAAACAAACTGTTCTATTTATAAACTGGAAACAAGTCACGATCGATTGGAAACGATGTAATAATTATTTTCAAACAATGTTTTGAGTTTAGTTGTGACAAGAAAGCTGCGACAACGCCTGTGTCGTGTCGCTCGCTATCGCTATTAAACAACAAGACGAACTGTTCAACTCAATGAATGAACGATGTGAACCGAGAACATATCAACTCAGCTCCTATCTGAGTCTGTATAGCTGTCTCTTTCCGTCGTCCGTGAAGCCCGACTATATCGCTCGTCGCGTTGGCGGCGCGGCGTCGACCATCCTACAACAATAAATGCCGGCGAGTCTCGTTGCCGTCCGGCAGAAATTATGATGTGATATTTCTCTTATCGTAGCATTATTACGGAATTCAAGGCTATATTAGAGCACGACACAACTCTTATGAAAATAATATATAAGTATAGGTAGGTACTTATCTTTGTTATACCATTGATTAATTTTGTGTAAGTAAATAAATACTTACTTAGGTATTGCTTTGTGAATTAATCAGATTTATAACGATAATATTAACCTTTAACCAACTATTAAGAGATATTCTCTGCTAAGTACACTGGTACATCTAAAAATGTTTCAATTTATTGCAATACACTTCTAATTTTTAGTGCGCAGTGAACAGGTACGTTTTTATATAATCATAAACATTACCGTAGCGGTCATGTAGTTTATATTTACAGCAAAAATATATAGGTATAATTATTACTACGGTTTATACATAATTAATTTATTATTCGCGGTCTTATAATTTGTACTGACATATTTTGAATTTTGACAGATTATTACTGACATTTTACTATTCAATTTTAAAAATGTTACCACGTAAAACCATATTTTATATGTAGGTAGCATTATAATTATCCAGTGGGTAGAATTTGTCCTTAGTTGAACAGGGTGTAATTCTAAAAACTGGGTTTAATTTTATTTATTGACTGCACATGTGGTCAGGACTTTTAGGTGGTCACCAAGAAAGCGCCAAGTGTTATAGTTTTAATTCCCACACGGGACAAAACTTTGTGTGATTCGAATATATACCTATGTCCAAGAATTGTTTGTTTTTAAAAAGACAGGACTCAGGATCCGTTTCCCAGTGCGACAGTTGTCTTTTTACAAAGAAAAAGCAAGTTTTAATAAACTTGTTGTAATTCGTTTTGTTTTATTAAGTTTTCAGTTGAAGATATATAGTTTTATGGGTTAAGTTTGATAACAAGCTTGTTGAAAGTTTTGTTCCTTTGTGTTTACTTAGGTCTCGTCAGTATCTATAATATACCTTCTAAAAGTCAGCCCTTTATAAAAAAAGTAGTACGCGTAGTAGGTACCTTAAGTTTAGAACCAAGTGTCCATTTGTCGATGTACCTGTCAATAATTTATTAGAGGTCAGTATTAAATTATTGACAGTTTAGGCTAGTAGACTCGTGCATAGATAAATAAATAAAATAGGTTCGGATGAAATTAAATGTCTGATTGGGCGTGATCATATTATAGTTATAACGTTTTATTTAATGTATTTTCTGGTCGTACTGATAGTTGCTGACATCAACACGTTCATATAAACACTTTTTAGCTTGACCATATTAATAAGATAACATTTCGTGGTCCATTATACCTAAACACTGTACTTACTTAAAATATAAATTGACCACCAACCAAGGCCACCGTGGCCGCAGTATGCGCCTCCTGTGCACGGGGTTGTAGGTTGGATTCCCACACAGGAAAACTTTGTGTGACCCGCAAAGAGTTGTTCTGAGCCTGGATGTAATTTGTGTCCGTTAATTATATGTTTGTAAAGTCCCCCCGCGACACAGAGCTTGTTCTCTAATGAAAATGCACATTAAAAAAAAGATGAAAAAAATAAACCTTGTCTGTCTCTCTAAAATATTGTAATTTTAAGTGAATGAGGTCAGCTCTCTAACAAAGCCGCCAATATTTTAACGGTAGATACTTGGAACGTATTTGGCTTCAGTCGAGGCAAATAAATGAGATAGGTAGGTACACAAATGGACAAGGGACTGACAATTTTTTTGGCAGCGTTTTGAGGCTATTTAACCCTTTTAACTTAGTTTTTTTTAAGTCGACCCTTAAATAACATACGTCTTCGGGGCACATACCCTGCCAGTAGGCAGGGGTGTATGTCACTCACGCTTCACCATTTATTTTAGAACCATATAGTTACCATATATACAGGCCATTCCGGGCCATATTTGTCTAGTTCACATAAAAAACTTAAATTTTTATTGTCACATTGTTTCTGTGGGTACGATACTTACCCACATAATTTAATTAAATTATGCTATATCTAATGCTAAACTTATATCTACCTATATAATAAAGTAAGAAATGGTTTACATTTAAACGATTTTCCATTTCGGACTGCAACACTTCAATTCTATTTGGAATTCATCATGATCATCCATATCAGCCGAAAGACATTTTAGAATTTAATCTATACTTCTATACTTAATATTATAAAGCTGAAGAGTTTATTTGTTTGGTTGAACGCCCTATTCTCAAAAAACCACGCGGACGAAGTCGCGGGCGACCCCAAGTCGGTAATAAAATAATTGGAAATATTCTTGTAAATCTCGCCATGATGTTGACCATACCGACAGTAGATAAAAAATTACAACAACACACGCCTCCGCAACAGACTGAGAACCGTATAAAAAAAGATAACGTTATTTTTTATTTTGTATTAAATAAAAATCTAAATATATAGATAAACTCGTATGTTTATTATACATAAAAGTATTCAATGTTACATACTCGAATTGAATAATGTGGAATAGGAATAGTAATCACCATGATGTCTGTTTGTCTGACCGTCTGTTCGACACAGACTTTTTTCTCAACGAAACGAACAAAAGACGTTGGAGGTGACTAAAATTTGGCATAAGGTACTTACTGATGGTCAGTGGTTACATAAATAGAGATGTAAAGTTTAATAGTCAAATTTTCTATCGCGGCTGGTTTTAAGTTTCTAGCAATATGAATATTTATTAATTTTATTTTTTCTTTCTAGAATAAACAACAGAAATGGAAGACACAACAAATAATCCACTCAAAATATCATTACCCACTGTCCTCTGTACACCAGATTCCGAAGATAATCCCGATATATCCATCAAAACGACATTCATTTCTTCAGAATCTCAATTATCGCTACCGTCCAATTTGGGCACTCCCACTTCACCGTTGAAGTTATCTTCCCCTTTGTCATTACCGTCGTCACCACGCGTGAAGACTTCCTCACAATCCTCAGCGAACTCCTTACTAAATCCGGAGCCGAAACAGACAATGGAAGATGGATCGACGAAGACATTAAATAATGCCGGATCTGCTACAGGTAAGTCGTTATTCTCACAAGAGTTTAACAGGCAATTAGCATCTATATTTGCTTTTGACTACAATAACGTGTTAACAATTACATAAATTGCTTCGTTAAATATGAAAAATAGGTTCTTATTTAGCTTGACACACTGTGGAAAATTAAATTTTGTTCATAAAATTTCCAGCAATATACTGATGAATAATGATATTATAAAGAACAAGCTAATAAAAAACAAGCTAATAAAGAACAAGATAATAAAGAACAAGATATTATAAGAGCGGCGCGCAGCGTTCAATATTGTTTCCATGTTTTCGTGTGAACTTGCCTATAGATTTTAGGAAGGTGAAGAGACAGTTTTCACTGCTGGAAATGTTTTAATATAGCATAAATATTTTAAATGTTTTGTGATCAAGTGTCCCTAGTATAGGAAAACGTTTTATTTTCCTTGGATACTCATACAAAATTTCAGCAACATCATCATATTGAAGACGTGTAAGTCTTCAATCGTGATCGACTTATTCTGTAAGAGCATATCATAAGTCATTTGTTATTTTATATCGTTTTCTTAAAAATGCATCTGTATGTTCACAATTTTGATAAAACATATTATTATTATGCTGATTTGCTCTTCTGTTCAGCCAAAAACTAGTTATATTCATGTGTTGGATTTTTCCGGTGCGATGCGATTCGGCACGCGTCGCCTTGACGCGTGATTGCGTGAGCCATACACGTGTTTTTTTTTTTTTTTTTTTTTTTTTTTTATTATACTACCAAGTAGGCAAACAAGCATACGGCCCGCCTGATGGTAAGCAGTTACCGTAGCCTATGGACGCTTGCAACTCCAGGGGTATCACTCGCGCGTTGCCGACCCTTTAGAAACCTTATAACTCCTTTCTTGAAGAACCCCATGCTATAGTCTCTCGGGAAAACCTCGGCAGGAAGCTCGCTGTGTATGTCTATAACTTGCTTTTCATGCGTGTAAATGAATTCATCACTCTATACACCCCGTATAGAGTGATGGATTTCAAATTTGTTATCATAATATAAATGCAAAGATAATATGAGATCTTGCCGGTTTCTCGTTATGACTTAATTTACGGTAGCTGGCTTTTACGGATTGATTTAACGGATGATGTTCTAAAACTGAACAGCGGAGGTTCCCATAAATCAGTATTGTTTTAGAGGAACCCTCTAAAACAATACTGATTTATGGGAACCTCCTACCACGTACCACGTCCACCTCCTAGCAATAAAGGACGGTATTTTCGTCATCAAGGTTTTAAAAGAAAATCTCGTAACTGCATTCCTATATTGAGTGTTTGTAAACTCCCTTGCGAGACAGAGCTTTTTGTAAACTCCCTTGCGACACAGAGCTTGTTCCCTAGTGAGAGAGTTGCCTTTTACAAAATAATTGCTAATCGGTCCAGCCATCTTCGAGTTAAAGACATTAAAAAATTGTTAACTTTTTCTTTATAGTTAGTTAAAAAACAAAACAATACCTACCTAGGTATTAAAAAATTTTAACATTACCCTGTATGTATATTTATGAGACAGTGATATTTATTAAATGTAACATTCATTTGTTTGAGCACCGCACTAGGAAACGTCATTTAGATAAATTATGTATTCGAGCTTCCAAAACAACACTCCTAAACAAAAGTATATTTTGTATGGGTCCTAAAATATATAACAAGATACCATCAGACATACGTAATAAAAATAACATTATTTTACTCAAAAAGAGCTTACATGTCTTTCTTGTGACAAAGGCATATTACTCATTAAAAGAATTTATGGAGGATCCCACTTTATAGATTTTTAATAATATTTAATAAAATTGAATGACGGATTTAATTTATATGTCTTTATTTCTTTTATTTTTATTTTTATGTAAAATTTTGTAAAACAATGTTTTTTATCTATTTTAATTCTATAAGTATTTGACATAATAATTTTAATTTTAATGTAATGTATTCCATAAATTATTTAAATTTTTGCATGCTGTAAGGCTGAATATGGTGAGACATATTTACTATGTAACAACTTTTGTAAAACCCATATTATGCAAATGAAGAGTTTTGAATTTGAATTTGAATTTGAGGTATTGTTAAGTTTAAAGTTTTAAGAAAAGTCAAATAGTTAACTACTATTTGACTTTTCTTTTGCCACAAATATAATCAAGGCCATTTCTAGGACATTCAAGTCACGCTGTTTTCACTAATCAAATTTTACATCAAAGCTTAATAGAACATCACATTATTTATTCCATTCTCGTAATTTTTCCTTACGGCCAGATATCGATTTCAAGATTAAAAAACATCTGGCTCATGATTAAGCTAAATTAGCTGTTAAACGAAGCAATTTTCGAGGTCTAATCTTTAATAATCTTCAATTTGCAGTAATCCTTATCATGAAGTATGATTCAGATTGAAGCACCTTTCATTAATTTTCAGACATTTTGTGACATTTACGATTCCGAGGCTTCGTCCTTGTAATACCCATCTATAATGATAAAAATTGTCTTTTTCATTCGATATAAGTGTTTGAGCTGTCAATCAGTAAACGGTGTTTTAAATTGGATTAATAGTTCTTGAATTCTTAGCTAGCAAACAAGCAGACGTACATAAAAACTTGATGTTATTTTTTAGAGCGGAAATGATGATGTCACAGTTAAAATTCGGAAAGTAGACGTGGAAACCAATAAAACCACCAATTTGCAGAAAGCTATCTCGGCAACTACTAAATTACTGTACTATATGAACAATGACATCACGTATGATATCAACTTTATTAAACCTAGTTTAAGACTTTTTATTTTATTTATTTATTTTATAACTCCTGCACTAGAGACCAAACTCTGTGTCGCGGGGGACTTTACAAACATACAATTAACGGACACAAATTACACCCAGACTCAGAACAACAATTTGTGGGTCACACAAAGTTTTGTCCTGTGTGGGAATCGAACCCACAACCTCGTACACAGCAGGCGCATACTGCGGCCACTGGACCACCAAGGCAGTCACTTTAATTTAAATTTCGTAAAATTTAAATTAAAGTCTAAAATAAATCCCTATAAGGGCGTCACGGTACGGCCCTAGTACTTAAAGTAACATATTATCTGTCTTACATTAAATTTCGTTCAGCATTACGTTCACGGCGTAATTGATGTTCTCAATACCCATCAATCCACTTAATCCCAGCGTTTAGGCTCGTTTAGGCCTATGTAGCATCATGTATCTAGTATTATAGTTTCTATATTGTAATAAGTTTCCCAATTTGTAATTATCCTCAGATTAAAGTGTGTGGTCGTGATATTCTTGTCACCCTTTGGGGTTTAATGAAGTTCACTGACTGTTACCCGCAGCTCCGCCCGCGTAGTTGTCGGTTATAAAGAGCCTATGTGCTGTTCTAGACTACAATCTATCTCCGTGCCAAATTACATCCAGATCCGTTCAGTAGTTTTTATGTTAAAGAGTAACAAACATCCATACTCACAAACTTTTAAATTTATAATATTAATAGGATTAGTAAGTTTGGTAAATTATTTCAAAATCATCTAAAAAAGTGGCTCCTTAATAACGTGTATAGATATGAATATTTCGATAAAGAAAATTAACTAATAAGCACTTCAATAAGTTTCACTTTAAATTCTAATATTGCTTTGCTTGGGTGAACTATTGATACTTTAAGTTTCATGTAAAATCTGCTATGTACATACACGGGCAGGCTGTCCGTGTGGTGACGGATTAAGAATACAAATGTCACCACCCCGTTCTATCCTGAGGGTGTCGTAAGAGTCGACTGAGGGAGTTAGTCAGGCAGACAATATCGACTGCAAGAGAGGGAAAACTCAAAACAAATCCCTATTCCAACCCATCTGGCCAGCGTGGTATAGTAGGCTAATATCACTCCAAATGCATGAAGGAGACCCGTGCCCATCAGTGGGACGGTTTATGGGTTGAAATGTGTGTATCTCACACAGATGAAGCAATAAATATCTTTGTATTATCCACATTATTAGGGTCTAAAATATGAATGTAGTTTGATTTTGTACCGATTACCGATTCTTTTTACTAGTAAGTAATCACGATTCACGCGCGGGTACCGAGCAACATACATAATTCACTATTACAATAAGGGTCACTTTCAATATGCAAACATTTTCAGCTGTGAAAAGCTGTCTCTTTCTCTCACTCCTCCGAGAAACAGGCGTTAGCCTATGCAGCTATGTTTGTGTGGACCGACACAAGCTGAATAATTGATGCAAATGCTGATAGTTTAAAAGTCTATATTTACTTTGATATCTACAGTTTATATGTCCGTGAATAGGTATATATTTATGTAGGAAGTCCTATGAATAAAAATGAACTTTAATAACTGCTACAGACGAGTAAAGTCGACAACAATAGCTCTGGGCCTCTAGACAAGTGGCATAACCGATAGTCGAATCGAAAAGTCAAAAAATAAAAAGTATGGAATTTGACGTGAGTCTAAGATTTAATGTCGTAAACTTACGTCAAATCCCATACATTTTCTTTTTTGACTTTTCGACTCCACTATCGCTTATGCCACTTGTCTAGAGGCCCAGAGCTATTGTTGTCGACTTTACTCGTCTGTAGCAGTTATTAAAGTTCATTTTCGGCTCTGGTATACACATCATAAAATTTATAGTTAAACACGTTCTCGTTTGAAGACTAAAAAAAAGATTTTTATCGCCTGTTCAGTTTGTTATCGTAATTATTTTACATTCTATTTGTTCTCTATATTTTATATTTAGTAGCCATTGTTGTCCCACTACAGGGCAAAGGCCTTCTTTTCCGTCTTTTATAGGTCACGGTCGAGACCGCTTACTAAACAAACAGCTCAGCACCATCTTCTGCCATGCCACAGATATCCTTGCCAGGAGATCTGCGGCATCCAACTGCGGCAACCTGGTTGTCTTTGCCCATAGATTATCGGACTTATGGCAAATAAGTCCGTCTCTATATAACGTTTTTAATATTATAATACCTCGTAACGTTTAAATAACGCAACAAAGTACATTAATTACGAAATAATCCAATACAATCCATTGTCTGTATAAGCTTCAAAATCATTCACGTAGGTAAGTGCTTACATACTTCATTTTGATGGAATAATTCCCTATGCAAAGTACCGAAAACAATATTTCATAAAATATATTGAATAGGATTTTTTACGTTTCAAATAAAGTCGTTTCTTTATACTTCACTTATAAAAAGACTGCTAATAAAGTAATTTTGTATCATATTATAAAAGAAACCAGTGTAGATTTATTTAATATTATAATACCTGTTTCAAAGAAAATTGTTGCGCTGAAAGGAGCATTAATTAACGTGCAGGTTTTGTGCAGTTGATTTCAATAGAAAATTGTTAAGAAAATATAACTTTGTGAGCTCGACAGAATACTTCGTAAGTCACTTTGAATGGTTAGACGCGTGGCTTCATTCTTCAGAAGCGCGGGCGCGTAAAACAAGTATTGCTTTAAGTTATTATATCATTTTAGCAGTTTCCCATTTTCCACTACGCGGCGTGTTTAGCCTTGTTAAGAAAATACATTATCAAAAGAGATAGGGTAGCTACCATTACAAATAAACAAGTCTTATTATGGGCAGCGCATATAGCTCGCTTACCGATCGCCGTTGGGGCAAAAAGGTTCTAGAGTGGCGACCACGAACTGGAAGACGCAGCGTGGGCAGGTATCCAACAAGGTAGACCGACGACCTGGTAAAGGACCTTTACCAGGTCGTCGGTCGGAAAACTTTGAGGCAGGCCTATGTCCAGCAGTGGACGTCTTATGGCTGAGATGGAAGTCTTATTAGGGAAGGACTTAAGCAAAACACGCGTATTTCCTCAATGGAATAGGCAGACGTCTGTCGCACGGCTATATGTTATAATAGGCTCCTCTTTTCCATTAGCCATTCTAGAGCAAGTAGGTCTTGACCCCGAAGGTCAATGGTGAACGTAACTCTTGCCTAACAAATCAAAAATCTTACTCATTTTTTTTTTTGGGGCTGATCCGATGGCGCTCCCATGAAGTTAAAAATGGCGCTGGTTATAAGGCTGAAATTACTTACCAGACATCGAGCTGATACTGCGCATTTGACTGCCTTGGTGGTCCAGTGGTCGCAGTATGCGTCTGCTATGCACGGGGTTGTGGGTTCGATTCCCACACAGGACAAAACTTTGTGTGACCCACAAAGAGTTGTTCTTAGTTTGGATGTAATTTGTGTCCGTTAATTGTATGTTTGTAAAGTCCCCGCGACAGAGCTTGTTCTCTAGTGCGGGAGTTGTCTTTTAAAAAGGAAGAAAGATTACTATTTACCCTCTTTTATATACATTTTTAAAAGCTAAACCGATAGCTAAATTCGGAACAAATATTTATGGATCACACATATTTCTTTTTTGTCTCGTGTGGGAATCGAACCCACGACCCTAACAGTCAGGGTCACTAACTACTAGACCTTCAGACCAGTCTCTTTGTTTGCTTAGATTCTGGAGTCCCGATGAACATATCTAGCGCCAGAAGGTACTATTAATTCTTCTAGAAAATTTCTCAAAAACCATTAAAAATGTAATCACTTACCTTACCAAATTGAAGCAAATAAAACCTTCCTAAATCGTAAAATAAACACATTACCACGATTACTATTATGAAATACTCTTAAGCATCATCAAGATTTTAATGTTCTGATTTACTGTCCATAAAACACGAAGAGAACAATAAACTTATTTGTTTACTGTTAACATTGCCTCCAAACAAAAACATACAATACAAACTTAACTATCCGACCCTATTGAGCCTTTTCAAGTTGAAAATATTCGTGAGTTCGTGACTGCTTCCATTTAATCAAATACAAGTTCGCAATTAGGTAGATAGTACACAAGTGCTAGTAAAAGATCTTTTTTTTTTGGAGGTAGGTGTTAAAAAAGTAAAGTCGTTTTTCTATAAGTAAAAGTGTAATTAATTAATTAATAATAGATTTCCTAGTAATTATAGTGGGAATTTATCTACATTAAACAATAAAACGTGTGTACTCACATTAGTAGCATAATACATGTGATTGTATACTAACTAGACACCACCTGCCAGCACATCACACATTTTACTACACTTCACTGTGAAAAGTTGTAATTGACAATTACCACAATGTCACAATTGTCCGAGATCAAAGATACTCAAGATAAGCTGGAGGAGTCGTTTTCAAGACGGATGGCTGAACTTGAGTCTCAGCTGCACACGGGTGGTCCTGCTAAGGATACTGTAGCGAAGGTGGCTGAGGAGTTCCGGACATTTAGGGAGCTCATCTTCAATATGCTTCGACTGCTCCGACAGCAGATTGCTGAATGTGCCAACATGGTAGATTCCATGGAGACCAGACACCGACGTAAAGCACTTGTCTTCCTTGGCGTGGCTGAATCTGACAATGAGGACTGCAATTCTGTTATCCAGGATATTATTGAGAAGAAGATGGCCCTTAAGGATACTCCGCCCTGCATAAGAGTTTGCCATAGAATAGGATCCCCCAAAAAGGAGCATCATCGGCCAATACTTGTCTGGTTTACCAACTTTGACTCCAGATCTGCCGTATGGAAGGCCAAATCGAGGCTTAAAGGGTCTTCTACGGCGGTAAAGGAATTCTTAACAAAAGCCCGGCAGGCGGTATTCGGCAGAGCGCGACAGCACTTCGGCATGCGATCTTGCTGGACGCAGGATGGCATTATTGTGGTGAAGACCGCAGATGGAAGCCGCCGAAGAGTCACCAGAATTAATGAGCTGAACTCCTTGATGTCGAAATTCCCCAAGGCGGCTGATGTGTCCTCGTCGGTTGCTCGAAGTGGAAACGGTGCGAACTCGAAGACGCGTAAGGCTTAATTACATTCGTGTTACGACATAAATCTCCGTTCCGTTATTGCCGTGGTTAATTTGTGTTTATTTTTGTTACTGTCGATCAACGTAGCCTCGATATACTTTAATTAGGTATGATACCCACATTTTTGTTATTTTGTTTGTAAATGTAAATGTTGTCCTTATAATGTCACAATGACATTTGTGTGGTGGTGACAAACTGTCAAACTAGTACTGTCTATGGCGTAGATTTATATGGCTGCGTTCCGTAACCACGTAATCCTTTGTACCGTTAAGTTTGATACTTTTAATTTTTTCTTAGTTTTGTACCTGTTTTATTGTATCTCGTTTTAATTTCAAATGTGAGTGTCCTGTTGTGTATGTTTGCTGGTGGGTGGTGCAGAGATGAAGTTGTACTGAGCTTATACGTACGTTTTTATTATTTTATCTTTGTTTTTTTTTAGTTTATTAGTATTTTATCTTAGTATATTATTATTTTATTAAATATTTTATTTTTATTCATGGATTTTGATAATTCATTTTGTTCTGCCAATGAATCTGTAAATAGTTCTAGTGATGCGAGTTTCTGTTCGGCGTGTGATGACTCGTAAGGTTTAGGATTCTTTGCGTCAGATATTTAATCAACGCTCACGATCCCTGTTTAATGTGTGTCATTTAAATGCGCAAAGCATACCCAGCCACTACAGTGACCTTCTGGATACTTTTTCTGTCACTAATGTTCATGCCATCCTGGTTTCGGAGAGTTGGCTTAAACCCAATCTTTTATCTACCTCTTTCTCCCTCCCCGGCTTCATTCTGATACGGAATGATCGGATAGGTCGGAGAGGCGGAGGTGTTGCTATTTATCTTCGCAGTGACTTGCCTTATAAAATTCTTACTATTTCTTCCTCTAATCTTTCTGCATCTGCGGAGTACCTTTTTCTTGAAGTCAGCGTCAAGGGGTCAAAGACTGTTCTTGGCGTTGTCTACTGTCCACCTTCTGTCGATTACTTCTCCAGTTTCGAATCGATTCTGGAATCTTTAGGGTCTGAATATAAACATCACATCATCATGGGTGATTTCAATACCGATCTCATTCCCGTCCTCTCCCATCGTTCCTTGAGATTGTTGAGTCATCCTGTCTACATGTACTACCCCTACAAGCCACTCACCATAATACTGCGGGGCAGGATACTTGGCTTGACCTTATACTCACCTCCTCTCCTAACCTTGTCTCATCTCACGGTCAACTTTATGCTCCCGGATTCTCTCACCACGACCTTATTTTCCTTTCGTACACCCTTAAACCTCCTAAGCCCTTGCCCAAAGTACTGCGCATGCGTTGTTTTAGTCGTATAAACACTGATGTACTTTGCAAAGACGCCTCTGAAATTGTCTGGGACGACTTGGTTTCTGCTACGTCGATAGATGAGAAAGTCAATGCTCTTAACACCAACATTCTTAATCTGTACGATACTCATGCTCCATTGAGAAAGATAAAACTGAAGCGGCCCCCAGCGCCCTGGATTACCGAGGGAGTTCGGATGGCTATGAGGCGTAGAGATCGTGCTTTTCGAAGATACAAAAAAGATCGTTGTGATGATAACTGGTTACTTTTTAAGTCTGCAAGAAATCGGTGTAACCAGATGATACGTAACGCCAAACGCCGACATATTCTAGATAACATAACTTCCTCGTCTCCTGCCGATATTTGGAAGTTCCTTGGGACTCTGGGTATCGGTAGACAGCGTCGTATTGATTTGCAGTTGTCGCTTGGTTTGGATGATATCAATCGCCATTTCTCCTCTACCTCTCCATTGGATCACCAAACTAAGTGTCAAACTGTCAATTACTTAACTGGTCTGCCCCTTTTTAATATTGAAACCTTTCACTTTTCTCCAGTTGCAGCGGATGAGATCAAGAAAGTTATCCTCTCCATCAATTCCAATGCTGTCGGCTGGGATCAAGTCAGCCGTCGCATGATCACACCTATCCTTGATCACGTCCTTTTCCCTATTTCCCACATAATAAATTTTTCTCTATTTTCCGGTACTTTCCCATCCCAGTGGCGCAAAGCCTACGTTATTCCTCTACCCAAGATCCAAAATCCTTCACTACCCAATCACTTTCGTCCTATTTCCATTCTCCCCTTTTTATCCAAAGTGCTTGAGGCCTGTGTACACAAGCAGCTGTCCAGGTTTATCGATCTGAACAAGCTTTTGAGCCCGTTGCAATCTGGTTTTAGACCAGGCCACAGCACTGTCTCCGCACTCCTTAAAGTGACTGACGATATTAGGGAGGGCATGGAAGGCACTAAAGTCACTGTGCTGGCTTTAGTTGACTTTTCGAACGCCTTCAATACCGTCAGTCACGATATCCTTCTATCCATCCTCGCTTACAATATGGTCTCGCCCAATGCTCTGGAATGGTTCTCATCTTATCTTCGAGGACGCCAGCAGTCGGTCCGCTTTGATGACGCATCATCAAGCTGGTGTGACATTAACTCTGGTGTTCCTCAAGGCGGTATATTGTCTCCTTTACTATTTTCAATTTTTATTAATCTCATAACAAAAAATCTTCAGTGTGCGTATCACCTGTATGCCGATGACTTGCAGATTTACTCGCAAGCAAGCGTTGACTGTATCTCAATGGCTGTTGATCAAGTAAATAGAGATCTTGAACATATTAAGTGCTGGTCTGACAAGTTTGGTTTAACTGTCAACCCAACTAAGTGTCAAGCCATCATCGTGGGCAGCCAACGATTGATAAGTGGACTGGACACTAGTACACTTCCATCAATTATGTTTAATGGGACTACCATTCAGCTGTGTCCTAGTGTAAAAAACCTAGGTTTAAATATGGACTCTACTCTTAATTGGAGAACCCAAGTGGCACAGGTCAGTCAGAAAGTTACTGGCACCCTGCGTACTCTTTATCGACTTAAGAACTTTCTGCCTTGTAAAACTAAGACAATGCTTGTGCAGACTTTGGTTTTCCCTCTGATCGACTATGGTGATGTGTGTTATTTCGACCTGAATGCAGATCTTCTCAACAAACTCGACCGTCTTCTCAATAACTGCATTCGATTTATTTTTAATCTTCGCAAGTATGACCATGTGTCTACTTACCGCTCACAATTAAATTGGCTCCCCATTCGTCAGCGCCGTAGTTTGCGCGCTCTCTCTACTCTTTACTCTGTCCTTATGTCTCCTAATGCCCCAGCTTATTTAACCCCTCATTTTCAATATCTTCATTCTACACACGAAAGAAATCTTCGCTCTTCGAACAATCTCCTACTCTTTTGTCCTTCTCATAACTCTGATTTCATTCACTCATCCTTTCATATACAGTCTATCCTTCTTTGGAATGCCCTCCCTCTTGAAATCAGGATGTCCACCATTCGTGACACATTTAAGCGTAAGGTTCGGCAACTTTTTCTTGATAGTTTGGCAGAATTATCACAATAGCATATATATATATATATATATATATATATTTGTATACACGTATATATTGTATGTAATGTATTGGTAATGTATGTTAGTTTATATACATATATGTATTTTTTTTCTTATTTCTAATATATTTTACTTGTACTTGTACTTTAATAACCCCAAGTTCAGACTTAAATGCACCTACTACTTATTATCTCTGCATCACCCTTTTGGTTGACTGGTAGAGAATGCCTCTGGCATTAAGTCCGCCATTATACATGTTGTGTATATGAAGTTTAAATAAATAAATAAATAAATAAAAGATGCCTGGTGAATTATTTATGTTTAAATTACGTTTGGAACGTACTACAATCGATCGAAACATTCTGTCTCTAAGCGACATGTCTCACGACTGTTAGTTGTGTAGAAAACATAGTCGGCGCCCTCCAAAAGATTGAAGCATTCTCGCTATCGTACACTATTCCGTAATTACTTTTTATATTTATGTGATATAGCCAAGAGATCATATATAACGGTTACACATACAAGTAGGCACCTCATTGAGATCTGACCCTTACAGAACCTCAATAAACATGAGGATTTAGCATTTTTTTCAGGACGCTGAAAATGAAAGACCCCTCATCGACTTCATTCATATTATTCCGCACTCCGCAGTAGAGCGCTGAGCGCGGCGGAGGCCGGCCGTGCTCCCGTACCGCTGCCTCCAACAATGCCGATACTAATTCGCTTTAGTTTCCTTATCCGTGTGAAGTGAAGTGGCAATTAGTATATTGTATGCTTGTAAACTAACACCGTGTACATAAACTATTCATACTTAACACGTGCCAATGCCAAAAATGTTAAAAAATATCAAAAAGTTTACGCATTATTAAACAAAAATATTTTCAAGAACTTTGTGCGTGAAAAGTTTTGTTATTTTCACATGAAAATAGATACTTATGAAGAAAATATGAATGTTCAAAATAATGTGATTTGTTAGACGGGTTTTGTTTAATAAATATTCTGTTATAACAATGAACAAAGGTTGAATGGGACTTAGTTAAACTTGTACGTTATGTGGGATAGACTGAGTTGAACAATAAGTGTTGGGTGTGAGGCAGGATGCCTTGTTGTGGGTGCTGGTGGAACGGCAGACAGAGACACCGACCGCCCGACCCCGACACTTCAGGTTATTTTCTACCTCATTTTCTTGGGAAAATCGCTTATTCACCCCAAATGGATGTTAAAACCAACGAATTGCGAGATATTGAATAAGCGTTTCTTTGTTCGTTGTGATTTCTTTGTAAATATTTTCGCTTTTCTTGTGTCAATGAACGATTCATGTTTATATGTTTTAGTTAATCTTCTGCGTGCCTAAAACTAAAATAATTCGTACAAATCTAAACTATTGGTAGGTACAGATTTTAAATTTGGGTGCTAGTAATCTTTTTTATTCAACTTAGGTGGCAAACAAGCATACCGCCTCTGTGTAAGCAGTTACCAGGTTTTATGCTGCAAAGTTCCTGGAATAGGAATACGTTTCGCTGATAACGCATTCGTAAATGAGCGCTGGATACCTGGTCTCACAGACAGGAACACAACTACACCGCTGAGTGTAGTCATTTGGCTGTGGTGGAAGTCCTTCCCCAGTCGGGCTTGCTCAATCAATATTTAATCAATAATTTCAAAATATCATAGTAGATATTTTGAAATTATTAATTAAAATTCTTTGACTAATAGGTGGCACATGATCCTGGTGAGTAAAACTAGGCTGTAGCACACAGGCTACTTTTTATCCGCTATATAGGTAAAAACATTATTGTCAAGAAATTCACGAATCCTTATCTTACACCCGTGCGTGCCTCGCAAAGCACTTAAAAATGTCCTCACTGATCTCCCTCCAGTCATATCGAACTATAAGAGTTAGTGAGGAAAGAGTGTGCCTGTATTTGTGCACATACTTGTGCACTAGATATAATATCGCCCTCGTAGATGGTAAGTCTCCATCGTTAGCCGCCGTGACCCATGACAGAAATTTAAGTCGCTTATTAGGATATTATTGTTTATACTGTCTATGATAGAAATTTCTGTTAACGTTATCTTTTTAATTACGAAAGGTCATCATGATTGTACCGAAAAATAAAATTGCTATTTTCTATTTACTAGTTACCTTATAAAGAGAAGGGTATCTTTGACCCAGATGTTAATCAGTTAACATGAGTGTATAGTAGTGAAGCACTATAGTGTTTCAATGTCATGAAATACCCTATCTCGGTGAGACATTTCAGACTGCTGTGACTATTAAGATTAAAAGACAATTTTGAGAAAGGTTAGGTATCCTCTCTCAAAATTGTCTATTAATCTTACAGGCCAGCCAATTATCAAATGGAATAGCATCGACCTATGCTATTCTATTTGCTTAATTAGCTGGCATGTTGGTCTAGTGGTTAGTGACACAGACTGGTAAGGCAGAGGTCATTGGTTCAATTCCCACCCAGGACAAATCTATTTGTTGTGCAAACGGTTCTCTATTCTGTGTTTGTGTATTTAGAAATATATAGATGTTTACCAGTTGTCTGGTTGCCATAGAACAGACAACCAAACAACTAGTACCATGATTCCAATTTGAGAAATTCATAACTTGCTTACCATTGGTCAAAATTCAAATAAAGATCAAAAACAATTCGCTATTAAGACATCGAAATACGGCCTCAGTTGTCCCAAAATATAAATTGTTATTAGATATTATAATTGTCTTCGTAACTCAATGATTCTATTTTCGGAACATAACACATTTAACCCTGAAACGTTGTTTTTTTTGAATAATTGAATATATATAAGAGTTTTCCGCAGGTACGGTATGAAAATAAAAACGGTTTCCCTTAAAAAGAGAGCCTAAATAAACAAAAATGATTTATTCACAGATTATAAAATGAGAGACATTTTGGGTATCCGTGGATGGTGTTGCCTTCTCAGAATAATTGGTGTTTTTACATAAAAATGTTTTTAAATATTATTTTTCTTATCCTCGTTATAAAAACGGACAGGCAAGAAAGATAAAGTGTTGTAGTCGTTATCTTTTAAAACCTTTGGACAGAAATGGACTAAGATTGTTATCTCATGTACACTTTTGTTCGGTAACAAATAGAGTTTATTTCTGGGAATAATAGATAGATCGGCTAGATGGCGCAGATGTAGTGAATATGACTACTGTGCAAAGGTCCTCGGTTCCAACCCAGATCGAGTTACAAAGTGGAAGCGATGCTTTGAGATGTTTAAGAGTGGTAGAGTTCGATACAAGCAGCAAACCCAGCTGGGGAAGGGCTTCACCTTACAGAAGACCAGCATAGTACGTAGTGGACTGATTGCGTGTTCCGGTATGTGAGCTCAGGTCTCCAATTTTTTAATTAAGGTTGCGTTTTTAAAGAAACATTTTCCTATCCCAGGGATAGCTAGAGGAGAATGGGCATCACGCAAATGAAGCCTCAAGTATTGCAATTTGCAGGCAATGCAAATTCTTAAGTTACGGTAATTGCTTACCATCAGGCGGGTGGTATGCCTGTTTGCCACCTACGTAACTAGTATAAAAACAATCCAAGCAAACCTTTTATCCAAGCAACCTTAATTAAAAAATTGCTTCAATGGCCCATTAAAACTTTATCACATTTGTTTTATAAAAATCTTTAAAGTTTGCTTTACGAAAGGCAATATAAAAGTATCGACACGCTGCCGACGCTGCAGAAGTTATGCAACGACGTCGTCGTATCGTCCCGCTACAAATGCCAGGTGTACCTACTTACCGCAGTTTTCACGGTAATACATTTTACACGAGTTCAATACCACCTCCAACGTGAATTCTTAACGATTTTCTTTTACCACCCTTGCAGTTATAGTATATCTTTGCAAGAGAAAATGTTTACATTTTGAGTAAAGTTGTTAGTACGATTAGTAGCGCTTTTCACAAAATCACAACGCGTCCATGTGCTTCGTAAGGTTAAAAGTCGGTCCCGACTGTTAATTATGGGAGATCTAAATAAGTCTGTAACCAGCTACTCTAGACAAGTGGCATAAACGGTAGTTGAATCGAAAAGTCAAAAAAGTAAATAAAATAATGTGACGTAAGTTTACGACATTACATCGTAAATTAACGTCAAATCCCATACATTTGCTATTTTGACTTTTCGTTTCGACTACCGTTTATGCCACTTGTCTAGAGGCTCAGGACCTCTAGACAAGTGGCATAAACGGTAGTAGAATAGAATAAAAAAACTATGTATGGGATTTTACTTAAGTTCACGATATGAAATTATTCTACTCTACTAGCGTTTATGCCACTTCTCTAGAGAGATTTGACTTTGCTTCGATCGAAATACCTTTCTACATAATGATAATACATATTTCGATCATAGCGTGTATGAAGACCGAAGTTAAAGTGGGTCGATGATATCGGGAAGTTTGTCGACAAGATGTAGACGAGATTAGTCTGGAACTGGGATTATAATCGTCGTGAAAGGGTTTATGCTGCAGTAAGTCGATCGAAGTTACGATAATAATAGCAACCCACATATGTCCCAATGTCTGCTGGGCACAAGTCTCCTATCCTCTATCAAGAATTTAGTTTATAAGATGTTACACACGTTGTTGCTCTTTTAATATCAGTGGCAAGATATTGCGCTAACTTGTGCGTGTGTGGCAAACACGAATAATTCCTTTATGTTACGACTTCACGTTTAAGATGTTACACAGCTCTGGGCACCACTAACTAATATAAAAGGATACGAATGATACGATACGCCACTATTTTATTTCAACGAGATCTGTAGGGACCTCGTTTCCGTCATCTTTATGGATAAAAGCTAGATGTTGCACGCGTCTCCGCCCGCGTGAATGTCGGTTATCAGGATAATATAATCTCTTTGCCAAATTTTATTAAGATCCGTTCAGTTGTTTAATCGAAAAGGGCACAAAAACGCATTACTCTACTATTTACCGGTAGAGAGAGATTTTAATATATATGCATGAGTTTAAAAAGTTTCTTTTGCATTTATAATATCAGTATGGATTTTGCTTCCATAAGTTTCTGTTGCAAAACTCGAACAGTAGTCGAGTGATTGAATTGAAATTTATACTGGACGTTACATTTCTATATAAAAGTCTTTTTATATTAGTTTTATCCCGATGTTCCCACAGGAGACTGAGCTACAGCGAATCGTGGTTAGGTTTAGCTAGTAACATATAAAATGATAGTCGGATCGCAATTTTCCACGCAAAATACGCGCATGAACATGAAGTTGCGGAGAACAGCCCACCATGCCATACCATAGTCGGATCGCAGTCAAGTAATTTATTATTAATGAATTCCATATTAATTCTTTTTTCTACTTGGAAGTTTTTTAATTGCCCCAATGTCAAACGAAAAAATAATTATCCCTAATCTAAGATCTATCTCTCGGATAACCTTAAAGCTGATCGCAAAACTTAAATATATGCCGGCACTTCTGCCTTAAAAACAGAACCTATCTCTCACAAAATTCGAGTCAATTTACCTTGGCACCATATTTTTAATTATTACATATAACATATTTTTACTACCTTTTTATTTGGCAACCCTAGCCTTATATACAGCGGCTTTGCACATGGCTAAATTTAGTGCACTAAATTGAAAAGCTTTTCGCAAATTTAAAAGCTCCGCGGCGCAACCAAAAACAAATGAACAATTAAATAAAAGCTACTACAGTTGTTTTTTTTACTGATTGCGCGCTCTCGTAGCGCCCCTGGTGGGAGAAGTTTGCACTTTTATCTAGTATTGCTTACATTAGCAAATATTGCTGCATTAACGATAAGATTACAAAGAGAATTTGCTTTGTTATGTTTTCATTTGTTACACTGTTTGCATCGAATTGTTAGAAGATACTATTAAATGGAAAACAGCAGTTATTAGTATTTACTTTTTTTATACTGCTTAGGTGGCAAACAAGGATGCGGCCTGCTAGATGTTGAACAGTTACCGTAGCCTGTGGACGCTTGCCATGCCAGAGGTATCACTTGCGTGTTGTCAAGCGATTTTTTCATATATCATCTAGAACCGTTTCCCCCATCGGTCGGATTAGGTCATTCGTCCACCTAGTAGGAGTTCGTCCCACGCTGTGTTTACCCGTACATGGTCGCCATTCTAGAACCTTTTCCACCATCGGTTACCAATTGGGCGAGCAATGTCGCCTGTCCATTGTCACTTGAACTTGCTTACTATTATAGCTTTCTTACTTAACTTAAACTACATCCAATTAAATTAATTTATTATTGAATATTTTTACCCATTTTTATAACATAATTATATTTTTTTAATTGTATTAATATTTTTAATCATTTTTTATTAATTAATTAAATCAAATAATTTTACCTACATAATAATAAATGCATGCAGTATTCACCTGTAATTAGTTATACAATTAGTCTATACTGTAAACGCTATGTATCACTAAAATGTAAAATGTATTGTTATAACTGTTGGTGAATCTATTAAATAAATAAATAAATAAATAAACTTATACGTCGACATTAAGGTTATTATTACTGTCGATGAAAAAAAAAAATTGCAAGAAAAACATAGAGATCCCGCTTTGATTTAAAAATCGGTCCAGTTTTGAAGCAGGCATCAGGGAAATAAAAGATAATGATTTCGTCTTGTTACATAGCAATAGTCCACAGCAGAGACTTACTATTTATCGGTAGAGAGAGATTTTATTATATGTATGAGTTTGAAAATATATTAATCATTATTTAGCATAAATACAGCTAGTATCCAGGATTAAAACATAAAATACTTTTTATCCCCTTAAAATATGCAGGACCGTAATAACAAATGGGCAAAAGCTATTTTGCTCTGCTAAAGTATAGGGAAAGGGCCCAACTGAAGAGGACAGGTTTTAACGTGAGTAAACCGCGGGAACAGCTGTCTGTTTGTAATGTCAAAGTTAAAGTAACTAAAACATATTAGAAAAATGCAATCTAAAAAATCTAAAGGCAAATAATCTCCCAAACGGATAGACCAATTTTGACAGGACTTTTACTGGTAGATGGCTGATGTTATAAAAAGTAACCCTGTTTTATTTTAGATATGATTAAACTACAAAAGAAAATTCAAATTTAATGCGGGGATCAGCTAGTTACTTTAAATTTTTGCTTCATAACTATAAGTACATAAGGGAACAGCCAGTTCGTACATAATTTGCTATATAACTAGCAGGTACATTATTAACACGCCATAATACAAAATTCTTCCGCAGCGTAATGATGTCACTCATTTTGAAGCAACCGCACAATGCTGTGGTTTATAATTGCAAAAGTGAGGTCTCGCCAACGCTGCAATGTTGTCAATGCAAAAAATAAGTAATACCTTGTTAAAAAAAAATTCTACCGTAGTATTTATTATGTCATTTTTGGTAAACACTTACAGTGTTATCATTAGTCTATGTTTGATTAATAATATTGGTTTAGTTTGTACCTAATTAGTTTTAATGATTATATTTCTTACTACGTTTAAAGTAGGAACATCCTAAGTTATATTTAATTTCAGCTTTAATAATACATAATTTATATTGTTGTATTATTAACCTGTAAGGATACCAATGGTATTTTCGATTATATTACTTATTATTATAATAAAAAATAACACCAAAATCTGAACCTGATTTTAATAATATTTTTGAATAATTATTTTTGGGTATGCAACGTTGCCAGCCCGCATTTTTAATGTCATAATAAATTAAATCATTATAATTAAAATATTGAAGACAGTCTGTTAAGAATTCAATGTAAATTGCTCCAGGGTAAGCTGACTACAACCATCGCCTGCAACGACATATAATATGCAACCGTGCGTAACACATTGCATTGTGAGTGTGAGTTGTGTCATACACCGCTAACGTCGACAACAAAACCTTTTTCGAATAACTGTGTCCTGAATTCTAATGACATATTGATTGTTTGTTAATTTGCCTACATTAATCAGTTGGTCTCAGTCGGTCATGTGGTCACTATGTCCGCGTAGAAACGAAAATGTTTTGTTGTGTGTCATCCAAAAAGTCTTCGAAAAGTGAGTGCCCTTATACGAATTCGGCAAATGAAGATGAAAGAAGTAAGTGTATAAGTACTATTAGTACAAATCGATTTGGCCAATTGTTGATGATTGCGCATAAAACAGAGAAATAAAATACAGAGCCGATAAATAGTGTTTTAAAAAAGTCTGTGTTAGTTATATTGTTAATAACATTTAAAAGTAATAACATAACAACTTGGCTATCTATGTGAATGTATGTGTATGTGTGCGTGCGTGCGTTTTTGCGCATTTTTAAACCTACAAATAAATTTAATCAAATACCTTATTGTGTAAATTTGATCAAAAGTACCAAAATTACACCACCGGGTTATAGAAGCCAACGCTCAGGGCCCGAAGAGTGTTCGCCATAATTACGTGTATGTACCTACACCTCAATCTTGTAACGCACAATGCTTACCATCTGTACTCAGCCTTATTCAGTTAGAGCGTCGAAATAATATATTAAAGACGCGACATGTTGAGAAATGTGAATTTATTTTCCTCGTTAGCTTTTGAATTTGTTTGTGTAGAAATATTAAACGAAGTCACGAACAGGTGCGCCACAAGTCAAAGTATATCTTGAAGAAATTCCTGTATTTTAATTAAATTGAATTAAATGGAACACCACAACGCCGATGCGACGCGACATAGCGCCCGAGTTAAGAGAGCTTACTCGTATATACACACTACGACTATTTGCATCGATGCAAACGAGTTCATCTCAAACTGACTAATGCGTCGATAATGTTGTTAGGGCGTTTGTCATTATTATGTCTGTTCAAACCCATCCATGCTGTCCAGCATTAGATGGGTTTCAGGCCATGGGTTTCATAGGCCTCACCAAAAGACTTCTACGGCGTTTGGTCATGTGCCCTGAGCTGACCTTATCCATCGGCTACCCGCACCATTTACCAGGTCATCCGTCCACCTTGATTGAGCCTACCCTGAGTCTTCCAGTTCGTGGTTGCCTTTCTAGAACCTTTCAGCCCTAGTGGCCTTCGGCTTTGCGAGCTGTGTGCCCTGTCCATTGCCATTTAATAGATTATTAAGTAAATTGTAATGAATTCATGTCGTTTGTATAGAAGTTAAATGTACGTCATTTAACTTCTATACGTAGTAAGTAGGTAGCGACTGCAGCGTTTGCATCGCGTTTGAATCGATGCAAAATGTAGTATTGTGTAAAAGGGTCTTACTTCTTACATAGTTTTCTAATATCATTCTCTAAGGGTTTCATTATTTAGAAACCGATTATAATTATAGGTATGTATAAAGTTTTTATGGAAATCATTTTGCAAATCAACTTTTTAAATTGACTGCGGACTTTGGCTTGAAACATTAAAGATTATGACTTGCTCCCTTGGGCCAGTTAATGGAGCAAAGAAAGTAAAATGTAAAAAGAATTAAGATTTATATTTATGTTTATTTAATCGGTAAATATATCATAAATACTATATTAGATTTACCCATACATGGGTATGTGCCAATGTTAATATAATAATAGTAACCATTGACTTACAGCAACCCATATACGTCCCACTGCTGGGTACGGGTCTCCTCGCTGCTATTAAGAGTAAGAGGGTTTTTAGGGCTTAATAACCACTCTGGCCTAATGCGAGTTAGTGAATCAGACATTTATTTAGAATAATAAATGGGGGACTTTACCAACATAAAATACACGGACACAAAGTACACTTAGGCACGTTGTTTTCTTATTACTTAGATGGCAAATAAGCATTATGGCCCGCCTAATGCACTTACCGTAGAATAAAGACGCTTGGCATACCAAAGGTATTGCATGTTGCCCACAGACTTACATTAAATCTGTGGTGTTGCCCTAAAATTTGAACACCAGGGTATTATGATAGAGTATCGCTGGGTTAGGAAAAGATGTCTCTAAAACGCATCAATAAGGGATACAACAGACATGCTACTTTTACTTGTAGCTTCGGCGTTCTGCGATTTAGTTGCTTTCTAGAATCTAAATGCTACATCGATTCGGTTCATTATTTCATATATAACGAAGAGATCCGCGACCCAATGCAGAGAATCGCCAAATCGCGATGCTACATCGATATAATCGCAAAATCGCTAAACGCCAATGCTAAAACTAGCATGTAGCATTAAGCCTAAACAAGCGATGGGAGTCAGTAAATGTATCTGCATCAGTACTGGCTGTAGGTTACTGCACTATAATACGATTTCCTCCGTGCTCTGAGCACCTCTCTAGTGTCTTATAAGACCATCATGCAGCGTCAAATAATAACATAACATCCATAATTTAATACGCCGCCCTGTTTCAATTTATTATTGATGAACAAATTGATTCATGTTACCACGTTATGTTCAACGAAATTACCATATCGACAATACGTATATGTAGTTCAGAATAATTACCGATAGGTAGGCATTTATGTATCAATCCGAGTCTTATATAAATTGATTTTCATAAGGAGACAATGTATTTGGTTTATGTTCGCCGAGTAGGAAAGTAACCAATTATATCTATTTATGAGAAGTGTGTGTTCGATCCCAGTTTGTACCAATGTGAATTTCACTTTATGGAATCTAGATGTATGTAATCAAATAATTCTGATGATCTGCGATTCTATTGCTACATACAGATTTTTAGATTTATCGTCTAGATCGATAGACCCTGATTTCTACATAGCAATTGTATGCAGTCTAATATTAATGTCAAGTATGTAAGACCCGTTTCATCAGAATATTCCTACAAGGTATTTCAAGAATAAGCGAATTCGATGTCTCTAATCTGGGCAATAGACATGCCGGGTTGGTCAGAAATTGGGTCAGTCCGATGTTAGAACGATAGGTTCAACCTGCTATTTGCAGACTATTGTTATAATATTCTGACGAAAACTGTTTCGGTTTTGCATGCACCAGCTGTGTTCAGTAACTTCATAGTTAGACAGATAGAATATTCTTTATTGTACACCAAATAAATAATACAAAAGGTTTATTACAATTCGCAATTTAGTAGCTGTACAAAAGGACCTCCTTTTGTACAGCTACTAAATTGCGAATAAGACTTTCAGTGTTGTTGTCAATATTTTTTATTTATATGATATCGACGTTTGTATAAAGAGGTTGATGGATGTAGAGGAAGCGAATGAAGTATGGGATCGAAGCAATTGGTGTACTATAGTCTTTCTGCCTACCATAATGGTAGACGGATATGACGACATACATATATTATCCAGTTTTTTTGGTTGTTTTACTAGCAGGATTTATGCGGTAAATTTTTGATGGCGCAACATTTGCGCTTGACCTTCATACGGTATTATAAAAATTGCTATCATCAGGAGCGCTGGAGATATCATAGTGCACAAGTGTGTGCGCAAACACACTCTTTATTCCCTCACTCTCATATTTCGATGAGACGGCAATCTGACACGACCGGAGATAGATCCGAAGAAGGAGAAGATCAGAAGAGAGGTAGGGCACCATACTAAGAGAGGTAGGGCACCATACTAGCGAGCAAGCCCGACTGGGGAAGGACCTCCACCTTACAGAAGACCACAGCCAAATGACTACACACAGCGGTGTAGTTGTGTTCCTGTGTGTGAGTACAGGTCTCCAGCGCTCATTTCGGAATGCGTTTTGAAAGAAACGTATTCCTATCCCAGGGTTACTTCCATCTTAAAGCCCTGGTGTAAAAAAAATGGGTTGGCAACACGCAAGTGTTACCTCTGGTAATGCAAGCGCCTATAGGCTACGGATACTACTTAACATCTGGCGGGCCGTATGCTTGTTTGCCACCCAAGTAGTATAAAAAAAAAAAAAAAAAATAGGACCAACGGTTTAAGGTGCTTTCCGGGGCACGGAGGTGTAAACACCACCAATTTCCAAACACCGGGCATCTATTGTAAATTTCTTGTCAAACCCCATTATTCATTTTTGGCCCGACCCGGGCTTCAACCCGGGACCGCGTGATCAGCAGTTACACGGATCGTTAACCACTGAGCCACCGAGGCAGTCAGGTCTGGGGCTTAGCTATAGCTAGGACGTAGAATGCACAGGAACATGACAAAGTTTCTGATGATACACAATATGCGATTACAGACAAACTTTCTCTCACGTACGCTCAGGTTATTGTGAAATAAGCTCTGTCGAAGTTTCTCCAGAAACTAAAGCATAATGGTACTTCAAAAAGGTGTTCTAAAGTTTTTAAGGAGTCTACAATGTCCTATGATATCGCTGTCATTGCTATTGCTTGTTCAAGCTGTGTTTTAGGTATAGAAAAAAAGGTAATAAATACAATAATAATACAATTTTTAACTCTCATTTTGATCTAATAGCTTGATGGGTACCTACATAACATTTATTTTTAATGATGTGATGGCGATTCATAATGCCAGACTTGCCGTACTTCCTATTATCGTTTGTTTTGCCGAAAAGTGACAGCAATATTTCGATTCGCAATCTTTATAAGTTTTTGTCTTCTTTATTAATTAACCACTTCGTTTACATTTTCTGCAATTTTAGTTCCTCTTTCATTTTAATTTAAGAACATGCGTAATCCATCAATATTTCCGATCACTCTAAAGTTCTTACCAGGGCCGTACCATGACGTCCTTATACCGATTTATTTTCAATATTAACTTAAAATTTCTCAAATTTTAACTTTGTAACCTAACTATAAATCTAATTGCGCAATTATCATGCTACCTTTATCAATTTTTCTCAGCGAGTAAATGTGGTTTAAGTAGCTAGCAGCGTGAGCAGGCTTCCAACAAGGTGGACCGACGATCTGGTAAAGGTCGCAGCTAGCCAATGGATAAGGTCAGGATTTTTTTAGGGGAGGCCTCTATATACAGCAGAACGTCTTTTGGCTGAGATGATGATGATGCTGATGAAGAAGCCTAGCTGTTTAGCTTGCTTTCCTTTCTATATTATAAATCATTGATGTATCAATTTGAATTAATATTATCTAATCTGCAACTCAGCAAAGTCAATATCAATAGACCAATATGTCTTATTCAAACACAACCACATTCAATATGATTGTATGCAAACTATATAGAGTAATAACGTCACAGTGTAGGTGGATGAGAGCTTATACATATCTACATAGTACGTAGGCAATGATGTTATAAGTAAAAAGGCGTAGACAGGTTACAACTTACAAGCGTTTCGCCAATAAGACATTAATCGGTCGGCAACGCGTAAGTGACACCCCTTGTGTTGCAAACGTCTATAGGCTACGGCTTACCATCAGGCGGGCCGTATGCTTGTTTGCCACCTTGGTAGTATAAAAACTCTGACAAATTAGTCCGGTCAAATTAGACATACAAATAGTGATCGAGTAACAATAACTCTGACAGATCTTGGTTTTTGTTTGTTTTTGTATTTTGGTAGTCTGGAAGTTATTTCAAATGTCTATTTTGACCGGATTAAATGTCTTGTCCGATTAATTATTCTATATCGTTTCTACGACTACTGTCGCACTATAACATATATTATTACTAGCTGTTGCCCGCGGCTCCGCCCGAGTGAATGTCGGTTATCGCTGTAAAAGTAGCCTATGTGTTATTCCAGACAATAATCTATCTTTGTGCTTAATTTCATCCAGATCCGTTCAGTTGTTTCTACGTGAAAGAGTAACAAACATCCATACATCCATCCATCCATACTTACAAACTTTCACGTTTATAATATTAGTAGGATGTATATTTTTTGGTCCTTTTTTGTCTCTTTTTGTTCACTATAATTAAATCATGCCATCTTACTTTAACGTTTGCAATATTAAGTTATTGTACGTAAGTGTGCTATTTTTGAAAATCGAATGTTGTTGGTAACCTATCTACACCTTTTCACTTATAATATCATCGTACATAGGTATATAAGCTAAGTATACATTATATGTATATAGGTGCTTGTATGTTTGTCGGTACAGTCGTGCGGTTCAACTCGAGCGACCAAATTGCTCGTTAGTTCCGTTTCCCGCTCGACTTGGATGGCTTTCCCTCCCAATGCCTGTTTTTTGTTTCGTCGCACTTTTATCAACATCTTATTCACAGTAACTCAATGTTAAAAGCTTACGAGTAATATATTTAAGAGGAAATATGATATATTCTGATTATGAATTATTGGTGCTTTTATATTGCTTGCTACCTTCTGATGGCTTCGAGATGAAAGCAATATTGAGCGATCAATACGTAATTAGTAAAATTAGTTTCCTATTAAGATCTCGCTACAGTAATGCGGTTACTGTTTTCTAGTTCCGAACCGAGGTTCTATTCCCACTGAGCATAAATATTTGTGTAATGAGCATAAATATTATTTGTACTGTGTTTCAAAATGTATGTGATGATAATTTATCTGTGATTTGTATGTATTTAGAAAGTTTAAAAATGTATGTAGTTGTCTGGTTGTGCCTATAGTCTATTTTACATAGCATGGGACGTTTGACATTTAAAAATAAATATCAATACAAATGATAGACGATTAAATTAAAACCTATCTATTGGATACTCGGGAGCACCTGGATACCAGCTTGGACCCTTTGATTCTATCCAAAGACGCGCTGTGAGGATTGTTGACGATCCCAAGCTCACAGGCGGTATTGATCCACTAAGTGTAAGGAGAGACTTCGCCTCCTTGTGTGTGTTCTACCGCCTGTACAATGGGCTGTGTTCTGAGGAATTGTTCGAGATGATGCCCACGGCCACATTTTATCAACGCACCTCTCGCCACCGACAGGGAGTTCATCCTCACATCCTTGCACCTCAAACTTGCCGTACCGTAAGATTCCAGAGGAATTTCTTACCACGTACGATTAGGCTGTGGAATGAGCTCCCTGCCGAGGTTTTCCCAAAAGACTATAGCATGGGGTTCTTCAAGAAAGGAGTTATAAGGTTTTTAAAGGGTCGGCGACGCGTGAGTGACACCCCTGGTGTTGCAAACGTCCATAGGCTACGGTAACTGCTTACCATCAGGCGGGCCGTATGCTTGTTTGTCACCTTGGTAGTATAAAAAAAAAAAAAAAAAAAACAAAAAAAAAAAAAAAACAAAAAAAAACACGTGTATGGCTCATCCCTGCCAATTTGCGCAGCAATACCCGCAGGGGTATTCCGTAAGAGCAAAAACCGAGCCGCCGCAAAAACCGAGCAAAATCTGTCTGTCAGATTGAAAATCGGTATTCCGTAAGAGCCCTTTTTGACGTTTAGTCAATAGATTGTGCCGTCACCGAGCAATCTCAACTGTCAGTTTGCAATCACAAATGTCAGTTTGCCATCGCTGTTTCTTAGAGAATCAGCTGGCCGGACTTAGCAGTTGATAGAAGCCGCAAATATGCCAGAACTAGGAAGATAGCATGTGGTGAAATAAATTAATATGGGGTGAAGATAAGACAGTATGATAACTCATCACGCCTTTATTAGTCGTCGTAACTACAGCTGAAGATGCCAACTTAATGGAAATTTCACGTAACAACGTAAAGTAATGAAGTCCGTTACTTTTTACTGCGATGCCCGTCCCCAAAGTGTTAATAACAGACACATAAACATAGCTATGCCTATATTTTGGTCTGGAATATCAAAATTATCACAGCGGTGTAGTTGAACTCTTAATTGAATTTGACGTGAGTCCACGATTTAATGTCGTAAACTTACGTCAAATCCCATACATTTTCTTTTTTGACTTTTCGATTCGACTATCGCTTATGCCACTTGTCTAGAGGCTCAGGTCTCCAGCGCTCATTCATGGATGCGTTATGAAAGAAACATTTTCTTATCCCAAATATAAGTACCTACTTAGTCCATTTAAAGTCCTGGTGTAAAAAAATGGGTCTGCAACACGCAGACCCATTTTTTTACACCAGGTTTAATACCTTTAGTATAGCAAGCGTCCATAGGCTACGGTAGCTTAACATCATTTGGGCCGTATGCTTGTTTGCAACCCAAGTAGTATAAAAAAAAATTACTTATCCGAGAGGGCGAGCTATTTAAGAATTAATTTCATATTAAACTTATATTTTTTGTGTTAAACGATTACAACAATTTCACAGTGGTTTTAAAGAGATCTGATACTGCTAACGAGATTTTTTATACAAACAAGCATACAGCCCGCCTAATGGTAAGCAGTTACCGTAACCTATGGACGCTTGCTACACCAAAACCCTATAACCACTCGACCATTGTCGAAGCTTTACTATTTAACCATCAGCCTATCAGAGGCCATACCATGACAATTTTAATTTTAAAATCGTTAGTCATATTAACTTGTACAAGAGAGCTAGGGCACCACACTAGTGATCAAGCCCGAATGGGAAAGGACCTCTAAATCATTCCCCATTAGGTCCTACCCTATCTATTATAGGTATACTAGGTTCACACCAAGGATCCCTGTTATCTGAATAAATCATAATAGAAAACCACAGTCAAATGGTTGTCATTGTATGAAATTTAAATTATTATCTAAAATAAAACGAAATTTGGATTTGTCGTCATAAAGCTCCAGAATAATCGGCACTGATTAAATGTTGGCGAGTGCCTGTTCGGCCGTAGTAAAATGTAAAATTATTTTAATGTCGGCTATTTCCAGGAAATATCTCTCTTCCCCTTCGACAACAATGGCCGCACATTTGTTCCCAATTTTGATGTCAATTCGTTGTCATATTTTTATCTGCCATGTGGCCCCGTGGTTCCAACCGCGTTATAAATGGATTTCGTCTTGTGTCAGGTTTATTGTTACTGCCATGCTTCTTTTGATTCATGGCGTGATGATATTATAACCAATTAAAACAACTCAAACCAATAAAGAGCAAAAAGATTTTCTGCAAAATGACTGGTTGTTTTATAGATTAACGCGCGACATACATCGTTTTCAGCTTTATATATATATGTATATACTAGCTGTCCCGGCGAACTTTGTACCGCCTTGTGATCAGCTATCGATAATTTTCTGATTTCCTATGCAACTTTCTTAATTTTTTCTTACATAAGAACCTTCTCCAGACAATAACAGACACAGCAAAAAAAGAATTAGCGAAATCGGTCCAGCCGTTTACGCGTGATGCCGTGACAAAGGCAAAGTGTGATTCAATTTTATATATTACTAGCTGTTGCCCGCGGCTCCGCCCGCGGTGGATGTCGGTTATCGCTGTAAAAAGTAGTCTATGTGTTATTCCAGACCATAATCTATCTCTGTGCCAAATTTCGTTCAGATCCATTCAGTAGTTTTCACGTGAAAGAGTAACAAACATCCATCCATCCATCCATTCTTACAAACTTTCACATTTATAATATTAGTAAGGATGCAGGAGACCCCCCATTTTTTTAAGTGCCCTTCATAGTACAGATTTCTTAAGGTGCAAGAATTTTTAAATCAGTCCAGGAGATTTAAAGTTAATCCTTACTAATATTATAAATGTGAAAGTTTGTAAGAATGAATGGATGGATGGATGTTTGTTACTCTTTCACGAAAAAACTACTGAACGGATCTGGATGAAATTTGGCACAGAGATAGATTATGGTCTGGAATAACACATAGGCTACTTTTTGCAGCGATAACCGACATCATCGCGGGCGAAGCCGCGGGCAACAACTAGTTAATTATAAATACAAAAAAATATGAATCTTTTCTCTTTATAATATTAGAATAGATAAGGGAAAAGGTAAGTATTACTCCTGACCCTCTAGAAAAGTGTCATAAACAGTAGTCAAATCGAAAAGCAAAATAACAAAGGTATCGGATTTGAAGTAAATCTACGATATAATGTCGTAAACTTACGTCAATTCTCATACATTTGCTTTTTTTGCTTTTCGATTCGACTATCGCTTATGCCAATGCCACTTGTCTAGAGGAGCTGGTCGTATCCTAGCTATGCTCAAAATATACTTGTAGTTCGCAGGCTGTAGCGGTTGGGTTAAGAAACAGGATGTTTATCTTGGCTCCGGGTAACTTGGCGCCTTCGGCCGTCTATCATAGAAAATTTGTTTACGCGACAACAACGACCTACTTTTTATACCTGACATAATAACTCTTATTTCCATAAAGTGATATATACTGCTGATAATATAATTTCACTTATTATACTTTTATGGGATACGTCATTTCAGATTTGGTGTTATGTTTTTCTTTCCTCTTTCTTAAAAGGAAGACTCCCGCACTAGGGAACAAGCTCTGTGTCGCGGGGGACTTTACAAACACATAATTTTCGGACACAGATTATAGCACCGAGACTTTTTTTATACTACTTAGGTGGCTAAAAAGCATACGGCCGCCTGATGTTAAGCAGTTACCGTAGCCTATGGACGCTTGCAATACCAGAAGTACTACTTGCGTGTACCAGGGCTTTGATGGGATAGGAATACGTTTCTTTCAAAACGCATCCCTAAATGAGCGCTGGAGACCTGTACTCACACAGGAACACAACTACACAACTGTGTGTAGTTATTTGGCTGTGGTCTTCTGTAAGGTGGAGGTCCTTCCTCAGTCGGGCTTGCTCGCTAGTACGATGCCCTACCTCTCTTACTTAGAAAAAGGATTAGTGGATTACACAATTTTTGTCCTGTATCAAACCCACACACGACACGCCGCGCAGTGGTAAATGGCGAGGGAACCACTGAACCAACCTTGCAGTCTAATTATATTGTTAAATATTGTGCAAATATGATGTTTTATTTTAGCATGACCTTGTGAATCCAATTTGGCATAATTCCATAAGTCTAGCTAGCCATTTATATAATTGATTTTGATAAGATTAAGTAAATTGAAACGTCTTTCCTATATTAATTTAATCTTCTTTATATTACTATTTCGTATTTTAAATACATGTGAGAAATTATATTTCAATTAGATCAAAGCATGTATTTTGTGCAGCCCTGACCGTTATTGTGCCCGGCAAAGTTCTGGAACAATATTCGACGTGGTACGCGTATGTCTTATACTTGATCCAATTGCAAGGTGCATAGTTTTTTTTTTTTTTTTTATACTACCAATGTGGCAAACAAGCATACGGCCCGCCGATGGTAAGCAGTTACCGTAGCCTATGGACGTTTGCAACACCAGGGGTGTCACTTACGCGTTGCCGACCCTTTAAAAACCTTATAACTCCTTTCTTGAAGAACCCCATGCTAAAGTCTCTTGGGAAAACCTGGGCAGGGAGCTCATTCCACAACCTTATCGTACGTGGTAAGAAATTCCTCTAGAATCTTACGGTACGGCATGTTTGAGGTGCAAGGATGTGAGGATAAACTCCCTGTCGGTGGCGAGAGGTGCGGTGATAAAATGTGGCCGTGGGCATCATCTCGAACAATTCTTCAGAACACAGCCCATTGTACAGGCCGTAGAACACACACAAGGAGGCGAAGTCTCTCCTGAGACTTAAAATACACCCAGACTCAAAACTAACGCAATCTTCTCATGGGTTAGCATGTCTAATAATCTCTATAGTTTCGATAGGTCTACTTAGGCTGCACATTTAGTTGTAATATTTGAGCTTGTTCATGAAACATGTGTGAAAGATTAATGGAATCCTTTATTTTTTTTTTTTTTGTAGTTCGGCAGTATTAACCAATAACGCGAATTCTTCAATCCTGTGATTGGTTCCATTATCGCCCCCCGGCCCTCGCGGCCCGCACATACCACCAAAGAAACCTAAAACACATTCTGCGCAATTGTTTAAGATTTTTGCCGAGCATTATACGTACGTTGTAGAATGTAGACCTACATACTTTTACGCGGGAGTTGCCGAAATATAATACCAACCTATACAATTCACCGCAACTCGTATCGGTAACGTTAATTGTTTAATAATTAAAATAAAGGATTCCATTAATCTTTCACACATGTTTCATGCACAAGCTCAAATATTACAACTAAATGTGCAGCCTAAGTAGACCTATCGAAACTATAGAGATTATTAGACATGCTAACCCATGAGAAGATTGCGTTAGTTTTGAGTCTGGGTGTATTTTATGTCTTTTAATTGTATGTTTGTAAAGTTTCACGCAATACCACGATGTCAAATTAGATAATGGTAACTTAGCTGTGGTCTTTTGTAAACATAACTACCTCGCTAACTCATAACTACCTCGCGGCGGTATGCGTAAAGCATTTCCCCTCTACAAAAAAAAGACCTTTTGTAAACTGGAAGTCCTTCCCCAGATGAGCTTGCTTACTGCTAGTATCGTGGCCGTCTAGAGTAGTAAGCCGCAATTTGCAGTTTACTAGAACTTTATTCCTTTAATTATAATACAGCTAGCCATAACGTAATTAGCCGAAAAAATACATAAACTATGAATATACCTAATTTAGAACGTAAACGTGAAATGAAACATTTAATACTTCTTTTGGCAGAATTTATCATTCTCCGGTCTTTAGCCGTCTCCCCAATTTATCCAAGATGGCTGTCCCTACGTGTTGATGTGTACGCCCGCCGCGTACAAATTGGTATCGTTTTTTCAGATGAACGATTGAACGATTATTGCGATTTTCTTTTGACAAACAAGAATACTGAACGTTTCGTACATCTGATATTTCAATCTAATAAAATTCGCACCCTTACCCGAACGAATTGCTGACATACTTCGGCTCTCTTATGTCTAATACTATAAGTTCTTTCAAACGGAACTTTACGCGTGTAGGATCTTCAAGGTAAAACGATATAATATGTATCTATAAATAAAACCGATTTGGCTGTTTTTTATTCGTTTTTCGTATTGTCAGGACAAGTTTAATACGTTTTTTTTTTGGATAATCCACGAGAAACATTCATAATTTTCTAAGGAATTATTATACTTTTCCTTATATAGTTATACTCGTATACTTCATATGTTCCAATACTTATCTTTCTTTTGTAATAATTTGAGATTTGCTGTTAGAGAACTCAATTTTGAGTTAAGCTCCTCTTTGTACATTAAATTGTTATTATGTGTGTTGTTAATGTTTGTTTTATGTGCAATAAAGAATTAAAGAGGGGATCGTCTTGTAAGATGTCAACTTTATTACCCAGCTTTGAGGCTTGCATTGTCAAAATTTCAAATTAAAATCGAAAATAAATCGCTTTAAGGACGACGTTTGTTTGGCCGCATAAAGGGTGATAGAATGGCAATCTGACACGTCCGTTAGAGAGGTCAGATGCAGGACCTTGCATTAATGGATTAACATGCTTTTCGAGTCACAGAGTCTCTCATATGTTTTTATAGATATCTAGACGTCTATTACACTTAACTAAGAACCACTACGATTAAATGTGTTTTCAATAAACAAAAAGACTGTACACCCAGAGCTTTGAGACTTTTACAAAACCCTGGGGCATTTGTGGATAAAAGTCCACAAATTCGCATTGATGGATGAGATGCAAATCCCGTCTTTTTTGCTACCAACGTTAAAAACTTAACTGATTGCGCGGGTGATGGAAAACTTTCTCGGCAAGTTTTATTTCCTTTACAAATGTGTTTCTTATTATTTATTTTTTTATACTACCAAGGTGGCAAACAAGCATACGGCCTGCCTGATGGTAAGCAGTTAATATAGCCTATGGACGCTTACAACACTAGGGGTATCACTCGCGCGTTTTAAAAACCTTATTACTCCTTTCTTGAAGAACCCCATGCTATAGTCTCATGGGAAAGCTTCGGCAATTATGTATTATGTCAGACTAAAAGAAACAGTACAACGCCAGAAAGGAGTTAGCTAAATGCAAATCACACATAGAATCAAATCCAAATATTTTGGCCTCCACTGTGTGACAGCAAAATCTATTCTTATCCAGGAACAAATTATAAAATATGTGAGAATTTTACCACAAAAGAAGCTCGAGAAAATGGCAATAGGTTTACGCCTACATAAACGTATAAAAGGGCCTTTGTTGGCCGCAGTTTTGCTCACGTGGTATGTTGATAATAATTGGCTAGCTACCTTAAAAATAGTAGGTATAGCCTTCTATCAATGAATAAGGATTCAAATTAGAGCAGTAGTTTCTGAGATAAACGCATCCAAACATTGAAACTCTTTAGCTTACTTGTAATATAAAGTGACTGAACTAAAATATCTTATAGAAAGAAAGAAAAGAAAGAAAACATCAACAAAAAAAAAGGTAGAATACAAAAAGAGTGGCGAAAAAGAGTAAAATATATAAATTTGCACATACATATACACGTTGTTTTGGAAGCCGCTACCGAAAAGGTAGAGGTTATAGTGAATGTAATGTTTATTCTTTTGGTGAGAAAAGAAAATATAATCTTTTAGACTTTATCTGAGTCTTTCTGTCACTTTCTACCAGGTGACTTATGTACGGCTAATTTGCCAAGTCGTCGTTTAAACAAAAAAGGTGGCTAGACGTTTTTATATCTGCATAAAGCAACGGCTTAGCATTTTATTCAAGTAATAACACCTCGTTATCTACATTTTGGGATTACATTGATGGACGTTATTTAGAAAATTTATCTAATGTATTTAAGTGAAATATGTTATTATCTAAAGTGTCTACATTTTGTTTTTATACCACTTAGGTGGCAAACAAGCATTCGGCCTGCTTGCAATGACAAGTATCACTAACGTGTTGCCGACCCAAAAACACCAGGGTTTTATGATGGAGTTAGATTTGAGGATGGAAAAAACGCATCTTTAAATAAGCGCTGGAAACCATTTTTTGACTTCGTCACCGTTGTACAAGGTACAAAGTCGTTTAGTTCTGTTCATGTTTTTTTATATTATAAGGAGGTAAAGTTTGTGACGTTGTAGGGTTTAATCTCTGGATCTTCTGAACCGATTCTGAAAATTCTTTTACCAATAGGAAGCCACGTTATTTGTGAGTGTTGTACGCTATATTTGATTGAAAAAAAGCATTATGGGACCCCGGGAAATCCCACTCGTGCCAAACCGGGCGGGCGGCTATATCACATAAATACTCGTAAATGTAGTTCTACGAAGCTCATGATATAGTTTGCTAGTAGCATAAAATTACCGTCCCGGGTTTGCCTCGAAAGCGTAAATACACAGATAAGTTCTCAAGCGTTAGCTAAACGGTTAAATAGTCATGTCGCCGTCTGTTCTATATAGAGGACGCTAGCTTTGATAGTTTATGCATGCGCAACGCTCGACTCATGAAGCTCTCAGGGGACTTTGTCTTTGTTAGCTATGGACAGTTCGTCGTTACAGTGGACAAAGTTTTCATTAAAGCTTTAAACGGTCAATCTGAGGGCTTTCCAATCCCGCTTTCTAACTCGATTCAATTAAAAGGTATACGTCAAAAACCAAAGAGTTTATTATACGTATAATGTTTGTTTTTGTCGTTTCGTAGAATGCTTGTTCAGGCAGAATGATTAAATTTCATTGAAAATTGATTGAACTTAATAAGTTTATATTTTAAAAAACATTTTTAAATACAAGCTTTTATAGTGTATTCAAACTCAAATTCAAAGTCATTTATTCATTTAGATCAAATACATGATACTTATGAACGTCAAAATAAACAAAAGTCAGCATATTTTTTTTCTACAGCCAATTCGCTGACATGGGTAGGGCCTAGAGAAGAATTGGCAAGAAACTCTGGCTACTCTTTTTAATCGCCAAGGTATAATATTTACAATTTGGTATGAGTTACAATTTGAAGTAGGTAACAAAAAGTTTTTGTAATAAGTACATGGGTTATTATGCATTAAATATTCTTAAAAGAGCCCAAACACGACACGGCTGTATTGTTTCGTTGAAAAGTTTCTATGACTACCTTTGAACATCATCATCACACACTAAACTCCACCTAAAAATATATTAGCGGCTATCTTGTTTCATTAAAGAGTTCATCAGAGCCATCTTCCGACTTCATCATCACGACCTAAACATCCATCTAGGTACCTATATAATACTCATCAACATAAATCCAAAACACCCAAACACGACACCGCTATCTTGTTTTGTTGAAGAGTTGCCGTAGCCACCTTGCGACTTCATCATCACGTTCTGAACACCCACCTACGAATATAGTTCTCGTTGAGATAAATCCAAAAGACCCAAACATGACACGGCTATCTTGTTTCGCTGAAGAGTTACCATGACCACCTTTCGACTTCATCATCACGACCTAAACATCCATCTAGGTATATAATACTCATCAACATAAATCCAAAACACCCAAACACGACATCGCTATCTTGTTTTGTTGAAGAGTTGCCGTAGCCACCTTGCGACTTCATCATCACGTTCTGAACACCCACCTATGAATATAGTTCTAGTTGAGATAAATCCAAAAGACCCAAACACGACACGGCTATCTTGTTTCGTTGAAGAGTTACCATGACCACCTTTCGACTTCATCATCACTTCTTGAACACCCATCTAAGAAATTACTACTCGTCAAGATAAATCCAAAAGACCCAAACACGACACGGATATCTTGTTTCGTTAAAGAGTTGCCATGACCACCTTCCGACTTCATCATCACGTCATCACGTCCTAAACACCCATCTAAGAAAATAGTACTCGTCAATATAAATTAAAAACACCCAAACACGACACGGCTATCTTGTTTCGTTGAAGAGTTGCCATAGCCACCTTTCGGCTTCACCATCTTGTCCTGAACACCCATCTAAGAATATAGTTCTCGCCAAGATTAATCCAAAACACCCAAACACGACATGGCTATCTTGTTTCCTTGAAGAGTTGCCATGGCCACCTTCCGGATTCATCATCACGTTCTGAATACACATCTAATAATATAGTTCTCGTCAAGATAAATCCAAAACACTCAAACCCGACGCGGCTATCTTGTTTTGTTGAAGAGTTCCTATGGCCATCCTCCGACTGCATCATCAGACCAGCTCCATGGTACCATATTATTGCATTGTCATCGAAGTTACGTAGGTATACCAAATTTCAGCCCCATCAAACACCGGGAAGTACTTCAAATCTAGCTCAAAAGATTTGCTAACATACAAACTAACTAACAAAAAACTAACTAAAATACATTGCAAGCTAAATAAAAGCTTGTGAAAATGTTGTCTAAAGCAAATTATACGTCTCAGAGTGGTTTTTTAAAAATGAAATAGTTGAAAAAATAGGTCTATTCGTTACGGTTGCCGTTTCAAATCCCACACGTCACAAAACTATTTTTTCCTTTTGAGTTTCATGAATTATATATTTATGTAAAGTCCCCTGCGAAACAGCTTTGTTCGAGAGAAAGATAGATAGATAACTCTTTATTGTACATCAAAAAACATATTTTTTACATAAACATTTAAAAAAAGGTAATGTACAATGTATCGCTAAAAGCAATCTCTTACAGGCTTGTGTGAGGTTTTTTTTACAAAAGTTGTAAGTACCACGTGCCGCAATGCATTATTTTACTAGTATCGCCTTCTTCATCAATATATGTCGCTTAATCAATAGAAATCTGAAGATTATTTGCAACACACAAATTATATCAACATCTTCGCTGTGATTACGACGAATACGACGTTCTCCAGTAAATAAATAATGATCACTCGAATTAAAAATGCTCCGCCCTTAGTGCTTCACTGAAAAAAAAGTTCCTCAAGATGAAAATGTTCGCTCAAATTTATTTATTAGAAATCTTCTATAACGAAATACCAGTCGTTCAGTGATCAAGAAATATCCGACCTCTACAAACTTGAAATAAAATTTATTAGCTTGAATTTTTTTTTTAAATCCTTTCATCATCATCATCAGCCTATCGCAGTCCACTGCTGGACATAGGCCTCTCCAAGGGCACGCCACCTCATCATCATCATCATCAGTTCTTGAATAGCATGTCATTCTATGGCCTTTGCATTTATAGTAAACTAGGGGTCGCCCGCGACTTCGTCCGCGTGGTAATTTGGAACTTTCCCTGATTTTGCAACATATCTCAATTCTGTTCCGCTTCTATTGATCATAGCGTGATGTTATATAGCCTATAGCCATCCTGGATAAAATGCACTATTCAACGAAAAAGATTGTTTTTAATCGAACCAGTAGGTACCTATCTTTCTGAGATAAGCGCGTTCAACCAAACCAACAAACAAACTCTTCAGCTTTATAATATTAGTATAGATTAGTTTTTGCCCGCGGCTGAATTTTCTAATGGACCTTAAGCTATAACATTGTAAAGTTTCATCATCTACTATCTATCTATAAAGATAAAGTTTCCTACTAATAAACTTTCGTGTTTATTAACCGACTTCAAAAAAAGGAGGAGGTTCTACGTTCGACTGTATGTATTTTTTTTATGTATGTTCAACGATTCTATCATCAGATTCTGACTTGGTGACAATGGGACCACCATTCAAATATAAAAGAATTTTGAGAATCGGTCCACTAATCGGGGATCTCCCGCATTTGAGGAACGATTCTCAAAAGTATAAAATTGTCAAAAAAGCCAAGCTGAATTTTAGGTGACTGGATAAACCTAGCATCGACTTCAATCTGTATTCGGTTATTTTTAGCTGTTTCAAGTCAGTTCATTTTTTTTAATTATTAGTAGGATTACCAAGACCAAGTTACTATATGGTATACTGACGAGAGTAACCCAATCCTTATTCATTTTTAGGGTACAAATTCCTTCACATACTTTAATCTTCTGCAGATCGAAAGAATATATAAGTACTGTCGGTAAAAGGATTCTTACACGATGCCCGATGGACTTAAAGTCACTTCTAGTAAAGTACCTAGTAATACACTACTATATGAGTAGTTCTGAAATTTTTGTTAAGACTGATTATTATTTTTAAACGGCATCTGTAAATAGTCATGTTGTAAAAGTCTATTGACGCTTGTTAATAACTCTCCATAAACAATAATAATAATAAATATGCTTTATTGTACACCAAATGTTAAAAATACGGGCAAGAAATCAATAAAATACATCGAACAGTATGTACAATGGGCGGTCTTATCGCTATAAGCTATAATCTCTTCTCTCCAATAACGATTTGTTAAACATCAAAATTAATCAATTGATCAAATAATCGAATATCAATTGATCGACCACTACATAAATCGAATGTTCATAATATCGAATGGTTAGATGTTCGATTTATAGTGGTCGATCAATTGATATTCGATTATTTGGCATTCGATTCGGCGTACTACCACAGATTACTTAATAGTTACTACGTAACAGATACATCACTCCCATACAAAACCGAAAATACCTACGCCATAATAGCCTACAAATTCTTAATAATAATACCTGCTGTTCGCAGCGAAAAGAAATGTACCATAAGTACGCGAACAAAGAGTCGAGATTGTGTTGCCCGCCGTGCGACTCACGTGCAAGCTCGTCATCACACGAATGCGGTAGGGTTGTCTTTCTAACTTTCTCGTAGATTTTTAACAAAGAGTACCTACACGCAAGATGCATTTTAAAATTACTAGGTACTACTAACTGAAGCCAGCTGAAATGCGTACCTACTTTCAAATAACGTAACGTACCTTTTCATCTTTCGGCAATGAAAAAAAGTCATTTTTTTATTTTTCTCTTGACTATGACATCCAACGACTTCACAATAATTAACCATCGTGTCATTAGTCAAAACTTAATAATATTAACTTAATATACGTAGTGTTCGTAAATATCGTATGCGTTTTGAGCGGGAAACGTGCTGTACCGGCTGTACGCGCTCTGAGTCGCGTGCGGCAGCCCCACTGGCGATCGGCTCGGTTACGAGCTACATAGCGGTAGGCACATAACGCGTAACCTTGAGCGAGTGACGGAGGCCTGGTACTACACCCACTGCAACCTTATCATTTTTAGTATAAACATACTACATAATGTTAGCAAGTGACAGAGTCCGATTATAGTTACGAAGAAAAAAAGGAAACCTTAAAGCCTGATGAGCTTGGTCTATATATTTATACGAATAAGCTCATTTTTGCACGCTTATAATAACGCAGCGCGGAGACACGTACCAATATGTACGAGTTCAGATTCGCTTATGTATTGTTTTAGTTACTGATTAAACAAACTATTTCGCACGACCACGTTCGGATACGCACGTGCATACCCTGTACTCGTACCTCGTACCTATGTTATTTATGTGCGTGCCGTCAAAATACGAGCTTATTAACATTGGAAATACGCTCAATATGTAAACAAAACAATGACGAGAACGACGAAAATTTCTTAAAACAATACAGCAAATGATTGAGTTATTTTAATCCTATCTTAAGTCTAGCTCCTTACTCGTGACTATATCATTTAAGTGATTGGCGAATAAAATGTCCATTGAACGGCTAGCTTTGTAATATGGGGACGATAATGAAGTGACTTTTTTATTTCAACAATTGAGAACTTGCAGAACCTTTTCCTGTGTGATTTTATCTTTATAGCTCCCTTTTATAGGACGTTTGTTTTAGATTGTTTTTTTCCTCGCCGTAACGCTAATAATAATAATAAATAATGACCTTCTATCTGAATTTCGGTTTTGCGGCTAATCTTGAAGGTGAGTGAGCCATTTGTGCGGAAAATATTATAGTTTACAAACGTGTGCTTAAACATAGGTGCAAATAGTGGATATTTTAAAAGAAAACATAATTAATAATGAGGTTTCCTTTAAAAAAAATCATCTAAACTAACATTAAAAGAGAAAATAATTTATTTTTTATTGGTTGTTTGTTACGATTTAACTCAAAAACGGCGTTTCGGACCTAAATCCGTATTTAATAATAATAATAATCATTTATTTTCTCTTCACAAGGTTACATCATTCTAGGTAGGTATATGATACAGTTAGTGGTAAACATTTGGTCATAACATTGTTAGAGACTGGTGCCTGAAATAGGTTTAAAGAAAACCTGTGACACAGGTCACCAGGAACCTCCCGCGGTTAGAGCTTGTTTTTTAAATTTTAAGGTACATACTAAATGAAGTAACTAGTCAGATTATTACAATAAGTGAATGCAAAGTTTGTCCGATAAATGTCTTAAACGACCGGACAGAAAACCATCACTTGTTTCGTACGTCACAGTCCAAAACGCTACGTAAAACCTAACTGTATAACTAGAAATGTAGACTGCATTATTTAAACTAAGTGCATGCTATTAAGAAGGCGAACATTACCCATTCTATCCCTGCCTGCTACTTATCGTGGGTAGGTATAATAACACTGTTACTGCGCTTCTAATACGGAGCTTTTGCCCTATGTACATAATACATAGATAATTTTTATTAACATACGTAGAATATTTGATTCGTTTTTTGTTAGTAGAAAACAAAATAGATGTAAGTGAAATTGAACATTAAATTGGTTAAAAAATGAAGATTGAAAGAAGTTACAACATTACTAGTTATAAAGTTAGTAACTGTACAGTCTGTTAGCATTAAACTTTAATGTTTTACATGTATTGTAATAAATAAAATAAAAAAAGTTTTGTCCCTTGTGGGGTAAACAAAGCCACAACCCTCGTGCACAACTTTCGCTATAATTAAAATAGCATAAGAAGTAAACTCAATATTTGATCAACAAAGAAGTTATATGTCTTCTTACATTTGTTTAAGACATGTTCCTAAACAAATGAAAGAAGACATAGTATATAAATCATACCTTAGTTGTCAGTAACTCTATTGCACTTACTACTATTAGGTAGGTATATATAAAAGCAAAAATTTAAATGGATGAATATTTGGAACTCAATCACGGCAGAACACGGATGAAATTTGGGGATTAAAAGTACAAAGGCTTTTAATCCCTAAATGTAGGTAGGATAGATTTGTTTTTGATAAATCTAAGTAGTTGTTTCCATAAACGCTCTTTGTTTTACAAAATGTGGTTGAAAACTAAATTGATGATGTTCGTTTCAAAGATATATTGTCACTTTGACAATTTGTCTTATTTAAATAAGACTCCTAAGGGACGCGACACGAAAATTACTTTCATACCTCTGAAATTGGATGGTATAATCAAAGTGGACGTACTTCCATTTCTCGCCACGCATACTAAACGCGGATAATGGCATCGTTGTTTTTCTCTTTCTATTAAAGATTGTAACTATCTGGCGATTAAAAGAGTGGCCTAAGTTTCTTGCTAGTTCTCAAGGCCCCACGTCAGTGAACTAGCCGTAGGAAAATTTTTGTTAACATCATCTTTCTGGCTTATTCATAATTTATGACCTTCATAAGTGTTACTTTGTAACCTAAATGAATAAATGAATTTTGAGTTTGAGTTTAACCACAAAAGAAAAGAACAAAACTATAAAAAATATCGTTGTAGATTTTTTATAGTAGTAAGTCTGCTTACGTGATGCATTGGCAGTATGGCTGTTGTGCAATGTTGCCGGGTTCGATTATTGGGTCGGGTGGTTTTGGGTTATTCCGATGAAAGTTATTGATAACCTATCGAACGGGTCGTATACAAAAAATTATACGGCCTGTCTGATAGTAAGTAGTTACCGTAACCATACGTTTGCAACAACAGGGGTATCACTCGCGCCGACTATTTAAAAACCTTCTTAGCCCGTTGGTCTAGTGGTTAGTGACCCTGACTGCTAAGCCAGAGGTCGTTGGTTCGATTTCCACACATGACATAACTATGAGTTATTCATAAATGTTTGTTCGTAGTCTGGGTGTAATATGTGTCAATGGATTTTATGTTTGTAAAATCCTCGGCGACGCATAGCTTGTTCCCTAGTGCGAGATTTGTCTTAAAATCAAACTTATTTACTTATTTCTTGAAGAACCCCATGCTATAGTTTATCTATAAAATTTTATTTCTGACTAGCTGTTGCCCGTGGCTCCGCCCTTGTAGATATTGGTTATCGCGTTAAAAACCTTTTCGCTATTCCAGACTATAATCTATCTCTATGCCAAATTTCATCCAGATCCGTTCTGTAGTTTAAACGTGAAAGAGTAACAAACATACGTACTTACATCCATCCTTACAAACTTTCACATTTATAATATTAATAGGATAGGATTAGGTATAGCCATGCGTAGACACATATTATCGCATTTAAACCTTTAGAACAAACCATCTACATAAATAACCCACGAATTACTCAGACGGTACTAAATGTTTACTAATATACAAGAAAACATGTTTGTCTTGCTTGCTAAGGTATTAATTGCGTCTTACGGCAAACATTCTTAACTTGGTAATATATTACCAACGAGTAAACATACTTAAATTAATGGGGGTATTCTGTAACTCGTCCTAAGTAATGCTGCAAAGTTGTGTAGCGGTAAAAGGTAAGATGTGCTATGAAAATGCGCTGTGCGAGGAAGCTCAATGATGCACCGATAGTGGAGGGAGAGCCAGCAACTTTAGTCATTTTATAAGTCTTGAAAATGTATAAACTAACTCTTTTATACCTGCAGAAAAATAAAAAAGTTCTTCTGGCAACCCTCCGCGGCGGATGTTTAACCCTATAATAACAAAGAGGGTGAGAAATAAAACCTAAACTAAAATAATTAATTTAAAATAGAAAATACTGCCAATATCATTTACTACAGATACAGAATACTACAGAATACCAGAACAGTAATATTTTACCGACATTAACAACGTTCTTGAAAGAGGGATGATTTATATAATATGACAGCGTATTATTACTCATTTTAGATACTACAATAAAACTACAAAGTATTACAGCAATGAAATGAACAAGACTGAACATTAGTTTTAGCGTTACTACAAAAAGGGCTTATTTATAAGGTTGTTTTAGCACGTTCGTAAATGTCCGGTTATATAAGCCGAGACACGCGTATAAGCCCCTTTATATGTACTATCCGCAACGATTGCTACTAAGCCTAACTATAAACCGAATAAATAACTCACGTAATAGTTATGCCTACTTATAGCGTGGCAAAAATAATAATATCCCAGAGTATATTAAAGTAGCTTCCGCCCGCGGCTTTGCTCGCGCGTACAATCCCTCGGGAACAGAGGTTTTTTCCGGGATGAAAAGTAGCCTATGTGTTATTCCAGACTAAAATCTATCTCTATGCCAAATTTAATCCAGATCCGTTCAGTAGTTTTTGCGTGAAAGAACAAACATACATGCTTACTAACTTTCGCGTTTATAATATTGGTAGGATTCATCACTTTGATTATAAACATGTTAATAATCAAATGATATCAATGAAATAGTATCTAATGCCAAACTCATTAGTTGGCATTATAGGTTTGGCAAGTAAAGGCATGCATTTAATATACTTTGAGATCCTACTAATATTATAAACGCGAAAGTTTCTAAATATGGATGGATGTTTGTTACTCTTTCACGTAAAAACTACTGAACGGATCTGGATAAAATTTGGCACAGAGATAGATTATGGTCTGGAATAACACAAAGGCTACTTTTTACAGCGATAACCGACATCCACGCGGGCGGAGCCGCGGGCAAAAGCTAATATGAAATAAGTAGAAACAGGCACCCCGTAATTCGGACAATGTTTTTTGTCTTATATACGAGTATATTCACCTACTTTTTATACTATCAAGGAGGCTGTCCGTGTGGTGACGGATTAAGAATACAAATTTCACCACCCCGTTACAGCCTGAGGGTGTCGTAAGAGTCGACTAAGGGAGTAAGTCTGGCAGACAATATTCACCGCAAGAGAGGGGAAACTCGAAACAACACCCTAAACCAACCCGTTTGGCCAACGTGGTATAGTAGGCTAATATCCCTCCAAATGTATCCAGGAGACCCGTGCCCAGCAGTGGGATGTTAATGAGTTGAGATGACGATAAGCCCAATCTGTAAACGTCCTTATTGTAGTTATTATTAATTCAGAGCAAAAATCACAATGTCAGGGTTAATAACCCCGACCGTCTAGCAGACTAAAATACAAGAATTTATATTTTATAACTCAATTTAAAAGCTTTTAGTTAAAACATTTTACTTATTATTTCTACTGGTATACCTACACACAATATACATATATTGTGTGTATACAGGTAGAAGAAAGAAAGAAAAAAAGAAAAACAATTTATTTTTACAAACAAATAAATATATAAAATAAAAAAGGTACATATATATTAGGGATTTTTATATATTACTAGCGGCCCGCCCCCACTTCGGGTTGAACTATTTTCAGCCATTCACGCGTGATGCCGTGACCAAAGAAAATAGGGATTCATTTTTATATATAAAGAATTCAGCGGTGGTGGCCGAGTGGGAAAGTAACAGACTTGCACGCAAGAGGTGCGAGTTCGAACCCGGATGGCAGTACCAATGTGAATTTCACTCTATTAACGGTGAAGGAAATCATCGTGAGGAAACCACATGTCTTAGAAGAAATTTTAAAGACATGTCTGATTCACCAATCTGCATTAGGCCAGCGTGTGTGAATTAAGGCCTAAGCCCTCTCTCTCTCTCTCTGAAGACCGTGGCGACCCGTGCCCAGCAGTGGGACATATATAGTTTATTTTATTATTATATACTAGTGGCCCTCCCCGACAACGTCCGGCCGGCTGATTCTCTAAGGAACAGCGATGGCAAACTGACAGTTGTGATTGCTCGGTGACGGCACAATCTATTGACTAAACGTCAAAAAGGACTCTTACGGAATACCGATTTTCAATCTGACAGCCAGATTTTGCTCGGTTTTTGCGGTGGCTCGGTTTTTGCTTTTACGGGGTTCCCGTAAAAGCAAAAACCGGCCGGTTGCCGGTTAACCTATTTTCAGCGCAACTTTCTTTTTTTTTTACATAAGAACTTTCTCCTGACAATAACAAACACATCAAAAAAGAATTAGTGAAATCGGTCCAGCCATTCACGCGTGATGCCGTGACCAAGGAAAATAGGGATTCATTTTTATATATAAGATAAGGGAATAACATTTTAAAAGATTTTTAGTGAAATTATAGAGACAACGTACATCCAAAAACGAATAATTTAGGGTGTTACAAAGGTACTTTTGCGTTTTTCGTTAATGTATCAAAAACGGTGCGTCCTAGGAAAAAAATCCTTCGACTCAAGAAAAGTTTTTTTTTTTACAAAAAAAAAGAACTTTACATTTTTTATCTTTACACTTTTTCCGAATTTACAACAATGAGGGGTCATTCACTCTCTTGCTTTTAAGCCCTTCGTTGACTGGGCTAATAGGTAGGTAGGTATTTGAAATCAAGTTTCTACAATTCAATAGAATTCAATTACATTTTGGCAAGGGTTCCTTGCCAAGTTGTAAAAACTAAAATATCTTTTATCTTCAATTTTATACGAAAATTTCTTTCTTTTATAAAATAACGCAATATGTATACGTATGTATGTTACGTTTTTCGCTTTTATATAACAAAGGGAAAAGTTTATGTTGGAAAGTTTCATGATTGGCTAGAACAAGGGTTGTGGGTGCTTCATGCATAAAGATATAGTTATAAATCACGGTGGAAGCATTTTTATGGTGAGAGCAGCCATGAAAGTGCTGATATAGCTATAAAATAAAGTGCTATAACCGATTCGTTTATATTATGGTATATCTATTTTATCGATCGGTTATTTTTTGACACTAGCGAAACCAGGCCATGTTTCGCTGTGGCTCAGTCTGATATAGTTACTTTGAAATTACCCGTTCCCGTGGGAATGGGATCATCACCATCGTCATCGTGATATCAGCCAAAAGACGTCCACTGCTGGACATAGGCCTTTCTCAAGGATTTTCACAACTCTCGATCCTGAGACGACCTTGTCCATCGGTTGCCCGCAACCTGTACCAGGTCGTCGGTCCACCTTGTTGGAGGCCTACCCACGCTTCGTTTGCCCGTTCGCGGTCGCTACTCTAGAACTTTTATTCCCCTACGGCCATCATTTCTGAATATATCAACGGAATCCTAATTCATGCTTTTATATAAAAGTTAAATTGCAAGTATTTCCCAATACTATCAGTAGTACCTTGAAAGTCCCATTAAAAATCAGTCCATCGGTTGCGGAGATTCTCGAAACAAACAGACAAAAAGTTTAAAATTTTATGTTTGGTATAAAAGCCGTAACATTTTCTTAAAATAATAGACAACTGTCCTTGTCTGCACATTTTGCGAATACAACATTTTGCAAATTCAACATTGTAGTCTAAAAGGGTCTTATCTAGTCGTTTCACTGAAATATTAACAGCTTGGTCTTAGTTTTATGTAGGTACCATTATACCCATATTTAATTATAGTTGTCTATGTTAAGGGTCAAAGCCACTTTTACGATGGATATAACATTTTCTATAATGAAGGGCTTATAACTTTATATAGAGCGCATTAACATACAAAATTGCAAGGTTTAAGGTCATTAACATTTTGTGTTGAGAACGAAAATAACTACGATTTATTTGTGTTAATGGTGGAAGTCGAGTAGAGAAGTAACTAATAGTGATTCTTTTTCTTACCACTAATATTGTAAATTATACCAAATTGTAAATGTTATACTCTGGCGATTAAATAGAGAGGCCAGAGTTTCTTTGCAATTCTTCTCGAGGCCCTAGTCAGCGAATTAGCCATAGGAAAAAAATATGCTGGTATTTGTTTTAATGACGTCCATAAGTATCATGCATTTGATCTAAATAAATAAATGAGTTTGACTTTGATTTCTTATAATTTGGTTAGTGGTCAACCTAGTGACTCATTTATTTAGAGCGCCTATATTTGTGATCTAACGACTGTTAACAGTCAGGGCCGACTTTTAACGTGCTCTCCGAAGCACAAAGACGCTCAGATGAAATACCACTATGCAGTGGTAACCCTATAGATAGGTGCTATAGGGTTACCACGCCCTTGGTTGCTTAACCCGCTGATCAAATGATCATCTACCTGTTCGTTAAAAACGAACGAGCGAGTGCACCTAGCTATGAGCTATGCTGTGTTTTATCAATCACATAGGATTATGTTGAGTGGTAACTTCGTTGTCGCAGCTGATTTGAATCCCATAGATCGTAGGTACCTACTATATTAAGTTCAAATTTTGGAGAACCACGGAATGTACATTACTTTAACGAACCGGCCGCGGCAGCGGCAGCGACGAGCGGCGGCGGCAACAACGTTAAACGTTTTAGTTCTCACCGCTCACCGCTCGCCGGTGTCGCTGCCGCTGCAGCGAGGTGTTCGTGACCGGTCTGTAAGAAACTTCTTCACAATTTGCATGCATTGCATTCACGCTTCAGCATCATAAAGTTCTTTATAGTTGGCGCTTTAGAATTTCTCTTACAGTCTACACTGTTGCTGTGAATATCGTCTTCGACAAATTTTCTATTAAAACGAGAAAAGAGAACTAATTTGCAAATAAACATAAACATTCAATACTATGCCCTGATTTTATCTGGCTTCCAATATAAATAATTTATTCCTATCTAGTTAGCCGGCGCCGTAGTTATTTTTGATTTGTTTTATGTTTATCATTAAATATAAAAGTTCAGAAGGAAGTTGTATCATAGACATGAAGATATTTTACGACCTGTATCTTTGACGCGGTATAACATTGTGACGTCACATACTTGTAAACGTTTACATAGATACACATTAGGACTACATTTGCAGTATAACTAGTGTTGTAGGTTCGATTCCCACACGGGACAAAACTTTGTGATCCATTAATGTTTAGTACCTGGATGACTGGTTTTTTTTTAAATTAAAATTGTTACTAAATTTCATGAAAATCGTTGGAGCCGTTTTCGAGATTCAGATTATTATATTGGTCGTTTAAAGGTATTAGATTCTGAGTCTTAGTATGCTTTGTGTAAACTGTATATTAATTGTACTCCGCGATACAAGGCTTGTTCTCAAGTGCGGGATTTGTATTTTTTAAAAAGTAGATGAATAAAGTATGTAAGTTTGAGAACGGCCCCGGAATGTACGCTCGTCTTAAATGTTGTAATTCCAGCCATAATTAAATTTGGTAATTACTTTTGCCCGCATTGGCCGCTTCACCTCGGAGTTTTATTCAGACGAAAACAAATAAATGTCTTAAAATGAGATCCACAAGCAAATTAAAGTCGGTCTTCATGATTAATAGATAGATTTCGCTGTACAATCAATGCTTTATATCCAGCTTCGTAGAAGGTCGTTTGTTATGTTTCTTTCTTTCTCAAAGGTACACACAGCAACGGAGATGCCGGAGATAGTTTTCTTAAAAAAAAATCTTTATATAGCGGCCCAGTATACATATCTCTGTTGCCCTGTGTACATAGTTGTCGTGTACGTAGTTCCTAAAATAGACATTGAAGTGAACAACAAAAGAAAGTAGTACGGAACACATACAAATAGTGTTTAGTAATCTACTCGCTTTATCCAATCGATTCAGGACGAATTCCTTTCAATCGGTACGATGTCGAGTTGATTCGATTGAATCAAATTTCAGCTAAGCCTGTGGCAAATCCCCGAACAATATTTTGAATTAAAATTGTGTTTTGTTTTTATTTTTGTCAGGGGATCAACATAAAACAACCAATCTACGACAGGCATGGAATTGTAACTAAAAAATATTTTGAACTCCGATGCAAAAAAGGGTGTTAAAAGTTTTTAAGCCTCTGTATTTGTTTGTGGTTTTCAATCGCTTAAATAGATGAAGCCATGCGTTATTGTACGTTGGATAGCAGTGGTTTAAGCCGTTTCGAACTATAAGCTTTTCAGCCGACAACGTTTGAGATAGACTTGACAAAATAAAAGGCTTCTATTAAATAGATCTGTCCCCATCTAACGCTAATATTTACGCCCTTCAATTTGTCCAAAAATATTACATTCAAAACATCTTATGTACCTACTAAAAATATCAAGCTCCATTTACGAAGCCCTTAGATGTCAGAAATTGTTATAAGAATTTGCTATTAAATTCCGACCTTAGTTTATGAATGACGTGCCCCTCGATAAAATTACAAAACATTTATTTTAGCTGCCTTTTAGACGAAATCAGACAAAAGTGTGATGATAAAACATCAAGGGTTACATAAGCACGGCACAATCCCACAGAATATCCTACTAATATTATAAATAAGAAAGTTTGTGAGGATGGATGTTTGTTACTCTTTCACGCAAATTCTAATGAACATTATGAAACTACCTACCTAACCTACAAAAAGCACAAAAGCTTTCTTTATTTTCTTTATTTTTTTTATATATTTCATTTTACAAAAACCTAATCTACGCGGGCGAATCTGCGCTCTGTTATTATATATAGAACGCTATGAAAGAAAAGATCAAATAAATCTACGCACCTAAGTACTTGCCCGTCTAGATCTAGATCTATTTATCATTTTTAGCCGTCCGGCATGTGTACTCGTATGTGTCGGCTTTAAATACATTCATGTAGTATATTCAAAGTTAAGGGTTTCCAATGATGCAAAACCGCACTATATAACGTACGCAAATATATTTATGACTAAAGCTGAGTACTGTCTCCAATGAAAATCCTTGAAACTAAGGAACTATGTGAACTCTACAGAAATCTGTAAATTGGGTTATTAAAACTTTTAAACGAATCCGTTGTAGCGGGTAGCCTGACTCGCCTTCCTCCTCGTAAGGAGTGAAAAGAAGGAAATAAACGAAGCTTAGAAATTCATAACACTTGCGGAAGAAGTAGTAGGTAAAAACAAACAAATTATAACATTACCCTTTTTCCCCAAAGACATAGGCAGAGGTGTATGACACTAAAGTTTCGCCAGTTATGCTATACTGGCCACTATTCTAGACTAGAAGAGAGAATTTGTGGTTAAAATAAACTCAATATTGCAAATTGCACCACTGAGGTTTTCAATACACAAATTATTTTCAAATCGATTGCTAAAAACTACCAAAACACTATTTCTAATAAACTAGCCATCAATTTAAAAAAGGGCATTCAAATTCCTTCATTCATTTTAGAGCTACGAAAACACCGACTAACATAGGCGTCAAACTTATAACATTGGATTTTTGACCTTGGAGGTTAATTAAAAATTTCTGTGAACTATCAAAATGTGTAGAATACATATAGATACGAGTGCTTTTATATGGCTAGCTAACTGGGGTTACCTAATGTGTTGCAAATTACCTCTAGAATAAACACTTTGAAAGGTTACGTCGAGCTACCCATCGCCTTCTGTATATACTCGTATGTTTGATGACAAAAGGTCCTAAGATAAGAAATGGCTGCTTGGCAATTTTAACCTTAGAGTATTTTGTACAAGGTCTAAATTTCCACACAGAGTTATCTCATTTCAAACTTTGTTTACATTGAAGCTGCGATATGATAATTTTCAAGATAGTCATACAATTTCGTTCCCATTCATTCGTTTCACAAGTTTAATAACCGTAATAAGTTGAATAGCTAAGATAAATAACATCGCATTGGGCAATCACATTATATTTGCCTTTCTGCCTGTACGAAATTTGAAATGCGCAACTGTTTCGCGGAGAAACAAACTGCTTTCATCTGAAGAACCTCGTTATACACGTTATATTATTTTGGGCGGTTCGGTATTTCAGATATTTTTTAATGCATTTAAACATCATTACGCTTATCTCATATTAGGATAGGCAAATACACGGGTATAATTTGATAAAGACATACTTATTTAGTTTTGTTTAAATTAATCGACCTCTTCAAACGTTGGTTCCGGGCACTTGATTTGATCTTGTTTTAGCACATTACAATTCTAAAAAGCATTATTGCTTTTTATAATGTTATCCCAAGGTACTTGGAATAACTCACATACGATCTGATACCAAACTAGACTGTAATATGGCAACCAGACATCCGATAAACCTACTTATATATTTCTAAATTCTCTAATAAATAGTAACATGAAGCTGTGTCTCCCTTACTGAATCTGGTTAAATTTTTACCAAAGAAAAATAATCATGATTCGAAACTCGTACTGATACAAATTCACACTATAGAAGCGACCTATTTATGCCAGCTACTTCTACAGTATTGTGACTTCGACGCCTATGATCGAGACAGCTGACTGAAGGTTCCAGAAACGCTTACTTGATAGATGACATAATCGATATCATGGAGTACTCCATCTTTATGTCGTGAATGCTTTTTGTCACAGTCTCGTATATCATGTTTCCTTTTGCATTCAGTTTAGACAGTTTCTGTCCCAAAAATCCTATACCGATAAAAGTAATAACCGTAAATCAATGGGTATTGATGCAAAAATATTCGTTTCTTCAAACGATAAAGGTTTAAAAGTTTGTCATATTTCGTGCTTCACGGGACAATCCTATTAGATTTTGACCCATATGAGCACAGAGTGTGATATATGGATGTTATAAGGAAAAGCTACCCAAATTTTCTTGATTCTCGCAATGTGTTTCAACCAGGAGAAGTTGGTGAAATAGTATTAGAATAGCTAAAGCGTGTATGATGCCCTTCCGATAGCATCATGAACTGTAACCGCTTCAGAGAAGTCGCATGTATTTTTTCTGACTTTATTGTATTAGAAAAGAAAGAAGGAAAAACGTTTATTATTATGAAGGTTTTTTAAATTGTCCCCCTGAGGGTATAACCGCCCCAGGAGGGAGTTTATTGCGATTTTACGCTAAAACAACTGCTATTTGATACAGTTAGCTGGGATTCGTGGCTTAATAGTTAATTATGGTTAAGTGAACTTATAATTAATGTAGTGATAATTTTAACAATTGTTGGCAATAAACTTGTGATGGTAATGTGCGTGGATGAAGTGATGAGAATGGGTAAGGGGTGATTTACATAGATTTTATGGTTTGGTACAATACATGAAGCAAGGTGATTGTGTGGATTAGTCTTGATGAGTATGAAATGAACATAGGATGGAACAGTAACAATTAAAAGATTACGTTACGAGGTGTATACAAAGTCAAACAATTTTAACAATTAAATTAGCATAAGATAAAATAATAACAACTGGCAATAGTTGGTTTATAAACAATAGAATGTAAAACAGAATGTGCATGTTGTACATGTTCGGCATATAAATGCTATCTTAATAATGATTTGAGATAGTATATTATTATCTAGCTAACAAGAAAGAGACAAAAGAAAATAAGTCATACAGAGCATGGTATGTACATTAGAATGCAGAGCATGGTATGTCCATTAGAATATACAGGAGGCACTTATACAATTATGTACAGGGTATAAGCAGGGTACAAATATATGGTTCGTAATTGTGAACAATAACATGTCGACATAAAGTTAATAATATTTGTGTAGTGTGTAAAAGTTATGTGTTATTAAATTGTTTGAGTGTGTTGACTATGTGTGTGATGTGTGTCATGAAGGAGTTGGTGACGTCATCATTAGAGATGATGTCTTGTATGTTATAGGGGTTGATTTGTGTGTTGTGGCAGAGTAGTTCGTGGTGGAGTCGGGTGTGTGTGTAGCGTGGGCATTGTGTGATGAGATGAGTGAAAGTTTGTGTGGATGTGTCGTCGCATGGGCATGTGTCATTGGTGGTGATGTGGAAGCGGTGTAGGTAGTATTTGTGATACCCATGGTCAGTGAGTACCTGTGTTAAGGCGAATGTGTGTCCGGTTTTATGAGTTAATGTGTGTAGGTGTGCGAGTGTAGGGCACCAAGTGCGGATGGTGTGACCCTTAGGGTTGTGAATGTACCTCTCAGCCGCCTGGGCGGCGGCGTCAGTTTTGGCTGCATATTTGGCATAACTGAGGGGGAAGTGGTGGAATGTAGGTTGTGTGGTTTTTGAGGCCGCCGATTTGGCGGCGATGTCGGCAGCTTCATTGCCATGAATTCCTGTGTGAGCCTTAATCCAGACGAACTTGATGTGTGTGTTACTATTATGTAATGTGTTGAGTATGCTGGTCGTGAGTTGGTGTGTGGTATTGGTGTTGTTAATGTCTTCCAGGGCCGATCTAGAGTCAGTCATTATGACGGCCTCCGCGACCTGCTGTCGATGGAGCCAGCGGCAGGCTTGCTCGATGGCTACTAACTCAGCCTGGAAGACGGAACATGTGGAGTGAAGTTTGAACGTCTTTGTGGTGATTTGGTTGTTTGGTGTGTGTATGATGAAGGCAGCGCCCACGAGGCCATCGTGTTTGCTACCATCAGTGTAGATATGGTGTGCTTGCAGGTGATTGGCGAGTATGTTGTCAAGTTCTTCTTGTGTGTGTGCAGTGTCGAAGGGGTGTGGTAGTCTATGTGCTGGGTGAAGTAGTAGTGATGGATGTGTACGTGTGTCTAGAGTAATGTCGTCAGGGAGGTAATTGGTAATGCCTGTGATTCTGGTATGTTCATTTTTGGCGGTTTCTATTGCTTTAAGGTCAAGTGGTGTGAGTGTGGACAGGGCTATGGCATCAGTGGTGTTGATTGTCCGGAAGCCTTTAATGATTTTTAGGGCGAATCCGCGTTGCAGGGCTAATAGCTTTTTCCTGTTGGTGGCATATTTTAATGCCCCTATCCAAACGCTAGAGGCATAGCATGTTATGGGCTCGATTACCCCCTTGTAGAGCGTGTGAATATTCTCGGAGTGTACACCCCATGTGGGACGTACAAACCGGGTGAGTCGGTTGTGTAGCGCTCGTGCTTTGTCAGTGATGTAGTCAATGTGTTGGGTGAAGTGTAGATTATCGTCGATGATCACCCCTAGCACCTTGGCGGTCCGGCTGAATGGTATGTGTGTATTGTGCATGGTGATGTGGAGTAGGCGAGTTTTGTTGGTGAATGCGAGTGCGACTGTTTTTTCCGGTGAGAAGGTGAGTTTGTTGGCAATGCCCCAGGCGTGTATGATATGTAGGCATTGGTTGATGTTGTGTTGCAGTGTGGTGAGTTTTTTGTGTGTGGCTATGAGTGTGATATCATCGGCAAAGGCCTGCAGCTGGCAACCCTCCGGTAGTGACCCGTGTCCTGGCCAGTCACTGGACAAGTCCAGTAGCTCATCCAGGATTAGGTTCCAGAAAGTCGGCCCACATACAGACCCTTGGATGCATCCTCTTGTAAGGTTTTTGGTGGAGGTGGCGTCGGCGTAATGTATGGTGGCTGTGCGGTCGGAGAGGTAGTTTTGTATAATTGTGTAAATGTTCCTGGGGCATTTGACATGTTGAAGGCGTGCGAGTATTGCTGGCCACCAGGCATGGTCGAAAGCAGCCTTAATATCGAGGGAGATCATTGCGACGTGAAGTCCTCGTTGTTTGTGTGTGGTGATAGTGTTGATTATGTTGGTGAGTGCGTGTGTGGTGGAGATTTGTTGTTTGAAACCGTATTGTTTAGTGTTGAATGTGTGTGTAGTGTGTAGGTGATGTGTGAGTCTCTGTGTGATGAGCTTTTCAAGGGCCTTGCCTAGTATGGGTAGTAGTCCTATGGGGCGGTAAGCGGATGAGGAGGTGTAGTCCGGTTTGTTAGGTTTTGGAATTATTTTAATTATTGCATGTTTCCATGATTTAGGGAAAATTGATAGGTATAGGCAGCGGTTTAGAAGGTCGGTGATTAGATTAGGGAAGCAGAGTGTGAATTGGTAGCAGATGTCGGAGGTGAGGTGGTCGGCGCCCGGTGATTTCGCAGGGTTCATATTTTTAAGAACGGTTAGGACTTCGTGTTCGGTGAAGGGGGGTTCGTCGTTGGTGTCAGGTGGGTGAGCGGTTTTGGAGCGAGTGATTTGTTGGAGTGGGGAGTCAGGTGTATCATCTGGGTAGAACTTGTTTAGAAATGCAGTGGCAGTGTGTTGTGTGCATGTGGTGTATGTGCCGGGTGAAAACTCTCTTAACTCTAACTTAGAAGTCCTTAAGCCATATCCAGGATTCTGTCATCTATAAATTGTACCTCCTCATCACAGACGGTGATTGTTCAACGTCCGTATTCTAAATGAATGATGTGATGTGTGTAACAGTACTCAACCGTAATAATGTGAAATATAACAAATACTCGTAGTTTATCTCAAGGTTTCAAGGCATTCAGAGTGTTACAGAGAGGATATGAACGTCGTTTCTATGTGTGTGACGATGTAAATTGAGGAAATCCGTAAAATGAGTACGGCATATGTATATGTGACAATTCTAAGAATATATTTTTGAATATCAGTCGAATCAATGATATTATAGTAAAAAAATACGTAGATATCATACTAACACCTGGAAATTATTGCCGTCAACAGTAGCTCACTATCTCTTTCTATATCATTACGTTCCGTATTATCTATTGCATTCATACTTGCAATCTATAAGCAAGTACGCACCAAAACATGTTAACAAAACTGATGGCCGTTTATTTATTAAGCTAGCTTATCTTTCTTCACTTAGATGAGTGGAATGGTGACTCTGTAAGTAGTCTAAGTGCAACTTCCCCTCTTTTGGAATTGTTCTCCAAAACCATGTTTGTATCCATAAATTATAGATGGTAATAAAATATGTGAAGATAAGTCTTTGTTTTTCCACGAAGGAGTGAGAGATTTGGTATATCTAGTTAAATTTTTGTAGAAGGTGCAAAAAGCTTTTTCTTCAACTTTTGTAGCTGTTACCTGCAGTTTCGCCTGCGTTTAACTTGGATTTCGTCCCATCTCATGTTTATTATTACTAGCATGCTCCACTTGAGTCATAGCGTAATGTTAAAGTAAGCCTATAACTTTCCTCAAGAATTGGGTCTGTATATATACAAAACAAACTAACTCTTCTGCAACTGAACTGAACTGAAACGGCAACGTAAAAGTTTAAAAGTTAGAATTCCAGATTTACCTTTTCTGGGAGGCACAAAAACTAGGGTGCGCTTTGGACATCGTAAATACGGTAATAAATTTTGCCTTGTAAATGCGAGGTATATTTATTGAAAACTACATTTATGATTTTCATGTATGCATTGCAAACGTTGCGCTGCCTCTCTGCTGCTACGAGTACGGCTACATTATAAAATATTCAAGTGCAGTGCTTGTATACATTCGCAATTGTGCACTCCGCTGATTAAAATTAAACAGATTTCATGTGTTGTTTGTCAAAGGATTTCATTAAAACCGTTATAATCGGATAAAATATAACATCAATAATATTGTCATGTTTATTCATTAATTAACTGCTTATGTTGTTTAGTGGTTAAAGTTGTCTCCTCGCCACCTAATACCATGCCCAGTGATATCATCATCATCAGCCTATCGCAGTCCACTGCTGGACATAGGCCTCTCCAAGGGCACGCCACCTAGCACGATCCTCGGCTTCCCGCATCCAGCTACTCCCAGCCGCTTTGCGAAGATCGTCGCTCCACCTCGCCTGAGGGCGTCCTACATTACGTTTGCCGAGCCGCGGTCTCCACTCAAGAACACGTCTGCTCCAGCGGTTGTCAGTTCTTCGGCAAATATGACCCGCCCATTGCCACTTCAGCTGGCTTATTCTTTGAGCTATGTCGATAACTTTGGTTCTCTGTCGGATCACCTCGTTTCGAAGTCGATCTTTCAGAGAGACACCTAACATAGCCCGCTCCATAGCTCGCTGAGTGACTTTTAATTTATGGACGAGCCGTACCGTGAGTGTCCACGTCTCGGCTGCGTATGTCATTACTGGTAGAACGCACTGATTGAAGACTTTTGTCTTTAGGCTTTGAGGTATTGGCGACGAGAAGACTCGACCTAATTTCCTAAACGCTGCCCAGCCCAACTGAATTCTTCTATTGGCCTCACTCTCGAAGTCGTTTTTACCCATCTGCAAGGTCTGCCCAAGGTAAACATATTTTACAACAACTTCGAGAATGTCACCTTTTACAGCAACCGGTTCCGGAGTTATATGTTCATTGAACATGATTTTGGTTTTGTCAAGATTCATCCAGAGACCGATGCGTTGAGATGAATCAGCTAGGCTGTGCAGCATTTTTTGCAAGTCCTGCGGCGACTCGGCCAAAATGACGATGTCATCTGCAAATCGCAAGTGTGAAATGTACTCGCCGTTTATGTTAATGCCTAGTCCGTTCCAGTCCAACGTTTTAAACATATCCTCCAGCGCGTTGGTGAATAACTTAGGGGAAATAACATCCCCTTGTCTCACCCCTCGACGTAGGTGGATATGTTTAGTCTGCTGGTTCTGTATTTGGACGGCCATTGTTGCGTCGTCATACAGACACTTCAACACTTGGATATATCGCCAGTCAACTTGGCATCGCTGCAAAGAGTCCAGGACGGACCAGGTCTCGATAGAGTCAAAAGCTGCTAAGCACAGGGGCCGATTATACTCATGAGTCTTCTGTATGATCTGCCGCACTGTGTAGATGTGGTCTATGGTGCTATATCCTCCTCGAAACCCGGCCTGCTCCGGTGGCTGGAATTCATCGAGTCTTCTAGCCAGACGATTTGTGATGACTCTTGAAAACAGCTTGTAGACATGACTCAGAAGCGAAATTGGTCGATAGTTTTTCAATTGGGTTTTGTCTCCCTTTTTGAAAAACAAAATGACTATGCTTGTATGCCATGCCTCTGGAGTTCTCCCGGAAAAGAGGACAGAGTTAAATATGTTTTGGAGCTCTTTAAGTATCGGAACACCTCCTGCTTTCAGAAGCTCAGTCGTAACTCCATCCTCGCCCGGGGCTTTTCCATTTTTAAGCTGTCTAAGAGCCATCCCAATTTCGTCAAGGCTAACTTCTGGCAGCTCTTCTGTAAAGTGGCGCGTTAGCATGGGCCTTGCAACCTCATTTTCAGGATCAGGTCGCGAAGACTGTGAGGCGTATAATTGGCTATAATAATCTTCCACTTCCGTGAATACCTCGGGCTTTGAAACGACGAGTTGGCCATTTGTTGTTGTCAGCTTCGTCAGGTGGCTTCTCCCTAAGTGCTGGACAAAAACCTTTGACCCCCGATTCTGCTCAATTGCTTGTTCTATAGAACACGTATTGGAGCACCGAAGGTCATGTCGTACCAGTCTTCTGATGTTTTTGTTGAGTGCCCGCTGTTCTGACAAAGAGGCCGGTGGATTTTCTCGTCGTTTCTTCATAAGCTCCAAAGTTTCCTCGGAAAGTTTAGACTTTCGGCCTGTGCGCCTCATTTCGCAGAATTTTGTACCTTCCTCCCTGAGAATTTCTACCACTTGCTTAAGGTCCCGGTCAACGTTGGTTGTGCTTTCCACGGCAGCAAATCGGTTCTCCAGATTTGACTGAAACGTTTCAGACCATACAGTTTGGAGCATATGAGGTCGGAGCGTGGACTTCAGCAAGCGGACGCGTTCAAGCTTAAAGTTGATATTCAGAGAGCCCCTTACGAGTCGGTGATCACTTCCAGTATTAAACCTATTGATCACTGAGACGTCTCTGAATATATGCTTCTTGTCCGCTATGATGAAGTCGATCTCAATTTTTGTCATAGCGTCGGGGCTCCGCCATGTCCACTTCCTTTGGGGCTGTTTCTTAAAGAACGAATTCATTAAGAAAAGCCCCTCTTTCTCAAGGAAGTTAATAAGCATTTGCCCCCTATGATTTCTGCTCCCAAAACCGTGGGGTCCTACTACCGATTCGCTGCAATTCTGTACTCCCACTTTACCGTTGAAGTCCCCCATGACAACGTTGTAGTGGGCCTTAGTGGTGGAGTGTAAGGCCTTTGAAATGTCTTCAAACATCCCTTCTATTTCATCATCCGAGTGTGTCGAGGTCGGTGCATAAACCTGCACAACCTTAAGGCTATACCTCTCGGATAGTTTGATAACAAGGTATGCAACCCTGTTCGACACACTGGATATTTCTACAACGTTGTCTGCAAGGACTTTATTTACCAGGAACCCAACGCCACCTTGGGATAGCTGGTCACCCTCTCTAAAGTACATAAGGTGGCCCGATTTCAAGGTTATGGTGTCCTCCCCCTGTCTTCGAACTTCACATAACCCAAGGATGTGCCACCTTATCTTTCCGAGTTCTACCTCGAGCTGTGCCAGGTGCTCATCGAGCCGTAACGTTCGTCCGTTGTACGTCGCCAAGGTCAATTGTTTTTGGCGGCCATCCGTAACCCGGGGATTCTTCGCACCCCCTACCCTGCCGTTACCGTGACCGCCGCCATGATCAGGAATAGCAGGGCGGCCGGGAACTAGGGGCCGTGGTTCGTTCTGACTTGCCATTTTGAAGGGTTTACCCATAATCGCCACGCTGGGCATGCGGGTTGGCGATCGCAGGACGTAGCTCTTCGCACCGGTGACGCTGCTGCCCATCACCGGCCTGTGTTATTTAGGCTACGCTCATTTCGAGAAGGATATACCGCCATCTGTCGGTCGCCAGAGCCTCGTCTGTATTCAGCAGGATGACCGCGGGCAGGTGAAGTTGGCTTGAAGCAATTTGATGTTAGTTTGCTCCCCTACATCCCAGTGATATCAGTTCAATTCCAATACGAGTCATTTTTTTTTGTGATCTATAAATGTTTGTTTGTCCGACGACCTGGTAAAGGTCGCGGACAACCGATGGACAAGGTCAGCTCAGGACCGACTGATGTGGAAGACCTTGGGGGAGGCCTATGTCCAGCAGTGGACGTCTTGTGGCTGAGATGGAAAGTTTGTTTCGAGTCTAGGTGTACTCTGTGTCCGTGAATTGTATTTATGTTTGCCTTGAGACACAGGGTTTGTTCTCCAGTTCGGCAATTGTCTATGTTACAATGAGCTTTCATCCACGCTTCGTGCTTTTGAAAGCTAAATTATTAAATTTCATCAAAAGCTGTTCAGCAGTTTCAGCTGTGAATGGCTATCGCTAATCAAACAACCGGGGTCCCTTACACAATGTATAGGTAGATAGGTATATTCCTCCTACTCTAAATGATTTGTTGTACTATATCAACATGACTGACCCGACAATTTATATGCAAATTGAGGCTTTCCATCTTGTTAATGTTAAACACAGACGATAAATAAACCCACCTAACAAACCAATATCTATATATGAAGATAAATCTTATATTGTACGCACGAAGGAGTGTGAAATTTGGCGTAGTTAAGATTATAATAAGACTAGCTGTTACCCGCGGCGCCGCTCGCGTAGACGTAGGCCATCGTGATAGCTGATTCGCTATTCCAGATTGTAATCTATCTCTATGCCAAATTTTATCCAGATCTGTTCAGTATTTTAACGTGAAAGGGTAAAAAACATCCTCACAAACTTTTACATTTATAATATAAGTAGGATACTAATTATCCTTATGCTTAAAAAATTATGATATTTATGTTACCGGTCAAGTTTATTATCACTGCCATGCTCCCCTTGGCTCAAAGCGTGATGGATGACTTGTACTAGTAGTAAATAAAAAATCTATCAAATGCAAAAACTATCTAATAAATTCAGACAATAATGAAACATTTGGCGACTACTAGTAATAATAAATTGAATGTTCTTAAACCGTTTTTGTTATCAATCTCTGCACATTTTAGGTGTCCAATTTTTCTTTTTTGGCGTTAAATTGGATATCGTCAATCCTCTTTTTTGGGTGCTGACAATCGAAGCAATTTGTAACATCAATCAACCTTTTTGAAAGTCATGTGAGGAAAACCCCGCATTTAATTAGAGCCGGGATAAAAGAAATCTCCATATATTACTGTAGCTTTTTGTTTAAAAGCATACAAGATCGTAATTGGGTAGCAATTAAAAGAATGGCCTGTGGCCGTACCATGACGTAATTATAGAGATTTATTTCCAATCTTAATTAAACTTTTATCGATGGTTACGTTATAGCTAGATAATAAAGTTGGCATCGTGCAAATTTCAAATTGAAATAAAACTGATAAAATGATAAATCGCTAAAAGGACGTTGTGGTACGTACGGCTCTTAAGTTTCTTGCTAGTTCTTTTCATGGCTCAACAAACCGGCCGACCAAATTACCTGATATTGTTTTTTCTGGACTTAATTATGACTTTCATTGGACTCATTCAAATTCGTCAAAATAATTTACGAGCGTCCCGTCCAACTTCACATTGGTGCACTTTTTATGTACTCATTTATAAATTAAATTGAAGTGTCTATTTATAATATCAAAATAACGGCTATCTATCAAATCAGTAAAAAACCCTCATCCATAAAATGAGAAACAACTCGTTTTACAATATACACAACCTCACTTCACTTATCACTCGTTTTATAGCGAAAACCGTATCAAAATCTGAGCCTCTCGACAAGTGGCATAACCCATAGTCGAATCGAAAAGTCAAAAAATAAAATGTATGGGATTTGACGTAAGTCTACGATATAATGTCGTAAACTTACGTCAAATCCCATACATTTGCTTTTTTGACTTTTCGATTCGACTATCGATTACTTGTCTAGAGGCTCTGTTGCATAGATTAGAAAGAGAAAGACAGGTAGACAGAGACAGGGACTTAGTTTTATTTATGATTTATACTACGAGTATATAGAGATATTCGGTCAAACGTAAACATTTATATACGTAAGAACCCTATTGAATTTTCGTTAGGCCAAATCATTTTTCCGTCTTCGATCTTCGTATAAAAAAGGTTTAGCATAAGAAATAGGCTAAATAAGGGTTACATGTGAATCGTAATTTATACCCACGGTCCCAGCACTTCCATCCAAATTTCCACGTTACGGTACCGAACTTAGGCTGCTGTCTAAGTAAACAAACTGTTTGCAGCTAACGATGAGCCATGTTAGTCCATCCATCTAATACGCAGTATCAACCTAGCCTATACAAGAAAAGCCTACCGCTATCTGATACTTAGTGTTAGTGCAAATTTAAAATGTTCTGTGGGACATTACTGCTGGAGATGAGGTTTTGATATTTTAATGTAGTCCTTCCAAATAGCTACTGGATGCAAATAGTTTTATGTGGTTAACATATTATATATAATCCTTGAGAGAGACTAAATCCTGCACCTAATTGCTGCACACTAAGGTCGATTTAGTAACAAATATCTTTAATTTTTTTTGCAGAAACAATAGAAATTTGATTTTTTACAACAAATTACTTATCACGTACTTGTTTATCGAAGATGTTTAATTTGCAACGACATTAAACGAATTGCAAACAAATATGACCATTTTGCAATGAGTTTAAATTTATGAGAAACTAGGCCCTTACTTCGCCCGGGTTAAACTATTTTTAGCTCAACTATCTTAATTTTTTTTAACATAAGAACCATCTTACAGTAACGAACATAGCAAAAAAGAACTAGCGAAATCTGTTCAGCTGTTCTCGAGATTTGCGCTTAGCAACACATTCAGCGATTCATTTTTATAGTAAAGATAATATTTTTGCAAAAAGATTGTCCTAAAACCTGCGTTGTTTAATTTGCAATGTGATTGAATCGTCTAGTGTAAATATTTCCTGCGTCCTTATGTAAACGTTATGCTACCATAAGCCAGATATGTATGTGTTACAAAGAACCACAAAATTCAATTAACACGGTCCAAATGTGAGCACTCAGAAAAATATATATCGAATCACATACACATTTAGAATATTCTGACAATATTACATTTTGAATATGTGGCTCAAATGGTGTTGAAGTATTAATAATATGTATCAATCTTTTGAAAGCCAGAAGGAAGGGTGTCTGTTGTCTTTAATTAATGTACTTAATTGAAAGAAAGAAAAGCATTTATTCAAACATACACAGGCTAACAGATGGTAGAAAAAAGATAGACATATAACAATACAAAAAATAAAAGATATCCTGTGTGATGTCAGAAAGGGTCCTAATCTCAGCTCTGTGCTGCGGCATTTTAAACTGAATTGGTGTATTGGATTCGATGATTTTTCACTGCGTCACGTTAAAATAAGTTATGTGATAAGCAAATGATGGCTCGGAAGGATCGACTATACCTACTTAAGAGTACTTACGATTAACGGACACAAAGTATAAAACCAAATGTGAAAATTTGTGTGATCCGCAAATATCTAACTGGAACAATCACGTTCAATTCGAGTTTCGAGTCGGGACAATCGTTTTTAGATCACACAATTTTTTTGTCCCGGGATCAAACCCAACCAAATAGGCCTCTGAACGAACCACGCAGCCTGCCTAAGAGTTTGTATGACCATGACAAAAGCTTTACATATTTTTTATAACATTCTCGTGGTACATCATTCTCATTTAAATTGTAAACGTCCATAATTATGTTCTTCCCAACGGACTCTGGCAACAAAAACCATTAAAAATTCAAAGTAGAATTAACCCAGATCGAGTATAAGCCGGACGATATGAATTGCTGCCGTATCAAAAAGGACAGGTAGGATTAAACTCAGGCATGAAACACCGAAACTCTGAAACTGAAATGGAATATACCACACAAATGTGTACCGACTGACAATTATACAAGTTTCATGTTGGATATCTATGTGTAATACAATTTTCATGATGGTTTGTGGTTGGGGATGTGGATTAGAATTTGTAGAATTTGTTAAAAATTCTTGTAAGGTTGCTTAGGTTTTGAATGATTGCAGGTTAGGCGAGCATGTGATCAACTCACGACCGCCTGTAAATTTTTACATCTAAAGTTTTATTCATATGTATTTTTAGCTAAAGATTTGCATCTGGTTTGCACGGGGAGCTGTGTCAATTTTTCGTACCTAACAACTATAATCGAGCGAGGCAGCATTCTCCTTTTGCGGTGTCGCACGGTGGCTCGGTCAATGTCTCCAATCCCGCGCATCTTAAAGGGACTAAACGCGCTACTAGAGTCAAATTCTGGACTGGATATGTTTGCTGATGATTGGAAGATGATTTTGTCGGCATGCATGAGGTTTTGTGAGATGACGGAGTGAAAGGTTTATTATTTTGTTATTTTGAATATAATCAGTGTAATTGATGGTTTGTCGTTCTGATTATAAATAAATTAACTGATACGAATAAGTACCTGTAAACTAAATAGGCTAAGTTGTGCTCACTGCCATAAACAACAGCCACAGTCGGGTTTTCAGTTTGAAATGATCTTTAATGTCCATGAGGACATACTAGCGAGCAAGCCCGACGAAAGGACCTGCACCTTACGGATAGGAAGACCCTTCAAAATGCATCCCTAAATGAGCGCTGCAGAACTGTACTCACACACAGAAACCCGCTGTGTGTAGTTATTTAGCTGTGGTATTTTGCAAGGTGGAGGTCCTACCCCAGTCAGGCTTGCTTGCTAATATAGTGCCCTACCTTTAACTAAACAAAATACAAGTTAATTTAAACAGACAGATCAATTACACGGCTGAGGCTCCACTTATAAATTGTTTATTCACTTCTCGAAGCCCCTATAATGCTTAATCCAGTTTATCTTAATTGCATTGTTGTCGAAAACAGTGGAGTGGGTATATTGCTTCGGATTTAATAGGCAGAGATGGAGATGACCAATTTCGCAGGACCGATAGCCGCTAATATTTAAAAGGTTCTGGCGATTACAAATTGGAATTAGAAGATGCAGCATAGGTATGTTTCTAACAAAGAAAGCCGAAAATCTGATAAAGGTTGCGGGCACCTGATGCACAAAGTCATAACCTAAGTCAAGTCGTCAAGCAATGGTCGTCTTTCAAAGTCAAACTCATTTAGTTCAAATGCATGATACATATGAACAATTGCCAGCATTTTTGGGCCACTTGGGCCACTCTTTTTAATCGCCTGAGTATAACATTAACAATTTGGTACGATTTCACAATATTTGTGGTAACAAAAAGAGACAGATAGGAATATACCATACAAAAAGAATTTAGGTAGTTAAATAAAAAAGTATTTAATGAATAAGGAAGATCTGAGATGATGATGATCATATATGATCTTCTATATCTGTATGCATTCTGGAAGATAATATTGCTTGAAAAGCATCCTAAATGAGCACTGGAAACCTACTATGCTATTCACGCACAGAAAACTAACTAAGTAATATATATTTTAGACAACTACACCATTGTGTGTAGTCATTTGGCTTTAGTCTTCTGCAAGGTGGGTGTTGGCCTTCTGGTGGAAGTCCTTCCTCAACCGGGCTTGCTCGCTTGTATGGAGCACTACACATTTTATATTTTTTTCACGAATATACATTCTCACATCGCCGCGTCAAATCTCACAGCTTATCGGATTAATTTCATTATAAAATCATCCGTGACTCCCGTGAGCCTCTTCCAAGATATTTATTGCGGAATAAATTGCCAATAATTTATACGATAATGCAAGAAATTGCGTGGAATGTTGTAGGTGGAAATAAGGGCAACAGCGGACGAGATACTTCCATGATGTGCGATGGTAGTTTTGTTTTTATTATGCTAAACTTTTGAAATGTCAAGGATGAAAAAGCTTCATGGCAAGCGGCCAAAATATTGTCCTTGGGTGCAACAAACTTTTAGGGTTCGCTCAGTTCAATGATACTGTTTGTAAAGTCCCCAAAAACTTATTAACTTCACAAACTTGTAAATACATCTTTACAGTTTATTTAAATTATAATAATAATAATGTATCTCAGTGTGACAGACACGCGAGGTCAATTTGTGCTTTTTTCCCATCCCAAAAGTGCCCAATATGCTTAAAGAAATTTTCACTTCACAAAATTGCAATGGTATTTTTCGAATCTGTCGGTGCTTGTTCACCCATAAATTGTCATAAAAATGCATTAGGTGCCACCACTTCTAATCATCATCTCAGCCAAAAGACGTCCACTGCTGGACATAAGCCTCCCCCAAGGATTTCCACAACTCTCGATTCTAAACCGACCTTTTTCATCGGTTGCCCGCGACCTTTACCAGGTCGTCGGTCCACCGTGTTGGAGGCCTGCCCACGCTTCGTCTTCCAGATCGTGGTCGCCACTCTAGAACCTTTCTGCCCCAACGGCCATCAGTTCTGCGAGCTATGTACCCGGCCCATTGCCACTTAATGTTCATGTTCATTTTAAGGCCCACTAGTAGTGAGACTCTACTGAGGCCATCGAGCATTGCGCCAAGATCTTCCATGGTCTCAGCCATGACCACGATATCGTCGGCAAATCGAAGGTGGGTGATGTACGAGGGGTGATCAATAAGTAATGATAAACGGGTATTTTTATAAACAGCAAAATTATAAAAAAAATTGTTATCAGTTCCTTAGTTCATCACGACTTGCCAGACCAAAAATCATATAAATAGGACGGTATTTCACGGAGTTACACTCATTCGAGTACGAGTAGCCGGAGAGATAACACGAAAATGGAGAAACACGAAGTGAGAAGCGTCATCAAGTACCTCTGCTTGAAAAAAATGTCTACCAAAGACATTCATGCCGACTTATCGGAGACACTGGGGGACAATGCTCCTCCATATTCTACAGTTGCACGCTGGTGTAAGGAGTTTAGGATGGGTAGAACATCCACAGAAGATGAACATCGCGAAGGGCGCCCATCGACGTCTTGTTCCGAAGAAAATGTTCAAAAAGTCCAAGATCTCGTGTTAGCTGATCGAAGAGTGACCATCCGACATTTAGCTGAGATCACAGGGATTTCATATGGCAGCATTCAATCGATCTTGACTACTGAAATGAACATGAAAAAGGTCTCCGCGCGTTGGGTACCGAGAATGTTAACCGACGAGCAAAAGAAGAAGCGATTGGACATTTCAAGGGTCAATCTTGACAAATTCCAAGCTGATAAAGAAAATTTTTTGACCCGTTTTGTGACTATGGATGAAACGTGGATTCACCACTTTGATCCTGAGACGAAACAACAGTCCATGACATGGAAGAGGCCATCCTCACCAACACCGAAGAAATTCAAAGTTGCAAGCTCTGCGGGTAAGGTTATGGCGTCCGTTTTCTGGGATGCCGAGGGAATAATTATGGTTGAATACCTGGAAAAGGGGGCCACTATAACAGGGTCTTACTACGCGGCCCAAATAAGAAGATTACGGGAAGCTATCAAGGAGAAAAGACGAGGCAAACTGCGAGCGAAAGTTCTCTTTCATCAAGACAACGCGCCGGCACACAAGGCTGAAGTTGCGACGGCTGCAATTCAAGAAGTTGGCTTCGAACTGCTTGAACACCCCCCTTATTCTCCGGACCTGGCCCCCAGCGACTTCTATTTATTTCCTCGGCTCAAGGAACATCTCAGAGGAACGAAATTTCACGACAACAGTGAAGTGATGGTTGCCGTAGAGGCATTTTGGGAGAGTCAAGACAAGGATTTTTTTTCTAAGGGTATTTCAGGTTTAGAAAAGAGATGGACTAAATGTATTGACTTGTTAGGAGACTATGTTGAAAAATAAAATAATATTTTAACCTGAACCGTAGTTTTTCATACCTATTATCATTACTTTTTGATCACCCCTCGTACTCGCTCCTTACTCATAATAAATTATACATAAAAATGAATATTTGACTTGAAAGTTATATATTTACATGAGCAGCTACGAAACGAAAAACTTTTTGTTTTCTCAACGATTACGCGGAGTAAGCGCCTTATCGAAATATATTATGATGAAAGTCAACATAATAATACTGTTTCCATGTAGTATGTAAATACCTACTATGTATATAAGAGTTGCTTTCATTAGATGTAGTGAGATTGAGTGGAAGATATATTACTTATTGCAGTTATTGCTTAGGAGAAGTACAGATGGTATAAGATAAATTTATCTATATATAAATAGATACAGACAAAACAGTTCTTTCTCTTTTTCTTTCAAACACACACACACATTTAATTTCTAACTAAAACAGTAACACGCAGTTTTCTTAGGTTATTAAAATAAATAAATAGATTGTCAGCTGAGCGCTTTCTTCTGAGATACAGGCTTTGCATAGTTCAGAAGATTGAAGTAGTACCCTAACATAACCTCTCTTTACCACCACAAAGTTGCTGGATTATTATAACATATACTGTGACACTAGTATTAAGAACCTATTTTACTATGTTATCCTTTGTTGCTATGTTGGTGAGAAATAAACTATTTACTATTACTACTACTCTTTTTTGTCGTAAACTTATGTCAAATCCCATGCATTTGCTTTCTATTCGATTCGACTACCGTTTATCCTACTTGTCTAGATGAGGCTGTTACTTTTACTTCATTGTTTAGCAATCGATTTTCTTTTTTTGTTGAGTAGCTATTGACTAGCTTTTTAGTATTATCCCAGAATACTTAATACCCCAATGGAAGACGGGCATAATATATATTAATACTAGCTGTTGCCCGCGGCTTCGCCCGCGTGGATATCGGTTATCGCTGTAAAAAGTAGCCTATGTGTTATTCCAGACCATAATCTATCTCTGTACCAAATTTCATCCAGATCCGTTCAGTAGTTTTTACGTGAAAGAGTAACAAACATCCATCCATCCATTCTTACAAACTTTCACATTTATAATATTAGTTAGGATATTGTGTCAATTTCTAAACCCATCAAGAATTAATTAGCTATCATTATTATCTTTTATGGTAAAACATATCCATGATATTAATTAGGTGTCGATACCTGTCTCGTGCCCATTGATCTTCCTTAATTGTAATCAAGCCATTGTAATCTATTGGATATCGGACGCTTGTTAATTATCTGTTGTTATCTAACCATATCGGATTAACCGTTCCATTGTTCTATATTATAAACAAATGAAAGGTTCACTTAATTAACTCAATATGGTTTATTTTACTATAGAACTGCTGTTTGCAGCTGGCAAACAAACATATGAAATGCCTGATAGTAAACAGATAGGTACCGTAAACGATGGACGCTTGTTATACCTGTCTGGGGGCTTACCAAATCGTTCGAGCAAGAAAGAGGGATAGAGCTATATACGCCATATAGCTCCATCCCTCTTTCTCGGTTAAACAACTTATTATTTAACACGTCATGGTACCCTGGGCTTTGTTCGGGTGTTGCCGACCCAAAAAGTGTTGAAAATTGTAACATAGTCATACCATGACGTATCCTTCGAGCGTTTTATTTTCGATTTTAATTTGAAATTCGTAAGATGTCAACTATATTACCTGGGTTTAAGGTAATCATTGTACGAAATTTATATTTAGATCAAAAATGAATGTGCTATAAGGACGTCATGAGACGTTTTTTGATGAAATATCTCTGAGATATAAAAATAATTTTAAAAAACGCATCTCTAAATAAGCATTTAAGAACTGTTTATTACCAATTGTGATTTTGCCTCAACAATATATAAACGAAGAAGAACTTTTATTTGTGATTCGCAATTACTTTGTCTATTCCCCAACGATCAATTACGTACATAAAACAAGTATGCCCTCACTAATTGAATTAAAAGCTTTTCAAGTGGATTGAACATCACGTCTTTGGTACTATCTAAAGCTAAAGTTGAGTTTCACGAATAGCTACGAAGGTTTTATAAGGCAACACGATAAAAATAGAACCAATAAATCGTACAAAGTTTATTAGTTTCATATCTGAACATGTCTTAGGACTACAGCCCGCAGAAATTATATTTTTACCATCGGCGATCTGCGATTTAGTCGCTTTTTAGAACTTCAATACTGTGACCAAACATTAAATACCGCATACTTAAAACCGCCAAACACGGCGATTGAGTCGCTTTTCGACAGCTCGACACAGCAACGAACGCACACATTTGGATGCCAGTCACATCAATTTGTTTAATATATTACCAGGCCTCCGTCACTCGCTCAAGGTAACGCGTTATGTACCTACCGCTATGTAGCTCGTGACCGAGCCGATCGCCAGTGGGCTGCCGCACGCGACACAGAGCGCGCACAGCCCCCTTCGGCCGCCTACGAAACTGGAGTTACGTAACTAGTTACTAACTAAACATAATTCGTCCTTGTACGATACCAGTTACGTAGGAATAGGTTTTTTTCTTTATACGACACTTGGTTATGTTGTTACGAACAACACATAATTCTTCCATGTACGATACTGGTATTCTAGACAGACGGACAAACAGACACACAGCCTGACTGACAGACCGACAACAAAGTGATCTTATATGGGTTGTTTTTTATTACAAGCTTTTATTTAGCTTGCAATGTATGTTAGTTTGTTAGTTAGTTTGTATGTTTCCCGTTTCCCGCTCAAAACGCATACGATATTTACGTACACTGCGTATATTAAGTTAATATTATTAAGTTTTGACTAACGACACGATGGTTAATTATTGTGAAGTCGTTGGATGTCATAGTACTCATAGTCAAAAGAAAAATAAAAAATTGTCTTGTTTTCATTGCCGAAAGATGAAGAAAGGTACGTTACGTAATTTGAAAGTAGGTACGCATTTCAGCTGGCTTCAGTTAGTAGTACCTAGTAATTTTAAAATGCTTCTTGTGTGTAGGTACTCTTTCTTAAAAATTACGAGAAAGTTAGAAAGACAACCCTACCGTATTCGTGCGATGACGAGCTTGCGCGTGCAATCTCGACTCTTTCTTCGCGTGCTTATGGTACATTTCTTTTCGCTGCGAACAGCAGGTATTATTATTAAGATTTTGTAGGCTATTATGGCGTAGGTATTTTCGCTTTTGTATGGGAGTGATGTATCTGTTACGTAGTAACTATTTAGTAATCTGTGATATTACGAAGAGATTCGATTACCACATCGCGATACAGGATCGATACTGTTGCAACATCGCATGAGTCCGATACTATGACCAAATTCAGAGAGTCGCCAAAATGCGATGCCGCATCGATGCAGTAGATAAATTTCTGATCGCCGACGCTAAAAGGAACATAATATTTGCTTGTAGCCTTATAGTTTAGCCACAATTAATTATAGGTTCGCCTTCTTTTATAAAGGAGTGAATGGCTTAAGCTGAAGAACTAGGTTTGAAATCTAACTCATAACTTACTAACATGGTAAGAACATCAGCTGTTTCAAAATTCTGGTCGTGGTATTGCAAGCGTCCATAAGCTACGGTAACTTTTTTATGTCAGGCGGCCTGTACGCTCACTATAGCCGAAATACGGCGTCGCCCAAGGATTTCCTCTGCATTTTTGAGCTGAGCTTACAGCTTGCTGAGCTAAGTCTTGAGCTCGCCTTGTCCATCAGTTGCTCACAACCAAATAAACATACCTACAAAATATCAAATCTTTTCTCTTTTTAGTATAAGTTTCTATTATATTACAATAGCGTAGGATTCCACATTTGCAAGTTCATCTTTTATTTACGGAGAGATTCGATCAATCTGCGTTGGTTAAAAATAGAATCATTTATATACTGTGGTCCACTGATCTGTTTCTAACCATCACGGTTTCATATCATTAATTATGTAGAACTTTATTAGTTCGATTATGTGTACGGCGATGTAAGGTCATTTTGTGTTTCTAATTGATTTGATATTTTCCAGAGCTCTGGTGTTGGGTATGGGTTTGGTGTGCTTAATTTTAACATTCTCTTAGCTATATTTTGCATATTTTGACTAGTGGTCAGGGTGGTCACCTCGCTACCGGTCACACGGGACAAAACTGGGAATGCTTTTTGTTCGTTAATTATATTGTAACTATTTTGGTAGTCTCCCGCAACTCATGGTTGCGGAATTTTCTTTAAGTAAGAAAACATCTTTTCACTCTGTTGTCTTTTTGATATAAATATAATAAAGCTAAGTAATTTGTTTTTTGTAGAAATAACACTATATCAACAGTAGATAAATAGGTAACGTTCTTCAAAGTATTTTCACAAATAAATTTTGCCATCGTTCAAGTAGCGAAGCGTGATTCTTATTCAAAACTTCGATGATTAAGGGTAATTAACGAACGCCTGGCTACATTACCAACTCATCGAAGAATCGTTAAACGAATAATGGTACACTCAAATTTTAGTACTTTATTTAATTCGATGTAGATTATAGGTATATTCTATATATTAATTATGCGCACGGAGGACTATGTTTATGTATAATCTATAGAAAAAACAAATATAAAAACAAAAATATGTATAATCGATCTTGTTTGTTGCGCAAACTTTCAAGAAACAACAAAAAGTTAAACTCTAATTTAAGGTAGATAGGTACGTACACAATATAACGTTTTTTCCCTGAAGAGGTTGGCAGAGTTGTTTGACACCTATGCTTTGCAATCTTGCTATTGCCAATCACCTAATGTATCATAAAAAATAACCGTCATAATATAAAATTGTCTTTTAAACAATTACCTAGAAAACCATAGTATAGAATAGTTCTGAATAAATTTCCGTTTGAAAACTAGAACGCTATAACGCTGAACGACTCACAAATTCAATATCAAACTATTTTCGTTTGAGTATTCAATTTATACAAAAACAATCTTTATTTTCCATAACCGACTTTCCTCACAAAATGTCATCCACTTACGCCGATTTTGTTCGAAAAACCTTTTGTTATGAAACGTAACTAAATTAAACCCATCTTTGTTCCAATATTCGCTCTTATATTTTTCCTTTGTTCGTTTGTTTCGTCAGCAAATTTGGAGCAAAAACGTCAGCACAACGCGTTTCTTTCAGGCTGTCGGTCGAGATATCCTCATTAGGGCCCGCTCCCCAACGCTCAAAAGGGTACTTCTCCAATAAAGCGCTGATGGTTTTTACTTGGTTACATAGAGCTGCGATGACAAAAAATATACACTGGATAAGGCGAACTAAATCCGATACCGCATCCGATCCGAATGCAATCCATTAATTCTCGAAAAATATTCTTGGTGTCGTTCATAATTAAATGTTGTACCTAATATTTTGATTCAAAGTAGACTGCTGCCATGGATAGTTATTATTATCAACCAGTTTTTTTGCTAATATAAGTTGCCAGTTTAGAGACAGCTTTCAATGCTAATGCATAATCTGTACTTTAATGCAGTTTCTGAGTCCATCAGGGAGATGCAATATGTCTCTTTTAGGAACATAAGTATCTACTAGAAGTACAGAATGGAGATGGTTTGCACAATTAATTACCTAATTGAAGTAGACGTATCGGTCTATCGATTTTTAAATACATATAAATGAATTGTTAGTTTTACCGGTCAAAGTAATACTAATCAATGTCATACAAGTATCGTTATTATTATTGTTACCATATACTTTAGCGCTAACGTAACGATAATTGGGTAGAATTACCAAAATTTTATCGGTAATTTGGCTGTCTGACCATTTTACCCGAGAAATGACGGATCAGATTTGGATCCGATGCGTAATCAAGTATGATGATACGTAATAAAAGATAATAGTGGGTTCTTTTGTACTAAAATACATACATTACGATGTTTTCACCGTGTGGCCTACCCACACGGTGAAAACATCGTAATGTCTTCTAAGGTGCATGGACATTCACGATTCGCTAATTTTTTTATATAACAAGTACGTTAAAAGGTTTTATTTCTTGTACCTTCGAGTAAGTACGTTGTTTATGTCCGCATCACCGTAGTTGACTGTAGTCCGCCTATGTACTTGTGTGCATGGAGTTTTATGAAATACAAATAGAAAACAATTCATGGAGCTGAGCATGACGTTTTTCTCACTCGAACTACTCAATTCGAGCGAGAAAGGGGGCCGCAGCTATACACGCTATATAGCTCCGTCATGCTTTCCCACTCAAACGACCGGCCGGCTGATTCTCTAAGAAACAGCGATGGCAAACTGACAGTTGTGATCGCAAACTGATAGTTGTGATTGCTCGGTGACGGCACAATCTATTGACTAAACGTCAAAAAGGGCTCTTACGGAATACCGATTTTCAATCTGACAGCCAGATTTTGCTCGGTTTTTGCGGTGGCTCGGTTTTTGCTCTTACGAAATACCCCTGTCGTTTTAACACGTATTGCTAAGCTCCCTGTGCCTTTTTCTTTTCTCTTTACCAATCAATTTAAAAATTATACGTTACTGTTTTTTTCAACCATTTTGAATTTAATGAATTTCAGTCCAATTGCGACCTTTACTAAAATGAATTGCTTGAAAATACTGAATTATTCACAAAGCAATGAGTTTTGAAGTTATTTAATCACGTCGACTGTTATTTGTTTATATCAAAGTAAATGTATATACTTAATATGCAAATATATAGTCAACTTGTTTTCCAAAGTTGTATACTTATTTATTATCAGTTGAAAACTCTGCGGAGAATCCGAGATCGTTAACTCTTACAACGAAGTTTCTAAACTTATATCGCCGTAAAGATTTATTATTATAAGAAAATAAAAGTAGATAACAAATAAATCCTCCTTAAATCCATACAATATATACCTAAACGAGGGGTTTAAACACAATCATGCAATACTTACCTTTAGATTGTCTGACGTTTTTGATCAGCTCCCTCTAGACAAGTGGCATAAACGGTCGTCGAATCGAAAAGTCAAAAAAGCAAATGTATGGGATTTGACGGAAGCTTACGACATTATATCGTAAATTACCGTAAAATCCCATACATTTGCCTTTTTTGACTTTTCGTTTCGATTACCGTTTATGCCAATTGTCTAGAAGGGCAGGTTACACGAGCCGTATTTATGAGCTGACCACAGCGTAAGGACTCTTATACTTACCTATAGTGCAGATACTGCCGCATTATCCTACTTATATTATAAACGCGAAAGATTGTAAAAATGTATGTATGTATGTATGTATGTTTGTAACTCTTTCTCGCAAAAACTACTGAATGGATCTAGATGAAATTTGGCACAGAGATAACTAAACTTTATCGATATATCCAGTAGGTAGAAAACAAACAAGGAATGATTATTAGCCACCAATAATGGTAAGATACTAAACGTTTGCACGCCCCTACATAATAATAATATTATAAGTAAACTAGCTGTTGCCCCCGGCTCCGCCGCGTGGATGTCGGTTATCGCTGTAAAAGTAGCCTATATGTTATTCCAGACTATAATCTATCTCCGTGCCAAATTTTATCCAGATCCGTTCAGTAGTTTTTACGTGAAAGAGTAACAAACATCCATCCATACTCACAAACTTGCACATTTATAATATTAATAAGGATGTCAGTTGGTTTTTCACGACTGAGTGGCTGAATGGATTTTAATGAAGTTTGACAAGTAGATAGATGGTATTCTAGAGAAGAGCAAGAATGGTATACATAGGGTACTATTTTATCACCCAACATCAACGCGGGCGGAGCCGCGGGCAATAGCTATTTCATAAATATATTTATTGCTTCCACTGCGTCTCGTTACATTTCGGTAGATTGCGATTTATTAAAAACCGTAATCTATATTCGCTACTCTAGTTAATTAGAATAAATAAAAAAGTATAAATTACAATCCTAACTTTGCAAATTGTCTTCAGGGATTTAATGGCTTTAGAGCTACTCGAGTAAGAAACTTTTTAAAAGGCGACATAAAAGGTTCAGTCTTTGTTAGAAATACCTACTTGAAAATGCTAATCGTCAAAGGGCCACACAGCCCTTTAGTTTAGATACTAAATTCTTTGTGAATCGTTTTGTTACTTTTCTACAAAATCAATACTAGAGGAAAGTCGGGCTGCTAGGAATTTAAAGAGTAGGTAAGTATTTAACCGGTCTATTGCTGTCACGCTTTCTCAATCCGCCACATATAAAGAATGAGCGAGGCAACTATAGCTCGGACTGATTTATCATTATCTCAGCCAAAAGACGTTAATTGCTGGAGATCATAGGCATGACCTGTCATCCATCGGCTGCCCGCACGTTGCGTCGCGTACGTCAGTATCAAACTGACTGAGTTATTCTTATGCAAAATTTACGAAATCATAATTTTGTATTTCTATGACACTGAACCAAATTATATAGGATTTTATATAATTTAAGAAGGACTATGTCTATCCTTGTATTTTTCTCTTTTATAACGAATCTGGAATATGACGAGTTTGGAATATGACAAATCTGGAATATAACCAATTTGGCATTTGGAAGATGACGAATCTGGAACAAATCGAATTTTTATATAAAACAATTTAATCGTTGTGTGAGCTCGTTCGCTTGACCACGTTTTGCATTTAAATCATGTCACTTGCAAGCGCGCCATGTTAGTAATTTCTGGAATATTCCTGGTACAATTTAGCATCCAGCAGTATTTGATTTTTTTATTGCTCATTTAAATATAAAACGTATTTTATATATACGTTCAACTGCAAGTGTGATCATTGGTTAAGTCTTAAGCCTTGCATTACGCCGAGTTTTGAGGGTTTGATTCCCTTTCCATACGTTGCATTTCTTGACAAATAAAACCATTTACCCGACCCTTGAATCGAACCAAGGACCACACGACCGCCAATTATAAACACATTACAACAACAACCTTCCAATGCATTATATTGTTTTTCAAAACAAACAAAAAAAACTCCAATAAATTGACGTTAGTTGTCAATAACGGAAGTTCAAAATTGGAACACAAAAAATCGAGTTACGTTCGAAAATATCGCAATATATTTTCAAACTCCATTACGTTCTGCAGGGACCGCAGAATTTCTCGTTTAAAAATTGAAATAGATCGTGCATTTCAAAGTAGTATCTTTTCTATTTATGTCTCTCTTAAAAGGTCTCTAGAAATAGGTTAGTATATAGTGGAGAGGTAGCGGATACTCGACTAGCTTTGCAGACACTTGAGCCTTTAGAAAACAACGTATGACTGCCCGGACTGTAGGAACAACATACTCTTCTCGTTTATATACTTATGTACGTTATTCTTGGCAGATTAAGTTTGTTGACGTCATAATATTTCTGCTTTTATAAGTAATGAATATTTTCAATATAAATTTTTAATACATATATATGTAAGTACAGAATTAACATAGTATAACATTTTTATAATCGAAGGGGGTAGGCGAAGTTATAAGATACCCTCGTATATACTCCTATCTATACACACTATAGTATATTATTAGTACCTACTGGGGCTGAAGCCAAGTAGCTGCACGTAATGATAGATCTGCAAGGTTAAGCAAGCTTGCCGCGGTCAATCCGTAGATGGGTGATCATTTGCTATAACCACAGCGAGACACACGTCTTCGTACCTTAGACGGCAAATAATGATGACCCTGCGCCGGCACCTAATCTGTCTCCGATTGTGTCTGATTGCAGTCCCATGTTTGATGTTAAAGTGAAGGATAAAATAAATATTTACGCACACATTTACTTTTTACTGTTATTGTTTATTTATGTTTATGATGGAGTCTTTAAGAATACTTGTTACCTCCTATGTGATCTATTTTGTATGTGACTGTTTGTTTCCTAAATAAAATAAAATAAAAACACATTTGTGCATATCTATATTAATGTATGTATATTAATATATCTATCTATATACGAGTAAATAAAAATGAAACCCCCAAATTTATGTTCGCGCATAACTTCTGCAATGCACCAAATTTGATAATGCTTTTTTTGTGTTTTTTATTGTCAGGACAAGGTTTGTATAAAAAAATATTAAAAAATAAAAACAAATGGCGGCGGTACGAAGTTCGCCGGGTCAGCTAGTCCTACTTCCTACTAATATTATAAACGCGAAAGTTTGTAAGTATGAATGGATGGATGAATGTTTGTTACTCTTCACGTAAAAACTATTGAAGGGATCTGGATGAAATTTGAGAGAGAGACAGCGATAGATTATGGTCTGGAATAACACATAGGCTACTTTTTATAACTATAACCGACATCCACGCGGGCGGAGCCGCGGGCAACAGCTAGTAATACATAATTATCTCCCGCGCAGTTTTCTAATCTCCGTTGAGATTGACCAACGTGACCTAAATCGCTTTGAAGGCCTATTGTTACTCTAAGTAGGTATTATTTCATATTTCTGAAACCTCCTTTAATCATAGCTAAGGGTCAACCCGTGTCACAAGTCACGACCAATAAAACAAACTTCATATGTATACCTACTTGACGTAACACCGCACCGTAATTAATGTATATGAAAAATAAGGGAATTAGATCGTACCATTATTGTTTTATTATTCTGATGTCTGTTACTGAGATTTTCATTTCATACAAAATACGATGTAAATGTCAGACTTTAACCGTTTTTGATGGTGTAAAATACCTAGTACTATATACTACTTGTTAGGACCTATATATATTTATTTATTAGGATGTAATGACACTGTCTGAATAACTCTGTAACGATTATAAACAGTCGAGACTGAATTTTAGCGTGCCCTCCGCACGGAGACGCGTTTACCGAAAAGCGAATGAATACAATTTTATATAATAAAGAATTAATTTCAAGTTCATACAGCCATTGTCGTTCTTAGACAAAAGAACCTCAATAATGTTCGAGTTTTGACCACCGGGCTACCTCTAGTCCTTATAGATATAATGATGTATTTCAATGCGACTTTGTCGATACAAGCAAATATATTCATTATGCATTTATACAATCGACAAAGCGAGCGATAGTTGTACTAACAATGACATTAATGACGCGCTCAAAGTTTGCACAACAAATTACGTTTGGAAAGAGCTTTCTTTGTATTTGAAGATCGTTACACACCTCCGCAATCAAGATTAAGTGTTTGTAATAATACAAGAAAATAAATAGTGGTTCAGTGCCCGAGCCAGAAGGTAAATAAACACCTAAGTAAATAATTTAAATGAAGCCTTGTCGTCGGCCGGAAAATTAACACAGCCTCGGGGTGCGAGATTAAGTAATCAAAGAGAAAATTTTCTCCCGACCTAAATACCCAGTTTATAAACATGCCGATTGAGAAATATGGACAAGTTTCGTAAAAAAGTTGGATGTCAAATCTTACGTAGTGTTTTGCCTCAATAAATATAAAAATACTGATTGAAATCGACAATCTTACTTGCGTTGTAAATATGGAAGAACTGATTGAAATGAGTGATCTTCCTTTTGTTACTAGGTATGTCTATACCTAGTAACAAAAGGAAAAAATGGGATTGAAAGAGCGACTGCCTTTTGAAAAATGGGATTAAAAAATCCCATTTTTCAAAAGCCTATAGCAATGGGTTTAAATATAAAAAATGATTGAAAATAGTAAAGGCCCGACTGTGGAAAGAACTCTACAAAAGACACAGGGCCACAACCGGGTTCCTGTGCATGATTACAGGGCTGCGGGCCTTATTTAAGGATAGTTTTTTATATCTCACATTCCTAAGGCTGTCCTTTACTAGGGTCAAATGTGGCCTGTGTGTGTGACTATTCTTGTACCTATATATCTTATGAATTGAATGTACGTTTTATATCTTATATAAGTATTATCTTATAACACATTTTAAGTAAAAAAAAACAATAAAAGTAACCTAAATAGTCAATTTATAAAGAAATAATAAGATTTCAAAGTTTACGCATAAACATATTGCTCTATAATTTCACAAAACAAACTAATCTTCTTCTATCTATATTTCTATAATATAAAAATGAATCGCTGAATGTGTTGCTAAGCGCAAATCTCGAGAACAGCTGAACCGATTTCGCTAATTTTTTTTGCTATGTTCGTTATTGTCAGGAGAAGGTTCTTATGTAAAAAAAAACAAGAAAAATATCATATTATATTATTAACCCGGGCAAAGTCGAGGCGGGCCACTAGTACACAATAAAACAAGTCGAAGATTATCAAATAAACTCATATCAATATATGAACTATCTATCTATCTCTGATAATCGTATCCCCAACCTCACCCGAGGCCGACATCATACGAGTATGTTTGACAAGTTAACTTGTACTTAAACATCTCGAACATAGGCATGTTCGATGTACAGTAAACAAAACTTTTTGACGGCTTTGTAACAACACATAATATATGATTTATAAAGATCACTTTCTGTTATAATAGGTTGATTTCTAAAGTCTGCATGAATGAATCATGAATTTGCATGAAAATTTATTTAAATTATACGCATATTTTGATTGTTACCAATCCTCCAATCCAAATGTGTTACAATCCTGACCTTCGAAAGTTCGTAAAGCTTGCGCCTGATATTTCGGTCTGGGTGACCCGATGTCATCAAGTCTTTCATTCGCTCCCTTCTGCGGGTCATTGGTGACGGAGCCCGCGTAGCCGGTGGATGGACCACTGATCACTGATCATATCAGGTTGTGGTCCATCAGTGAAGGCGGGTGCAGAGAGCACTTTTTAATTGGTAGGCTGGCCACCCAACATCTCACAGTCGGAGAGCCCGGTTATGTCAGTCTCTCCGACTCTGGCTTTCGTCACTTGCCGGTGCGGAAACGCAGTTGCACTCTCTATTCCACCACTTGCTTATTTTGATAGGACGGCAATCTGATTTGCTTTACGGCTTTACGGGTACGTACGTGCTCTTCAAGACCTCGAAACACCTCGAGACCTCGCCATGCTTCAAAAAGCACGGCGGGGTTTCGATGTGTTTTATAAAATGGTTACATATCTACGGACTAACCGTGACAGATCTTTAATAAATCTGTCACGGTGTTATTACTTAGCCAGAGTTTATAGCCTCTGCCACAAACTTCTATAACTACATATTAATATTCTGTACAAATTGCTTGTTCAAAATGTCCTCTCTTGGGAATTAAGTAACGTCATTTCAATATTTGATTTGAATATTACATCGGTTTAGAACAAGTTACTTCCTTTGTCTCAGAAATTACTCAAATGAATTAATCGAAAACTTCGCCTACAAATCCTATTTATATCTGCCGCCCACTCACAGTCTAATATTAAACGAGTCAAGCTGTTATTATAAACCAATATTTCATAGAAATACCAGTATTTGCTCGTTTCAATACATAATATTACGCCTTTTTGTAAAGTGGTAAGTACACTTGTAGCTCACCCACATTTGACCAGCTTTGTTAGGGTGGGCTGTTCTTCACACAATTCCACATCTATGCATGTCTTTTCCGATAGGTAAAATTCCCATTTTAAGAGAGGAAAATCACTATATAGGCAAACAACTTAGCTAAGGTGCTGGTCACCACATACTATGTGACATTTAGTATATAATTGTGTAGGTACCTTTAACTTTATTCATAAGTGAATACAAAAAAAAAATATAATATGACGTCAAATAGTATTATTTGTCGTTATTAATTCAAGTAGTACCTACCTAGCCATAATAATAAAAAATACTGAAAAACTCTTGAGTTAGTAATTATATTTAAACAAGTATTTGGCTGTGGTCTTCTATTAGGTGCAGGTCCTGTCCCAGTCTTATATTACCTACAACCTCTCTTAAATTACTCTATACAAGGTCACATGTTGACATTACACCCATATTTGATCCCCTGAAACTAGTTTTAACTATTAATTAAAGTTTGCTCACCGGGCCCATCAACATTATCTCTGCTACGACATATTTTAGTATAATTGACTGTGTGTTTGAACATATCATATTGTACAGTATACAGGCTTTCAACCCTGCTTCGCCCATGGTTTTTCGTGAAGGATATTATGATGTAGTCTAACTAACAACTTATTCACCTAGGTGGTACACGCTTTACTTTTTGTACCCGTGGTTCACCTAGGTTATCCATCGTTTACTTTTTGTGACTTTCAATCTTACTAATATTATAAATGCAACGCCATAGTTTAAAAGTTAGAATAAAAAATCTTGTAACTTTTTGACATAATTTTGTTTTCTATGCATGAAGTTTATGGAATGTAGAGAAAAAGAAAGAAGTATGCCAGAATCAAGGCAATTGGCGTTCCATAGACTCAACCTACCGTAATGAGAGAGAGATATGTATGTATGTAAAATTTTAAACAATTAATTTGCAACATACGAAATTTAATGTGCAGTTTGGCAGAAGTATTATAATAATGTAATAATAATATGTTTAAAAAATCCAAATAAACACTTTTTCATTCTTTTTTTTTTTAAAGCAATACTGTTTTTCTCGACAGCGATGTTTTCGAGCGACGCACGGTGTAAAACTTGAAACTTACTAAATCTTTGTTTAAGTTATCTTCCGGTGGTGAATGTAAAACGATCCGTTTTTTAATTAACGTTAGATCAAACTGAAATAAATTAGGTTCCCATATATTGGGAATCGCTGGCTGGTAGGTACGTGACAATTACTAAAACCAGTATGGTCACATTTAATGAGTTCTTGGATGGAAGAAATATTTTCCTGTGACCTGTTTTAGCCTCCACGGTAATATTGAAGTCCTGGATTCGGGTAATGTGATTTTCGGTTTTATGCCAAGAAATGACTGCTGCATAAGCTTACGATTATATTTGTGGCTGGTCTTTAGGTTCTAGTTCTACATTCGATTTTTAGGCTCGAGCAAAGTTTTTTTTTGGGTTTTCTCAGTAGCAGCAAGAAGTCTAAATCTACCCGGTAAATGGTAATTGGCTTGTCTCCTATTTCATGTCACTTAAAATGACTAAAGATATACAGTACAAGATACACCTCTGTTTACTCCAACTGGGATAAAGGTGCGATGCTATAAATGCCAAATAGCCAGGGATTAGCCCGATTAGCATATTTCGGGTACAGCCTTTAGCTGTACCCGAAATATGCTAATCGGTCCGCTTCTATCATATGTGACCTATATATGATATACGAGTATTTACATATATATATATAGCTGCTACCTAACGAAAAATGCATGTCATATAACTCTAGCTACACCTTCGAGGGAAAAAGCGTAATGCTATGCAGCTTATCCGCAACTAAGTCATCAATAATGCATGATCAAAAATTCTGTTTCAACCATATTCTGTAGTACACCGACGCACTTTAATATACACGAATTACACAGGAATCGTGCTTCATTGCCGTCCATTAGTGCTCGAAAATCTAGTTATAATAGCAAAACTTTGAATGTAAGCCAATTGAGGCTTTCAGAGAGAAACTGGCGCAATATAAAATACAGAGAGCGAATAAATTTTAAATATACAGATTGATTGACGCGAAATAACTGACCGAGAAATTGCTGACGGAAGCTCTAGTTGAGAATTTAAATTAACGAAACGGATTTCTTTTTCATATTGGTTTTATTAATGGCAGAAAGTACAGGTTTACAATTCCTTTTTTAACACGGTCCCTTGATTGTGCAAGGTAAAGTTTTTTTTACTATATTTAGCTTAGCTTTCGTCATTATTATTTACTACCTGTTGTTAGTATCGCGATAAAAAGTTTTAGCCTATTCGCTATTCCAGACTATAATCTATCTATATGCCAAATTTCATCCAGTTCCGTTCAGTAGTGTTTACGTAAAAGAATAACAAACATCCTTCCATCCTCAAAAAAACACATTTATTTGAAATTGACTTGAGGAGTTTTTAATTGAAATTAACTTTTCTAAGACCGAGTTAATTAACAGCTAGTTTTCAATTCTATATGTACAAGTAAAGTAGAAGTTACTTTAAAGTCAAGACAACTTAGAGATGTTAGTCTATGACTTTGCATCGATGCAAACACATGTATCTGAAGCGTTCTACTGCATCAATGTTATGTATTGAAGTAAAAGCACCAAATCTGTTGAATGTATTTATTGATATAATTTCACTTAAAAATAGGTAATCTAATTAATATTAATATTGTCTACGAGGATGCAGATGAGAGAGGTAGAAATATAATTGAGTATGGCAATACTAAACAATCAATATAGGTACTCGCGATTCAAGTGTTTGTATCGTTTTATCGATTATTGTGTTTATATCGTTACAAAATCCGTAGACTGTAACCGCTTTATTAATAAAACTGGTGTAGTGAGTGAATAGTTACGCCATGCTTTGTCCTCTTCTTTCGAATGTCAAATTACTGATGACAGAATGAGAGATTATATAATAAAATTACACGTTCTACGTTTATTACGAAGGCTGTAGAGGTTTACAGCTGGCGTAGATTGTGACTTTTTTATCGCATTGCAAGTATCGATGAAAAAAAACGTAAGTACGTACTTTCCACTTAGCATGGGTGACTGTGATATTTGACGATGAAGATGATTGAATCAATCTCCAACCAATTGGCTAATTAAATTATCAAGAGCCCAGAGTATTCAATCAATAGGTTTGAATTTAGACTGTACGGTTGGTTCAGCTGATTAAGTGGTTACCTCGCCAATACGATTAGTTTGTGGAATGAGCTCCTCCTACCGAGGTTTTTCCAAGAGACTATAGCATGGGGTTTTCAAGAGGAGGGTGTTATAAGGTTATTAAAGAGTCGACAACGCGCGAGTGATACCCCTGGTGTTGCAAGCGTCCACAGGCTACGGTAACTGCTTACCATCGGGAGGGTCGTATGCTTGTTTGTTGTTAATAGTATAAAAAATACCACTGCGCGGCGTGTTGTGGGTTCAATACCCACACGGGACAAAAATGGTGTGATCCATAAATTGCTGTCCCTAGTATGGGTGTACTCTGTATCCGTCAATTGTATGTTTGTAAAGTCCCTTCGACACAGGGCTTGTTAGCTAGTGCGGGAATTGTCTTTAAAAAGAATATTTTATTATTTTTATTGATGATGATTTTATCTCCGAATGTCAAAAGTCGTTTACATCAAGAGTTCACGTCTGCTTCCCTTTGGAACTTCTGTCGATTTTAATTGCCCTGTTGGTCTAGTTTTTAGTGACCCTGACGTCTAAGCTGGAGGTCGTAGTCGAGGGTTTTATTCCTTGAGTCCGTGAGTTCGTTCCATGAGTCTTTTATTTTTTAAGAAATAAGATGCTAATAGTCGTAGTGTGTTAAGGGTTTTAAAATGTAGTTTTGCTTATATGGCAAAACAACGTTTTCCGGGTCAGCTAGTATGCCTTATAAAGAAATAAACCTATACCTTGATATAAAAAGGCTCCCCCTCTTGAAGTCAGGATGGCAACTAGTAAATATATGTTCAAAAAGAAAGTGCAGGACCTCCTTTTCGACAAACTGGCAGAATCATCACAGCATTAATAAATAATATATATATTATATACATATAAGTATTTATTTGTGGATACGCATTTAGTTTATGTAATTATACTTATTTAAACATAATATTCCGTTTTGATTTTAATGTTATTTTATTTGTTTTGAATCTTGCACCTACTTTATTTATCTCTGCATCACCCTAAGGTTGGCTGGTAGAGAATGCCTTTGGCATTAAGCCCACCATTGTACACTATGTGCATAAAGTTCTTAAATAAATAGGATTAACAAAAGAACAACAACATTTTAATGTGATTCGGTATTTATTATGAAAAGGCGAATGTAAATTAAGTAACGAATCATTAATTATAACGAAAGTATGCCTACAAACTCCTTTGTTTCAAATATTATATATCAAACTTGAGCGTTGTAATGTAATCAAGTGAAACAGGCACATAGGCGACCCTAACAATGAAATTAGGGATGATAAACGTTATTGTGAACTTAATTTCTTGCATTTTAAGGTTCTTAATGGGCGGAGGACTGGAAATTGGCGCTTTATTTAATTTTTATAGTACTTAGTTGGCAAACATTCATATGTCCTGTCTGATGTTAAGCAGTTACCGTAGCCTATGGACGCTTGCAATACGAGCGGTATCACTCGCGCGTTGTCGATCCTTTAATAACCTTATTCTTCTTAATTCTTGAAGAACCCCATGCTATAGTCTCTCGGAAAAACCTCGGTAGGAGGAGCTCATTCCACAAACTAATAATACCTACTAATTGTATGTTTGTAAAGTCCCCTGCGACACAGAGCTTGTTCTCTTGTGCGGGAGTTGTCTTTTTGAAATAAAGAAAAGAAAAATTAACGGACACAAATTACACCCAGACTCAGAACAACTCTTTGCGGGTAACACAAAGTTTTGTCCTGTATGGAAATCGAACCCACAACCTCGTGCACAGCTGGCGCATACTGCGGCCACTGGACCACCAAGGCAGTCTGTGTGTAGTTATTTGGCTATGGTCTTCTGTAAGGTGGAGGTCCTTCCAGAGTCGGACTCGCCCACTAGTATGGTGTCCTACCTTTCCTCGCTAGACTAAAAGCTAAGTGATCTGTCATTATTAATGCTTTTTCATTAGGTTACTCTTATAGAGGAACTACGAATTATAATGTACTAGCTGTTGCCCGCGGCTCCGCCCGCGTGGATGTCGGTTATCGCTGTAAAAAGTAGCCTATGTGTTATTCCAGACCATAATCTATATCTGTGCCAAATTTCATCCAGATCCGTTCAGTAGTTTTTACGTGAAAGAGTAACAAACATCCATCCATCCATCCACACTTTCAAACTTTCGCATTTATAATATTAGTAGGATATGGGATAATAAAAATAACGGTAATGAAATATACTATAGTGATACAATTACAATATTAAAGCCTGTAGATACATAGGCACCTAAAGCTTTTGATTGGTATTGCTCACGTAAAGAAAAAGCCAAAGTTTGAAGGTCTCGGGCTAAACTTTACTAAGCGTTGATTTATTGATCTGTCCCTCGGCGGAATATTTGCGCTGTTCGGTATACCCTAAAACGTGAATTGCAACTATTTCTACTTCTTAACTATCGCTATTCGAGTCAGTTGTTTGTAATTATCGAAACTATTCATCTGTTTAGCAAATAATTAAGAATACGAGACAATAAATTCTTTAAATAACTTCGTTGTTTTCTGTAAGCTGTGGGAACCGATTTGGAAAGCGCTTACTTAAAAGTTGCATTCTTATTTGAGTTGATATACAAACTTTTTATGCTATTTTTCATGGTCATATCATCACATGTGTGATCAAATCGCTATGCAGCATCTGCTAGCTGTGGATGAAACTGAGGCTGTACCATGACGTCCATAAAGCGATTTATTGGCGATCTAAATTTAAAATTCGTTAGATGTTTAACTTTAATAGGTACCTAATTAAATAAACAGAAAATTATCATGTTAGTATTATTTTAATCTGTACAATGTTATGTACACCTTAAGTCCTATATGTTACCACCAGAAACAATACCAAACGAAAAAAAAACCTAAAATATCTTTCCGAAGTCGAAAACTATAAGACCGTAGAATTCATACTGCGAAGTTCAGATTTTCTTACTTTCCATTAGAGGCGGTAGTTGCAAATGTATGCAAGAAACAAAACGAAATTTCGTTTCGTAACTATCAAAACTCATACCTACTACGGGTATTAAACTTCGTAGAATAATCCTAGAGTATAATAATATACGTAAAAGCACCAAAACCCCTCGAGATTTAAACACTATCTCCATACTCATAAATATTTTATAAGCTCTCAATTCGTTGAAAAGACTTACAATATTTACATATCACCTGTAAATTTACCGTTATTTTGCACTATCCACGATATATTTCATTCCGCTTGCAGAAATGTATTGTGTTATTTCAAAACGATTGTTTATTTTTCTACTAGTCACTATCGGCAATTTATAACAAGAGATTTATGGAGGACCACACAAGCGAATAACCTCGACTAGGAAAGTACCTTCACAGTACAGAAGACCACAACCAAATATCTATAAACAGTGGTGTAGTTGTGTTCTTGTGCGTGAGAATAGGTATGCTCATTTAGAGTTGCGTTTTTAAGAAAACAGTTTTCTATCGCCGAAACCCTGGTTTAATATTTTTTTAGGTAGATAACACGCACTCCCCTATTTATTGCACACGTCCATAGACTACGATAATTATAATGTTTACTATCAAGCAGGCCGTATGTTTGATTGCCGCCTAAACATTAAAATTAAAAAAAAACACCTGAAAACGTTTTAACATTGAATAAAATCATTCGAATGCATGCATAAAAGCATGTTTTTATCATGGATTAATGCTATTTGGCATTAAAGGCGACCGTCCTATTTCTCGTGCTTAGAGACAAAGGAGCAGCAGATATTATTATGTGTGTTATGACACCTACAATAAACCAGCTATATTACGTCACATGCAAACCAGACGGCAAAGCTATTGCCAAATTCTGGGTACAATTTAATAGTACATGTAATACCTACTGACAATTTACTGTCGGAAATTCCAAATGCAGTGTATGATAAAGTAATTTTCGCAATAGAATTTAATTTATTGATGATTCGTCATATAAATATTTGTTTTATTGAATATCCAAACTCTAAACAAATAAGTCTAGATCAAACAAATATTTCCTTGAAATGGGATTGAACCTACACTGTTTTTACTAAGGCAATTGGGTCATCAGGTCGTCGATCAGATACTACGAAATTTGATATATTATGTCAACAATACGAACAATCATCTTCCTCACCTTATCCCAATTAGTTGGAGTCGACGCAAACATATTCTGTTCAAGTCTTTCGTGTTTTATGGCCAGCCTGATGTCAACCCTATTCAAAAATGGAGACGATAATCTAATATGAAGCCTTGAGGTAATAACAAATAGTGTAGCAAGAAAAGGGACATTAAGAGAAGAATTCAGACTATAATATGACAAGCGAGCAAGCCCGGCGAGGAAAGGGACATCCACAGAAATCCTACTGAAGACTACAAAAAAAGTACAGGATAGAGACCCGAAATTTCTATTCGTAAAAAGTTTACATTTCGTCGTAGATTACTATGATTATCTTGTCAATAATCACCAGAATTTCGTTTCGCAATCGAAAACTATGACCTTCGATGTCATAGTTTTCGATTCCTTTTTCGATTTGTCATTGAACTCTTCGGGATGTGTCACTAGTACATACTACGTAATACAGGATGACTCGCGCTACACCGTGGTGGTCTACTAATATTATGAATGAGAAAGTTTGGATGGATGGATATTAAATACTCACACAAAAACGGCTAAACGTATCTGAATGAAGCTTAGATATTATAGTCTAGAATAGCTCATAGGCTACATTTTTTCCTGGATAAAATCACTACTTCCGTGGACAAAGCCGCGGATGGAAACTAGTATCTCATCTATTTTATATGGATACCCTCATATTATTCCGGACGGCAACCACGTAGTGGTTGAGCGACAACTCTTGCTATAACCGCGGCTTCGCTCGGACACGACACGATGTAGCGTGAGTCATACTTTACGGTGGATATTCTCCGGTAAATAAATACCCATTAACGTCTAAATTGATATTACCAGAAAGTTTACACAAGTCAATCTTACTTTTTACTTTACAGTTCACACAAATAAAAATATACGATAGAAGCACTAGAGATACATGTTATTTCAGCAATTAAAATACGCACGTTTTTTTTATTTTAAACATGCAGAATGGAGAAGTGTATCACATGGACGTTTTGTAAGCATTTTCGCAAAACCACGCTTCTTCTTCTTAGCGTTTCGTTGGCAAACATCGTTAATTTATATTATAGCGGCCCAAAATTTAGCTACGTTGACTGCATTGTCAGAGGCAGCCATCAAGTCCTCTTGCGTGCAGGTGTTAGGGCATGCAGGACATGATGTGAGGTGGGCCATTGTATGGGCTACACCGCATGAGCATTCCAGATCTGTACCATCTGTAAACCCCCACCTGAACAAGTTTTCTTTGCTCCGGCCAACCTGAGTTCGGAGTCTATTTAAAGTCTTCCAGACCTGCCACGGCAATGTATGTCCGGGTGGAAGATCTTCAGCAGGTGGCACAAAGGGGTTAGGTAGTGATACACCTTTCCTCCAAAGGCTGCACCTCGCTAAAACCACGCTGTCAGTACTATGGTGTTATTGGCTCTTGGACGTCACAAATGAATAGAAAGAAAGAAAGAAAACATTTATTCATTTCTAGCACAAAAAATTGAATAGAGTAAATACACAGTAGCGCTGTCATTATATTATTATATAGGAGTCGCCCGCGACTTCGTCCGCGTGGTAATTTGGAACGTATATTTTTTCTGATTTTGCAACATATCCCACTACTGCTCTGCTCCTATTGATCATAGCGTGATGTTATATATAGCCTTCCTGGATGTTTTTTTTTTAATCGAACCAGAACTTTCTGAGATTAGCGCGTTTAACCAAACAAACAAACTCTTCAGCTTTGTAATATCAGTATAGATTACATACATATCATCACGCGTGTCTCACATTAGGGTAGACAGAGACTATGCGTACACCGTGCCCACTTCATTGGACGGTAAACATTTTTACTTGTAATGAAATTAGGAGTGTGGTTCGGTTAGTCTGAGTGCTATGATTTATTGCCTGACTGCCAAAAGGAAGGTTATATTTTTTCGGGTTAATATATAGCTTATGACATACAAATAAGGTACCTTTCTATTGGTAAAAGAATTTTTTAAATCGGCTTAGTAGATCCAGAAATTAACCCCTATAACCGCACAAACTCACAAATTCATCAAATCATTTGACGTCTTTTTTTTATTTAAAGACAACTCCCGCACTAGATTACAAGCTCTGTGTCGCGGGGCCTTTAGAACCATACAATTAACGGACACAAAGTACACCCAGGCTCGGGACAACCATTTGTGGATCATACAAACTTTTGTCCCGTGTGGGGATCGAACCCACAACACGCCGCGCAGTAGTAAATGGCAAGGTAACCAAATAAGCCACTGAACCAACCGTGCAGTCAATTTTATTTCAACCTGTATTTTTATTGTGTTTAATAATATAATATATGATGTTTAATAATTGTTTTTTTTTTGTTCTAGGCAACCCCCGCAACAAATGTACTCTGCAGCCTGGCCATAGCTTGATGGACTGGATCCGTCTTGGCAATTCAGGCAAAGACCTCACTGGAGTGGGTGGAAGGATACGGCCGGTCTCTCCGACGGAGTTGGCCACACACAATACAATCAGTTAGTGTTTTATCTACTTAGATTTTAACTTCAATTTAGACTGACCAGTTGGTCTAGTCTTACTCTGCCTGTTAAGCCGGAGGTCATGGGTTCGATTCCCACACGGGATTTTTTTTTTATTAATGTTTGTTCCGAATATGGGTGTGATTAGTGTCTATGACAATGTTTGTATGATTTTTTATTACTTATATTCGTCAAAGAAGATTATCACAAGATAAGTCCCAAAAAAATATCTAATACTTATAAGTATCGTAATCGAATCGAATAGAAAGCAATTGTATGGGATTTGACATAAGTTTACAACATTATATCCTAAACTTATGTCAAATCCTGATACATTTGCTTTTTATTCGATTTGACTCGACTACCGTTTATGCCACTTGTTTAGAGGGGATGTTGCGCGTTTTTTTCCTAATAAATATCGCAAATAGGCTCAGTAACAATTTTATCTTATTTTACTAATATCATCATACTTAGAAAGTCGATTTGCCGATAACGATCACAATATTTCCCCAAAGATATTATCTTAATGATAACATAATATACAATACTGATATAATAACGACGCCATATCAAATTTAATGTAATGTAATCATTATTTATCCGCGCCAATCTCATAGATGAGGATCACAAAATACTCCCTACCTCCCTAAGCGCTATCTGAGTTTCCATAACATGTAACCAGGCCCAGATCTAGGGAGGGGGCAGTCGCCCTAGTCGGCAATGACTGGGGGGGCGTCACTAGACCCAGCTGTTTATGTACAATGTACTTAAATATTATTTGTTAGGTAATTTTGTCTTTTTGGATCCGGCCCTGCATGTAACACACAAAATATTGTCTTGGGAGCATGTAGAAAGTTCTCGATGGATATAAAGAGTAAATGTTTCATAATGTTGTACTTTATTTAAATGTTTCAGATGATGCCTGGTTAGCAATACGAGGTCGGGTGTACAACATAACGCATTACTTGCCCTACCATCCCGGAGGTAAGATTATAATAGAATAAAATCATTTATTTGCAATGAATGTAGGTATTACAATAAGGTGTTACTTATTTTATGAACCATGTACCTGTAAGGCATGCAAAAGTTTGTATATTATAATATCTGTATTTAACCCTTGTAGGCCTACATATAAATCTGAGATTCAAAAACAGTTTACGTTTTCGTCGTCATTCGATTATTTTGTAAAACTTTATTTGTACCACCAAAATGTTAAAAATGACTTGAAATATCAATATCGATGAAGTCATACACCGAAGTTCATTGTCTTACTTTCCGCTACAGGCGATAATTGCACATGGATATAAGAAAAGGAAACCTTATTTTGTTTTATAAAAACCCGTCAAAGCTCGTTCTAAGAGTACTGTTTAGAGAAGCTACAGCTAGCTAAGCGACAAAGACGATGTAATCTTTCACCGTTATCAAATGGTAAATTATTTGATTACTTAGTACACACGGCAACGGAAATAGCTGTACAGGGCCGCTATATGAACTTTTTTTAAAGAAAGCCATTGTATATATTTTTATGTTATTTGGTAACAGTGTACAATTAGACTAAACCTACCGATACAAACATATTTGACACAAATTTACACATTGGTTTTCCTAAAAAACTAATCTTCATATAGCGGCCCTGTACAACTATCTCCGTTGCTCACCGTACATATACTTCCACAAAGTGAAATTTACATTAGTACTGCCACCTGGTATAGAACTGACGTCTCATGTGTAGGTACAGTCGGTAGTTACTGTTCCAGTCGCTACCACCGTTCTTTTGTCATTACTAATATTATTTATTTATATCCTAGGTCCTGAAGAACTGATGCGTGGTGCCGGTATAGACGCAACACAACTGTTCGACAAAGTCCATCCATGGGTCAACTACGACTCGCTTCTCGCGAAGTGTCTCGTAGGACCTCTACGTTTCGAACTTCCCGATGCAGAAGAACTATTTGATAACTCATCACCATCGCCGAAATCCGACCGTCTTAGAGAACCTTCTAAAGCACAAGAGTTAGTTAGAAAATCTATGGAGAATTTAGCTAATTGTATCACTCCAGTAAGAAAGAAAATAACTGCTAAAAGTGATGAAACAGCAAAAGGTAGTCCGCCTAGTAAAATAATGCAAAGTTTAGTTCAATCAACTGATTTGCCTGTATCTATAAGTCGGAGAGCTGGATCTAGTCCAGTCAAAAGAGTCAAGAGTCCAGATTCACCAGTACCTCTACGCTACGACTGGATCCAGACATCAACGAAACTTACAATATCTGTGTATACTGGACACCTGGCTAATCCTGGTGGATGCGCCCGGATTACTGAAGGGTTTCTCTTGATTGAGGTAGCGACCAACGGGTGGCTGCGGACACTCAAAATGAAAACTGAAGCTAAATTAAAGGAACCTTTACAACTTCGAGTTTTTGCTGAGAGTGGGAAAATAGAGGTAAGCGTTTGAATAAGATATTATAAATAAGGTAGGGCGCCATGCAGGTAAGCAAACACGGCCACAGCTTAAAAATGACGCACAGATGTGTTCAGTGTTTTAGTACCTATTTGAAGTACACTTCTTTAAAATATAGGAAAACGTTTCTATATTTTATTTACTATATTGTGTACCTACTTCTCAAACAAAAAAGCCATAGTACAACTTAACTTAACTTACGAATTTTACGTTTGCAGCAGTGGTATTTGGTTTTTAGTATCCAATTATAACTTTTGTTCCCTTTGCTATACAAAAGGAACAAAACTTAAAATTTGGCTGATAGATTCCTAATTAAGCATTTAAATCAATAAATAAAAAATGAATAAAAATCAATCTAATGACATTTTTCAATCGTATGTGAGGTGAGTATAAATAGAATGTTGTATTGCTACTTTTAGCTGTCTAAGGTAACGCTGGTGTGTAGGCGTATCATAAGTAGAAACAACATTAACGACCGAGCGAGGTTACGTCACTACGTACATACAAGCTTCCCCGTTGGATTGTCAAATATAAAAATAGAAAAATCGGTTACTATGCGAATTTCTGTCATATAAATACCATATTGGCCAGACTACCATACTGGTTTTCTTGCATAGTTAATTCTGAACGCTAGATGCTAGATGATAGGGCTGTACCATGACGTTCTTATGCTCCAAGCAGACATGGTACTTTTACAATCGGCGATCAGCGATTGTCCCTATTTTTGGCCCCACTCGGGAATCAGGCCCGGATCTAGGGGGGGGGCGGAAGGAGGCAGTCGCCCCGGGCGGCAAAGATTGGGGGTCGGCAGTCACTAGACCCTGACCACCAGTCTAGCTGCTTTTTTTATTTCCAAAAAAAAATACAACATGTACTGAAATTTGTTAGGTAAATTTGCCTAGGGGGCGGCAAACTCGCAGCCTGCCCCCCTTCTTTCAAAGTTAGATCCGGCACTGATGGGAATCGAACCTGGGACCTCGTGTATCTCATGATCAGCTGTCTCAACAACCAACACGACAATTCAGCTATAACCTAATAAACCTAATATAATTTTCCAGGTAACTGCACAAAAAGCAGAAGCCAACGTATGGAAGGGTTGTGGCGAAGTAACTCTGGGTTCTACCAGCCGAGTATCATCACCTCGGTCTGTCGAGTGTCGGGTGATGAAGGTCGGGAAGGTGTCTCACGACACATCGCTCCTGTCTCTATGTCCGAGGGCAGGACCCGTGGTAGTCCCAATCGGACATCATGTTCGAGTACACAAACAAAACGACGGTGAGTATGCTATATATTTATTTTGACTTTTGTACAACTCCCGCACTAGGGATCAAGCCCTATGTGCCCTGACTCGTAACAAACATTAATGAAACACACATAGTATTGTCCCATGTCGGACTCATATCGAATCCACGACCTCCACTTTAGCGGTCAGGATCTCATTTTCCTTCAACTTCTGGAGAGGAGAGAGTTTAGGCTTAATCCACACACGCTGTGTCAATAGATATTTTATTGTGATGACGTCTATAGGCGTTCACTGTCTTTCAAAGTGTATATATTAAATGCACTCTCTCCAAAAGTTGAAGAAAATTAGACCCGTGCCTAGCGGTATGACGAATATGGGTTACTATTATTATTCTCCAATCTGGCAAGGCTGCCTGCAACCTTGTCGTCGGTCCTGACTTTGTTGGATGCCAGTTCATCTGCTTCCAATACGTGCTCGAACCGAATGCTGTAGAAATCCCTAAGAGAGAACAATGTCAAGCATACTCATGGCGGGAGTTGATATTTTAAAAGCATGAAAAGAAAAAAAACATTGAACGAAATGATGTTACGTAGTGGGAACAATATCTTAGTATGATATTTAAAATATAAACCTAAAACCCTTGTAAAGGTTAGATAGAACCAGTGTTATGAATTTATGATTATTAAAACGAGTAGGTATTTCCCGTTGGGATCTAATCCCGCAACTAGACCGTAATATTTCGCGTAAACGACTATGAAATTGACTTACTAAACTAAATAACATAACTCAAACAATATATTTCACAAAATTAAATTACAAAGAAACTTTTTGTTCGCTTTTCTGATAAAACTTTTGTATTGTATGCCACTAGCTAACTCCCGCAGCTTCGGGTTTATAATACTTATACAACACAATATACCTACTAAGATTATAATTGCGAAAGTTAGGATGGATGTATGGATGTTCGTTACTCAATCACGCCAAAACTGCTGAACGGATCTGCATGAAAGAATCGACTAGTAGGTAAACATGTGATGAGAATTCGATTCTAGGTGGCAATTCCAATGTCAATTTCACTATACTTGATTACGTAAGTACTACCTAATCAAATGATTTATCATCTGATAACGGTAAAGGAAAAAATAGTGAGGAAACTCATGTTATTATGTCTGAAATTCTAAATGAATTTCTGATCTACCAACCCATATTAGATCAGCGTGTGTGGATTATGGCCTATACCCTCGCCGCTCTTTTGGACCCGTGCCCAGCAGTGGGACATATATAAGTACCTACCTACATAAATAACGTGAATATTCCTATTGACTTAATTCAATATAAAAGACAGAGTTTTTTTGGAAAATAAAGAATTCTATTATACGTAAATATGTACCTACGTTGTTTGTCGTTTTCCCTCGAGTAATCACTATGACAGCTACCTGTCTATATGTCATGTCAAGGGAAATATGTTAGATATATGTATTCTTTGTTGATAACAAAACTTTCTTTTAGCCACAAATGTTTCCATGATTATTTTATAGTGTATTTTTATTTAGCGATGCTATATCAGAGAATAAATAATAGGTATAAATATAAATAATTATTTGTTCGAATTCAACTTATATATTATTATACACATATGTAAATATTATTAAGTACTCACACCATTTACTAAATAAATTTTTAAAAAATAGGAACACGAGCCATTGCACGGCTGTTCTATGTAATAAAGTTAAACGTTTAAGTACTTAGATAATTAATTTTTAACTATCAATATTTGTGGATTCCATACATTTTTGTCGTACGCCATGCAGTGTGACGACCTTTGCCTGCTAGATTATTTATTTATTTAACCTCTCTGTATAGGTACGTAGAGGCGGATTCAATGCATTCGACATGCTGTTATTTAATAATGGACAGTTAATTATTACAGGGTCCGAGTGTGTGCGTTCCTACACTCCTGTTGGGGAAGGTTGGAGTTCTTCAGACTCCACCGATGTCTATTCAGCACTAAGAATGGTTGTGAAACGATACGACAGCGGAGCTCTATCTCCTCACCTCACGTCTCTCAAGATGGGAGATCTTGTTACACTTTCTGGATCGTACGGAGACTTCCAATTGCAAAAGGTATTTTACCTTTGTATTTTACAATCGAAAATATATTTTTACTCACTTTTAATACTTATAATTTACTTAAGTATCGCATCATTGTAAATATTGATGCAAAACTAGATTTACAATTATCAAAAATAAATTAGGGTACATTATATAAAAACTAACACATAGCTGACCTGTACCTACTTAAGTCTTTCAATGAAGGTGTCTTGCATCCCTATTTTAATGAAATATTCGATTTAATGTCATCGTAAATCATGTATGCAAAATATGAAAACCAAACAATTTACACCGTTTTGTTTGTTTCAGTTGAAGTCTGTGAAAACGTTGTATTTGATCGCAGCCGGTACAGGCATCACGCCAATGCTCGGGCTCATGAAGTTTATGCTGTCAAGGTCTAATCCTAGGTGGTGAGTGACATTTATACATAACTAGTGGACCTGGCAGACGTCGTCCTGCCTGAAAAAGCTGAAATACCGACAGTAGCGCTACCAGGTCCAATTGTAACCATCCAGGGCCCTACCCGAACACACACACAAAATTTCATCAAAATCGGTCCAGCCGTCTAGGAGGAATTCAGTGACATACACACGCACACAAGAAATATATATATATATATATAAAGATATATCCTAGGTGTTGAGTGACATTTATACAATGGTCACTGAATTATTTGATAAACCTAGCAAGCAGGTAACGAAATCCTCGTGTTTTTTTTTGCAGGAACACCTAAATCCTGCAATTTTCTTCTTTTTTTATTAAAACCATAAATAAATGACAGTTAAAATCGATTAAAGTAAAAGTACCTAGGTATTTGGGTAGTGAAGATAAATTCTTTAATTAAGTCGGTATTGCTTTAAAAATACTACAGATTCCCTTTTTTTCGCAATTTTTAATAGATCAGAATTATGTGAAGAAATATATCAAGTGGTTATGTATATATTCATCCTGTATTCATCCTCCGATTACCATATTCACTGTGACTGACTGTATCCTGAAAAAAATCCACCATATTATTATTGTTTTATATGTTGTTATCTAATTTGCGTAACATTAATGTTTTTTTTTAATATTCCAGTGAACGAACGCACTTATTGTTCTTCAATAAAACAGAAGAGGACATACTATTTCGAGATAATTTCGAAGAAATGAAAAAAGACGACGACAGGTTAGTGTTGCAATATCATTATAATATTACCTGTTAAGATTATTATATTTGACTCAAAGAATAAGCATTGCCATTCAACGTGGCAATGCTGCCTGTTGTCTGGTAGTAGACCTATTAAAGCAGTTTCCAGTTTTTTGTGTATTTTTTATTATTAGTACCTAATTCTTTTTTTTTTGTGTAAATGTAGTTTTATTATAAATATAAGACGTATATAATAGGTGCTATTCATATTTATTACAATATTACAAACCATTCTATATAATATATTATTATATTGTTAGATACTATATAGGTGCAACATAAAAAGGACTCCCATTATTGGAAATTTTTCTAAATCTGAATGAGATCCATTTGATAATGATTTAGAGTCTTAGACCATGTCTGTGCCGAACACAGTGAATTCGTGGTACCATACTAAGTAGAGACAAGTCACAACTTATTACACATGTAAACACTGTTTTAAAATATTTTGTTTATCAAATGAAAAGGATTTATTATACGATGTCGTGTCTTATCTAGCGTACAAGCAACCTTCGGCTTCGGCTACTGCCTACCGTATGCATGTTTGCATTTTATTAACTTTTTCTGTACAACGATTCCATCACTTAGTTGCTATTAGCAAAAATACGTATTAATTTTATATTTATTTATCCACAGACTAAAAGTGACGCATATTTTATCGGAAGCCAGCTCATCGTGGACGGGTCACAAAGGTCGCATCAGCACTGACCTTATCTCTGAAATACTAGGCAATATCAAGTGTTCGGACGATTGCACACATTTTGCGTGTCTATGTGGTCCTACAGAGTTCACATACGCCGGCCTGGATTTGTTGAAAAAACAAGGGTTGAAAGATAATTGCGTACACGCCTTTATGGGATAAGTATATTACTTACCTAGTTAGTTTTAGCGTTCGTTCATTTATAGGAATGCTATTAATGGAACATACAGTCGAGCGGGGTGAATAGGGACTTCGGGGTGAATAGGAACATAACAGTTACTTCAGATTCATGAATACTTTACCTACCTCAATATTGTTAGGTTTTCTTAAAAGAAATATTTTTTCCCTATGTACATCACAAATCTCTATTCACCCTTTTTGACAGGTGCAAAAATAACAATAACTGAAAATGCCAATTATTTGATGCATTTCTTCATTAAATGAAATGCATAAAATAATTAGCATTACATCTGGAAAAATCCTTGCAAAGGATACTTTTTTGTTTTATCGAACTAATCATGTTAATCAGTGGTATAAGTAATCAACAAATAGATGAGGAGGCTAAGGGCCTAGACCCGATTTTCATTAAAGCGGTGATGGACTTAGAAGTGTCACATCTCTTCTTTTTCTTTCCTCTTCTTTCCGCTTTTATGGATATCGAGCCTAATTCTCTTTTTTATACTACCAAGGAGACAAATAAGCATATAGCCCGCCTGATGATTACAAGCTCAAACTTAGTATCACTAGTCTAAGCATTTACCAATACATGCTTATACGTATCCAAATGGACGTTAACTAATAGAACAATACCTTGTTGTTTGTAAACTAAAATCAGCAATATTTTTAATTATTAAGATACGTTTGTGGATTTTGTAGCCGTTATAATATTAAAGAGTGAGAAATAATTTAATATTAAATAAAAGCTGTATTAGACAATGAATCTATGTTTGTACATTGACAGACACAAGCTGCATCAACGTTCAAAATGAAGTAAAAATATTTATCCAATATTCTGAAATTTCTAACTGTGAAATACTGTATCTGCCCACCTCTTTGGGAAACCAGGCGTGAGTATGTAAGGCAAAAGCTGATAGCATTAAAGCCTATCTCTTCTTTGACGCAGTTTGTGATCGTCAGTATACATTGTAGGTTAACAAGAAAATTCTAGAAAAGCACTAAACACAGGAGTTAACATAATTAAAAAAACATTAAATAATGAATAATTTCAATAGATTTAAATAAAACAAAGTGTGATAAATTAGCTTTTTTAGATACGTCTAACACTATTTTAGTAATTTGTGATTAGATAATTGTGATTGAGTAGATTAGCTCAATGTACAGAAAGACATAAATGATAGTAATAATGTATAAAGTATATCCCGTTGGTAATGGTGGTATTATAAGTACCTATTCCATCCATTATTCAATAGTATAGTTGTACCTTAGATTCAAATACTTTACTTCTTTCCTGGTTCATTTATTCTTTGTGCCCTGGGCTATTATTTCTATCTTTTTTATGCTCACGTCTATCTTTTTATTTATATAAAATACACTGGGCACATAATGACATTATAACATGTTTACTAACAGTAGAATAAAACAATCTAATTTGATTTAATATATTGATATTATATCTAAACAACAAATATCTAAACTTTCATATATGTAAAAACTACCAATTTATATTAAAGTTGAAATGCAGTGTCTGCCACAAAGATGTTACTAACACATATTAAAGAATCATCCAGAGAAACTTAAACAGAGGTAATTGAAAAATGGTCTTATAATTATAATTCTTATGAGTAGATACCTACTTGACAGAAAAAAAGGATTAAATAAATTTTAAATAGCTATTATATTCCTTTAGACCATTATTAAAGACAGTAAAAATAATGTATATTAATTTATTATAAGAAACTTTAATATGTAATTGGAAGTTAAATATATTTTTTCATCTGATTAGTAATGACATGTCGTGGCAACCTTGTTTAAATCATCAGTAGAACAACTTTGCTTGACCGTGGCCAGAGGTTTTCATTATTATTATTGTTAAAATCAATTTATTATTTAAAATATATTTGACACTCATTCAAATATCATGAAATTTATATTATTGATGTATGGGTGAATAGGAACAAAATGGACTTTGGCGTCGTTGCTAATTCTGTAATCATCTTTTTAGAGTATGTCTTCATTACTAATTACTTCTCTGTAAATTGTTATAAAGAAAAACCAAACACAACGCGTTTGGTTTTTCTCAAAATAATTCAATAAACAACTTTGTATTTATTCCCCCCTGGGTCGGGTCCATATTCACACCTTTTGACCCGAGAGTTTTTAATCGCCTATATATCAATATTTCGGACATCATGGTATTATAATTACAGCATATCAATTACCTTCATACAATTTGAAAAGATAACACCAAAGTTTGTATTTATTTACACAAAATATTTTTTTTAGTTCTTCAACTGGAACTACCATTGAGGTTTGCATTGTAATATAATATTGTAAAAAGTGAAACTAATATGTAGATATATAAAATAGGTGTGTTATACATAATATTAAAAAGATTTTAACAAATTATCTTATTTTCTCTATATTCTATTATGTATTTTTATTTATGCTTTACTTAAATGTGTAAGTGTATTTGTGAATGTTTAAAAAGTGCCTACATTCCAGGTGGTGTGGTGTTTTGGTTTTAGTGTGTTGTTGATTATGGGTTTCTTATTAAACAATGTAAAGAATTCTGTAGTTTTATTTAACCTATCGGATGCAATATAGACCCGCGGGTGAATATAGACCTGCGGGTGAATAGAGGAACAAACAATTGATATGGCAAATTTATACATGAAATATTTTTTCAAAATAAAATAATTTATACTCTCTGCAGTATGTACCTAAGTACCTACTTGTCAGCAAGGCTAAAAAAATAATAGGGGAATAGTCTGTATATCTGTGCGTTTGTGGGCTAATTTCAGAAACAGCTTAAGCAATTTGAGCCGAACTGAAAAAGTTATATATAGTAACTCTGTTGCCTTTTACAAATGGCTGAAAGGATCTTCATCTAATTTGGGAAGGAGATAAATGGTATGCTGAGGAAGGATATACAATACTTTTTATAGCGATAACCGACAACCACGCGTATGTACTGGTGGTTTTATAAAATATAATGTTCCTATTCACCTTCGTCACGTTTTACTGAAGTACGTACAATAAAATAAAACAAATAATTTGGAAAGAAACATGACTATAATACAACAAAACAATATAATACACAGTTCTTTTTGAAATAAATGCATTTAACAGTTTACCGAACGCTGCACCTTTACGGCACAACCGGAAAAAAATCGAAAAATAAAAATCGTACTCGTATCATTTATAATGACATTTTTAAAGTACTACGCCATGACTTTTTTCAGATTGAGCCCCATATAAACCTCTACATAATAAAAAAAAACAAATGAAACAAATTACAAGCGACGTTTAACCAAAATTGCTGAAAATAAAAACATTATGTACCTTGATCTAGTTAATGCTACCTTACAAAATATCAATCATAACTTACTTATAGTAGATTTACACACTAGCCATTCAAAACTACATACGTTCTATTTACTTAATATTATATCGTATTTTATATCAATAATGTTGCAACTAAAAGAACGAGTAATAGTTTTGTACAGCTTTCCTACACAGTGGAAAATTAGCTCAAACAAGTGGCGATGCTGAGTCGAATAGCATTACAGCACGTCAAAATCATTTCAAGTCCCTTCAATCCATGACAATCTTAAGGTAAGCCCACACTGCTCCATTGTGTATTCATCTCATCTCAGTATCTGGTATCAATGTAGGCAGAGCCTATGGCAACCCGACTGGTAGACATACTTATATATTTCCAAATACATAATTATCAAGTAACACCCTGGTACAACAGAAATATTGCGGGGAATAGTGTGTTTTCACCTTATTGATTAACCCTGTAATACAGTAACCGGCAAATATCTTTAACCTTTTGTGACGTCTATACTTGTCAAGCGCAGCCGTGTCTTTTATGCCAACGACGTCTATACACGTCAATACAGAAAAATACAAAATAAAGACATCAAATCATCTCTTTCATATGTAGATATTATTATCGTATTTCGGAACTTAGCGTACAGGGCAGTTTATATCGTGAATCAAAAGCTTATATTAATTATATGAACCGCATAACATATTTACAAGTTACTGTACTACTATTTGCTTCCAAAAGATATATATGCCATCTTTTCATTGTGTCTGTCAAACTGTTCGTCTGCAAGACCATCCGTCTGTCAGACTGTCTGTCCGTCTATCAGAGCATCCATCTAGACTGTCCATCTATCAGATCGTCCGTTTATTTATCTATCCGTTTAAATGAATCCACCTGTCAAGTTTAAAACAAAGCCGTCGCCGATATTCAAATGTGTCCGAGTTACACTTAATTTTAATTTAAACAAATTTACCATGTGTTTCAATAGGTAACAAAAAGGATTAAAAACTTTGTCTTTCACGTAAGAACACCTTACGGTTCTATGGAAAATAAAGCCGAATTCTCGGGTACAATTTATTATCCAATATAACGCATAGATATTAGTATAACAGCACTATGTTGTAAGTAGATGTCCATTCGAGTAACAAAAGTCAAGTTAATTTTCGAGCTACTTTTGTTTCAAAAGATATTTGATATTATGCCATAGACTACAGAGCTGTTATAATAATTTCTATATTTAAATGTCATCCATTATTGTGATAATGCATATTGATTGTATTACCGAATTCTTGCTTCAATCAATACATATGCACAACACTCCCATATCACAATAATAAGGGACCGTTTCCCTAAAACTTAGTACAGATCTGCGACACGACAATTTATTTTCGAAAATGGAACGCTCTCGCAAATCTATATATACAAAGCTTACTTAAAAATTATGTTCCGAGCGCTTTTGCATATTCGACGTAGAACTCAATTACAATATTGAGCATTACACATAAATGGAACGTTAACCGTAAAGCTTAGTACAAATTTGCGACACTAAAACTTATTTTAAAAACGGAATACGCGCTTACCGCAGTAGACCGCGCTCGCAAATGTATACTAAGCTTAATAACTTAGGAATTATGTCTCAAGTGCCTATTGCACATGTCTCGTAGGACTCAATTATTTTATTGAGCACTATTACATTTATTCAATCAAAATATCATGTGATTTAAATTATTATTACCGGATTTAAGGTATATTTTAAATCGGATAACATGAATTCATTCCTGGGATGCTTTAATTCTAAAGTACGCCAAGACACAAAAGTAAATAGAGATACCAAAAACTTATAGCATCTTTACTTTGTGTTTTCGTGTCGTGTTTTTATGACGCCGGCGTCAGAGCACGGTTTCACTTGTCAAGTATAGACGACAATGCAATGTAACAGGTTGATTCTATGCTTCGCTAAATTGAAGCAACTAGATCCAACAAAAATAAGCTCCAGGAATGATAAATTAGCTATTATTTATATGTTGCCATTTACATTGTGCAAGTTTTACATGGGTACGCCAAGGTCAGACTGGAGGGATTTCCCCCGACGGAGGATTTGCCCCGCGAAAGGCAAACATAACATAAAATGTTGTTTCTATAACTTGCATCATGTAAATAAGTCTAGAAATAGGGACAGATATATAATATATACAATTTACATAATTCCAATTCAAGTCTTATTATGAGTATAACAATATGTTTTTGCCCCCTCAGGCGAGTAAAATTCCTATCTCCCGGCAGACTGGTGCAATTCGCTGCATACTCCCATGAACAAGAACCGATATTACTTATGTGTAAGCACTTATACATTTTATGCATTCACGTCATTAACAAATAACACATCACGGTCTTTCAGGCCAACATCCAATAGGTTGGACGCTCCTCGCGCTATCATACGTTTAGGAAAGTTGGTAGTAATTTCAAACTCTTCAGGTGATTGTGGGTGGCTGAACACGAAGTCGTATAAATCCTGTAAAACAGAAAAAAATAAATTTAAATAAACGAAACATGGCATCACGTCTTTTTACCTCGAATCGGTAGGCAATGGTATATATATATATAGGCAGATTTTCACACGTCACGTATAGATGACAATGGTCACAATGGCGTCAAAAAGGTTAAGCAACGAATATCATAGATATATCGGAAATGCTATAAGTATTGCACCTAATGTTGAAAGCTAACGGATATAGTGTAGGCTACGATCACTACAGAAACTGCTTACCGTGGTCGTCTTTCACTTCAAAAATTTTAAAGTACAATCATACAAATTGAATAATTAACCTGTGTAGTGTGCATCTTTGAGAACCGTCGCGTGAGTCGCTCTCCGCCCGGCAAGCGTATGAGCAGAACTACAGTCGCGCTGCCAGCCGCCGGCTCGACCGGCAGTCGCGCCGCCATCGCTGCGCGGGCTTCCACCACCTGAAAATCGGACGTGATACACCATTATAATGCATAACTATGATTAAAAGAAGAACACATGATCGTTTTATTTAGAGTACTTAGTCCGCATTTGGCAAACAAGCATACGGTCCTGATGATATGCAGATACGTACGTAGCCTATAGGCGCTTGCAATGCTCGCGTGTCGCTGATTAAAAATTTGTCTCAGGGCTAAGTGATGGCATATCGTTGGGATAGGAAAATCAATCCCTGGAGACTTGTGTGCAAGTGGTCGCACGTACCTGCTGCTGGTGCGCCTCCTCCTGGCGCCGCCGCTGCACCGCCAGGTCCTGCACGGCCTGGCGAGCGGCGCGGTCCGCCTCGCGACGCCGCTCCTTCTCCTGGTCGGCCGCGAGCGACTCCGCGTACGCCTCGTCCTGCGCGGCTCGCAGCCGAGCTGTCACCTCACGCTCCACTCTGTCAAAACACACAAATACATTGTATCAAAGCTAAAGTAGCTCGCATGGAAAGTAACTCATGTCACACGAAAATATAAAGCTTGAACTGATTCAAGCTATATATTTTTCAAATAAATTTTCAAATCGAACTGATATTTATTGAGATCAGCGCATTAGTAAATTAAGGGTCAATTAGTCCAATAAGGTCATAACAACATAAATCATAGCTGTTAAATAAACCATTCCCTCGGCTGATTGTATTGAAAGCTAAACACAACATTTTCACAACTATATCTTGTCTAAAATTAGTGTTATTGTTTAATAAAAAGCCATTTGCTTGAATAATTTTCATCTTTGTTTGTATTGTTTAACAGTTACTGCAACGTCAATGGATAGAAATAAGAAGAAACAGTTGTTTGTCATTTACAGACGATTTGTCGTCTATAAATGACAAAATTAAGACAACTCTGGTCTTTGTGGTTGTTTTATTTCGAGAGCTCATAAAAAATTACTTTAGTTTTAATTGATTTTGGTCAAAACCAAAATTATAATTTAAAATAATTATATTAATTTTGACATGTATAGACGACAAATCGTCTATAAATGTCAAAAATGAAAACAACTCTGGTCAGGTTGTTATTTAAGCAATTCTAATAAGACACCAATAAGAAAAATTACATAAAAATGACGACGGCTTGGGAATAATTTGATTTTAGAAATTCTAACAAGACACTTATTAGAAAATATATTTATTTTATTTTATTTTTATTTATTGGGAAAACATACAGTGTAGTTTAACTAAAGATACAACTTATGTTATATTACAGTGTTAAAGTGAATTAGTGTTTACCTGTCTGCCCTAGCTGAAGCTAAATGCGGTTCATTATCTGATACAACGCGACGCAAGCGTGTCAGTAGCTGTTGAGCTGAACACGCGCCCTCACTCCTCGCCACGACGGTCATGCGGTGGTCACGCACACACACCACACATAACAACGGGTACCGTCGCCCGCCCACGGACTGAGCGACACGCCAACCCTCCGCGCTTTCAACCGAGCACCCCCAGAAAAGTGCATGCGTGTTGATGTACTGAATAACTTCTTGGTCTGCTAGGGTTGTTCTGCAAATCAAATTATAGATTAATCAAAAGTTTTACATAGAATAAAAATAAATTACATAGAAAACTTATATATGAGATTACACTTTTGAAAACCTCGCCGTGAACGCATCGCCGTGCCCTGTACGCCAAACTCCAAAAAAGGTAAAATTACGCAAATAAATAAAACTCACGAAAGCAATGATTTAAAGATGTTTAACAATGACTTTGTCTTCATATTTTTCTTTATACAGGTTATTGACGCGTATAAACGTCGGCATGAATTATGGCACAAAAGGCACTTTCCACTTGACGAGTATGCACGTTCATGACGTAATACAGCGCGTCTGTCGCGAGGTGAATATTAGATAGCCTAAATTATTCTCCTTAAATTGTATTCCCGTAAAAATAGACACAATTCGTTGCATAAAACCAGCCAATTTGATAGGAAACAATCATGGACACATCACATTAATGATGGAAAAATGGAATGAGCTTAACACAAAGCTTTAGAAAACTTAATTGGCTCTTGGAAGAAACATTGGAGTGTCATTAGAATATAAAATACTTATCTACAAAGAAGTATTAAAGCCTCTCAAGGCATACTATAGTGTGCTCAGCAAAGAAGTCCAATGTGGAAATTCTGCAAAGATTCCAAAATAAAGTCCTCTGTACCATAGCTAATGCTTTCTAGTTCTTAGAGACCTCAGTTTCAAAATATTAGAGAAATAGTTAATTAAGAAAAAGAACACAGAAAATTGATTGACACATGTTAACAGTACAACATAAAGGAAAATAAAGTAATGTAAATGTTATCTATATTTTTCTTTGCAAACTGAAGATCAGGGAAGGATTTACCAGTATTCCCTACAGATTAAACAAACAAAGTATTTACTGCCAGACATTTGAGCCTAATTATCTAAAAATATTTCAAATTTAAAGGCATTAGAAGTAAAGACAATAAGACAAAATCGCCAATCAAAATTTTCCAATTCATTTAGGAAACCTAAAATTTCAATGAAGTTGGTTGTCAATCAACAGTAATCACATAAAATACACTAAACATAAACACATTGTTGTTGATAAAAAATAAATAAATAAGATACCTGCAGAAGTTTTGAGTTTCAGTAGCTGATTCAGAGTGTAAATACACAACAAGGAAACGCAGCTCATTCTTTGCATCATTCAGGGCTTGTGCATAAGTCCCCTGGTAGAATACTGGATGAGGGTTGAATCTTGACTGGTAGCTGTTTATAAAGGCCATAACATCCCCAAGAGGATCCGTGACCACTAAAATCAAATTAATAAAGAATAATCTATACTTCCTTACTATTATTATAAATGGGAAAGTTTGTAAGAATGGATGGATGGCTGGATGGATGGATGTATGTATGGATGTATGTATGGATGGATGTATGGATAGATAGATGGATGTTTGTTACTCTTTCACGTAAAAACTACTGAACGGATCTAAATGAAATTTGGCACAGAGGTAAATTATGGTCTGGAATAACACATAGGCTACTTTTTACAGCGACAACCGATATCCACGCGGGCGGAGCCACGGGCAACAGCTAGTATATTATAAATGTGAAAGTTTGGATAAAGGAATGAATGTTTGTTACTTAATCACTGGGCACTGGGCTTGATACCTAGTGTAGCAGTTGTCTAGTTTAGAAAAGCAAAAATAAAAGATATAATATATCTTTTGTTATCCATTCTATTAATTGGCCTGTCGATCTAGTAGCCACTGACTCTGACTAAGCCGGCGGTTATGTGTTTGATTTCCACGCAGCACAAATCTTTGTGCAACTCACGTTTGTTCATAGTCTGAGTGTGAATTGTATGTTTTTAAAAACCCTTGCGACACAAGGCATAATTGCTAAGGCTCAAGTTGACTTTTAAAAAAATGAGTGAATAAATTAAGCTGTAAATATTTAAATCCTCATCTTAGTGTGGCAATGACACAGCTTAAAACTTTGCCATGTGTTTACCTTTATTGAGAGCATCTACAAGTTCCTTTAGCATGCCAGTGTGACGGGCACACATGACATGCAATTTTAAAGTTCTACTTTGCAGAACAGCAGTACATTTGCACTCTAGCTTGTAATAGTTTATGAAACCCCAATAGCAATATCTTTTAATTTAGAATTTAAAAAAATATATATATTAAAATGGTACTTACATCTTCTGTCATCATTACGAACAAAACTTAACAGTAAATTTAACACAGATGTTATTGTACTATAGCACACAGACACAACAAGATTGACTACATATTGGAACAGGCCTCGAACGCCTGCCGGCCCTTCCGGGGCTTCATCTGTGAATACTTGCTGTGCTATATGATCGTGGACTACAGGCGGCGCGCGTGCATCTGTCGCGAACACCGATGGTCTACCCTCCCTAATATTAAGTTGTTCCTGGATCGCCACCTACGGAAAATCAACAAACGATCACGTTTTTTAGTAAAAATATATACAAATGTAATTTCAATTAATTAGTCCAAATACAAAATATTGACATCTCTATTACCTCCAAATCCCACTGGTGCCTCTGTAAAACGTCTCTACATATTGACATATCTTCTATTCCGGTTAAATCTTGGAACTGAAGTATTTTATCAGTTTGTTCCTGGGTTAGACCCATAGCATTATCCTCGAGATCCATTGCCCTACTTATATCTTATTATTTATATCCTATAAAATCAGCAATGACAGCTAACACGTCGTGTAAAAGCTCATAAAAATATACTTAATAATACATTTTAACACAAATTAGACAAAAGAAAAAGTGATAAAACGAAAGTGTTTTGCCTCAAATTTATCAAATTGCTACTCATTGCATACGAAGACGAAAGACCTGTAACTGTCAATTTTGCTGTCAAATCATAAATTCAGAAAGTGTATCATCATCTATGGATATGTTGTTTTTTATATTTTATTTTCCGGCCATGGATACTAGTCTTTAAAGATCCAAGATAAGACTAATCGTGTACGTAGAGTTTTATTTTATTTATATAAATAGGTTTAAGAAACAGTTACTCACTTGATTATATAAAATAAAATTCATACATACATACATATGTTATCTCAAAGTTTATGAAATAAAGTTACTATTATTATTATTAATACCAATCTGTAACCCACATCGTTATTCACGGTATATTAAAATTTACGTTTTATCACCAATCTTATTCCCAGTTTCCTACCTTGTTCTTCTTTTTATACTAAAATAATATAAGGCTCAAAATTTAAGAATAGAAAATAATGTCATCATCATCATCTCAACCCATAAACGTCCCACTGCTGGGCACGGGTGTCCTTCATAAATTTGAAGGGATATTAGCCTACCATACCACGCTGGCTGGGTTGCTATAGGGTTTTGTTTCGAGTTTACCTCTCTTGCAGTGGATATTGACTGCCTGACTTACTCCCTTAGTCGACTTTTACGACACCCACGGCATTGAATGGGGTGGTGACATTTGTATTCTTAATCCGTCACCACACGGACAAGTATTCGAAAATAATATATATTCATATAAAAACCAGTTGGGTTTGCTCTGCTGTGGTTACAGAATCCGTTGAAGTAAGTTACTATGGCCCACAATACGAGTCAATCACTGCATTTAATAACCACAACCACACGTGAGCCAAAGCCGCGTAATTATATGATTCACACGGTAGTGCAAAAGCTGACAACTTCCTCCGAGTTGCTACTAAGAATTTATCGTCTCACTGCACGAATCTACATTAGTTTTAAAATAAAACTAATTTAAGACAAGTAGGGCACTAAACTACTGAGCAAGCCCGACTGGAGAAGGACCTCCAAAACAGCGGTGTAGTGTTCCTGTGTGTGTGTGGGTGAGAGTATAGTAAAGTAATTGGTGTCCAATAAAGAGTTTTCTATCGATCTATCTATTTATGTATCTATAGACTTCCAGCCCTCATTTAGGCATATTCTATCTTAAAGCCCTGGCGTATAAAAAAAAGGGGTTGGCAACACGCAAGTGCTATGAAAAATATTTTGAAAAGCGCTAGCCCAGTTTATTTTACAAATCTATTAGTATCGGTTATGCATCGATTTATTTTACAAATCTATTATCTATCTAGTAAAACAGAATAGGCATAATTTTAATTTCTATTTTTAGTTTAGGCTCTAGAGGGTGTTGCTAAAAGATATTAATAAGGACACGCTTGATAGTAAATAAACATTGTATAATAAACAAAACAAAAAAATAACACAAAAATTAAAGACGTGGTTACAAAAGATTATACATAAGTACTATTTTTTCTTAGCCTTTGCTGGTGGCGGCGGTGGTGGTGGTGGTTCTGGTTCGGGTTCCGGTTCAGGTTCGGGATCAGGCGGGACGGAAGGATCTTCATCGGGATTTTCAAACAAATACTCTGCCTGTAATAATTTCAGTTGGTATAATGCCTATTAAATACAATTCGACTGCTGCTGCTATATCAAAATTTTAAATAGCTACAAATTTATTAAAGAACATGCGGACATGGCATCTACCAACCAGTCTACCTACGGTGATGCAGAAACAAACAAAGTTAAGATAACGTGCCTACTACAAGCGTAATAAAATAATACCTATGTAACACGCTAATAATATATTTTTGTTTCTTACCATAAATATATTTTTATAATTAAGTATACAAATATTATGTCACAGAATAAAAAGTACCTACTTACAAGGGGCGGGATTAAAGCCCTTCGTACACAACGCTACAGAAGTCTTGGATACTAATATTGTATACTTAACTTGCGTCGCGAATATCTTGTAGCGCACGGTCTGTACACACAACATTGAATCGCAAGACGCGAGTGTGTATACAGCCACTATTAGGCGTAGCAGCTACATGGTTCTTACTATTTTACAATCCTCCTTTCTTCGCCACCTTTGAAATCTTGTCCGGTAGGTAGCTTTATCGGTTATCAAAGATTTGCGTAGCGTTGTGTATGAAGAGCCTTATACATTGCTGATATTATAAAGATCACAGAATCCGTCGAATTTCGTAACTCTTTTCGAATTTCGTAACTCTTCTCTCTTACGAATAGAGTAAATATAGAAATAATTTTATTTAAATAAATACAAAATACCTATATATTTCGGCACTTACCTTTATCTCGTACAAATCAGGACAAGTACTAAACAAACTCTCAATAAAATCTGCATAGAATACATTCCCATCACCGCGAACATTAGCATCCCGAAGTATCTCTCGAATTTCGGCTTCATTGAATGGATCGCCGAGCTCCGTTAAAATCACTGCAATTTCATCAATCTCCAACATATCCCTTCTTTCTGTATCAAATACCTACAATAGGTAAATGGATGGAGTAAATGGATAAACTGACGAATTCATCATCGCCTTAAAGGCCTCTGTTTGTCGTGTACCGACAAAATAAACGAACATACCTACTACACGATAAAACTAACTGTATTACCACACCCAAATACCTATTTTTTGGTCAGTCTGTCCTATACTTGTAAAATGACGCTTAAGCACTACATTTTGTGTGTGTGTGTGTGTGTGTGTGTGTGTGTGTGTATGTGTGTATGTGTACCTATACCTAATATATAACGACTTAACAGTCGGCACTGATATTAAATGTGCCCTCCGAAGCACGAAGACGTTCATTATATAAGGAAAACAAAACTGCAGGATTGCAGGAACGTATAAAGTGTACATACACTAGCAGCCCCGGCTTCGCACGGGTTAAACAGTTTTTCAATTTGATTTTTACCCTCTTAGGGTTAACGTTTTTAAAAGAAGGGACAACGACCCGCTTCTATTCAGAAACAAAGTTACATGCTTTGTTTCTGAATAGAAGCGGGTACCTACATGAAATTACATTCTTCTTACTTTGAAAATGGCGGGAGTTCCATATACCGTTCATATCTTATCATAATCCCTTAGGGGTGAAACTTCAAAAAGTCTTATTACAGCTTTACGTTTATTTTTAACTTCAAGCAAGTATGAGAATTTCAATCCTCTAGCTTTGAAATAAATGCAAGAATACCTTTGCTTGTTACTTTGTAACCTTCTCACGACTAAACGGCTACACGGAATTTAATTAAATTTGGCAAGAAGATAGATGGTATCCTAGGGAAGGAATTAACTGCTAACTAAAATGCTACCCGCGGCTTCGCCCGCATTAATGTCAGTTATCACGCTAAAAACTACCCTATGGTTCCCTAGGATACCATAGGTATATTATTATTTCCTTGATACATTTCATTAAGATCCGTTCAGGCGCTTTATCGTGAAAAGGTTGCAAACTAACAAACAAACAAAAGGTATTCAATACTATTTCCGATTTTAGTTAGGTAATTAGTTACAATGCAATGTAGGTACGTACATGCATTTTTTTTGTTACATTCTTAACTTTATTATTGGTGTATTAAATAAGCATGCTCATACATTTGGCATTAAAATATTAAATTATCAAATCCTTTTGTAATTTATACGTACTTACCTCCTACTAATCAAATGATTACGAATGGTACAAATAGTGAACGGTAGGCCGTAGTACGTGGGACAAAATGGGCTACAATTATATTTCTTTTACTAGGTACTACGGAGTCAAGCATAATACGGCCCGCCCGATAACACTTGTAACACCAGTATCATTCGCACGTTTAAGCCAAATTTAAAACATGTTTATTTAAATTTAAAAATTGTATTTAAGTACCTATAGGTATTACCTGAAAGGCAAGATGTAATTCATGTTTTAAATCCGGTTCAGTAACCCAAGTGTTTAAAACATAAAGGAACTGGTCTTCTGTTAGCAACCTCAAATTTGTTAATGTTTCTACTAACGTCATTATTTCCATATAGCTGGGATAATGAAAATTCCTTTTATGATACCTGTAACAATTTTAAGTGTATCATAAATTACATTCGCCAGAAATATTTTATGTACTCAAGAAGTAACAAATCCCTTCGTGAGCATAATAAATTAAGTATTGAAGATACTTCTTTAGTTCCAAGAATTGTAGTAATTTTTCGACAGTTACGACTTTTACTGGTGGGTCTCCTTCCTTCATTATTAATTGGGGCAGAGCGTTCGCATCAAACCATTCAACTATTTCTGATAACTGCTCTTCTGTAAATTTTAGAGTTACATTTGCAAGAGGATTATAGACATCAAAGACAGCCATATTACAAAAATTTTAATGCAAATTAACAAATATAAATATTATAAATTTCAATGCAACAAAATCACAACTTGAACAAAAATAAATGACAATAAAATGAGGAGTTAATTAAACAGTGGCATGTCAAAGTCACGTAGGCTGAGATGTGGCCGGTTTATTGAAAAACTATAGTAGGTAGTAAAACTCTTTCTTCTATTAATTTGCACCTGACCTCAAATATGCAAGTTGCATTTACAGAGGCTCTTGGATTTTAAAGATTCTATATAAGGTGTATGTGTAATTAGGACCGAATGCAGTGAAAATCCTTGGGAGGAGAAGGTCTATCGGTTGGGATGATGATGAATACGACAATATTTATTTTCTAAGTATATTTGCGATGTTACCGTTACCGCACCGCTTAGAGCTTTCTAAACGTTTTAAGGCCTAGAGTAAAGGTCCAAGACCATTAACACTAACCTATCTTATGTGTATTCACTGCACGTATTAACTTCGCGGTTTACTGTATAGTTAAAGTACGAAAATTACCATGAGTGTGTCTCACTTTTGACTGACCGTGTTTTACCATTTGTTTTTGACCGAATTTTATAATGTTATTTTATTATTAAAAAGCGTGACTTTATGTTAAAACAAAGACTAAATTTATTTTTTATTGCCAGCTATTTAGTAATCTGTGGTCACAGGGTTTCAAACGTTTGTTGTGATATTTTGTTTGTGACTAGACTGACAAGTGACAAGCAGACGAGTTAATTATTCATTTTGTCAAAAATATGTGACAACTTTTATTTTCTTTGTTTATTTTATGAGTTCTAAAATGTTCGAATCAGATGATTTCGATCAGGTAAAAATCAAATCATTTTAACTAGGTACTAGTTTATGTGCTACATTCTTTCAATATAATATGTACGATTTTATTATAGGTGTTATCGCAATTTGAGTTTCCCGGAGATGAAGGTAACATAAAATTGCCAAAGGAAAAAGATGAACCGAACAGCACTAAAAATGTACTAGAAAATACCACAAATAATGACGAGAATACTCCAGTAAAAAATCTGAACATACAATCTAAAACGATAACAAATGAAAACAAAGTCGTCAAAGATACTATTTCACCAAAACATATCAAAAGAAAAATAATTCATTCTTACTTTGATCACAAAAGCAAAAGAAAGTTTCCTGGTCCAGCTGGCTTATTAACGGGAGACTTTGGAGAAAACAAAGATGAAACTATTTGTCAAATGGAATTACTTTCACAGGTAAGAAAAGATGGTCAAGTTGTATTGAAACTTTTGAACTTGATTGTTTGTAAAGTACCCCGTAACACAGCATGTTCCTTAGTTCTGGAGTTCTCCTAAAAAAATAAGGTATGCACTGACATTAAATACTTGTAAAGTATATACATACTATTATATAAATATACAATATACATAGCTCGCAGAATTAGTAAGCTGAAGTGGCAATGGGCTGGTCACATCTGCAGAAAGACCGACAGCCGACAGACGTGTCCTGGAGTGGAGACCACGACTCGGTAAGCGTAAGGTAGGGCGGCCCCCAGCTAGGTGGACCGACGACCAAATAAAGGTTGCTGGGGCGCACTGGATGCGGAAGGCAGAGGACCGTGTGCTATGGCGCGTGTTGGGAGAGGCCTATGTCCAGCAGTGGACTGCGATAGGCTGATTGATACAATTAATTAATTATTTTTGTATATTTAATGGCTATTTAATCCACTGAAAGGACAACTCAAAGGAATAAGCTTTGTGTAGGCAGGGGACTTACAATACACAACAAGCACACAATCTTATTAGCATGTCGATGGCAATCTAAATAGTGTCAGCCCAGAACCTAGCTACAAGTACGAGCACACAATTTTATTCATAAATTCAAACAAATACAAATCATACAGTGTTTTGTCACTTGTAGGAATCAGTTTTCACTTAATTAATAATTTTTCTTCTATTTTGTATTAAACCACATGAAAATTGTGACAAAAATCCTAATGGCTCATAGTGTTATCCTGAGCCTATAACCCGATAAAACAGCATTGACAGTCAGGTAAAAATGAATTTTCAATTGCATCTGGTCAGACACTGTATTTGGTCAGGTATTTATTTTAAAAAGACAAATAAAACTCCCGAACTACAGAATAAGCCCTGGGTTTCAGGGAACTTTATTAACATACAATTAATGGACACAAAGTACACCCAGACTCAGGGATAACTATTTATGGATCACGCCATGGATCCCATGTGGGTGCAGGGCTGGTATTATTTACTTTTATTAAAACATATTGTAATTTACTTTTTCAGGATGTTGATTTTACTCAAAGTAATTTAAGAGGTGAATTATTTGAGTCTCCGCTGTGGGTCAGATTATCAGATGATTTGAAAGATTGGAACTTGAAAAATGTAGATTCAATAAAAAACATTAAACAACAAGCAATAACCGGCAGCTTAAGAAGAAGAAAAGCTCACATAGTTACAGCATTTGTAGAGACAGTAGATAGATCTGTTACCGATCCTTTGATTATAATGAGAGATACAACAGGTATGTCACCCAATCATCATTCTACACTATAATAAATTTGTATATCTGTTTGTAAAGAACAAACTCAATGATAGCCAAAATTTCAAAAAATCTTTTACCTGCAGAATGAAACTATATAGGTGGCTAAGTGGTCTATGTGTTTGACCGCTGGTCACGAGGTCCTGGTTTTGATTCCCGGGCTTTCGATTTTCCTGGGCTAAAAATCGATATTGGGTCCCCATGCCTCAAAAGCACGTAAAGCTTATGTCCACAGCAATTTATCATCAAATCAAGCAGCATTAGACGCTGTGACCGAAATTTGCTTAGAATTTTAACCCCTTGATGTCACCGTCATCTATACATGACAGCACTTACTCAAGGAGCTTTGGTTCTCATCAATAACCCTACCGTGGTATTGTTATTTTTAGCCAAGGTATCCTGTGTGGCAGAGGTATTTCTACAATTTAAAATAATAAATTTAAACTTGTTTCAGGTAATATAAAAGGTACACTGCACCGAGATGCATGGTCTGCATTTTCTCAATATATTGCAGCAGAATGTTGTGCTTTTATATTATGGAAACCTACAATACTCACAACTGGTGCTGCCTATAAAAAACATTATTTGAACATCACAATAAGTAATATATTAGCTATTTATAGTTCTACAGTTATAAATGAGGAAGTTGAAAACAAACTATTACCTAATGGGTACTCTGTGGTCTATGAAGATGAATATACTGTGATAAAAACTCAAAATAGTGTACAGAATATAGGTGAGAAAAAAAATAGCTCTTGTTGCTTCTGTCTATGCTTTATGTATTTGTATTGCTTTTCGTCATGCTCGTATGAAAATAAAAGTGCATCAATATAGTAAATAAATCCTACTTACATTATAAACATAAAATAGATGTTTGTCACAAAAAAACCAATGAACGCATTTTGATTTAACTTTGCAATGTTTTAGCGTATATATCGGAATAGCAAGACTTTATTTTCTTTATAGGAAACAAAATCCACGCGGGAAAAGCTGCGGGTAGAAGCTAGTTATGATATATTAGTGCAGTGCTCCCTCCCTATTATTGTGAAATTTGTCAGTTTAATAATATCAAACAATTTTCTTTCAGATACAAACTGTACACTAAGTAATGTACCTGATGATTCGAATGATTTATTAGATGGCCTGGATAGTATATTTTCGGATGACCTATTTTAATTAAGCTCCTCCAGTTAAATATAAGTATTCTGCAGAATATTTAGTGTTTTTAAGAGGAAGAAAGATTTTTTTAAATGTATTATTATTAAAAATATGATTATGCGAAAGTTCTTGTATTATTTAAAGTTTTTGCAAGTCTTCAGTGATCTGGAAAATGTTTTAGACGCCACTGTTTTCTATAAGTGACAAGTTTAGTGAAAATATGCCTTAAATTTCGACGTCATAAACATATGACAAAATGATAGTTTAAAAAATAGACACAAATTAATAACTGCCTGTTTTGACATGGCCTACCCCAAGGATTTCCACAGCTTTCGGTCATGACATGACTTATCTGACTAAAATCTGTCCACCACGCTGCGTGTAAAGTTCGTGAAAATAATACAAGCGTATTCTGTACATCATTTATTTCGCCTTAACTTTTATATGACACGCTACAATATGTTTAGAAAGTGTAGCTGGATGAAAATACGTACTGTGACACATTTTACACTTGTATACTTCTTTACCGGGATTTTTTTGCGTCTCACCATCGACTTGCTCATTCGATGTTTGTTCACTAGTCTCTGATTTCGGTGTAATGTTCAATCTAATGTGAGACTTTACGTGTCTTACGCAAGAATAAAGTCTTGTAAATTTAACCTGTAAAGATAACATTGATAAATTATATTACTAATGTCTCACGAAGTGTTTCACCGTCTGTAATCATAAACTTCTACGAGAAAAATATTAAGATCCCTATAATGCGTCTATCTTTCCTAGAAACTATTGTGAGTAGACAATTTTCGGATTTCTTTTCTCTAGAACCTTCTACAGAGTACTAGAAAATCTTCAGATGAATGAAATCGTTACCAAGTTTTGGCGTGACCAAGAGAAATAGAGATAGATAGGGCACAGCGAGATTTCTCGCCCGAATTGTTATTCCGACTGGAGAAGGACCTCCACAGAAGGACTTTACAGAAGACCGCAGGTAACCAGCAATTATGTTGTGTTTTTGCGAGTGAGTAAAGTCTCCCTAGGTCAATTATGAGAAGTTGACATTTCGAAAAGTTGACATTTTGCGAAGTTGGCATTCTGAGATGAAATGAACCAAACGGAACGCCCCCAGTATAATGGTCTTTTTTAAATATCATTGGTTTTCTAACGATGTTTTCATTAAGACATTTGAATAAACGAACTACAGTGTAAAGAAATATTTAGATGAAAAGAAAATTTATTTATTAGAATTTAGTAGAATTGATATTATTATTACGATTAATTAGTTTCTTTGACTAATGTCAATTTATTAAATAATAGTAAATAATTTGCGTGGCTATTATAGGATTAATGAGGAAGAAACTGCAAAACATGTTAGATTTTATAAATGTTCCCATATTTTCAAATAAATGAAATGGAAATTAATTAAAAACGTGCATGTTAAAGCCTCAGAGTAAAATTGACGGTCTCCTCGGCTACTATAAATGTTTCTAATCTATGGTACTCACGTTACATTGGGTACAACTGTAGGTGTTGTCACTGTCAGCCTTTATCAAATTATAAGCGTCGACCATATCAACCTCTTCAGTGTCTACGGTTAACATTTCGTTTGTATCCAAACAGTTTTTCTAAAAGAAAAAAAAAGATAATATTCCTTATACAAATTTATGTGTGTCCTGAGGAGGACTATGCTTATGGCATGTCTTTTGGCTATTACCCGCACGAATTCGCAGAAGGATAGCGTCCCAGGCGTACCCGTACGCTAGCAGCCGCTGAGTGAATCACTGACGATGATGATGATGATTATGTTGAACTGAGGGACTACATGGTTTTTTATAGTTCTAGTAACTAAAATGTTTAGTAAAAAGGTAAAACATTTGTAAAACGCATACTAGAATTTGTAAAGAATGCATTAACAAGTGTGGTCTCTCAGTTCCCACTTCATTATAAAATGTCTTCATATCGCAACAATGGCTTATATCGAGTGTATTATGCCAGGCAAAGATATTGAAGAGTTGCGAAAAAAGCGGTGGTATGTGCGGGCCGCGACGATGAACCAATCACAGGATTGATCGATTCGTGTCATGGGTAATACTGTCGAACTATGCACCTTGCAATTGGGACCAAGTATAAGACATGTTAGACATGCGCGAAGCCTAACAACGCCTACTATTATTTAAGATTTTCCGACTGCCGAGGTTTTCCCAAAAGACTATAGCATGGGGTTCTTTAAGAAAGGAGTTATAAGGTTTTTAAAGGGTCGGCAACGCGTGAGTGACACCCCTGGTGTTGCAAACGTCCATAGGCTACGGTAACTGCTTACCATCAGGCGGGCCGTATGCTTGTTTGTCACCTTGGTAGTATAAAAAAAAAAAAGATCTTTGCCGTTCATTATAGTATTGTTATTATTTAAGTTTTGTTAAACATACATCTTGATGTTCCTTTAGTGCGTCTTCAGATTTAAATAGAGCTGCGCATGCGCTACATGCATAAACCGTATTCGGGTGTCGCTTCTTTATGTAAAACATCTGGTTTATTGATAGCTCTGTAAATAATCGTTTATATTAGTTAATGTCATTAAATAAACATTGTAGTAATTAAATAAATGTAAATTTGTGCTTTGTAAATTAGATACAAACTTTTCGTTAACTGTTTTAAATCTATTAAACGCCACTGCATAAACCCATCGACGCAAAGATCCCTGTTGAAACCTTATTTTGTGGACTTTTTAATTTCTTCGTCATAAATTTAAGACAATGGCGTACAGTGCATGCTTTCACGTCTTGTCCTGTATAGATGACAGTGGCATCAAAAAAGTTCAATTTCCTTAAATCAATTATTAGTAACAATAGCCCAGTCAAATAAGCAATAAAAAGGCGCCAACCTCGGAAATCGAGGTGATAAGCTGGAAACTGATGTAATGGTTGTCACAAAAGTCTCATAGAATCTCGTGTGTGCGTCGTCAATTATTTAAGGTGCACAAATATGGGATTTTTGTAACGCCGTGTGGATCGTTTCTATAGGTACAATCATAAAAGTTGGACTGTCGAGATGTCGGCAAAATTTTGACAGGACATGTGTTGTAGGATTATTACGCCAAAAAGATCGTGGTAAGTGTTATCGGTTCGATGCTCACACGGCACGACAGATATTTTTGGCACAAATTAGTTTTACCGAGTTTGAATTGATCTGAAGTAAAAATAGGCTTTCAAGCTCGACAAACTACCATATCTAATTAAATTCTTTATTATCATGGGTTTTAAATACATACTGTACGATGACACTTACGCCGTTTATTTAAAGTAACCGCCACTCTAACAACATTATCAAAGGATTTAGTTTCAGTAATATGCACGTGAAATATTGTACATATAGCTTTTTCATTTTCAACGCTTTCCAAGCTTTGGTTTCCGCTCACCACGTACTCTTCTGTAATTAATTCAATTAAAATATATAACAAATTATAAAATATATATATAATGTGTGTGTAATGTAATGTAATTGGATCACGTATCTGAATAAATAATTTTATTATTATTATTATTTAAATACGTTCTCTGCACCCATAATAATAAAAACGTTTAAAAAAAGAAACAAGCTCTTCGCAAGAGTATATTACGACATTATTGAATAACTAATGGCATACAACCGTATGATAAACGAATAAATATTCATCCATTCTAATTATAAATGCGAAAGGAACTCTGTTTGTTTGTCACCTTTTCACGACTAGTCAAGAGTTAGAGCAGTTAATGAAATTTAGCAAGGAAATAGATGACATCCTGAAAAAAGTATATAAGGTACTATTTATAGCGATAACCGACATCCATGCGGACGGAGCCGCGGGCAACAGCAAGTTTTTTATATATTTAATTAAATAAAGATACCTGAGCTAGATTTAATAGTCACCAGCAAATCTGGTAAGTGTTCAAATGTGGCAGATGAATCTTCATTTTCTTTTACATGACCAGTCACGAGATCTACATCGCTTTTGTGGAATATTACTCCGAATTCGTCTGTACTATTTTTCACCTAAATAGAAATACAAATTATGTATAATTTTGTTTACATTTAACCACCTTTTACGCCACTGTCATCTATACGTGACAAGCAAACAGCGATAAAACACGCCGTACCCCATGTACAAAGCCTCAAAAACGAAAAAAAAAACGCTTATAAATAAAAGGCATTACATAATTGTTTTATTAGTATTTTTTGTAACAGATATAACAACTATTTTAGGAAAGGTAGAGCCTCATACTAGCGAGCAAGCTCGATTTAGGAAGGACCTTCACCTTACAGAAGACCACAGCCAAATAAATAAACACAGCGGTGTAGTTGTGTTCCTATCCCAGGAATACTTCAAGTTATTTCAGAGCACGCTTGCGTGTGACGTGTATAGACGTCAGTGGCGTAAAAAGGTCGAGCAAAGGGCATATAAAATATAATCTTACCTTAGTAATCATTATATTATGTCCTACTAGTACACTTTTTAAATTAGGAACTTTGAGAAGCTGCTCAACGACACTTTCGGCTGACTTTATGTCATCAGGTTGCACTTTATTCCGTAGTCCATTGCGCGCATACTGTTGTATGATACCCACAAGTTCGGTCTCGCTTATACCCGTATTATCTAAAATATTTTTCATTTAAGTTTAAGTAATAGCATCACGCTATTATCGTCCAAAGTGTAAGTAGTGTTAATGGTTATTTTTGACAAGAAATTTACAATAGATAGGTTAGGAAATTAGCGGTGTTTACACCCCCGTGCCTCGGAATGCATGTGAAACCGTTGGTTTTAAGCCTGATCTGCATTCGGTCGTGTCAGATTACCGTCCCATCGGACTATGAGAGTGAAGAAAAAATGAACCTGTTTGCGAATACATTTATGTACTATAGCACCTCTCGCGCAGATGGCTAGTCTCCTTCGAGATAAGCCGACCTGGATTCCGTTAGAAGAATATTATGTTTGTAGTAAAATTACTTACTATATTTCGGTGTTTCTGGAACGTTCTCGTTACTAGAATTATCGATTACGTTTTCGTCAGGCGTTGGCGGTTGGCTACACTGTTTTGTATTAGTTACCTTGACAACTTTAGCTACTAATCGTTTACCATTGACAGTTTTGCCTAATACAATCTTTTCTGGTATATCTGTAAAAAAAGATTTAGTTATATATATTAGTAGTTCTACTAATATTAGAAATGTAAAAGTTTGTAAGGATGGATGTATGTATGGATGTTTGTTACTCTTTCACGTAAAAACTACTAAACGGATCTGGATGAAATTTGGCATAGAGATAGATTATAGTCTGGAATAGCGAATAGGCTACTTTTTATCGCGATAACAGACATCAACGCGGGCGGAGCCGCGGGTAACACCTAGTCTACAATAAGTGAAGCAAAATATTTGTAGCGCTATCATTGTACCGATAGTTGTTTAAGTGAATGGTTTAATAGCCAAGAGCTTCCACCAGGTGCATGGGTCAAGGGTCTGATGCAGAAGGCAGTGCTCCTCGACACGGCACGTATAGTGAGGAGCGTCCTGTCTCTGGAGCCTTAATCACTGGTAACTTGGGTTTTGTTCCCGATATTGGGGTTTTTATTAATTAAAATGTAATTAATAACTATAAAAATTATTATAGATGTCGGAGAGACAAGATTTCCGAACGCAAGCATGACGTCACTACGAGTCGAATAATAAATACTTACCCTTAAAATTAAATTTCGTTTTTATTTTGATAGAACTCGCGTCAGTTAGTGTCTGTAACGCTTGAGGTATTATCTCATTTATGCTCTGTAGTTCAGTTTCTTGATTACTGTCACATATATACATTGGTTGTTCATTTTTTAATAGCTCTTCTGATTTTTCTGGAATAGAAAGCGCATACACTGTAGTGTAATTTGCAAATAAAATTAAACTTCAACATGCTAAATTTAAGGTCTATATTAGAATGAAGAAATTAAAAATGTTTAGGCTCCGTTGCTTCTCTCACCAGACGAACTCACGCTGTGACTTCATCGGAAAAGGGGGGGAGAACCGCGCTCGCATGAGATCCGACAGAGCTCGAATAGAAGTGGGGCCTTAAAAATATCTTTGTCATAAAGATAACTGCCATGGTGGTCCAGTGGCCGCAGTATGCGCCTGCTGTGCACGAGGTTGTGGGTTCGATTCCCACACTCCTGTGTGGGAATTTTTGTGTGACCCACAAAGAGTTGTTCTGAGTCTGGGTGTAATTTGTGTCCGTTAATTGTATTTTTGTAAAGTCCCCCGCGACACAGAGCTTGTTTTCTAGTGTGGGAGTTGTCTTTTTAAAGATATAGATATAACTTTTTCTTTCACTGTTTGGGGGTCACCTGGTAAAAGAATGGGTCGGCACCACGCTTGTAATGCAAGCGTCCATAGGCTACGGTAACTGCTTAACATCAAGCCGACCACATGCATGTTTGCCACCCAAATAATACATAAAAAATAAAAATAGATGTAATAACAATAATTATACCTTTGTCAGAATCGCTTATAACAAATTGTAAATTGTCTATAGTATCATCCTGTTCCTCATTACTTCCAATTACAAACTCGATCGTGTCTTGCTGGCTGGTGAACGACTGCGCCATTAAATTCGGAAACTCAATTGACACGCTTTGTATTTTTGTTGTCCTGTCAAATAAAAACAGATTATAAATGTAAATGTGAGGCGCTCATAGCCAGGTGCACTCGCTGTTTCGTAAACGATCAGCGGATTAAGCAACCAAGGGCGCGGTAACCCTATAGATGGGTGACCGTATAGTGGTATTATATCCGAGTGTCTCCGTGCTTCGTAGGGCACGTTAAATTCAGTACAGACTGTTAACAGTCGTTAGATCACGACAGAGGCAGGCCTCCGTCACTCCATGTACTTGCGCGCTATAATTACCTACAATATTCAGTGCGGTTTTCGCAAGCGAAGCGCGCGCACGTTGTTCAATTTTAATCGTTTTATTCGTTTTATTAGTTTTTCTACACTAAAATTTAAAACCGAGAAATTAGAAAGGGTAAGAAATTTATAAAAAAATATTATATAAAAATAAAACTCGTACCTTTTAAAGTTTTTTTTAGTTTACCTTTATAATTTTGTTTTAGATGTATTGCACAGTCAACAATTTTAAACTACCACCTATAGTCAGAACATATTCACAGTTCTCAATAAAATCGACACAAATAGTTATTTATGTTAATTTAATTTTATCAAAGAGGCAGCCCCGTGATTGCTGTGGGATCGCGCGGTGCGAAGCAATCACAACTGTACGCTTGAGCATTTAGGCACATTTTAGCATGCAGCGGTTGCTGACGCGACAGAGTAGGCAATTATAGCAGTAGGTATTGGTAATTTTCTTCTGAGTGAAGTATCTGTTACGTAGTAACTCTTTAGTAATCTGTGACAGAGGCCTAAGTATGGGCGATCTAAATTACTCTGTTAACAGGTTGGCCACTAACCAAACGATAAGAAAAAGAAAAATGTAAATGTTATACAACTCCTACGCCGCGCTGGTGTCCAGGTAACAAAATAATCAATTTTGTCTGGTTTGCCGGTAAGTTAAAATATCTTCCGTGTTTAGCAAAAAGCTCATAACTTAAAAACGGCTGAACCGATTTTAAAACCGAAGTCATAAAGTATAATATAATAAAAATTGTGTAAGAAGTTTTTCGGTAATGGCGCAAAATATAAGCTATGCAATAACTTGTAATAATGCCGCCATGACAGTAATTCAGTCATGGCGGCTAAACTCTGAAGATATAATAGTGCACAAGTATGTGCGTATACACAGATGCACACTTTATTCCATCACTCTCATAGTCTTTATCGCACCATCAGTGGAAAAGAGGCATAAGTTGAGAAATGCCATTTGACAACTGTAGGGAAGCATAAGATGAAAATTGCAAAACAGGCGTATCTCATCTTAAGTCATTATTCTGCTGCGGGTGCGATATCTCGACTTCGTTAGCGACACGTGTCGCTCGATGTTGCTATACATGGCGAGCGAAGTCCGGCAACGTCGCACCACTTCACCCGACGTCGCTGGCGACACCTGCCGCAGGACATTTGTCCCCTAGTGTATACCTAGTTATAGGTGTAATTCGAGGCACGGCAAATAGTTGTCGTATTATAATTACCCAGAATCAATAGCAGTGTTGGCATCATTTTGAATTTCGTTTTTGAGTTTCTGGATCAATTCTGTAATAAAAAATTATTGATGTGTCAAAAGACTACATTTTATTTTAAAAAGACAACTTTTGCAGTATTTGACAAGCTCCATGTCACGTGGGACTTTACAAACATACAATTCAGGGACACAAATTACACCCAGACTTGGAGCAAACATTTATGAATCACACAAAGTTTTGTCCCCTGTGGGAATCGAACCCTTCGGTTTAGTAGTCAGGTTCCCTAACCACTAGACCAACAGACCAGTAAAATATGTATCATAAGGATATCATTGCAACCGTAAAGAGGTAGCCTGGAAGATCTATCACCACATTTGTTAAGCCAGTTATTTTAGGTAACATGTATGTCATTATTGTAGGCATCTCCAGCACTACTACCAGTTTTACTTTTTAGAGAGCGTTTTCCTTTCACCTAGATTGCAGAGGCAATATTAGAATTTCATATATTTTCGGTCTGTTTCTTCTTATTTCGGGGATGATAACCGAATAAGTACCTAATCCAGAACCTAATGCCTCAAGTCGTCGTTGAAAGTAGTGGTAAAATATGATTTCTTGAAAATTTATGTAGGTATAGTTTCAATACATACTATCATTAGTGGTGATGTCATGAAGACCCACTGAATTTAAAACAAAAATTTTGTCGTTAAATTCTAATAGGACCCAGCCTTTTTTATCTAATGCTCGATATTGTTCCTGACTCAACGTAACCTGTAACATTTAGAAAAAATATATTAGATGCATATTTACAGTCTGTGAGCAGGGCATGAAGCGTCAAAAAACAATGGTCATATTCTTCGAGTATAAATATGATGTCGTGTTTAAATATTATTTTGCACACCAAAACACCAAATGTTTGGTAAAACATGGAAGAACCTTATATTCTGTAAAACAACAATAATGTACCCGTGTTTGGCAAAAAATAAATTGATTTGAGTATCATTATGATCTCAATGTACGGAAAAATCAAAAATGGTTTATATTACACTGATAACTATAAGTTATATTAAGAAACGCTATGTATTTTTTTATAATCTTTATATCTATAATATAAAAATGAATCGCTAAATGCATGGCGCAAATCCCAGCTGAACCGATTTCGCTATTTCTTTTTTTTTGTTGAATTCGTTATTGTCAGGACGTTCTTATGTAAGAAAGAATTAAGAAAGTTGCGTGGTAAATCAGAAAATTTAAGAAAATTATCAATAGCTGATTATAAGGCGGTACATACAAAGTACGCCGGGATAGCTAGTAAAAATATATGAGCCCTGAGCCCATCGCAGTCTACGGCTAAACATGGGCTCCAAGTGTTCACCACTTTCGGCTTCTCGAATTCAGCAGAAGTCGTCCTAATCATGACTTGACTGTCAAAAAGATTTCTATTTTTGTATGTAACGAATAAACTCAAAAACTACTTGACCGATTTCAAAAATTCTTTTATCATTAGAAAGCTATATTATCAGCGGGTAACATAGGCTATATATATATTTTTTAATACGGGATAAATGTCCGTCCGTGCGAAGCCGGGATTAAAAAATTTTTATTTGAAAATCAAATTATAAATGAGAAAGTTTGAGAGCTTGTTACACTTTCAAATTCGCACAGAGATAGATTATAGTCTGGAATAGCACAAGGTACATAGGTTTTTATCGCGATAACCGACAACCACGCAGGCAGAGCCGCGGGCAAAAGTTAGCAAATAAATAATAACCTCTATAAAATGTTTTTCTTGCTTGCTGTTGTCTACATCAACATTTACTTCTTGAGTGGTTGGCTGTTTCAACTGATCGACCACATCTTCTTCCATCTGTAAAATATTAAAAATAATGTATCATAGCCACATTTTGCCAGTTGAATTAGGTCTTATAGAAAAGGGAATGAGGCTATTGCCATATATTTAATTATTCATTTCAACTGCTCACTGCACTAACATTATAGAGGGTACAATTCTAACCTCAATTCTAATAATGAGATCATAACAGAAAATCCAACATTACTTTATGTTTAGGTTTAGCCTTTTAAGAATATTAAAATAAGTAGGCCACCACAGGGGATGTCCCTCCCCAATGAGGAGGAGGGACATCCAATTGAAGGAAGATGTTGTTGTGTTCTGTGAGTACAGGTCTCCAGCGCGCATTTAGGAATGCATTTTGAAAAAAATATATTCCTATTCCAGGGGTACACCAACTTAAAACCCTGGTGTAAAAAAATGGACCGGCGACACGCAAGTGATACCTCTGGTAGGTACTGCAATCGCCCATAGGCTTCGGTAACTGATTACTATCAGGTCGTACCTATGCTAGTTTGCCACTCAAGTAGAATAGAAATATAAAGCGATACCTCTGGTATTGCAAGAGTCTATAGGCTACGATAAAGAAGCTTTAGTAGCAAGTAGTATAAAAACATCTTGTGCCAGGAGTCTCCAATGCTCTATAATTACAGTTGCAATAATAAAGTATGTGCGTGAGTGAGTGCGTGCGTGCGTCCGTGCGTGCGTGCGTGCGTGCGTGCGTGCGAACGAACGAACGTACGTGCATGACTGACTGCGTGCGTGAGGTTTAACTGTTAAGTTTCTATAGATGTCAAAACTTAAATTTTATTTATTACCTGTTCAGTAACTGTGCTTGAACTTGGTTGCAAGAGGTAACTGTTTGTGTATAGACCGTCTCCATCTCCATCAGGCAAAATAAACTGATCTTTAACAATAAAATATTAAAAATATTACACACATAGCAGGATGCCATTCCTCCGAAACTGATAGGTGGAGGCATATTATTGTTTCACCAGCTATGATAGATGTGAACTAATATAAGCTCAGCTCTCAACTGTAAATTATGCTGATGGGGTAGTCTTTATATTCTGATCTGTCTAGTGTCCAATAGGTAGAATTTAAAGACTTGTTCGTGATTTAATATAATGCATCATCGGCAAACTGATGACAATAACAAATAAATGTAATTAATATGATGTAATTATTGTGAAATATCTAAGCGTTTAGTCAAGTCATCTCACAATACTAAGGCTGGCCTTTACTTGGGTAAACACATTAGCCTTGCGATACAGCATAGCAATATGGCCAGTCTTTTGGGCACCTTTCTTCAGAACTGCGACTTCAATCAGATATTTTATTTATACGTAAATAAATACCTTTAAATATAATATGATAACTTGTAAGTAGTTTAGGTTAGGCTACTTTTATTTTAATATTTTTTCTTGTAAATATTATGAAATAAAAGTATTATTACTGTATAGTTACATACCAGACACAGATATAAGTTCATCAGAGTTAGTAACATCCACAAAGAACTGCTGAGATGATACTCCAACACCATAAACTGTGCAGGGCTGCACATCCTCCAATACCTCTTTCACATCTTGGACTTGAGCTACATATTGTATTTGTCTATTTACTGAAAATAACAATAATCATGCTAAAAAATAATCTTCAACATTCAAGTGTTTTGCAAGTGTCCTTAGGCTACAGTAATTACAAAAACATTAATTTATATAGATCACACTGTGACACTTATGCAGGTCAATGAAAAAAGCCAAATGATACCTCAGCTAATTTGCCTACTGCTGAGAGATGTAGAGCCTAAGGAAAAATAGGAAACTCAGGCTGTTCTTTTCAATTGCCAGATGTGTAATTACAATTTGAATTATGTTAGAATTTGTGGGCATAGAAAGAGATGCAACCAAAAACTCCATACAAATACAATTAGATGAAAACTGGTAGGGTAGAACAGTTGAGTGTCTCGTCTGTAGAGGGCTGCTTTGCTGAACATACTTTAGCTTTTTTAATGTCAAATTTAAGTTGAAATCACAAGTGTACATAGGCTACGTTATATCTCTCTCTCCCTGGCTCTGGAAGTGACTTGGGTTGGATGGAATAGCCACCTCTGTGTGTACAGAAATAAAATAATCTTTATATATATATTTCTTGTGTGCGTGTGTATGTCACTGAACTCCTCCTAGACGGCTGGACCGATTTTAATGAAATTTTGTGTGTGTGTTTGGGTAGGGCCCTGGTGGCGCTGCTGTATTTCAGCTTTTTCAGGTCCACTAGTAGAGAATATATAATTTTGTTTAGTCAGATACTTACAAAGAAAAGTTCCATCATCTTGTACAACAAAAAATTGATCATTTTCAGCTTCGTTATTATTGCTGGCTGGTAAAAACTCATATGTTTCATAAGTATTTTTATCCATTATTTTAACTAGAATAACAGCATTTATTAGCACCTACACCATAACATGTATTATTTTATTATTAAATTCTGTTTAAAAAAATAAATTATCAGTTTATTCATTTAGTCAATGCGAAAATCTAATACTGCTACTACAAGAAAACTATTGAAATGTTAAAAATATTTATTTGTTTATTTTTTACATTTCTGACTTTCTGTGAATCTGAATCTGTCAACCTCATCCACAGAGTAACTAATCACCACAGAGTAACTAATCACTATACCCTATGTCAATTGAATATATAAATAAGGTAAACAAAACTTATCTGTTTAAAGTTATCACACATAATGACACTAAATTGAACAAATAACACATTTACATGAATTTCGAACGTTTCAACTTGATTAACTAGCACTGTTTATACCAAAATTCGTTTTTAATCAATTAAATAAACTAATTTGAAAAATCTAAGTCGTAAAATTTGGATAACTGTCATTCGCAAAATGATGTATTGTCTATGGTCCTATTGTGTAAAATAGTGATGTGCGAATAAATATAATCGACGCGCTCAATTTAAGTTTTTAGTGATCGATTATGTCTGTAGTAAATCAAATTTCGCATTTCCGATCAATTAAAAGATATAAAAACAACAAAGTAGATTTTTAATTAACAATCAACTAATGTATATTACCAAAATTTAAGTCCGCCTTTATACATTAATGTTTTTGTGTATAATAAAGTTTTAAATAAATAAGAAATAAAGTACCTAACTTAAATTATTTTATTTTTATTATAATTATTTATATATATTTATTTTATTTATTTATTTACAACAGAGGTCGTCTTATCCATACGTCAGACTTTTTCCGTACCTATCTGTATAACTGACTTTAATAATTAAAAAAATATATACATACATATTTATACTTGAAGAACAGTTTTATTTATTTATCTGTCTTCGCAGCGGTCAATGTGCAGAATTTAGTACGTACACAACCTATAAGTACACATTATTATTTCCTAATTCTATTGAAATATTATCACTGAGTATCGAAAAAAGTTTGTTTGTTACTACCTATTGACTATAAACAACGAAATAAAAAAAAACTTATTTCAAATAATTGAATTTATCGAATCGAATAATAATATTATAATTATAACATAATTATTTGTCAGTGCACGTAGACATCACTAAAATGTCAATGGTCGGGTTGTGTTTACCTTATTTTTATATTCAATTGACACAGAGTATACGTTTTAGCTGTTGTCACTCAGCAGCTTTGTGTTACTTTTAATTCTATGGTCAGCAAGCACTATCAACTCATCCAGCCAACCATAGATTTTATATATTTATATGGGTCAACCAAGGACCAAAATGATAGCAGGTCAAGCAAGGTAATAAAAAGATTATAAAGAAAAATCTAAGAAAAAGTTGACAGATTTTTTTCTGGGTTAGTGCGACCAGCGTGACTAGCGTATTGATCATAGAAAATATAAATAATAGGTAGGTAGGTACTTAAATAGAATTTTGTTATTTCCATTCTCATTTCTACATAATATATTATACTAAATTAGGGCTAATAACTATACTTACCTTTTACGAAACATCGTATCTTTTGTAAACTAATATAGAAAATGTGGTCGTTTACATTATTAGTCCACTACCTACCTATATAGAACACTATTAAATCTAAATATTGCAATATTTTTGATTATTATTGCTACTTACGTGTTCATATTCTTGGGTTGAATCGTAATTATTTGTAAATCAATATAGCACCATCCACTACCAATATTTTACCTCTAAAACTAGGGTACAAATAATATTATGGCAACACATTCTTTGACTGGATCACGCTGGATTGTATTCGTTCGGAAACACGTTTTGATGAAGGTTATTTTTAAAAAGTATTTTCAAAGGTTTCTTGAATTCGTCCTAGATGGCGCATTCTGTGAATGGATCAAACTGATCAAAGTAGCACACGAGTGATCCCCAGATTACATGAGGATACCTGCAATACCTAGGCTACGGTAACTACTTACCATCTGGCGGCTCGGGTGTTTGTTTGCCACCTTGATAGTATAAAAAACTTTTGAAAGCTATGTTATGTCCCATGAAGGTACGGTCGGCAACGGAGTTAGCTGTACAGGGCCGCTATATGAATTTATTAGGAAAACCAATGTATGAATTTGTGTGAAATGTAGGTTTTATATTGTAGGTTTAGTCTAATTGTACACTGTTACCAAATACCACAAAAATATATACAATGGTTTTCTTAAAAAAAAACGAATCTTTATATAGCCCTGTATAGCTAACTCCGTTGCCATGTGTACATAACTAATAGATAGCACGCTTAGTACCATATACCGGGATAACACTACCCCAACCCGGGCCCCAATTCCGCTAATAATATTAACGCTGAGACTCAATTACGAATCTACAACGATTGAAACGAATTTGGTATTCTGCAAAAACTTGTATGGAAGCTCAATGGGGTCGTATTAGAATTGAAACTCTGTCGTCACTTGAATGGTTACATGTGTTGCCTTTTATATTCTACTAACTCATTAGTGCTGCCATTCAAAATCTACCAGAAGACTGAATGATTAAACGAACTATAGTTTTGTTTAAAATAAACGTTTTATTTATTTTCTTTTATTTAATTATGAATTATATCGTCCGCAATGAAGCGCTATGTCACTTAAACACGACTTTTGTAAATACGGTGGCCGCATCATGGCTGTGTTACGCAATTGTCTATGACAAAGACAATAATTAAAAAAGTAACTGTCATGTCAATGTCAGATCAAAAAGAAAAAAAACAAGGTGGAGTGAGCCGTGTTGTTTACTTGTTTGTTTACTTATGTACTTATTAAAAATGTTAGGGTGGTTGAGTGCCTCAGCAACTTGCCGTATGGCCCGAGAGACAGTAATCTGAGAGACATTGTGAAGATATGCTGGCCAACCAGAGTCTGGTATGATCCCGTGGCATAGAATCAATAGAATAAGAGCCAATAAGTATGTGCACTACGCTTACCAAAAACATTTAACACTATCGTAACGTATTCGTATCAAGACTACTACACGAATACCTATTTAATACTATTTTAATGAGAAGATGAATATAATGTAGAAAAAATGGAGTATTATATAATACCCCCTGGGAAGATGGAGGTAAGCAACATTGATTAGTAAGTTGATATGTTATATTACCTACTCACTGCATAATATAGTCCTGAGACCTTATTGTACATGCACAAGAAATCCACAAACTACAAAAACTATGCACAGTATTATCACCACTACTAAGTGATATAATAATATTATAATGTTACTAAGACGGTACCCATTCATGTGTGTGTTGTTATTGTTATACCTACCTTGACAACTCTTGCATATTTTTAAGTAATTATAAGAAAAGTTTATTATAATGCGCCTACCTACCTATAGAATATAATTTTTTTCTTGTTTCTACAGGTGATGAAGACTGGAATACTCCGGGTAACAGCAAGGATAAAGGACCTCTGTTGCAAATGATGTGTTTTATCATATCACCAAAGCCCAAATCAGTACTACAACTACAGTACAATCACAAAGTCACTGCTATAACTTGTCATGGTCCCTTCAATAAACACATCAGAGCGACCATCTAGAAGTTACAGACATTCCTTTCTGCAAAGCTTGTACGAGTGAAAAAAACATGGAAGTCTACATTACTACTCTTGAGTGTGAATAACAGACTGCTATACCATGTCATTATTGTTGATTGAAATGTTAATTATTATTAATTAGTACCTACCTAGTAAAATGTAAATGTATACTTTATAAATAAATATTTTTTTCAATTTTCATGTGGTTGCAACTTATTTACCTTACAATAATTAAAATATGTAGATAGGTAAGTAGAAAACTATGAGATTATTATTTTTGTTACAATATTTATTAAGTAGGTGCCTATATTAAGTTATAATATCTGCAGTGGGCGGCCTTAGGGCTAAAATAAAAATATTAATAACTAGTGGCCTGTTCTGGCATCACATGAGTAATTTATTTAATTAGATAGATAGTTCATTTAATGACTTAAAACATTCAAGTAAAATATACATAATATATAAAAGTAAAATATAGTACCACTTCATAGCACTGATATTCATGAAACTATGACATAATATCTGCAGGGGTGGTCAGTTCGTTCCCCATCCAATCCCATGTTAGGGATGAACCTATGTTATGGGTTGGTCGGGGTACCTATAGACCCTACAACTCTCTGCAGCTGTAAAAGACTTAGGTGCTAGATTACATTAGTAGGTTTTAAACGTAACTAGGTACTGAGTCGTCAAACTAGGCGCGCCTATCATATGTGGACCAGTTTGTTTATTATAAGTAAATTAATCAAAGCACTAGATAAGTGTGTTATGCCACATCTTGTGAATATGTATGAAAGTGAGGTTAATGTCAAGTGTAGATGATTGTATGCACAGAGTACCTTTTATATTGTATGGTTTGTGGGCTTTATTCGGATGAAATAAAATAAATTAATCTGGAGCGGGCAATCAAAATTAAATAGGTGTAGGTACGTATCAATAAATTATGATATCAATAAATTTATATATAGATAAAAAGTAGCTACCTACATGATAATTGATGATTTCTGAGTAACTATACTTAGTTTTGTTCTTGAAGCCATGTTTTTAGTTTTATTTTGCACTTGCACTGTTGGTTGTTTAAGTGGTAAGTAATATAATGTAGATTTCATATAGAAGACAACTCAAAAATTGTTTAAGTATAGTGTAGTTTGGTGGGTAAATAGGTACATTACAAACCTATCTGCACAACTGTTTCTTACATATATTATAGGTACTCTTGTCAAATGTTAGATTTGAATGCTTTGTAAGATGTAAAGTTGTCAGGACTGGTAGGTACCTATGTCTGTGTAAAGTTAGTTCATAACAATACATTTAGTAGAACTCTTTGTGCTCTCTCCAAAGGCAGGAAGAGAGTATTCCCTTCACTACCCCAAGAGGTTATGCCGTTGTAGTTGTCAGGGATTCCTGTTTTTTTTCTAATACAATTTCTCAATGAATAACAATGGAACATTATATTACTTAGTAAAAAACAATTGAAAAAGTAGTTTTTGAGTTAAGTGCCTAACTCATTAGGTACATACAAACCTAAAAGTACTTAAATTCTTTTCAAAAATTATTTAAGTAAGAAAGATAAGCATTTAATCGATCAAATGTTTGAAAAATGATGTCTTTAAGTCAATGTCCCTTTGTAAAATCGTAACAATACGTATTGTTGCACGATCGTACTTCAATTGTAAAATTGAAATGTCAAACAAACGTCAAATAAGAGCAGAATACCGATATTGCCCACAACTGCGACACGATTGAAGAGTAGAATAGCAAATATTGCGGTGGCAGTTTAATGAAGCGTCAATAGAAAACCATTGGTCCTAAATTATTAGCAGAATACCAAAACATGTTTAAAACTGCTATTGAGATTCAATTTATATTCAATTAAATTAGCAGAATTGGGGCCCCGGAATCGAAGCCATGAAGTTGGGTACAAAACAAACATAAGCAAGACCAACAAAGCAGTTGGCTGTACGGTTGGTTCAGTGGTTACCTCGCCATTTACCACTACGCGGGTTTTTTTATACTACTTGGGTGGCAAACAAGCATACGGCCCGCCTGATGTTAAGCAGTTACCATAGTCTATGGACGCCCGCAATACCAGACGTATCAATAGCGTGTTACCAAGCCATTTTTTTACACCACGACTTAAAGATGGGATCGGAATACGTTTATTTTAAAACCCATACCTAAATGAGCGCTGAAGACCGTATTCACACACAGGAACACAACTACACCGCTGTGAGTAGTTATTTGGCTGTGGTCTTCTGTAAGGTGGAGGTCCTTCCCCAGTCGGGCTTGCTCGCTAGTATGGAGTATGGTGCCCTACCTCTCTTTACGTTATGGGTTCGATTCCCAAACGGGACAAAAAATTGTGTGATCTATAAATTATTTTTCTGAGTCTGGGTGTACCTACTGTGTCTGTTAATTGTATGTTTGTAAAGTTTCCCGTAACACCTCCTACCTGCATTTCAACCCATAAACCGTCCCACTGCTGGGCACGGGTTTCCTCCATGCATATGGAGGGATATTAGCCTACTACACCACGCTGGCCAGACGGGTTGGTATAGGGTTTTGTTTCGAGTTGCAGTGGATATTGTCTGCCTGATTAATATATTGTCTGCCCTTAGTCGACTCTTACGACACCCCCAGGATAGAACGGGGTGGTGACATTTATATTCTTAAGAGGAAATGCGGGTGGAGAGACTTTTGAATATTAGGTATTTGAATAAACTATCGCTGTCGCTTGCGACCGCTCGGCCGCGCGATTTGTGCGACAGGGACAACTGCATATCCGACTAAACAGCATAAGTAAAAAGTCGTAATCCGAGGTTTGGCTCTCGCCTATTTCCTCCTCCATTATTAGACCAATTAAAAAGATATTTTGTAAACTGCATGATTAGGATATAAAATGTGCCCCTATGTTTTCCTTTTTTCAATAACAGTTGTCATATTTGTATACCAGGCATAATATGTTGACAGCCGTCTAAAATAGTTATTTTGAGCATTTTCAAGGGTTTCTAGTTCTTATAAATATAATGAATCATTAAAAAGGAAAACATAGGAACATACAAGAAGTTGATATTAATTTTATTGCAAAAAATGTTTACTTTAAGATCGTAAACCAGGTAGGAAACAGGCGAGAGCGTTTCTATGGAGAATAGACACACCGCATTTCCTCTTAATCCGTCACCACACGGACAGCTCCTACCTATTTGTTGCTTATTGTTTCCTAGTGCGGGACTTTTCTTTTATTAAAAAAGCAAATAAAGCAGAAAAACTTGATTGTAATATATGTTTATTTGTACGTTTACTTTTCTTATTAAACAATTTCACTGACTTATGATGGTAGGTAGATAATATATAATAATTAACAGGAGAATTGATGGAGGGTTACTGGCAGATTTGATTTAATGGATTTTGTACTGGCCTATTTGATTAGTAGGTACTGTACCAGGTAACAGGTTTTTGAATATATTCTCCGTAAATCGAACACTCCATTAAGGATATGGAACACTCGATCAGGAAAATGGAACACTCCAATCGGGTAAATTGAACACTCGATCAAGAAAATGGAACACTCGTTCGCGGATATGAAACACAGCCAAAGAGTCTTATTTGTCTATATTAAAGATAATTATAATTTGCTTACTTTCTTCACTTGGCCATTGTATACAGGGTGTAGGTACCGAGCGATTATTCCGTAAGCAGATATATCTAAGACTAACAATTAATGTAAACTGGTGTCGGAAAAATAAAATAGAAGAGAGAAATATAATTAAAATGACATCAATAACTCCTACAATATTGACTTGACAATCTCCCATGAAAATGATTGTTCCTCCATTTAGCATTAGCGGTTGGGAGCAGATAATTCTAGGATTGTGCCAAGTAAACTGCGATAGGATAATGATGATTTACTTGGGTACTATGCGTGGATATGCTTCATTTACTTTAATAATCATAATAGTATCACTCTAGTCATTACATGGTTGTAAGTACCGCTATAGTATAGTTATGGTATGGCTACGGTGTCTCATACAATTTCAGACAAAAAATCTTTAAGGGCCCACTGCATATTGTACCAATGTCCCCACGTAAGCCTTCCAAAGGCCATTTTCACGTGATAAAACGACAATAATAGTAATAGTGATTACTGATTTCTAATCTCAACGAAGATTAGCAAATTGCACAGGACATATTACAGTGGACAAGTGTGTGCGCAAACACAGGTGCACTTTCTATTCCTTCACTCTCATAGTCCGATGGGACGACCAATGAATGGAGCGTCCGAGTATTTTTGTAACGGTTTTTACGGAAGGACGTTATCAACTACTTACGATCGTCACGGGAATATTCTCGAATCAGTGGCGCGTAATATACCTAATGCCTGGCAGTCTACGTTATGGAGAGCAAAGAGCAACTGAATTACAAAAAAATAAATCACTATGCCATTTTAAAGAAGAAAATTAAAGCTTCCCTATAAATGTTTCAATAACAAACGTGCTCAACATTTTTGTAGTCATTTTACTTATTACGCAACATAATTTCGATATTAGTGAAAAAATATATTTTGTACACCGTGTATTAACTGTTTATAATTTCGTGGAACTTCACTGAATTATAGAAATATTTTGTTTTTGAGTATTCGATATACCTACCTACTTGTTTCGAGCTACCTACATTATTTTCCTATATTATTATTATTTCGGCATGGTGATTCTAATGTTTTTGACCATTAGAATAAATAAAATAATACGCAGATAGCGTAGGTACATATTATTATATTAATTATACCAAAGTGAAATCAAATAAGTAATTTCTTGTACTACAAGCTTCTGTATACTCAGTGTTTTGTAATGCATATACAAAATCTTTTAGTTCTACAGCTGTATACAATGGCGCTCGTAGTTTCCCGACAACCATTAACTCTACTATTTTATTTAACATAAGGGTTTTGTCAACACTACTAGCTTTACCGCACCAGTTTCCAAAATGGAATTTGTAAAATTTTGCATCGCACCGGCAAAATTGTTTAACAAGAGGTAAATCAAAAGCACTACCATAATACACTATTTTACCATTACGTTCAAGCAACTTTAGTAAGATATCTTCATATTTCCCTCCTAAACAATTCAAAGCTAATATAGGTCTTGCTAGAGATGTATTGAAAGCTGTCAAAGCTTCAGCTTCTTCTAAGGTACATACAGTAGTAGCACCTATATTCAAAAGATATGCTTTTACAGCATCATATCCACAATGATTTGCAACTATGTTAATAGTTTTGATACCCCAGGTGTTACAAAGTTGAATGACGCATTGGCCGACTGCACTATTAGCTGCATTAATTACTACTGTGTCTCCCATATTTAAAGACAAATAATCTTTAAGGAGTCTGTAGGCTGTGCAGGGAGCATTAGATATCATGGCAGCTTCAGGTAATGGTACTCTATTTGAAATTTTTTGTAAAGATCTTTCATGATAAATGCCATAGTAGCACCAGGTACCAAGCATCCTGTCAGTAAGAATCACTCGATTACCGGGTTTGAAGTGAGCTACATTACTTCCAATTTCAACTACGTCTCCAACACCTTCATCACCAGGCACTGTTGGCAACGAAGGCAACAACATGTTCTTTCCTGGAATAAAAATAAAATTCTTTTAATATCCTTAAGCAAAACAAAAAGTGAACTAGCTTTATATGTTAATAATTTTTGAGTAATAATATTTGCAAGCTTTTTAATAAAACCATTAATAATTGTTAGTTTACTGTTTTGTTAGGCTGTGTCTCATACACATAGAAGTTAGCAATATTTCTAGTAAATTCTATTACAACTCACAGAAGTGATGATAGTCTCATATGTCGAAGATGTCCTGACATGACAAGCATATTTATAGATCTGAGTGCAGCAAAGACTGTGCAAATATATAGGCATAGGATTGCATTTATTATTTACCAAATCTCGTATTACCACATATAGCCTGTAATTCGACTAAGAAAAAGACAAGTGTGAAAGATTTTTGACTGCTCTATTTGGTAGAACTGAGGGCAGGCTATTAAATGTTTTTTTTTATTAGAAAGCCCTAAAATTTAGCACAATCTTTACTACCTTCAAATCCAAATGATAGTAGCAGATAGAAATGTGCCCATGGCTTCTATCTGTGGTTGTTGTAACCCTGCAGCTTGCATTTCAGCTATAGCCCTTAAAAAAAAACAAAAAGAATGTTTATATCATTTAATCAAAATAAAACCAATATAGTAGTAACTACACGGTATAAACTATGAGCTGAAATCTAATATATATTTACAACCCGTAAATCCTTTGGTTGTAAGTGCATTGCCTACAGCTTCCTCATATTGTTCAAATTTCACCATTTTATGAGCAGGAGCTTTTATTTTCTTTTCAATCATTAGTGATATAATTTCATCCATCATTTTATGTCTATCTTCTGACTTAGCTTTTGCGTTCCATGCGGTCATCCAGAAGCCAACAGATGAAAAATTCTTAAAAATAAATGCTGATGTTGGAGCTGTTACAGGTTCCCTAGACATGCCTCCATATGTAACCATAGTTCCGGAATGTTCCAAATGTCTAAGCATTTCTAAAGAGCTCTTCCCTCCAACACAGTTCAAGGCCAAAGAAGGGTTCTCAATTACTTTATCCTTAAAAATCTTAGTGGATCTCAACTCTTCTTCTGTCAGTACATGAGTAGCTCCCAAACCCTTTAAATAATTTTTTAATTCATTAATTTCAGGTCTATCTCTTACAATGTTGACAGTTTTGACACCCCAAGCATTGCATATTTGTATCACATTTTGCCCGCAGGCACTATTCGCTCCATTTTGTATAACAACCAGGCCTTTCTCTCGCACTGGTTTAAAATCTGTTAACATTCTATAAGCTGTGCAAGGGTTAACAGTCAGTGTCGCAGCTTCCACTAATCCTACACTGTCAGGGATAGCTTTAAGTACATCCTTACTAAACACAGCAATGTTTCTCCAAGTACCTAGTACAGGCTCTGTAACAATGACTTTGTTCCCAGGACTGATTCCTTTCACATCACTTCCCACATTTTCTACAATTCCTACACCTTCGTTGCCTGGTACACATGGCAGCTCTACTTTCACTGGATATTTGCCTACAATTTTACAATAAAACTTTTGTAAATATATTATACAAGTCATAAAATTATTTAACAAGAAACAAAAACAAGAAAAATACCTTTATAGTGTCTTCATTTCATAAAAGGAAAATAATAGTGTTTTAGAAGCTAAACAAGTTCAAGTATCTTATAAATAATATAAGTAAATAGATATAGTATAAGTAATGTTGTTTTGTCAGTACCTTGTATGATATTTATATCGGCGGGGTTGATTGGTGCAGCGAGCATGCGAACCAGCACGTCTTGGCACCCGAGATCCGGTACGACAGACTCTCTAAACTTTACAACTTTAACCGGATCACCGAATTTGCTATAAACCAGTTGTTTGGAAACCAGACTACGGCAAGCTATTATCGTACAACGTAACGTAGCAGACGTTATCGTCAGCGCTTTTGCACAAGACCGGCCCAGGAGAGCCATGCTGTTATATCACAAATGTAGTGGCTGACAAGACACTGATAATTTAAATTTCAATGGGCCTGGTACGGTACATATATAATTCTATTAAAATGTTATAGATTTTGTTTTACATGACATAGTGTTTCTATGTTTTTTCAGGTTTTCGGCTGTCAGTGTCAGCTGCTTGGCTGTCATAAATCATAGTTATTGACATTGACAAATTAATGACGTTTCCACAAACGATCAAACATGATTGTCAAACCTTGTTTCAAGCCATTGTCTAGGATATCCGCCGTACTATATAGTGTCCCATGTCGCTCGTATCTTCCGCCATAATTATTAAATAGGTCGATCGAAGGATAAAATTCTGCCTACTCTGGTTGTAGTGATTGTACGAGCGATTGTTCCCACATTTTGTGTGTTATGTGATGATGTAACAGTTACAAATTACGGGAATGGACGGACATGCAAACAAAAGACACTTTTTTTTGGAATATTATCTCGATACCTACTTATTATGTTGTCATTTTAAAATAACATAATATTGCACTTTGTTTAATAACGATGCCGAGGTTTTTTTACAATCAGACTCGTTAATGTTCAATCTTGTTTGACAAACAAATACAAAAGTATTTTTGATCATTGCTGTCTGAAGCTCGCCTTAGAGTTTGACGTTTGTCATCCCAGTGTTGCCAGACGATAAAGTTAAGCTAACGTTTTGATAAAGAATCTACTTTGCGAGTCCCTTTGACGTACTTGTATTAGTATAGTATGTCGATGGCCAGTTATCTAAACTGAATACATGGGAACAATTGTAAAGTCCAAATAATAAATTTAAAAAAAGAAAAAAAAAAAATAATTTCGAATATGAGCGCAACCGGTTAAGAAAAGGGGAGCGAACTGTGGTTCGGGTTCAAACCACTAGTAATAAAGTAGATTTCAATTCAATGAAGAAGTAAAATGTCTTTGCCTTTACAAGTTTCATCCTTTTCGTAGTTGTTTTATTATTTCGTACAATACGAACCGGTTAATATGCTTTAACGAGCACTTTGATCTGCACCCTGGCACACAAATACACCGAAATGGGATAGATAGAGTAGACCACAATTTAAAAAGATATAGGGGTATAAATGTTGTATTCTCAATGTAATAAAATTTTATTTCTTACTGAAATCTAAAATATATTTTAAACTTGAATGGCCCTTCGGTGCAAGTGTACTGCTTAAGGCTTCTTTATACTTTTCGAATGCTAATAATTTATGTACAGGCGCTTTTAACTTATCTTCACATATTAAATCAATAATCTCCGACAACATTTTATCTTGGTCTTTTTTTTTAGCTTTTTTATGCCATCTAGTCATCCAGAAACCAAAGAAAGATAAATTTTTAAAAATAAACGCGCCTGTTGTTATTTCGACGGGTTTCATTGACATGCCGCCATAAGTGACCATAACTCCGTTAGGACCTAAGAATTTCATCAACCCTGAAGAATTCTTTCCTCCAATGCAGTTTAAGCCAAGTACAGGTCGATCAATTACTTTATCTTTAAATAGTTTCGTTTTTGGAAGTTCCTTATCTGTTAAAACATGCGTGGCTCCTAAGGAAAGCAAATAATTCTTTAAGTCATCATTTTGTGGTCTGTCTCTAATAATGTTGATATTTTTGATACCCCAAGCTTTGCAGAGTTGTATAACGTTTTGTCCAACTGAGCTGTTAGCACCGTTTTGTATCACAACTAGGTTCTTTTTCTTACGAACTGGTTTAAAGTCTGTTAACATTCTATAGGCAGTACAAGGATTAACCATAAGTGTTGAAGCTTCTACTGAACCCAATTCATCAGGAACGCTTCTTAGTACCTTTTTATTATATATTGCTTCTGTTCTCCATGTACCTTGAGCAGTTTCTATAATAATGACTTTGTTTCCAGGTGAAAATGTCTTCACCTCTTTACCCACTTCTGTTACAATTCCTACGCCTTCGTTACCGCCGACACTCGGTAGTTTTGGTTTGATTGGATATCTGCCTATAAAAAAGGAAAGCGATAAAATAAGACCCAGTTTAAACAGGGATACTTAATTAATCTATTCAAGGAAGAGGGAGCAAAGTTATCGACATAGCTCAAAAATTGCTGTCTTAGTGGCATATTGTTGCGTATGTATAGAACGCCCGCAGACTTAGTTGAGGGACCATTTTTGCAAACTGATTAGAAGCAGCTGAATGCGAGCGTAAAAAAGCCTTAGTTACTCAGCAACAAAGTTTTTTACTAGTAAAAGTTTTGTTTAAATTGCGACATTGGTTTTTGAATTTATTCTTATATATACCTTTTCACTTTCTTTACTATTAATTATTTCCGAACTGCACCCCTCACCCTAAGTATTCGATTTATTTCACATTGGTAGATTGTTTTGAAAAAGTGTATATGATTTAATACTTTTTGTGTACCTTGTATGGTATTAATGTCTGAAGGGTTTACTGGTGCAGCCAACATACGGACCTGCACATCGTCTTTGCCTAGGGCTGGCAATTCACGTTCTACAATTTCAACAACATCTGCTGGTTCTCCGTACTTTTTATATATTAGTTCCCGAGCGGTTAAACTCCTTACCGACTTTGCAAATTTTATAAAATGTATTCTAGTTATTAATAGTTTTATTTGAAGTACAAGAGCCATAGTTTCTATTTATAACTTATTAATTTACATTAAAATAAAGACGAAGTACTTGTCAAAATAAACATTGTGTAATAACATTATTGATAATTGACATTGACAGCTTCAAAGCGATGACAGTAAACTAACAGTAGCAACATGTAATTATAAAAAGCCGCGTACAGACATCACGAGGTGGGCGTCGCAAATGGTTCGTCACGTATCACGTATGCCTCAACCTGAGGCATAGGTACGATGGTACATTTATGAATGTGTTCCGAGCGTCCCGTACGACACATGCTCAAGCTGAGCAGCCAAACAACCATATGCATGGTAATTCGGTATCCGTGCGTCGCCATGATGCATGAGCGCGCAACGCGAATAATACCCATCCACCTCAACACAATGAGGTAGGTTTTAATTTACACACGCTGGCCTAATGCGGGTTGGGGAATCTGACATGTCTTTAGAAGTACTGCTAAGACACGTGGGTTTCCTTACGATGGACGACTTCACCCTAAGCAGATGGCGAATCATTTGATAAACTAAGTACATATAAACTCTAAATTAAGAGAGGTAGGGCACCATACTAGCGAGCAAGCCTGACTGGGGAAGGACCTCCACCTTACAGAAGACCACAGCCAAATAACTACACACAGTGGTGTAGTTGTGTTCCTGTGTGTGAGTACAGGTCTCCAGCGCTCATTTAGGGATGCGTTTTGAAAGAAACGTATTCCTATCCCAGGGATACGCCCACCATAAAGCCCTGGTGTAAAAAAATGGGTTGGCAATACGCAAGTAATACTTTTGGAATTACAAGCGTCCATAGGCTACGGTAACTGCTTAACATCAGGCGGGCCGTATGCTTGTTTGCCACCTAAGTAGTATAAAAAAAAAAAAAAACTCCGCAAAGTGAAATTCACATTGGTACTGTCACCCGGATTCCAACTCCACTCGGTCACCACCGCTTTTTTTTCTCAACTCAAATGCAAACTCGTAATGATCGTATGAGGCGAATGCTTACAGTGAGGAGCACTCACGTCCATACAGCCCGAGACGCATCCCTGACGAACCACTAGCGACGCACGCCTCGCGGTGTCTGACGCGACTAAAGATTTTTGCTTTAAATTTTCAGTTCTTAATTCAGGTTGAAATATCAAAATAGCTAAATAAAAAGACACCTGCTATGATGGTATGTTCTGCACCTCAACTTTAACTTCAAAGATTTCAAATTATGTTTTTAAATTAAAAAGTATATCATTCGGGATGGTTCTGATCTGTTTCATATCGGTTTTGACGTTTTCAAATTATTAACAATTTTAATAACAAGTACGTACTCCGGCCATATCATTTGGTCATTACTGTAGGTAGGTATCGAACGAATATTGTCTCACATATCTATTAGTAGTACCATTCCAACTGACCAAAACTACTTACATACAGTATTTGCATACAATATTGGCTCACAGCATCATACATAAATACACGTCTCTTATTGGGGTAGGCAGAGATTATGGTAAGCAAATTGCTTAGATGCAGACATACTTATTTTGATTTCTTTACATTCATCAACTCCTCATGCATGAACGAAATTTCTGGGTACTTATAATTTAATCCTTTTAGCACATCACCTACGGTCGATGTATGTATGTTGGCCTTTCCCCTATTCAAAAAAAAGGGCGACCCCTTTCGATATCTCCATTCACTCTCGCACGATATAATATATCTTGTTTGTTATTCTTTAATTCATTAGCTCATAGGATTACTCAATCCTATCCTATGAATTAAGGTAAATTACGTGTTATTTATTACAGACATGTATTTACTGTGCATTCAGCTGCTTTAGTAGATACGTACGATTTCTGCCTCTCAGTATAAGGGGTGCTCAAAGTAGTTTTTTATATTGAATTTAAACTTTTGTATAATAAATACTCAAGCTATTTTTTCGCAAAACACACGACAATAATTATATTTTATTATTCAAGTCAGATAGGCATATGGAACCCTGAAAACTTTCTATTATTTAATAAATACAAATATTTTTATCTTGGGACACCCTATACCCGGCCTAGATTAGGTAAAATCATGGCCAAGAATCGACGAAAAATGGCCGATATTAGGGGTTTTCGCCTTCCATGCATTTAATGGGTTTTTTTTCCTTTGATAGCTATGTAAGATTTGATGAAATTTAGCAAATCTTTATTCATAAGGATATCCAAAACTATGTTGACCGTTTTCATTTCACCATAAAGATGTCAGCTATGTATGAAGGTTCAAAAATGAAACCCCTTAGAAGGGGCGATATTTAGCTTAATCTTCTATCTCTATTCTGTAGGCTAATACCTACTGAATAGAGTTAGAAGATGTAGAGTTTGATGTATGTTAGAAGATGTGTATGTTTACATTCCAAAGCTATAAGTATGTAAAACTACGACAGATAAAATTAAAGTCATCAATTGTAAACATTTTTTTTATTAATAGAAAAATTATATATCAAAACAGTTCATTTAAAAGAACATTATGGTTTATTTGTATTTGAAGTTCGAATTAAGAAAATATTTTGTCATTCCTTCGTCGGTAAGAAAACGCTGGACTCTGGTATCTAAGTCTTTCCTAGCCATTGGTGCTGTGGAACTAGGAGGTGCCCTTGCTTCTGGAGGGGGCATTTGAAGTTTAGGAGTACGAAAACGTCGAGCTCGAGTTAGTTGCCAAGTTGCGCTAGAATTTCGCATCACACCAATACCTTTATGTTCATCAACCACTGCCAAAATGGGGCGGGGATTGCTGTAATGATCAATATAAATAAGTCTAATGTTATATTGATTACCAAATCAAGATGTAGTAATCAATTTGTAATACATGAAGTATGCGAGTTCGATCTTGGTCGGCAGAGCCCATATAAATTAAAAATAAGTATAGGTCTTCGGTGTTCATGTAGGGATAGGTGTTTTTGGATCGGCAACACGCGCGTGGTGTGTCAGGCAATACAAGCGTCTATAGGTTCTGCAACTCTCTGTCTCTCTCTGGTAACTGCTTACCATAAGATACTATACGTGTCCGGTCTGCATTACTTCACAAAGGTTAAGGAGATTGTGGAGTATTTCAAGACTAAGTGCAACTGGACTTTCAGAGTCGGAGAAGTTGGAATCGCGTCACAACACATATTTAAATTCGTTTGCGGTGTGGGCGCTGACTCTGCATCTCGAGATGTTCCTCAAAGAAGAGTTTTGGCCGATGGGTGTTGTTCTCGTAATCATTTTTGCGGACAATTACACTAATTACCCAACACAGTGCCGCGTAACACTACGCCGAATAAATAAGTGTTTATTCGTAAATTTTGTAAAATATATGTCAGACTATAATGTACTATATACTTATAATAATAAAGTTAATAATAATTATTATTATTATAAGAGAGATCGTATGCTTATTAGCAATGTAAGTATCTAGAGTACTTTAAAAAAATATAAGAATCTAAACTAACTATTCCATTGTAAGAGCTGAACGTAACCGCGCCGGTGCTATCACTGTAGGTAGATCTGATGCAGTGCTTCTCTTTAATCCTGTAAATAGGCAGGAAAATCAAAGTTAAACGCAAAATATTAGTTGCATTCTTTGTAATGTGACTCAGAACAAAGTCTTGAGATTTTGTTATCCCATTGGACTCCGGAACGTAAATGCATTGGTGTGTCCTCTACAAATTGTCACACAATTTCACACAAATCAAATTATAATTATCTGGCGATTTAAAAGAGTTGCCCGGATTTCTTGCCAGTTCCTTGCTTAGGCTCTAGTTCTGACTGTTAATTCAGCGAATCCGGCAGTAGGCAAATCAGCTGACGTCTAATTTGGTATTATAAATCAACCTACATAAGTCGCCACCGACAGGGAGGTTATCCTTACATCCTTGCACCTCAAACATGCCGTACCACGTACCACGTACGATTAGGCTGTGGAATGAGCTCGCTGCCGAGGTTTTCTCAAGAAGCTATAGCATGGGGTTCTTCAAGAAAGGAGTTATAAGGTTTTTAAAGTGTCGGCAACGCGTGAGTGACACCCTTGGTGTTGCAAACGTTCATAGGCTATGGTAACTGCTTATCATTAGGCGGGCCACCTTGGTAGTATAAAAAATAATGTTATGGTGTGACCTACAATATATGAGTATATTATGTTTTTCTACGCTGAAGCCATACAAATTACTTACTTAGCTGTATTTTAGTCTACCTTCGCCAACGACGACGACGTTGCAGTGGTGACTATATTTTCATTTGTCGTTTAGGTATCTCCTATACATAATCGTAGTATTTAGCAGTGTGAAATCCGTAAAATTAAAGACTTACCAGAGCTTTTTATAATACTTATAGAACTTTTATCTCTCCATTTTTGAGAACAAACAGGACACACAGATCGACGTATAGACCAACGAGGAATTTCTTGATCACTTGATATAACCTTCTGAAACGCTGGATTTTCGAGGGGTGCCTGCCAACAGTATTGTAATTTTTTTAAATTATTATTTTATACTACTTGCGGCAAATAAGGGCTCGCTTGCAATATCAGTGGTATCACTTACGTGTTCATCATCATCAGCCTATCGCAGTCCACTGCTGGACTTGCGTGTTGCCGATCCATTATTCTTTGAGATAGGAAAACGTTTCTTTTAAAACGCTTCCCTAAATGAGCACTGGAGACATGTACTCACACACAGGAACATAATTACACCGCTGTGTGTAGTTAGTAGTAGATGAGTGTGAGATTTGGCTGCAAGGACAACACAAAGCAATATTGCCCGATGATCAAATTGCGACCATCAGGCGGCATCTAGTAAATATTAATCAACCACCTGGGTCTGCGGTCTTTGTTGCCCGAAACCACTTTTTTGCCACCTAAGAAGTATTACAAAGACTTACAGGTGCAGGCGTGACTGTAGCAGTAAACGCCAAGATGGAAGGTATGTCCATGTCTCTACGTTGTGATATTCTTGAGACTCGTGATATGCTACGGCGAGATATGCTTCGGTCGGTCATTCGCATCGCCAAGCCGTGCACGCAGATGTCGCTCGAACGCCTAATGGTAAAAGTAAAACCAAGTTAAGAAAATAATATGACCTTTCAAGACCATCAAGATCTGATAATCGGCCATATCTCAGCCGAAAGCCGTTCACTGCCGGATGTAGGCCTCCCCTAAGATTTCCATGGCACTCAGTCACGGATCTGGTTTATCGGTTGTCCACAACCTTATATTATCAAGGTAGACCGTCGACAAGGTAGACCGTCCACCTTGTCTACGGTCCACCTTGTCTACGGTCTACCTTGTCAAAGGACTGCTCACGCTGCGTTTTCCAGTTCGTGGTCGATATCTATAGCTATCTGCCCTAACGGTGTTTTCGTTCTGCAAGCTATATAAGCAAACACAACAAAGTAAAAATGAAATGAAACTACAAGCTATGTCCCTCCCATATTCAAGAAAGCCATGTAACTTTTTTTCCTTATCCTAATGCGTGGTGGATCCCTTCATAATTTCTTTGCGTGTCCTCACGATCTTTTACTTAACCGTTTAGAGCTTGAAAAAGTTCTATATTACCTACTTTAAGTAGATATTTTAATTTTAAGAACATATCAATGACACAACAATCGTAATAATAGTTTATTTGTTAAAGAAAACTGTGAGAAAGTTATAGTTAATACACATAATTGTATTGAGAGTGAAAGTTAAGTGGGAATATTAGCTTTTTATACTTCTTTGTTACTTCTTAGCGCATTGTTGTTGTCGTGTATTGACACAGTCAGCTGTAATAGCGTTAAATACCATTATACAATGATAAGATGATTAACCCCAATTACTTTGAGTGAAATTGTAGACATTGGGTGGGTCTTTCTGACAGAAATGCTTAAATTTTATCCTGTTGTAATGATATGACAATAAACTCGCTCTGTAATGTTCCGCAAACTTTTAGTCATCGTGGTACATCAAGAATATCGTAAAATTTTGAACCAGCATCATAAATTGACTGCCTTGGTGGTCCAGTGGCCGCAGTATGCGCCTGCTGTGCATGAGGTTGTGGGTTCGATTCCCACACAGGAAAAAACTTTGTGAGACCCACAAAGTGTTGTTCTGAGTCTGGGTGTAATTCGTGTCCGTTAATTGTATGTTTGTAAAGTCCCCGCGATACAGAGCTTGTTCTCTAGTGCGGGAGTTGTCTTTTTTTAAAACAAAGACTCGCCCTGTAATGTTCCGCATACTTCTAGTTATCGTGGTACATCAAGAATATCGTAAAATTTTGAACCAGCGTCATAAATGTAAATCTTTTTTTAAATATGAGGTTGTAATCAACATTTATTTATTAATCAAAAAACCGAAACTGTATACTGCACTTTTTTTTTTAAATTTAAAATTTCATATACACAATATTATATGTATAATGGCGGACTTAATGCCAAAGGCATTCTCTATTAGTCAACCAAAAGGGTGATGCAGAGATAATACGTAGTACCTAGGTGTATTTAAATCTGAACTCGGGGTCGTAAAAGTGTAAGTACAAGTGAAATATTTTTCTTCCGTCTGTCTATTAAAAAAGTATGAGATGATCTTAGTTTTCCGAGGCACACCAAGTAATGACTACAGTACACCAGTGTATCGCGGCACACACTTTGCGGAAGATTACTCTATAACAATTGGCAAAATGCATGCCTGATACATTTCTGGTGACACCTTCAGAAGGAAAAGGCCGTTCGATGTTATGTTTGTTGTTAATTATTGTCCTGATTATACAATACGAAACTTTATGCAAAGGCAGTACGATCGCTACTTGGTAAACATAAGGTGGGACGGAGATCTGGATGTGGCTCGTGTTATGGGAGGCCATGTCCAGGAATAGACTGAAACAGGTTTGATATAGAAAGATACCAACATAACTGTATATAGGTACAGGACGGGGGCATTTAAAATTTTGAATTTAGAAAAATGCTGAGATAGGTTGAAAGAGTGATTATCGCACTAATCTTCCTCTTGTGGTTCTAAACATAATGCTAAAAGTTCTCACCTATACACGTGGCGCGAAAAATTTCACACGCCACGGGGTCCTAGGTCACAAATACTTACCAACTTTATTATTATATTTAGTATATGTATGTTATGAGAAAAATATTTCAAACAAAACTTCTATTTAAAAAAATTACGCATAATATGTTCTTTATCATAATCTTCCTGTACTTCAGACCCGGCCTAGCCGTTATAAGGTTAGCTTTTGAAGTAATTACAAATTTATGGCTTAGGTGCAGCTAACGCCTTATCAAACAGAATTCGTAAATATGTCTACCTTTTTGCTATAAAATATGACCAGGCACCTATTATGTTTATTACAGTCTGCTTTTGGATTATAAAAATGTAAATTACGTGAAAATAAATGAGTTTCTGGCCATGATAATTATTGTAACTAGTTGCTACGTATTTTGGGATTTGCTTTTGGGATTTTGTTTGAAACCACCAAAGGAAAGTTTATACGAAATCCAGCTTAGAGTTTCAAAACCGCTCTACTGTTTTTTTTATTTTTTTATACTACCAAGTAGGCAAACAAGCATACGGCCCGCCTGATGGTAAGCAGTTACCGTAGCCTATGGATGATTTTTACCAAATGTTCTATAAACAAACTTTATTCATTCGTTTTAGACCTACGATAAAGGACAGAGAGTCATATCAGAGATTTCTTTATTTTACCATAGTTATTTAAAGATCGCCTGTGAAAAATATAGGCTTCGGCGTATAATTTTTAGATTTGCGTTGAAACCCAATTTGCGTTTGTCAAGGAGTTCCTTCTTCTATTGAAAGAAAATATTTACTTAAGGAATTATACTGAAAAATACTCTGCGAATAAATGTATTTTAAAAATCTTAAGCCACTCTTTCGGCCTAAGCTTCTTGTCAGATCTTCTCATGGCTTGTTAGTGCACTCGTCGTAGGCAATTTTGTTGACATAGTCTTGTCTGTTACATTTATCAATATTAATCTTCATAAGTCAATAAAACGACTAAGACTGCTCCTCAGCGGCTTTAGACAGAGAGAAGTGGAAGGAGAGTGAGGAGGCCTTTGCCCTGCAGTGGGACAGTACAGGCTTATAATAATAATAATCTTCATAAGTGATACTTTTTAACCTAAATAAATTTGAATACGTACGCCTCTGAAACATCATCTCGCGGTAAGTCCAATGTTCCATCCTGCGTTTCCTCATCAATCCCATTACTTTTAGCACGTACCATATCTAATAGCAATGTGTCGGTATTAATTCTGGATATGTCAGACCTAAAACGAATATTTATTTTTAATACAAGATTTTATTTTATACTACCACAAGAACTACGAGAAACTATAGTGCTTATGTTTAATATTACAAACACAACTTCATAAAGCTAACTAACCTTTTAAACATATTTAAGTAACTTTTATAGAGCTCGCTCTGTTCTGGCAGCAGTGTTGTGAGGCGAGATGGTGCAGTGAAGAGGGAGGATTCACCATTGTAGTTGTCATTTTGAGGGCGAAATTTCATAGATCGATAAGGTGATGGCTCTTTGCCTAGGAATGAAATACGGCGAGCGGAATCTTGCTCCTCCACCCTAAAATAGGGAAATATTATTAGTATCGAAATTAAAGGCGTGCATGCTGGTTGAATAGGAATAACTGGGTGAAGCATTTTTCAGTACATCTGTTGACGACGCACAAAGAGTTTCCATATTTCTCGACAGCCAGTATGTGCTGGGCAACAGTTTTAACGTTTTGTTTATATAAATAAATAAATATATTTTTGTATACTACTCAAGGAACGATAACGGTAAAGGAAAACATCGTGAGAAAACCCACATGTCTTAAAAGAAATTCATCACTTGCGTGTTGCCGACCTATAATTCTTTACAACAGGGTTTTAAGTTGGAGTATCCCTGGGATAGGAAATTTTTATTTTAAAATGCTTCCCTAAATGAGCGCTGGAGACATGTACTTACACACAGGAACACAACTACACCGCTGGCGCTGTGGTCTTCTGTAAGGTGGAGGACCTTCCCCAGTCTGGCTTGCTCGCTTACATGGTGCCCTACTTCTCCTAAACCGAATGTACCTATATAATAATATATTACGAACAATAACCACACAAAAGGATTTAAATTTTAAGTACAAAAAAAAATAGTTTTGAAAGTGTTTTGTAGAAACGTGAGGAACGAGATGATCGTTTTGGATGTTGACTTTTTCTTCGTCGTGAGTCATGAGCGTGAGTCAGAACTTAGTTATTATAACTACAGAGTAGGCTATAGTCAGTTCCACAGTAGCGGCCACTTGATGCCTAGGCCTTGAAATTTTATAATGCGACGAATGCTTTTACAGCTATAACCCGTTCCAATGTCAGCTTCAACGATATTATAAGAGAACGTTACCGTTTGACCATCTTAAGGAAAAGAAAAATAAATTAAAAATGCTCTATAAACAAAAAATGGTTTTTAGATGTTTCCATATGTTATGTCATTGTTTTACAGAATTATGTTTCACGATACAGGCTTGCCTAGTGTGAAGAACATAGAATTGTTACGTTTGTTCATTATATCTACCAGGGCTTGGCGATATATATACTAAAATAAAAATTTATTTGATAATAAGTTGATGTTTGTTAAACGCAGAAATAAAACATTTTTCATTTTCAAATTCTTCTTTGGATGTTTACTTTACAAGAGTTTTCTACAGGAATCAAATCAGTGAAATCAGTGACAGTATTCACAGTATATACTTATTTATATGTATCTTAAAAAAACCTTCAAAACTTTGTCCCGTCTTGTCACATGTTAGCACAGTTAATGAAACGTTACTGTCATACATCACTGAAAGAGTCCATCTCTTTGGGAAGACACGTGTTGTGTTTTTTTGATTTGTATCTAATGTTGATAAAAACAATCCTTCTGTACATTGTAAAGGACTCCACAGAGTCACTCGTTTTATAGGTCTATGCAATAAACTGCCTGTTGGTATAGTAAATATCTAAGAGTCCTTATAAATGAAGTTTTTTTAATTTCTATTTTGGTGGCAAACAATTATACGGCCCGCCTGATGTTAAGCAGTGATATCAGAGGTATCAATTTGCGTGTTGCTGACCCATTTTTTTTTGCACCATAGCTTTAAGATGTAGTATCCCTGGGATAGGAAAACGTTTCTTATAAAACGCGTCCCTAAATGAGCGCTGGAAGCCTGTACTCACACACAGCAACACAACTACAGCGCTGTATATAGTTATTTAGCTGTGTTCTCTGTAAGGTGTAGGTCCTTCCTAAGTCGGATTTGATCGCGTATATGCACATGCATACGCATCACCATCTCGGTCGAAAGACGTCCATCGCTAGACAAAGGCCTTCTTCAAAGATTTCCACAGAATTCCGTCTTAAGCTGAACATGTCCATCATTGGTTGCCCGCAACCTTTATTAGGTCATCAGTCCACCTTGTTGGAGACCTGCTAACGCTGCGTCTTTTAGCTCATCTGCTCTTGCGCCACTCCAGAAACTTTCTTACAGTGTGTTTAGGACTAATCTAATTTAATCCGATTACCTGCTATAATAGAGAATGCAGTCTATTTCTGCTTATCCAAACATTATGAATAGTTAGGATAACCATATGTACGTAAGTGACGTAAACGCTGATTACAAGGTGTTGGTAGCCGTGAAATTGTTTGGAAAATTTAGGTAAGCCTGTCTTGTCTAACTAGCTAGAAAATTTGTGTGATATAAATAGAATAAGTTTATTGGAGCAAAATGCAATACAACTTACTAGAATGTACTGAAGTTAATAATAGCGAAGTGCGAAACAAAAATGGACAAAGCAAACTCATATTTTTAATCTATACCAATATTATAAAGCTGAAAAGTTTGTTTGTTTGGTTGAACGCGCTAATCTCAGAAAGTACTGGCTCGATTCGAAAAAATCTTTTTTTGTTGAATAGTGCATTTATCCAGAAATGCTATAGGCTATATAACATCACACTATGATCAATAGGAGAGGAGCAGTAGTGAGATATGTTGCAAAATCGGGGAAAATATTCCAAATTACCACGCGGACGAAGTCGCGACCCCTAGTGTTTATAATATACCTACTGGTCGCCCCGGCTTCGGGTGGTATTTAACGAGGTACTGTTTTTGTCAATAAAATATAGCCTATGACACTCACAAATAACGTGGCTTTCTATTGGTAAAAGAATTTTCAAAATCAGTTCACTAGATTTAGAGATTACACCCTACAACATCACAAAATGACAAACTTTACCTCTTTATAATATATGTAAGTATAGAAGTATAGATATAAATAGAAAAAATAGTTCAGTACCTTTTTCTCCCCTGTTTGTGTAATTCTATTATTACTACTTAATTAATTAAATAACACAAAATACAAAAACAACGCAGACTTAAGTTTTGGCAAAATTATTTTTATTTATTACGTTTATAAAAAAAAAAGAAAAATAAAAGCTTACCTTATAGCTTATTTACGTTTTTACAACTACATATCACTAGTTTTAAACTATTTATTGGAATTTTATAACGAAAGTACTCTAATAAATAATGATATATGAAATTTGAAATGTTAGTGTTCCAGCCGTTTCAGCCCAAATATTTTTATGAAACGGACCAGTTTTCTACGTGCGTTTGAAAATACTGTTAGACTAAAACTCTTTAGACAATAAACTACAGCTAGAAAGTATTGAACAGCGACATAATGACTTGTTATTGACGTAAGTATACAAAAGAAAATAACTGTGTCAGTACTAACAACTGTGCTGTAATGCGTGAAGAGTACAATTTTGAGTAACGCGCTTTCCAGTCGCCATAATTTTTCATAACAATTTCAGATTTTCTGAAACAATATTTTTAACTATAAATCATCATCAGTTATCATCGTTCCAATCAGCGGGCACACTATTTCAAGATTTATTGTCTTTTGTTTAAATTTTTACTTCGCCTTGCTTAAAAATAATAAAAAAAGGTTATACCTATTTCAAGGAATATTTTTCATCACAAGCTTTTATCGTTTGTTTTTGTAGTTTATTGGAGTTTAAGGCTGACGTCACAGCTGTCCGGGAGACCTGTACGGATACGGACGGCACGTACGGGTCTCCTGCTGTGAAGTCAGCCCTAAACTCAATGAACTACAGGGCTCCCGGAACGGAGACACACGTGAAGCGCTAGAACATCGTTTCATAGCGACGCGGCATATTGATACCATGATATTTTATATCTATTTATTAGCTTCTTTTTATTATTATTTATTATTATAATAAAATCGTAACCAAGTCGCGTCTATACATTCAATTATTTTCCAATAAAGCTTTAGTTTTTAGAAATTTTGACTGGTCATCTGTTTGTTTGGTCGCGTTTGTGAGATAAACTCAGTATCCGTTTAACCGATTTGAACCTTTTCACGACTAAACTGCTAATCGGCCGGCTAATTCTCTAAGAAACAGCGATGACAACTGACAGTTGTAATCGCAAAATTGACAGTTGGGATTGCTCGGTGACGGCACAATCTATTGACTAAACGTCAAAAAGGGCTCTTACGGAATACCGATTTTCAATCTGACAGATGGATTTTGCTCGGTTTTTGCGGTGGCTCGGTTTTTGCTCTTACAGAATACCACTGCGGAACTTTAAAAAAAATGCAGTGGAGGTAGAAGGAATGCTAGGAAACAAGCTTTTTTTACCGCCATGACTGACATCTACACAGGTGGAGCCACGGGCAAAAGCTATATTTCTATACATATATAAGTAATTGCTTGTCCCGACCAACTGACTTAATGATTGATTCATCAACGCAGAGCCTAAACCACTGAGGCTTCAAACTTCTTAAAAGTGACGTAAGCACTAAGGAATTTTTTGAAATTTCACCTCTATGGGGTTAAAATAACGGATGAAGGGTACACCTACGAGTATATCGTATCTTTTCAAAATTTGACCCTAAAGGGCATAAAATAAGGGATCATCAGTTGTATGGAAGTCCGTTATACCCAAAGTAAGAAGCCTGAAATTTCATATACTTGCTTCCAGTTAGAACATCTATATTATTATGTACCTATATCAGATTTTTATAAAAACCTTAAGAGGGTGAATTTAAAAAACAATAAAAAATAATGTTTAACTGTGATTAATGGATTAAACATGCCTTTTCAATTTTGTTTATATGGATTTCATTATGATGTTTTTCTTCGGAGTAAATGGTTTATTTGATTTAATGTTATCATTTCGTCTTCCTTATGAACATTTTCGTTAATTAGTTTTTTAATATACCCTTGTTTTCTTGACAGTTCTTCCGGCCACCTTCCGACTTCATCATCACAGCCTGGACACCAGGGATACCTACTCAGTAAGACAAATCGAACAAGCAAGTATATTAATTATACTTGATTGTTAGATTTGTCTTGATTGTGAAAATATCAGACTACAAAATGCAGCTTTGACCTGGTGGATAGATAAATTTTGTACTCTGGTATTTTTACAAGCAAAAATAAATTTCTATTAATAGATTAGAAATAACATTTCTTGGTTTAACTACTACGTTTCTTTGTTCTGTGTTTAGATATAGCCAGACACAGAATAAATACTAAATCCTGCTTAGCACAAAGATTTTGAATGGAACCCACGACCGACTCACTAAACTCTAGCTCAAACGGCCAGTGACAATGTTTATGATTTTATTTCAACGAAAATTATAGAGTAAGAATCCTACTAACATTATAAATGGGGAAATAATTGGATGGAATTGATGTTTGTTGTCCTTCACGCAAAAACTACTGGCCGGATTTTGATAAAACTTAACCATGTTATAATAATATCAGAATAGTACATAGGCCATATTTTAATTTAAAAAGTCCGAGCAGGCGTAGCCGCGGGCAAAAGCTAGTATTTATTAAGTTTATCTCTGTGGTTTTATGACAATGCTAGTGTGTGGATACAGTGCCGGTGCAAATAAACACGAACGAGTTGAAGGCCACACCTCTGTGGTTTTGCCAAGCTACTATAGGTCTTTACAATAGTGACGAATAAATCGTAAACTATACTATAAATTTATATTATTTTCATAGGTCTATATTTTTAAAGATAATTTCTTAGTTAGAAAGAAGGTCTGAAGAATAGCAAAATATACTCTTTAGCTTCCCAAAATATAGAGCTACAGGGCTAGAAATTGCTACAGAACAAATCCCGCATGAAAAATGAGAGGAATCGTCGGGAAAAATGTAAATTATATTACTTCGACTGGCCTGTTGACTGTGTGGTTTGTGACCCTTACTGCTAAGATCTACTGGTCGTGGGTCCAGTGCCTACTTAGGTTTTAGACTAGGTATAAAATAAGTCTGGTTAACATAGTACAGTACAGGTTAAGTCAAGACAATGTACTTTCATATTTCTAAGTAAAGGTGCTTACGAATTTATAAAATCATGACACAAAGGATATTTAGTCAGCGGAGATATAATGCTTATATCTAAAGGCCCCCATATATGGAATGATTTGTCGTTATGATGGATCTGAAGAATATCGTGACGATCCATCGCGTCGAATTACCATTCAACAGACGAAACGATTAATCGTTGCGATCGTTCGTTTACGAACATTTCTATTGGAGCCCGCGAAAAAAGACAAATTTAATACGTGTCCTCTTTGAAAATGGATACACCTTCGATTTATCGTCACGATATTCATGATTGTATTGGTTTTAGTTGCGATCGTCGTTGATTAAGTAAATCGTTAACGATTTGGAAATACACTATCGATTCGTCGTTGCGATCGGTTTAAATATGGGGGCCTTGCATCGAGTTGGTTTAGAAGTGATACTAGGCTATTTTTCTATTTCGATATGGCATGCAATCTTTATTTTAAATCCTTGTGAGTTACTTGTTTGTCTTATTGAATATATAAAACCATGAACACATTGTTGACACTGTAACTAATAATAGAAATGCCTGTGTTATTAATCAACTGCTAGGTATGTGTTTATAAAATGAGGTACCTATGTTTTGATACAAAATTTTAATTTTTACTACTCACTGCATTTAAAATGTTGTCGAATGCGTATGTACACGTTCTAATTATACATTAGAACTGTTATAGAGAAATTCATATAAACAAAGGAAAAACCAAGGAAATAATCTCTTTCGGGTTCAATGATATAAATTCCACAGAGTTGATTTATCCATGTTTACATAATCAATTTGACAGTTATGGGTATTTTTTTATTTTTCAAGTAAAGAGGTTAATTTTTTTTTGTTTTTCTATCGAATAAGGTTGGTTATATTTGAGAAGTAACAATACTCTCCTTTGAAATAAATACTGAAAGCATTTATTGACTTATAGATAGTAATATAGATGTTTGATTATTAGAATAAATAGGTATAATTACATACCTACATATAAACATTATAAAAAAACCGAGTGGTGTCGTGGGACACCATATAGGAACGAAATTCCTTAAAAATATTTATTTCAAGTTCTATTCGAGGTATATAGAAAATAATTATTCGGATATACATTTTGTATCATGATTTTTTATCAATTAAAATAAAAAAAACTACTTCGCAGAATAATCTGCACAATTTTATTTTATTTTCAATGATTCATAAAAATATATTATTAAAATGAATAGGTACTTCAAATAATTCCTTAAGACTCCTTATACTAGTGATCGCCAGTGGTCAAAATTCAACCATATTTCATTAAATTTTAAGCTACTATTTGACCTTTAATTTATTCTTTACTTAATTTACTCTTTGATCAAAAACCTCCTTACACAAATTTGACATATTATTATTGGCCGTTTAGAGAATTCGCCAATAAAATAGCAAAAAGTGTCGTTACAACTTTTGGTCTTAATTTTTTCCGTCAAGCCCTCTTTCGCAACGCGCGGGAACTCCGTTCCAAAAAGTTCGAAATCTAGAACAAAGGGGACTAAAACGCTAGCTACAACTTTAATTTTCTTTATTTTTTCATTTTCTAAACGAGAGTGAGGACCAAGCCACATAGTAACTAATCACTATGGACCGGACGCTAGTCATGGTTCCCTACTGGCAGCAATGCGTCCTCTGACGAATGACGTCATTTAAACTGGTGTGTCGGTATCATTCCTCTTTTTCCTTAGAAGTACATATTTGATAGTCTCCATAGTAACATAAATATTGCAGGCTGGCTGAGACTTGACTATGGCCTTAAACTAATATTATAGGTTCGTACCGTATAAAAAATATATAAACATCCCTCATATACTCGTGTATATGAGGGATGTTTATATATTTTACGTCGTATATTAAAATAATATTATAAAGCTGAAGAGTTTGTTTGTTTGTTTGGTTGAACGCGCTAATCTCAGAAAGTAGGTACTGGTACGATTAGAAAAAATCTTTTTTTTTGTTGAATAGTGCATTTATCCAGAAAGACTATAGGCTATATAAAATCACGCTATGATCAACAGGAGTGGAGCAGTAGTGAGATATGTTGCAAAATCGGGAAAAATATTCCAAATTACCACGCGAAAGAAGTCGCGGGCGACCCCTTGTATTATAATAATACAGAAAGAAAGAATAATTTATAAACACACAAAATAGGCATACATATACACAACAATATATAGTGTAAGAAAGAATATTTGTATGCCAAAGGGTTGACAACTCAGCATATTGCTAGGTATAATTGAACACCTAGCACTGGTTTTCAGTTGCAACACGCAGTAGGTAGGACCTCAAATACAAATCAAAATTTCGTCTTTATATAAAGCAAATGTCGCCATCCGTAAAACGAATGCCTACTAAAATGTAGGCTAAATCAGATTCCGGATAATAAAATTACTACAAATGATCTTCACTTTCATTCCCATTAATCTACAGCGTGATATATTAACATTAATATTATTATGCTGCGCCAACTTCTAATACTTCAACTCGTTAGGAGAACGTTTTCTAAATTATACCTTTCTTGTGGCTTATTGGTGATGCTTCTTATTAACCCACTAAAATTTAAGAGTCATTTTCTCTACCTGGGTATACTGATTACTGGCTTAACATTGTAAAAGATGTACATGTTTCATAACTATTTACGTGCAATATGAGTGAATTTGCAAAGACTCTTTTTTTATGGACAATTTTATTCTCTTAACTTGTTAATAAATAAGTATGAATGTAGTTTTAGATAATATTATGTTTAAAATATGGATTTTATTGTCCGTGTGCTGACGGATTAAGAAACCAAATGTCACCACTCCGTTCCAATTCGAGGGTGTCGTAAGAGTCGACTAAGGGAGTAAGTCAGGCAGGCAATATTAACTGCAAGCAAAAGAGGTAAAACTTAAAACAAATCAACCCGTCTAGCCAGCGTGGTATAGTCGGCTTATATCCCTCCAAATGTATAGAGGAGACCCGTGCCCAGCAGTGGGACATTTATAGGTTGAGATGGTGATGATGATGGATTTTACGAGTATACTGTTAGTTTAATTTGTTATTGCATTAGATTTTCACCTGTAGATGATATCTAATAGTTATAAAGAAAGATATAAATAAATAAATCTGTGAAGGGCTCTCACAATTTTCTCATATGGTATAATCGTAGGTGCACATAATTATGAAATAGGTAATACGAGATTAGATCCAAAGTTTTATTTTATATTGACAGAAAAGATAAGTCGATTTTCAAAACAACCTAGGCAAAATATCACTAGGCGAAGTGACAAGCAGGCTATTTACAATAGATGTTATTCAGAAACATGATTACCTTGAGATCTATTGACCTGTAACGAGCGAGCTAGTCATGTACCACCACTCATTAGTTAAGATATTATCTCATAAACTAAGAGCGTGGCTTTCGACAACAAAGAACTCAAAGGAACGTTCAATAAGAGTATCTTTATTTCTTTAACAAGAAGAAGTCCCGTTAAGCAAATGTATAATACCCTAAGTCTGCAAACTTTGTCCGCGGTTAATGTCCCGATTCATAGTTCTCGTGGGAGCGGCGTATTGTCAAAAGCGGCGAGCATTTGTTTTGTGTCAACATTTAAGTACAATGCATTTGATAAGTAATTTGATTTAAGCTGTTGTGACGGTGACAAGCGGCGGCGGGGGCTGGCTGTCTCCTGCAGAGTCGCGCGGCTGCGTTCGTCTCGGCTTTAGTAGCTCCGTCCGCGAACAGCCGCGCACACGTTGCGCTCCGCGCGCACAACCACTCTCATAAAACACGCTCACCGATAACGCGCTCTATTTAAACGTAACAATCACTCTAACTGCACAACTGAATCCATTCATACTTACTACGGATCATTATCGAATTACGTTGACTCCGTCCCGAATCGTAGGATTCTTTGGAGCGGTAGTTCCCAAACCGGCTTCGTGACCATATGATTCGCATTACATTGGAACTGTTCAGGCCTGATTTCCGATATCGGAGAGAAGTCACGATGTCGATGGTCAGCTGAAGTGTGCATTGGATTTTTGTTTAAGTGGATTTTGAACATGACTCAGTGACAGAAGACTGTTTAAAGTGTCTGTGATTATTGTGACATGATTGTGTTGGAGATGTGAATATTGACATTGATTTATATATATTGGTGTTGTTATTGTTAAGTGAAATGGCTGGTGCTAGTGAGGTGAGTGGTGGTGTGGAGGAGCCTGCGTCAGGATCAGCACCGCCTGCTGAAGTCCGCAGTAAGCGCGGGTCCATGTCGATGCGGACTCGTAAGCTTGGCCGGCGTCTTTCGCGTAGCATGTCAATTGTTGCGCTGAAGATACCAGAGAAGGCGCAGAGTATCACACGGTCTTCATCAAAGCTGATGAGGTCTGGTAGCCGTGACAAGAAGACTAGATCCTTCGAACTGTCCATTATATTGCCAGACAAAACACAAAAACAGGTAACGTTGATAATATTGTGTTATTATTTTAAAGATAAGTAAGTAATTATTGATTGATAATGTAGACATTGATAATTACTATATAGTTAATAGATAAAGATATAATGTTTAGAAATTAATATTCATATAGGTAATCAACATAATATTATAGACGACTGAAATAAAACCATACTTACGGTACCTACCTAATTATATTAGGCAGATATAACAAGTTTTGAAATTCAGGAGATGTCGGAAATGGAAGAGATGTTGAATATCATTATTTTGTTTATACTATCCCCACCTATGCCAGTGATGTAATGGAAGAAAACATAAAATTATTGCTATAAAAAAAGTTGATATTCTTGTTTTATATTCGGCAAACTTATTCTATACTCGTAAGTAATATTTCTGATTAACTTAACTGTATATACGTAAAGCTTCGACAACTTCGTAGAAACATGAACCATAATTGATCTGATCCCAACACATTGTTCAGTAAAGGTACATTATACAGTACCTACACCCTTCGGTGAAATATTACAAACATGACCGTTGCAAAATAGTAAGAAAAAAACATGCCTTTGCAATGTGCCTTTAATGCTTTCAAACTAGTTTGAAGTCTATCGCTACTTAAATAAGATTGCTTTCAGATCAAAGAATCTAGATTAACAAATAAATCCAACAAAACATGAATAGGGATAGCTTCATGGACATTCATAGAAAGTAAAAATAGAAGGTATCTATATAATAACATGAAACTCCAAATAGAGCAAATAATATGAATTTTGTTAACAATCAATTAGTTACTTACATATTACTTTTAAATTTAAATAGCGTAAATGTTCTGCAGCATATCAAAAAGTGGATTTCATTATGCGGCTTCGAATTATTCAAGTTGCAATTTTGCAATCAATCAAATATTTGGTCATCAATTGTTACATTGTTTACCAATTGTCACATTTGGAATTATGACTGTATGTTAACATGAAGAACACTGTCATAGATTTACGATTTAGGCAGAAAGTGCGTGAAGGTACACATGGTATACGGCATGAATTCGAATGTGCTTGTTAGTCACTGCATTTGTGTTTCGCCACCGCATCGCGTCGCCCACAGCGCTGATTTCTCCATTGATATAATAATGAGGTGCAATTGCTTTAGAGTTCGATTCACTAGTCATTGTTTGCTTTTGTCATTGAACCGACGAATGTTCTTTGAATCCGGATAATGGAATTGCAGGAGGACGTGCACACCTCTGTTTATTTCTCTGCTACCGGTGTTTGTCATTTGTACGCTTTTTACTGGAACGTTGATTGCCTTTAATATGGCGTAGTATCACGTAGTTTAACCCTGAAAGGTTAAGCAGAAATGTATCACACACATGTTTCGCCGTCTATGACAGGCTCCATGTCGTTTGTGTGCATATTTTATTCGACTTACGTCATAATTTAACTTGACCCGCTTGTAAGAAGAGACATGCGGTGTTACAGCTTATTTCAGTAACCGAGAGTATCTTAGTTAGCACATTGCAGTTGCTGCAAAGTAATCATTATTTTTGTACATACTATTCACTTTTTATTAAATACTTCCTTAAAAGTGAAGGACGGAATCGGTTCCGGTGGTAGGTCGTTTAATTAGTAAGCCGACTAATTACAATGTAACATTGAAAACTACCGTAATGTTCGACATTTTGTTAACACCTTGTATAAGTGATTAAATTAGGTGTTCCGGAAGAAAGAGACTGCATTTATACAAAAAAAAAAGAATTATTCATAGTTGAAAGGCGTGACAGTTATGAATGTAGTGACATCTGATAAATTACAGTCAGCTAAAAGAGAGTCCTACTCCTGACTGGTCAGAAATGGGAGAGACATATAAAAAAAAACTGTCAAAGAACTCAGCTCGTTAAATTATAAGGAGTACCTACATATTAATAATATGAAGAATGTACTTAGAGTATCTTTTTTTGTTAACGTTTTTGTATCATCGTAGGTACCAGTATCATGCAGAGGCCGGCGTTGTGATGATGTAGCTAATCATATGTTTTTATTTTGTTTTCTTGTTCCTTATTTACAAAATTGGGTTTTTGACATAAATCAGATTTGACTACCTTTTGGAATAATGATCATTTCTTGACATTGAACTTAAAAATGTAAGTAAAGTTTAGACTCATTGAGAAAAGGGCCAAGAGGAATGTCTAGATAGATAGATACAAGTCAAATTTTAAGTTTGTAGCATTTATACTTTCTGATATTTCAAGTTAATAAATTAAGTTCAGATATAAGTTAAGTTCAGTGATAATTGTTTCGCTTTTATAATTAGGTTTTAAAGACAGCCATATGGTTTTTATTTCGATATAGGACATTGAAGACGATCGGCTAATATTGTTTTAAAAATAGTGAAAATATTTAAGCAAACATGTAACACTTGTTTTGCAGTAAACATACGCAATATTTAAACAATTTATCGGTTACGTATAATAATAAATTGGGTATTTGTTACACTTTTCTTTAAATAGAAACATCATAATATGTGTGGTGGAAGGGGGTTTTTAATATCTTCTAATAGAATTTGCTTACATTTAAAGTAGGTACTATTGACAAAGTTGGTGCTCGATCATTACAAGTGTTAGAATGCGAAATTGCACATCTATACTATATTATAAAGATGTAAAGTTTGTTATAACTATAAAGTTAAGTATGTATTGTCAATTTAAGTACGAAAAGCAAGTAGAGTTTAGGTAGGTATTGGTAATACTATGGAGGAGACAAAATGACCCAGGCCATGCTAGCTTCCAAAGAAATGGTTAAGCTGCATGGTGGCTGATGAATGTGGGCCGTTAGACGGGAAGGTTTAACTATATTCCCCAGATATTTACTACGTACTACCTACATTATACTACTAGCTACCACATCACCATACTATATTAAATATCATACAATTTTATTTTGACTTAAAAGATGGTAGAGTATGTTAAGCAAAGCGGCTCGCTACCGACAGACAAGATACAAAATAAAATGCAGGCAATTTAGCTGACGTCTCATTTGGCATTTTTCATTGACTTGCATAAGTATCACAGTGTGATCTATATGAATAAATGATTTTTGAATTATAATTATTATTAGCAGCCATTCGTATCTGCACTGCAGGACAAAGGCCTCCCTCTCTATCATCCATAGGTCACGGTCGAGACCTCTCACTGTCCAGTCAGCATAGTACATATAGCTACTGCATTGGTAAATGAAAGTAGGTACCTACTTAGCTTCGTTGTATATAAGTAGAGTCACTAAAGACAGCATTATTCAGAGTGATACATGAAATCCTCAATCACAGTGTATGTCTACTTTATCGACACATAAATGTGCCATTACTGGGTTGTGTAGGAATGCGAAATTGTGAATTCCAACTAGATGAAAGATGGTAAACGTATTGACGTTTATTATCTTTCAGCAACAGTAGATCTGTCTACGGGCAAGCGGTACATCTTCGATATCCGCGTAAAATGCTATCAGTACAAAAAAAAACTGACTTTAAAAAGCTAAAAATAACAGATTGAAGTCAGTGCTAGGTTCATCCTGTCACCTAATATTCAGTTTGGCACTGATTTTTATCTGTATTCAGTTATTTTTAGCTTTTTGAAGTCGGTTAATTTATTTTCTTTTTTTTTCTATTTTTCTATTATTAGTGATAAAATAAAAGTAAAATAATATAATAATGAAGAAAAAATAAAGAAAATAGGATCTGATGATGGCATCCCAGAGAAATCGAGGGAAACCTTCAAAAGGAGCGACTGATCCTGGTTTCTTTATCATGGTACCACCCTTGGTATATTTCCTTTCCAACAAAAAATAATCATCATCAACATTGGTTCATAAACAACCATAGTGCAAACGAGCATAGTGCTGCGATGGCACGTAGGTAGCCATTGCTTTGTCATTAAATAAAATATAAATGATGAAAAAAACATACTTTATTAAGGTGTTAGTAAAATAATAAATAACTTTTTACCGTGAGCTACGGTGAATCAAAATAATTGCAAATGGAAATGACAGCGTGGCCGCGGATTAAACCAATAACTATATTATTTAATCAAAGATTTATTTAAATATACTAGCGCTTGTTTCTGATTAGATGTTTTCTCCAATGGTATAACTTGTTTTCTAGAATGTTATACATCAAGATAAAATAGCAAAAAAGTCTTTAATCTTATTTTATGTAAATTTTTTGGAGTTATAAAACTGAGACGAGAATTTCTAGTTTTTAAATAATTATTTATTTAAATTAAAAAGCATATTTTTCAAAACGAGCTTTTATAATTTATTTACGTAATATTGTTACTCATCGAATAGCTTTTTGAAAATTAAATTAAATGAACAAATGTAACATTGCGCTCTTGGTTGCCTGGAGTTGGCATGACATAACTACTTCGCTTCCCCGGGCCGGGCGGTATGCGTAAAGCATTTCTTTTCCACAAAAAAAAATGGAGTTGATGTCAAGTGGGTTGTGAATAAAAAAGGTAGCCGCCATCTTAGGGTGCCCGCCATATTGATTATTAGCGGGAAATTTTGTACACACGTGTAAGAAATTCTATTTTATTTCTTATTCAAACAAATTCAAAATTGAATATTCGAAAAATAATTTAATTTTAATGTTTAGCTTAAGTTTTGCTACGATCGCTGTATACAAAATGACATACACATACACGCGTACACGGTCTAAATATATTATTGCATAATTTTACATAAGTAGATATGTATTGGAAAAAAGTAAGTAGGTACTGACTTTGATACACACACTTTTGACTCCAAAGGATATACCTTTAGAGTCAGAGCTTTACTTATCATGTACTAACCTGCATAGCTTATATACAGCAAAATTGTAACTGTGTATAGTAACAATTATGTTTTAAACATAAGTAATTATTTTTAAATGTTTAAAACAAAACCACAGTTTTGGTTGATTTCATATTTGAAGAGACCAAAATTCCCGCTAAGTGTTGTTTACGTGCTGTGCCTTGCTTAGTATTGCGTATTGCATGCTATTTTTGGAGCGCATTATAACTTACTGTTTCCTCTTATGATAACATTGTCGATTTATATTTAAGTACTCATACTTAAAACAATTTCTCTGGTTAGCTGACACAGTCAGCGTTAACATTAATTCGTCCCTTAACACGGTAATGATGACAGAAGTCATTTTGCTGCAATGAGGATGAACGCCTACATGATGCACTGACTCTAATGCATGTAACGGAAATATGAATCCAGATTCCAGACAGTTAGTAGAGGATGGTCTCAATTTATTGTTAAGTTTCTTTTTGCTGGTGACTTTAGAAGTAAGATTTTTTATATTGCATGAAGTTTGGTCCTGGTAAGAAAGAGCGATATAACTAATAACCTGCATACTTACACTAAATTAAAAAATAGCATCTAAAGTTGATACTTTAGATGCTTTTTTGTGAAAATCACATCTAAAGTGATCTTTTGACTGTAAATTTCCGAAATATGTATCACGAATCTACGTTATTGTACATAATCAATGTAAGCCTTTTAACATTTTCACAATGAAACGTGTAGGTATCCTAAGTATAGTAAAACCGTTTCTTCAAAAATGCATTATCCATATACCTACATACATTATTCGCTGCAAAGTCGTTAGCGGTAAACTCTTACTTATGAAACCATCAAAACAAACGACTATAATATAGGCAGAATGACATATTGTAAGAGAAAGTAATGTCGCAACGTACCTACATACATTAGTAGGTGGACTATAAAGTGGCTAATGTACCAGATGCGGGCGTATCTTGCCCCGTATTACACGGTGTATTCAACTAAATATTTACAACTAGCTGTTGCCCGTGGCTCCACCCGCGTGGATGTTGGTAATCGCAATAAAAAAAATAATCTATCTCTGTGCCAAATTTCACCCAGAACCGTTCAGTAGTTTTTATGTAAAAGAGTAACAAACATTCATAATCCATACTTACAAACTAAATATTTACATATAATATTAGTAGGATTTATTCAATAGAAATTGAGCTCATAATTTTGAATAAAATATAATATACTAAAAACATTAATATAAGTATTAATGTTTTCGATTAATTGATGTACCGACTACCGTCTTTTTTTTTCTAATAATTAATAAATAAATTAGAGTAAGTTTTAGACACGTTCAGAAGATAGGATAAGTACCTACGTGTCTACATCCAATAATCGATATTACAATAAAACGCATGAAACTAGATACCTACTGAACAAGCAAAAAAATAAATCAAAATGCTTTTTGAAAATCGAGATTAACAATATCGTTAACATACTCGATTAATTTTTAAACACCTAATTTTTATATCGATATATTTAAACCAAGCCTAATTATAAGCCTGCTGACAAATAAGCTTCTCGAATGTGTAAAATCGGCATCAGAATGTACTCCACATGGTTAGATGCGGGCGTTTACAGCTTCAAATTCGGAAAGCACGTGCACCAATACCATTATGTCACGTGTAACTGATATGAATACTCCCAAGCTGTTGACAAACTATCTGGTTCAAAACAATCAATGACTGAGATTGCGCTGCTCGAATTGCCTCGAACCAAAATGATGATTGACACGTATGAGTATTGTATTTAGGTTGGAGACTAATTGAAATATGCTATTAATAAATCTGATAGTTATGAATAGGTCTGTTATACTTAGTATACTGTTTACTATAGAAATCATAATGGCAATAACCTAGAAATGGTATAACAGAAAGAGGATGTTACCATTAACGATACGTTACACATCATTAGTAATGTAGGTATGAAGGATGGAAGTTAAGTTCAATAGTGCAATCTGTAAAAATGCATAATCAGTACTTCCTAAAACTGTGAAACAGTTTGCACTAATAATGCACACTTTTTAATTCAGAGCATTTTCAAACTTGAAATGAAAGAACCTATAAATTATTACTAGGTCTAATCTTAGTTAATTGTTACTTTACGACGATATTCTGTGTATAAGACATTCTTGTGCCGTCAAATTCACTTTAGTAAGTACTTTTACAGTCTTGCCATTGCGTTTGCTATGTTCGAAACTTATTTTAGAACTAGTTATTAAATAAACATCATGTTTGACATTGTCCTGCTTTTTCTCTGTGAACAAAGTGTTTAGTGCCAAAAATTATAAATGTTCCGAATGTTCGCATGTTTGTTTTATAATAGATACTGAATAATTTATAACTCTAAGATATTACCTAATAGTATCTTACAATTTGAATTTCTTCAAATGGTCTGTTTCTCTAGTCTGTCTGTTTTATTTTGAACTAGCTGTTGCCCGCGGCGCCGCCCGCGTGGATGTCGGTTATCCCTGCAAAAAGTAGCCTATGTGTTATTCCAGACCATAATCTATCTCTGTGCCAAATTTCATCCAGATCCGTTCAGTAGTTTTTACGTGAAAGAGTAACAAACATCCATCCACCCATCCATACTCACAAACTTTCACATTTATAATATTAGTAAGGATAGTTAATTCGACTCCCACCTAGGACAAATCTTTGTGTGATGAGAAAGATTCTTTACTGTGGATGTTATCTTCTTCTTCATCGTCGTTCCTTCACTGCTGAGAATCGCGACCATATACGACGCGTCTCCAAGCTATGCGGTCTTCTGAAGTGTGGACCGCACGGTACATGCTACCTCCAAACGCCTTCTTAATGACATCTAACCATCTTGCCGGCGCTCTGCCTTGAGCGCGTTTACCTTCCACTCGGCCCAGAATTAAAAGCTTTTCCAGACGATGCTTAGGTGAACGCATAATATGTCCGAAAAAGCTAAATTCACGCTCTTTGCAAATCGTAGATACGAGTACATACGTATGGATGTAATACTAGACTCTATAATAATAGTAAGGACTCTGCCGCATTATATTAAACCTATCGCTCAGGAGCAGGGGGGCGCGCGGATGCCCCCGCTTCGTTGCAAGCCCGTACTTATGTGTTAACTAGTGATGGGTTTCTGTTCGGGCGTTTTGGACATTTATCGGGCAAATACGGAGTTACGTCCAAAACGCCCGGACAGAAACACATCACTAGTGCTAACTGGTCTTGAGCGGTACGTATTTATTTATACATAACGCAACGGTGTCCTCACTATATAGTCTTTCTTACACTATGGTAATACGTCCTGGGGTGAAAAACGTTTCCTTAAAAACCTACTTACACATAATAGAACAACTACATTACTGTTTAGTTATTCGATTGTGGTCTTTTATTTTGTAAGGAGATCTTTCTCAAGAAACTCCAGTTAGGTTTGCTCGCTAGTATGGTCCTCTCTTTCCTCTCCAGTGGAAAAAGCGTTATAATGGTTTCGTCTGTACATGCATAGTCGCGAACTATGTTTTGTTCTGATATTTGTAAATATCCCCGTATGCGTAGATTGGATAAGTGCCATATCATTGATTGATATACGATATTGTTTCATGATTTGTAAATTATGTTGAGACCTTTCCCCATCAGCTCTACCTCTCTTAAGTACGTAATATGTGCGTTACTCCCTTGACACAAGCTATGGTAAAGGCATTTCAGTCTTCAGTAATTTCATTTTTGACGCGTTTTTACCGAAACGTGTGTGTCTGTTGAACTTATTGACCGATGGAGATACACCTACGTTGATCTATTAAATATTCCTATCGGTTACGATTCTAACCATGCCTTAGGTAGATACCTATATCTATTATCTCTTATATCATCATACATCTAATCTAATATTTAAATATTCTACTGTATCCACGTCTGATATAAATATTTAAAAATATATTTTAATAATACTTCCGCGTTAAGAGTTATCTAACTAAATTACTATTATTTATTTATATTTGCAAATTATTTAATTATTATATTCATATTTTACATTTTGCACGCTTGAGTTAGCAATCTTCTTATTAAATCCGCAGAGACGTTCCGTCAGCAGTAAATTAAAAAAAACGAAAAAAAAATCAGTATGTCATGTAATATAAATCTATTTTATAATGAGTAAGATGAAAGCAAAGAATTTTAATAAACGTTCATTAAAACGCTGCAATGCCTTTAGTTGAAAGAAATAGTTTCTAAATTGTGAAACATTCGTTTTTCATTTAACATATTCTACACTAACGGCCCCGACATCACACGGCTATATATATATATATATTTTAGTTTTTAGCCTATACGTTACTTAGTTATATAGCCTATGTTATCCGCTGATAATGTAGCTTTCTAATGGTGAAATAATTTTTAAAATCTGTCGAGTAGTTTTTGAGTTAAATCACAAACAAAAATCTAATCTTTTTTTTCTTTGTAATATTAGAATATGTTGAACTTAATCGAAGAAAGCTGTAGCATTCAAGTTGAGGTCTTGAACCTATGCTGACTATCGCTTTTTTTGTATCAAGAACAGCGGTTGGACCGGTCCCAACGCTTCTCTGCGAACTCGACATGCGCAGTATATGCGATACGTGAATGTGTGGCGCGTACGCATCGCTTAATGCAATTTTTATGCTATCTAGAGTAAGTAATCATCTACAAAGAATACTCTTATTACTTTATTGATTACCTACGTGTAGATATAATTACAGACTGCATAAGTAATAATAAAATTATCTTGAGGCCATTCACACGCGGCCATCTGATAACTAGGGAGAGTCTGTAGGCAATCAGGCGACTGGTAATATAGGTTTACTTATGTATTTGGTAAATACATAAAATTATCCATATTAATATTATAAATGAGAAAGTAGCTCTGTATGATTATACAGATTTTCACGACTAAACGGCTGAATGGATCTTAATGAAATTTGAAAAGAAGATAGATGGTATCCTAGGGAAGGACGCGGGCAAAGCACGGGCAACAACTAAGTAGTTATATTATAAATAACAACCCAGACACGGAATAAACAATCGTGTTCAATATACAAAGATTTGTCCTAAAGGGTGGTTAAATATAATGTTTATACCTTTAGCGATTGATTTTGTCAATTTAATTTGAAATTTATAAGATGTCAAATTTATTATCAAGCTGCTGATATGTTTGAAAGTGTTCGAAATTAAATTTAAGATCGAAAATAAATAGCTAATGGACGTCATAGTACACATTGCTTGCTCACTATTTTTATAATAGGCAATGGTTGAACAAATAACAAAATATTATGGCATTCGCTAAAAACAATGCTGAACAAGACAAAATTTGTTTACAATAATAAATATTGACTGACAAATAAGAATGTGTTGAGTTTCAGATATAAATATACTAGCTATTGCGCGGCTCCGTCCGCAAACACAAAAGTCAATTCATCACATCCTCGTTTCCTCCAATCGTGAGGAAACTAACATGTCTAAGAAGAAATTCTAAAGACGCAACTGATTCACCAACCCGCATTAGGTCAGCGTGTGTGAATTAAGGCCTAAACCCTCGAGGAGACTCTTGCCCAGCATTGGGACATAAAAGGGTTGCTATGCGTTATTTTGAAGAACCATTTTCCTATCCCAGGGTTATCCATAACAAAAGTTTGCAATCACCTTTAAAACGTAGATATGGTATAACTTTATGATGTGCAAATAGGTAGCTATAACAAAGATAACAAATGTGCTCTTGCTTCAATTTACGACATGTCCTAAGATTGTTTGGGCAGAAGCCAAACAATCATAACAGTGAACAGCGATTTGTCTGTACGTACGCTAAGCTTTATTTAGCATCTCTATGAATATTATATTTAGAATAAGATGCACCGACATCGTAGTAACTCTAATATGCATTAACATAACTTTAAAGTTTAATGCATTAGCTGTTTTATTAATAAACGTGGTGGAGCTAGTGAATAGTTACGCCTGCTTTGTCGTCTTTCCAATGTCGAATAAGAGATTATATAATAAAACTAGCGGACTTGGCAGACGTCGTCCTGCCTGCAAAGCTGACGTACCGACAGCAGTGCCACCTACCGGGTCTAATTGTGACTAAACCATCCGGGGCCCTACACGAACACACACACAAAATTTTATTTAAATCAGCCGTGCCGTTTAGGAGGTGTTCAGTGACATACACATGCACAGAAGAATTATATAATATACTAGCGGATCTGGCAGACGTCGTCCTCCCCGAAAAAGCTGATATACCGACAGCAACGCCATCTACCGGGTCCAATTGTGAATCTAAACCATCCGGGGCCCTACCCGAACACTCACACAAAGTTTCATTAAAATCAGCCGAGCCGTTTAGGAGGAGTTCAATTACAACGAAAAGTGGCATTGATTTTTATATATAAAAGGATAGAGATTACACCTATTCTGGACTTGTTATTCGACACGGCCGCGGCCTGCACAACTAACGAACTATAAACAATATATTATATTATTCTATTCATAATAAAATTCATCTTAGTGCTCAGTGAAACTTTATTGCACAATTAGAAGTTTGTACCAAGCAGCTCTGAGTTGATTAGCATCAGCATAGTATAAACTTTTTTTCTATAGATTCATTAGGGCAAGTAATTAAATAAATAAAAAACATCGATTTTATTATCATCATTTTCGCATCTAAATTTAGCAATGACGTGAAAATAGCAAGTTCCAGATCCTTTCACTGTATTTGCATACCGAAACTAATTTGTTGACTTGCATCTAGCAGTCTGAACCGGTTATGAAGTTTTGTCATCTAAAACGTAGTCAAACACGAAAGGATTTTTTAAATCTATTTTTGATGATCTATTCCCAACCAGTACCACATTCTAATACCATTTGGTATTTCTTTTTAATTTAATTATTTTGTATTCCTAACCGGTACCACTTTTTAAAACTATTACTGGTTGGTAATAGATCTTTTTGATGCTGAATTTAATCGTCATCGCGATAACTTTTTGAGGTATTTAAGAATTTGAATTTATGTTCGTAAATATTAGTTTAGTTATTAGCATAACTAATTTGATAATTGGTGTCTAAGTAGCATTTTATATTGGCTTTGATTCATAATTATACTCTAATGCTCAGCTTCAAGTCGAGTCTGAGATACTGCCCAGTATAAAAAGCAAGCTTCTGCTCCTAATACATGGGACCAAACGTGGTTGCCTTACACCTTTTTTCATTTAAGGTAGGAAATTCTCCTTTTGCATACCGCCCTGCCAGGGGAAGCGAGGTGGTTCGGCCTAGAGACGATGCACCTACCATCCTCACGGGTAGACCAATTGAATCTGATATAACATCAGTCGTCCACCTATACCTGTAAGGCCGTAAGGCATGATGCTATGTTTATGTTGATACAATGAACAAACTAACATTTGTTTACATTGCTACGATTTATCAACAATACGATTTGTTTGTACAATATAAATTCAATGAACCATTCATATAGTTTGTAGCAGTTGTTTTTTTATTTTTTTTTATTTGGGACATTAAAAACAAACAGTATTACATTACGTAAGGACTTGAAATATTGCACAATGGTTCCGTAAGTAAGCGATAAGATTTTTTTAAATTGTATCCCTTAGGGGTCAAATAAGGATTTTATGGAATGGATATTCCGACATTTTCAATGTAACAAGCAGTTATATGAGTTGGAGTTTTTTAATATTTTTAAAGTTAAAATTAAAGTTAAATTTCATTTTGGGTTAGAAACAAAGGGGTGATCTCTAAGAGGGTAATTTTTATATACAAAATTCATATTTTTATATAATTAGGTCGTGCGAAGCCGGGGCAGATCGCTTGCACTACATAGAGTTCTTATCACTATATCTGTCTGCCTATCGGGCATCTTTTTAGAGCTCTGTTTGCTATAGAAATCGTTCTATGTGGGAGATATTGTCCTATTTATGTCACTTTAGATGGGAATATTGGGTTTTTAACTGATATAGAAAAGGAACATCAATATCTTACAGTGCTACCATTGTCTTTTACAAAACTTTTTAACTATCTGGCGATTAAAAAGAGTGGCCTGAGTTTTTTGCTAGTTCTTCTCATGGCTCCACGTAAGCTAATTTGCCGCCTACGGCGAACTAGCTATAGACAAATTAGCTGGCATCATCTTTCTGGCTTATTTTATTATTATATGACTATCACAATTTTTTAATCTAAATGAATTTTGAGTTTGAGTTTGAAGGAGGTACACAAATCATCTGTATATATTCAATCATCTTTACAGTACTAATTCAGTTATGTCGCTTCTTCTTCTTATCGTTAGGTTAGTCAATCTGGTGACGAGAGTTTTTTTGATTCCCCATATTTAGGCCTCTGTCGTGATCTAACTACTGTTAACAGCCAGTTATTTTTCACTTTTTTGAAGTCGGTTTTCTTTTATAAAAATTGTTTTTTTAGACTCTGAATGTAGGCAAGTGTTTACCTTAGACTGTTAGACAAACTAATGAAACAATGGCAATTATTTAAAATGGAATACCGCTGTTTAACTTTAGCCACGTGTTAAACCACTTTTAGAGTAAAAATGCAGTTTATGAAACATCTTTTTCAACTTTTGGGTGTACGGTGAATCTGCCTTTATTTTTTTGTGAGATTTAATCAATTTATTGTGATTAACTAGCCTTGTAATCCATGTATACCTAGCAAATATGTGACTCAGTCCTCAATAAAAATAGCCTTTAGAATAGAATAGGTAAATAATCGATTATTGAACTAATCGAGAGGAAACTCTTTGATGTTTAATAAAGCGTAAAATCGCTGTTGTCGTCGATTGAACGGTTTCCAGGGACAAGTATAACACGAGGCTGAAATGTGCCTCCATAATATTGAAATAATAGGAAGTGATAGGTGTGACATTGAACTAAATATTCAATCTTAAAAGCTATCTAAAAGACCTAAAGATTTTTAGATTAAAGTCATTATATAAATCTTAAACTACCGTAGGTATTAACCTAACCTAAACTTGACATTTCGACCAGGTTATACCGGTTGTGGTTACAAGCTGACTTAACTTGACTCAGCTTTTGCCTACTCTAGACAAGTGGCATTTACGGTAGTCGAATCGAAAAGTCAAAAAAGGAAATGAATGGGATTTGACGTCAGTTCACAATACAATGTCGTAAACTTATGTCAAATCCCATATATTTACTTTTTTGATTTTTCGAGTCGATTTGTCGACTACCTACTTACTGCATTTGCCACTTGTCTAGAGGGGCTGGTAACTAAGGGTAAATAAAGCATGAACGTGTTACCTGAAATATATCATCAATTTCAATTACTTTTGCTATTTGCACGTGATGTATGTATAAACGAAACAATTCCAAAGCAATACAACTCGAGTTGTATCATTTTTGACTTGTTCTACATGATAATATTTGTAAATTTTTTCACTGTTATGAGGTATGCAAACATGAGGGCAGTGAAGCAATATAAAAATGTCTTAATTAGTGTTAAACATTCATAACTGGAATCTTGACAACAAACTGGTGCTTAGCATAATATATTTTTCTGACTTAAAGAGGATTTCCATTTACGCGTCATTTTCCCAAACAACAAACAACTAAGTTCTATTTACAGTCTATAGACTTGATAATAACCATTCTTATCAAGACAAATTAAATATTTTATTAAAAGGAAAAGTGTTCAATAAAAATGCTTATAGGTATTTAGTGTGATTGACATAATATGTCATGTCAATATGTCATATATATGAAGCCTATGAATCATATTATGATTCATAGGCTTCATATATTTTTGTTAATTTATCCTTGGGGGCTTGGGGGCAATGGATGGGGTCAGTTAAAAACCAAATGCTGTGGAGATCTTTGGGGAAGGTTAGTAATACACGTTTTTTGCCTTAGATGATGTTGATGATGATGATTATCCTTGGAGGATGTTCAATAGTGGACATCTTCGCCTGAGATAATGACGATGGTTAGCCCCGTAATAGGTACTTTTAAAACAAATTTATTCTGATCATTTTCTTGTGTTAAAGACTAATGGAATGTTTAGTACATGCAAGATATTGGATTTATATTTAGATATCTTTTAATAATTTTGTACGTAAAAACAACTGCAATGACATTTTGCACTGCATTCGATTATAAATCGAAACAAAATTTGTTATCGTATAGTTGTCATAACTTAAAATGTTATTTTAAAAATTATCGTATGTCAGATGTCTAATGCAAAAGCGCTATAAAGACAAAATAATAAAATCCTTTAATTTACCAGTACAGAGTAGCAAAGCAATTTGATACAAATACCAACACACGTCGTAATTATCTGACATCCATTGTGCAATATAACATATTTGTAAACATAACTGAGGTAAAAAATAAACTTTTATGCAAGAGTAAAGAGCAATTTTGTTTATCCTTTCGAATATAACGAGTGATTGACGATTGTGTGAAAGTAGTTTCTATTGGATTACTTCTCATCATTTCTCTAGCACATCAACTGCATATCAACTACGCTGACAATGTCATAGACAGAACTTCTCTGACGTCAGTCAACAATGGTGGGTTAGTTCTCCCAGATGTTCGACCTGTTAACGGAATGATTAAAAAATTATGCCACAGTGTACCGAAATAGAACGCACGCCGTCTGCCCGTCGGAGAAAGTTGACACGCGCGTTTCTTACTCTCGTTCTGACATGATGAAAACTCGCTGAGGCAGTTTTGGGTCACTCTCGTAATAGTCCCGAATACCAAACAATAAATTACAATTCAACACCGCAAATATTTACGCGAAATGTATCCTTGGTGTTGTCATAAATTCGTTACGAATCAACTTTAAATAAAAACTGGATAAGTGCGAGTGGAATTTGGATGCTGAAGATGTTGTTGCTTAAAATAAATATATGTAGTAATTTGTAGCAAGTTTAGGTACTGTTATAAATTCATATGTAGTGTAATATTAGGTAATAAGTAAGTAAACATCGCATCTTATATTTCAGAGATTATTTTTTAGCGTAGTAGAAGAGTAATTTTACTCTCCGGACTATATTCTAACTCGAAACAGAGGTAGGGTACCATACTAGCAAGCAAGCCCGACTGGGGAAGGACCTACACCTTATAGAAGACCACAGCCCAAATAACTACACATAGGTAGCAGTGTAGTTGTGTTCCTATATGTCACTACAGGTCTCCAGCGTTTATTTAGGGATGCGTTTTTGAAGAAAAGTTCTTCTATTCCAGGGACATTTCATCTTCATCTTCAAACCCTGGTGTAAAAAAAATGGGTCGGCAACACGCCAGTGATACACCTCTGCTATTGCAAGCCATAGGCTACGGTAATTGCTTAACATTAAGCGGGCCGTATGCCTTTTCGCCACCCAAGTAGTGTAAAAAAAACAGTGTCCGAAAAGAGGTCCAAAAAAACTGCCACTATAATCTATTGAACTGCTCCGTTGTATTTCTTTTAAATAAAACGAATGTCTCATTATATTGTTCACAATTCCCAGTGAGTTTAGTGAATACAGTCGTCTAACAATAATGTTAGCGAGTTGATCGTAAGTGTCACACAGATGTTCAAGTCAATATGAGCACACATCGTAACGTACGAGTACGTACAGTTATGCAATTAGCTAGGAGAATGGCGTACAAAGTAATGTCCTTCTCGGCCAACGGGCTGTGTTACTTACTCCACTATTAACATAATGTGTGAGTGTTTGTAGCAAGGCTATGAAATTCGGCCAGGGGTACAATAATCGTATTTTACATCCTATGCTGTAAATCGAACGTTTAATGAGCACTTGGCTTTGGCTAATTCTGCCGTGACTTTGACTTCAAACTTGAATTTCAGCAATACATTTTAGTTTGCAGTTTTAGTTTGTTTTTGATGTTTTATATTGAAAATCTCACTTTTGTTTAGTTAATAATAATTTGTTTTATATGAGGTACCTACTTACGTCTTATTTGTGACTTTCTTTTACGACATGACCTTGACCTACTCTTTTACGTAAGAAGGCAAACAAGCATACTTAGGTGTCTGGAAGAGATCGCTTTTAGCCTTACGAGCGTCTATTGTTTTATTCTTCTGTAATTAGTTATAGTTCCTACGTAATGTACAATGAAGAATATTCTATTTTACAACTAAATAAAAAAGCACCAGTACACTGATGGCACGGTGGCTTGTAATGTGAGGCAAGCAATCATTAAGTGTCGACGCAGTGCAATTAGGGTGTACGGCCTAATTGCAAGAAAGTGAAATGCGAGGCCGACGAGAATGTGAGAACGTTTCCCATAGAGCTCAGTAAGTCGTACTCGTAATACTACGTACTTAGATTAATTTGAGTTTGTTGATCTATCAGAAAGTATTAATACTTACATAAAATCATTACACCCGTATTCCAATGGGGTAGGCAGAGACTATGGTACACCAATTGCTTGAATCCAGACATACGTCTATCACTTCGTCTATATAGGTATAAATCAACTTCTTCATGAGTAAACATCGGTTCAGGGTACTTTTTTTACTACTAAATAAAAGCAAAATAATTTATATTCTTTACAAATAAAAACTTTTTTTTTCAATAAGGTACTGGCAGGCGATTTTATTATTGGAATAATTTAAATATTAATCTAATACCAAGACGTAGTAATTAGTCTATCCAAACGCTAGAAGTACATTGACCCCTAGATACGTAGAACATTATATTGAAAAATAAGGCGTCGTGTTTTTATAGTTTTTTATACTATAAGCATTAAAGCAAACGGCCCAAATGATGGTAAGCAGTCACCGTAGGTTATGGAACCTTTTCATTATAACTCCCATACTTTAGTCTTTTGGGAGACCATAAAAGTTTGTGATGTTGTATGATTTATGGATCTACTAAACCAATTTCGAAAATTCTTTTACCAATAGAAAGCCACGTTAATTGTGAGTGTAAGGCTTTATTTTATTGACAAAAACATTACAGGACCCCGGGAAATACCACCCGTAAGAAACAGGGCGGGCGTCTAGTCCTTACTAATATTATAAATGTGAAAGTTTGTAAGAATGGATGGATGGATGGATGTTTGTTACTCTTTCACGTAAAAACTACTGAACGGATTTGGATGAAATTTGGCACAGAGATTATGGTCTGGAATAACACATACCTAGGCTACTTTTTGCAGCGATAACCGACATCCACGCGGGCGGAGCCGCGGGCAACAGCTAGTTGCATATATTTCTGCTATTTCGCAGTATTGTACTACATATTAGTCAATCGGTTAGTCACTTGACATTTTACGTGTAGGAATTATGTATGTATCAAACGGCAAACCTTTTATTGTCAAACGTTTCCTGTAAAACATAACCGGTTCTTTTAACAAAGTTAATTGTGTAAATAGTGTGGGCAATAGCTCATTGTCAGCTGCAATATATGGCCTAATTATAGCTTTTGTTGTAACAAAGAAGTTTGTATACAAGTCATATAAAACATAGCCAATTTTAAGAGAGGTAGGGCACCATACTAGCGAGCAGGCCCGACTGGGAAAGGACCTCCACCTTGCAGAAGACCACAGCCAAATGACTACACACAGCGGTGTAGTTGTGTTCCTGTGTGTGAGTACAGGTCTCCAGCGCTCATTTAGGAATGCGTTTTGAAACAAACGTATTCCTATCCCAGGGTTACTTCCATCTTAAAGCCCTGGTGTAAAAAAAAAAATGGGTTGGCAGCACGCAAGTGATACCTCTGGTAATACGAGCGTCTATAGGCTACGGATACTGCTTAACATCAGGCGGGCCGTATGCTTGTTTGCCACCCAAGTAGTATAAAAAAAAAAAAAAAAGCCATATTGTACTAATATTATAAACGCGAAAGTTTGTAAGTATGGATGGATGGATGCTTGTTACTCTTTCGCGTAAAAACTACTGGACGGATCTGGATTTAATTTGGCACCGAGATAGATTATGGTCTGGAATAACACATGGGCTACAGCTATTTTTACAGTGATAACCGACATCCACACGGGCGGAGGTGCAGGCAACAGTTAGTCATATAATATTTTACATCTAAACTAATAATTATAAATTTGATTATTTGTTTGTTTGTTACGAAAAAGATTGAACATAGAAAGAAAGATTAAACATAGAAAGTTTTTTTTTAAATCAGTAGTTTTAAAAAAATCTTTCTATGTTTAATCTTTCTTCCTCTAAATTTGAAAAGTCGCTGTAGGTACCTAATGAAGCTTAGAAGCGGCTAACTTTTCTAAATTATGCTCCTGGAATTTTACAATAAGTTAGCGTTACCGTAGGCTACAGTATCAGGTTATCACCGACTCGTATATTTATTACAATACGCAAACTGTCAGACGCGAGCCATTTATTTGAACATAGATAACCTAAAAGTTAACGATTACGTCCGTTATTTTGTTGTCAAGGTCACCCTTTCTTCATTAAATCATTACTCAACTTACAATTTGTATCTTTTAATAATATTATCTCATGTATTTTAAACCTTCATTAAATTATTTAAATTACACCTGTGTGTTTCTTAGTTGTTTGTTTAACCTAAATCCGTTAAATGAATGAAACGTTTCGTTAAATAAATCGTTATTTTTGTTGGAATCAACTTCTTTCCCATTCACATCGATGTTGGGAAAATATTTCTTCTATGCTAGTTATTAGATTTATGTCGAATAAACACAATTTATGGAGGAGTCCCGTGGACAGCAGTGGGACGTTTATGGGTTGAGATGATTATGATGATGAAACACAATTTGTATTATAGGTGTATTAAACAAATTATAGGTATACTAGCTGTTGCCCGCGGCTCCGCCCGCGTGGATGTCGGTTATCGCTTTAAAAAGTAAGCCAATGTGCTATTCCAGACCGTAATCTATCTCTGTGCCAAATTTCATCCAGATCCGTTCAGTAGTTTTTACGTGAAATCATCCATCCATCCATACTCACAAACTTTCACATTTATAATATTAGTATAGTAAGGATATAACAATTTATATGATGATGTAGAGATATATAATATTAAGTATTTAGGTATGTTATTAATAATATTGTATATTTCACACATATTAGGCGTGTTCTAAACGTCAGGCAGTTTTTGCCTAAATTCGTGCTATAAACATGCATGGGCTGCCGATGAAGAATACGGTTGATGATACATTGAAGCTTGTAACCGTCACGTGATGTACTCTAACTCCTTAGTTTAGTTTTTACGTTACGAAATGCCGTGGGAAGCAATAGGGTGATCTATTTTTGGCTACTCTACTTGATACCGTAGTGCACGTAACGGGCGTTAGCTTTTATAAAAAAAAAATTATTAAGTCCAAAAGTTGTGGTGCAGTTGACGAGTTTACTAATGATGTTCCTGGCCGGATTCTTGCCGCAGCAGCCAGTTTCAACGGAGACTAGCCTCAAAACTAAATACCTGCATCCCACTGAAAATTTGTAGCTAAGGTGCTATTTTTGGTGGGTCTCCAGAGTTTCTATACTGGCATTGGCGCTAGCGAAAGCAAAAGTCTTTATTCGTATAGCCAATATCTACAAATGTTACGCTTTGTATTGCAAGCCAGCAGCTATAGGCTGCGGTTTCGAAGACAAAAAAAGAGCTAGAAGAAATTGCATTCCTTGCTTCAAAGTATGACAAGGCATAGGCTAAACCATCAGACGGACCGCAAGCTTATTTGCCATGTAAGTACCTAATATAAAAGAATGCATAGTTAGAAAGGCCCTATCTATAGTTATTTTTGGTTTAAAGGTGAATGTAAAGAGTAAAATCTCCAATTTCGATGTAAAAGTACTTATTTAAGTACTTAAGTAGAAGTCCAGACAAGTTCTCCTTGAAAATGTTCCAGTACCTTAGCGCAAATAATGTCGATATACGATATCTCATAGAATGTAGAGCTAAGGTTAACTTAACACGATAATATTACAAGCATATATCATTGTTCAGGTATGCAAATCTATTGTCCAAGCAAGACGTATATATTTTAATTAATAATAGATTATGATGATATAAAAACTATGTTCAAGAATACTATGCTCGTTAAACATTTGTTTTGAATGGATAGTTTTGTATTTCAAAGTTTGCTCACAAATATATTGGCGGATTTGTCATACGCATCCTCTAACAGTTAACCATGGTATTCTTTTTATACCCGTAGTAAATGCTTACACAATTTGTCGCAGCCCCATTAAAAACCCTAGCATAGTATAGAAAAAGATTGACATTAAATGCCATAAATTTGCTAATTTGATTCGTGAATAATTGAAGAGTTACTTCAATTTTTCACGAATCCCATCATCAGAACTAGCTTTTGATGAAAGGGTGTCCAAACTGGAAGTATATCTTTTCAAATTGGAAATCACAGAGTTCTGCGGAACAAACATTAAAAAGAAAAGAAGTACACACGAACTGATAATCTCCTCTTTTTTGAAGTCTTTTATAAATAGTAAGATTTGTCTCGATCTCGACTCAATACGCGCCGCGTATTGCGTTTCAATAGTATGTTTACGCCTTTACCTATAGTTTTTTGTCAGTAACAAGCAGAACAACAATTTAACTTCAGTTTAGCTATATTTACAAAATGACTCATCACCAATGTATCACCAAGTTGTTTTTATTCATATAGTGTATTGTCTTACCATATCTTTGTAGTTTATTAGTTTGGAACAACTATGGGAGGTGTAAAACATTTGCATTTATATACAAAGCAAAGTTTATCTTTGTCAATTCGAAAGAATTCCGCGAATAAACAAACAAGGAAAAGGAGGTGTAATTATGCATTTTTATATTTTGTACTAAAATAAATTAATAAGAGAGGTAGGGCACCATACTAGTGAGTAAGTTCGACTGGAGAAGGACCTCCACCTTACAGAAGACCACAGCCAAATAACTACCTTTCTTAACATTAGCATTGGCATGGATTATTGGAAACGATTACAAATAATAATAACATACTAAGAATTAAAGAAAGGTTTACAACATGCCAGTATTGTAAAGCAATTTTCATCCTGTCATTGTCATAATATCAGAACGGAATAGTACTAGGTAGTGCGACCACTGTATCCGCAGTATTCTCGTCATCGGGAATCTTTGGGACACTCAGAATCGTTGTAAAGTCTTAAAATCGCATTCTGAAACAAACATTCTGGAACACAACTTTTTCTTTATCTGTTATTATTATAGTGATTTGACCAGTTTTGATTTTGATTTGAATTTCAAACGATCACGACCTTAAACCTAGGTAATAAAGTTGATTGTTTATTGAAAATAAATCGCTATAATTACGTCATGGTAAGGCCTAGCCGTTTTGACATTTATCTAGCAATTCCTGATACTGTTTAACACGTATTCTTTACGTGAGGTTAGCATTTTACAATATCAGATACAGACGATACAATTCAACAACGGTGGAAAATTTGTTACGTTGCCGCGTTGCATAGTTGTCACGAAATGTTGAAATTACACTATCTATTTAAAATGAATGACTTTTAAAAGCAAGTTTACAGTGTTTAAATAATGGCGCAATATATGACAGATATATTACAGTGAATTTAGAACACATTGTGTCCCTCCAAGTGTATGGAGGAGACCTGTGCCCAGCAGTGAGACGGTGATTGGTTGAAATGATGATGATGATAGCATAGAAAACTTAGAACAGCTAAGAAATGGCATAGCGGATATTTTTTAAAACTGATATTAGTGTCGCTGATTTCTTACACATGAAAGTAAATAGTAAAATTGATAGTACAATTAAAAAATTAAACGGATTCTGCTTTTATTTATGATGCAGACTATTATTTTTACAACATTTGCATGTAATACATAATTAAATTCCACCGGGCTTGGTCTAATTTTGACATTGCGCACCAGTCTTTTAACTACAACCCATTGCTATAGTCTCCTGAGTATAAGTGATAGTAAAAGTAAAAAAATAAAATGTATGTAATTTGACGTGAGTCTACGATTTAATGTCGTAAACTTACATGAAATCCCATACATTTTCTTTTTTGACTTTTTGATTCGACTATCGCTTATGCCACTTGTCTAGGACACTTGACAGGAGCTCATTCCTCAAACTATAGAAGGAATAACTAGGAGATAGTACTTTTGCAGCTGTTAGGATTTAGTGCCTATTAATTAAAATTTAAACTGATTTCTATCATTCTATCATGAGTTATTTAAATGAAGGAATAAAACATTGTATAACTACACAAGGAGGTTATTGCAAGTTTCAAACATGGAGCGTTAAACAATTTGAGTTGACTGAACAATTATTGGTTTGTCCTCATATAGTGTTATTGTCTAGCTGAATAGACGTTGGTGTAAACACGAGGTCACGCTGTCATAGTTAATTGATAGACCATTATTTCTGATTGCCTTGCAGTTTAATATTGCCTACGCTAGTTTAAGCAAAATCTGTATAATATGCTGAGTGCAAAAAATCTAAACCCACACAAATATCGTGAACACAACATGGCTGACATTTGAAATGGCTGTATTTAAAACGCTTCCTACATTTTCCATCCGTGTCGCGACGGATTAAGATTACAAATGTTACCACCCCGTTCCATCCAGAGGATGTCGTAAAAGTAAGTCAGGTAGACAATATCCCCTACAAGAGAGAGAGAGAAAACTGGAAACAAAGCCAACCCGTCTAGCCAGTGTGGTATAGTAGGCCAATATCCCTGAAAGTGTATGGAGGAGACCCGTGCCCAGCAGTGGGATGTTTATGGGATGTGTCTCCGAGCTTTGGAGTGCATATTCAAAATCGGTCCCGACTGTAACAGCCGAAGTCGAAGATCCCGTCGGCGGCCTGAGTGATCTGAACAACTGTAACACCTGGTTGGCCACAAACCTCATGATCAGATGAATAAGTAAATCATTCATAGGTTAGTCAGAAACTGCTTGTATAACCCAATATTTCTAACTATGCAGCCGTTAACAAAACAGTAATGTAAATAAAAGGCATTTTATTATAATTAAGAGAGGAATATGGATGATGTTCAAATAGTGCAGAAGACACGAAAGTGCAGACAGCACTGACAGGGAAAGGTGCCTACGCGGAGGTAGGAAGGGAAGCGAGCGGGTAAATTCATGCCAACCTATCGATTTTAAGCGGTGGTGGCCGAGTGGGAAAGTAACCGACTTGCACGCAAGAGGTGCGAGTTCGATCCCGGGCAGTACCAATGTGAACTTCACTTTGTGGAATTTATATGTACTATTCAAATGATTCGCCATCTGCTAACAGTGAAGGAAAACATCGTGAGGAAACCCACATGTCTTAGAAGAAATTCTAAAAAAGACATGTCTGATTCACCAACCCGCATTAGGCCAGCGAGTTTAAATTAAGGCCTAAACCCTCTCTCTCTCTTGATAGAGGAGCGGAGACCCGTGCCCAGCAGTGCGACATATATGGGTTGCTATTATTATTATTATATCGATTTTGACAGCTCCAAGTTCATAGTTATAAAAATATTGTGCAAGCAAGGAAGAGAGCTTCCCTTTTGCTACCAGCTTTGTTTAAATGGCATGCTACTTCTTTTCGTTTCGTGGGAAAATTTCGTATTGGTTATATTATTATAGCATTGCAAAAGACATCCAATAACTTCTCATAATTATATTTTTATAAAATAAATATTAGGATGAAGAAGCACTGACAATTGCATTCTTTTTAAACAGAAGTGGAAATAACTATATAAGCCATTACCTTGCGGATATCCGACGTAGAACAATAGTGTCCTAGTCACACTGTTATTAGTCTTTATAAACGTATAATGTATCAACACGCCTTTCTTCTATATACATGACATCCTTCTTGAAATCGTGAACAATAACACCCCACGCACAATGAGCGAATCTTGCACGGATATTAGCGCTGGTGTGAAAAAAAGGGTTGGCAACACGCAAATGATACCTCATCGCAAGCGTCCATAGACTACGGTAACTGCTTAACATCAGGCGGGCCGTATGCTTGTTTGCCACCCAAGTATATATATATATATGTATATAGGTATTTATTATTTGTTTGCGTTGAAAGAATATTCTAAGCAGTTGCTTAATTGACAAGATGAGAGACATTTCAGTGAAATCATTATTGTTATTAACTGTACGATTACTACTTATGGCAACACGCAATATTGGATGAGACACTGGCATCATGATGTCATTGTGATGTATCGGGCCATCGCCTTATCCTACTTAATATTATAAATGTGAAAGTTTGTGAGAATGGATGTATGGCTGTTTGTTACTCTTTCACATAAAAACTACTGAACGGATCTCGATGAAATTTGGCATAGAGATAGATAGTCTGGAATAGCGAATAGGTTTACTTTTAAGCACGATAATTGACATCAACGCGGGCGGAGCTGCGGGCAACAGCTAGTAATATATACTTGATTGCACACAGTCAGCGATTGCTATGTAGTGCATAAAGCCAGATGCCTGTGGCCTTCTGTAAGGTCTTTCCCTAGTAAGGCTTGCTCGCTTTTACGGTACCCTACCTCTCTTAAACAATATTACCTTAATACTTAGATTATATCCCATGTTATTGTAGCATCCTGGCTGTTAATAGTTAGAGACAGAAGGAAACAACAATGATTCATCGATGTAATCAATCGTCATAAAAATTTACTGTATTTATAATTTACGCCTGCGCTCGATTACGATAGTAATATAAGTGACCTCATTGAATTTTATGGTTTTATTAATTAATAATAATATACTTACATACTTTTCGTAGAATGTAAAGAATGTTATACTTGAGTAAAGTAGGTACCGATAAAATATTACAAGTAAGTACCTACATAGTTTAGGGGATACTATGTAGTAGCGTCATTCTTTTATATTTGCTGAAAAGCCGACAAATAAATATCTAGAGCGCGTCCAGTGCCCACACATATTGCTATAATGCTTGGAGTTTCCCTACGAGATCGAATCAGAACGAGAGATCCGTACGAGAAACAAAGTAACCGACATAGCTAGAATTGCTTCAATTAAGTGCCAGTATACCAGGCACATAGCTCGCAGAATGGCCGTTGGGGTAGGAAGATTCTATAGTGGTGACTATGAACTGGAATACGAGGCAGGCTTCCAACAAGGTGGACCGACGACCTGGTAATGATTGCAGGTAACCAATGGACAAGTTCAGGATCAAGTGCTTTAGAAATTGGACTGCCTTGGTGGTCCAGTGGTCTCAGTATGCGCCTGCTGTGCACCTGTTGAGGGTTCGATTCCCACACAGGACAAAACTTTGTGTGACCCATAAAGAGTTGTTCTGAGTCTGGGTGTAATTTGTGTCCGTTAATTGTATGTTTGTAAAGTCCCCCGCGACACAGAGCTTGTTCTCTAGTGCGAGAGTTGTCTTTTAAAAAATAGAATAGAATAGAATGAAATTCTTGAAAATAGGCCTTCCCGGCCTATGTCCAGCAGTGGACGTCTTTAGACTGAGATGGATATCTGATTATATACATTTTATATATAACAACATATATTTTATAAATTGTACGTTCACTACTACTTTAACACTAATTCAATCCCATTTTATTTCTTTTTTAAGTTCGCTTGTATCTAAACGCAAAGTGAATGGTGCAGAACTCGAAAGTAACGAATTAATCAGTCACTTAATTGAATGAGAAATCAAGCATTTATCTCGTTTGATTTTATTGAATACTGACAGCCACTGATAGAATAAATGGTTCTTACTAAAGGCAAAGGTATGTACAATAAAATGTATTTATTGGGACATTTTAAAGTTATACATATAATGTTAGATACGTTGTCTTCTTCTTATCGTTTGGTTAATGACCAACCTGGTGACAGAGTTTCTTCACTCGTAATAAGGCCTCTGTCGTGATCTAACGACTGTTAACAGCTGGGACCGACTTTTTAGGTGCCCTCCGAACTACCATGCCTTTGGTAGCTCAACGCGCTGACCGTTTACCGAAGAGCGAGTGCACCTGATTATGAGAGCCTCACTTTAGGTTGTCATTGTAAAGGAAAAATGTATCTATATAAATATATATATGTATGTATGTATGGTATGGCATAGGGCAATGTCCCGCAAACATTTAGTGTTCGAGGTACATTAGGCAATCTGAAAATGATTTTGCAAGCTACACTATTTAATAATATCAAATAATGACAGACTTTATTCGAACCGCCTTTGAGTACAATAACAGCCGACAAAAACCAGTGAATGTCCGGTTTCAGTTCGCACGTTGAACTTAGTATTTTTATCACAAAAACTTCCCAATGAACAATGAATTAATTAACTGTAGTATTGTTAAACGTAAAGTTCACGTAATCTAAGATTACGCCGACGAAATTATAAAGACTTTAAAAGAGAAAATTTAATTAAGTCTAGGAATAAATTAAAATCCATAAGGCACCCTTTGCAATTTGCAAGTTTTGCAAACTCATTTTCATACTTTATAAGTTAGATATACTTAGGCCTTTGTCAAAAATTTAGATTTTTGACATCAACATTCTGTGTTCTCCTGTTATTCGCATTTGGCTGACAAATCTGCTATGTAGATTTAGTGCATTACTTACTTACTACTGAAGTTAAATTAAGAATGAGTGCTTACTTAAAAAATCCAATAAAAGCAAATTGCGTCATTAATTATACTTAGGTAAGTATTGAAAGACAATGATTACGATTACGAAACTTTTTTTAAAGAAAACAAGTAAAAGGTAACACTTGTAATTCAACCTTTTTGCGATGTTACGTGACAAATACGTTACGTACTACTTATTTTACGATATCTATGTACATATAATATTTTAACTGTAATTTAGTAGTTGATTGTGTGTTCGTTTACAAAAACTGAATCCATCGAAAGTGGTCCAACGTAAAAAGCCAGAAAGACAGATGTCAGACAATTTACCTACAAGACGTAGCGGAGATGTTGGCCTTATACACTTTGCCGATTTATGTGAACTCTATTTAAATAATGAACGATATTTGTATTTTTTTTACGATTTTAATATTACTAAGGATGGTAAGCACCGTAGCCTATATAGACGCTTGGACTATGACACGAGAGTTATCACTCGGGCGTTGTCAACCCCGAAAAACCTTTTATTTAATTATTCAAAGTTTTATGCACAAAATGCACCTATAACACAAAAATTATGTACAAAGGCCGACTTATAACTTATTTCCTAAACATGGTACCTATTGATGATTGTAAAAAGTAACATTTACAGAAGTTAATTTGTAATTTATTGCAGAGGCAATCAATCGATAGCATATTTCTTAATACAGCCGTAACATTATTTTTTGTACACCAGTTACTTGATTATGTCATTCAGTGAAGTCTATAAGACTTGTACGGCAAATTGATGTACTAAACTTTATTACATCTTTGCGAGTTGCCTTAGGAAATAGGGGATTTCATGTGAATGACCTCGAATTTGGTCACAATATAATATTATTATAATGTAGCTCAATAACAAACTCACATAACACCTATTAGGTAACTGTTTATAATACATTTTAATTAAAATGAATATTTAATTGACTCGTTTTCCTTTTAAGTTTGCTCTTAACTTTGTTTGCCGAACTTCTTTAACCCGTTAGTTTATAATTCTTTTTGGGGTTGCTATTTGTGGATTTGATTTAATCCTTACTAATATTATAAATGTGAAAGTTTGTGAGTATGGATGGATGGATGGATGTTTGTTACTCTTTCACGTAAAAACTTCTGAACGGATCTGGATGAAGTTTGGCACAGAGATAGATTATGGTCCAGAATAACACATAGGCTACTTTTTACAGCGATAACCGACATCCACGCGGACGGAGCCACGGGCAACAGCTTACTTATTACAAAAGTGTGGCATTTCTTAAGTAATGATCCGTCATACCTATATATTGCTATTGATTTTTATGTATATGAGTAGATGTTATACCGTTTGTCTATAGCTATACATCTATATTTACAAAATAAATTAATTTGATACATAACATCGTGAGGAAACTCACATACCTTAGAAGAAATTCTAAAACATGTCTGATTCATTAACCAACATTAGGCCAGCGTGTGTGAATGGTCTAAACCCGCTCTCTCTCTCGTTTTCTCTTGATAGAGAAGAGTAGTCTCGTGCCCAGCAGTGGGACATATATGGGTTGCTATTATTATATTATTATTATATATTTTTCAAGTCTACAGATACAGAACTTGTTGCTTAGTGCGGGAATTGTTTTTTTTTAAATGAAAAATAAAACTCATTAGTTTTTTTTTTATACTACCAAGGTGGCAAACAACCATACGGCCCGCCTGATGGTAAACAGTTACCGTAGCCTATGGACGTTTGCAACACCTGAGCCTCTAGACAAGTGGCATGAACGATAGTCGAATCGAAAAGTCAAAAAAACAAATGTATGGGATTTGACGTAAGTCTACGATGTAATGTCGTAAACTTACGTCAAATCCCACACATTTACTTTTTTGTCTTTTCGATTCGACTATCGCTTGTGCCATTTGTCTAGAGGGGCAGAGGTGTTACTCACGCGTTGCCGACCCTTTAAACACCTTATAACTCATTTCTTGAAGAACCCCATGCTATAGTCTCTTGGGAAAACCTCGGCAGGCTCATTCCACAGCCCAATCGTACGTGGTAAGAAATTCCTCTGAAATCTTACGGTACGGCATTTTTTAAGTCGAGTGCGAAATAGAGCCGTAGTTATAGCTATTTTATCTTTCAATGCTCATGCTTTGTATTACTCGACAACGGCAGCGTAACCTAATTAACATACCATAACAAAGCCTCTTCTGTTACCTAGTTCTCATTAATTCACTTCTACTTTCGTCCCTATTTTTATTACATGTCTTACATTGCGGTAGGTAATTAGATGTGTTACTTCTATGCAACGATATGTAATATCGTCGTTTAATATTTAAATTTTCTTTGTTATTATTGTTTAAAATGAGTTTGTGATATTTAAATTAAAAAGAAAAATAAAAAATAAAAAGAGAGGTAGGGCACCATACTAGCGAGCAAGCCCGAATGGGGAAGGACCTCCACCTTACAGAAGATCACCGCCAAATAACTACACACAGCGGTGTAGTTGTTTTCCTGTGTGTGAGTTTAGGTCTCCAGCGCTCATTTAGGGATGCCTTTTGAAAGAAACGTATTCCTATCCCTGGGACACTCCCATCTTTAAGCCCTGGTGTAAAAAAATGGGTTGGCAACACGCAAGTGATACCTCTGGTATTGCAAGCGTCCATAGGCTAATGGGCCCTGATACCCTAAAACAGACAGAGTAGATTTCTTATGTATCGACCTGCATGAATTTGATGCACTCACGTGGTCTTATTATTGTATTATAAACATTTTTTTCATTATGTAGGGAATGGATATCGACGAAGTGAAGAGGCGTATGGCAATTACCAGGTCTGCAATGGACAAGTTGAGGAAAATATGGAGGAATCGCAACATATATAGAGCCACAAAAATCCGGCTAGTTCGAGCACTTATATTCCCCATATTCTTGTACGCCGCAGAAACGTGGACTCTACGGGAAGTAGAGAAGAAAAAGATAAACGCGCTGGAGATGTGGTGCTGGAGGAGAATGCTCGGAGTATCGTGGACTGAATTCCGTACCAACGATTCAATACTTCGTGAACTCGGCATCAAGCAGCGTTTGTCATCTTTGGTACAGTCTCGTATCCTCACCTTTTTTGGTCACGTATGCCGCCGAGGGGAGGTGGCTATTGAGCGACTTGTGGTCCAGGGAAAGGTTGAGGGTACCAGGCCACGTGGAAGGTCGCCTATGAGGTGGACTGACCAAATAAAAGCGGCAGTAAATGGCTCATCATCACTGCATGAATGTACGAGGAAGGCGGCCATCAGAGAAGAGTGGCGGCGCGTTGTTAAGCTTGCCACTAATACCTGAAGTGATGACCACGACCACTCTGTCAAGAGTGATACCGATAGAGAAGAAGAAGGGAATGGATTTTGTTTTTTCTCGATGTATTACTTTTATACGTGGAAGATTTTTAATTTATTGCATTCCTCTTAAGTATGTTTACAAAAACAACATAGAGAACTGTTGATTTTTTAATTCATAAAACTAATAAATCAGCTCAAATATTTTCAAACTGCCAAACAAAACTTTTCATAAATTTTATCATGGTTCGTAATTCAAAATGCCTTTGTGATGGTAGACATGAAAAATGTAGGTATGCATATGTATGTTGTTAAAAACGAGAGCAAGGTTAACTAAATCCACTGAAGTAATAATTATTTACATTATACAGTATAATATTATGATGATTTTATAGCTGAATGAATATAACAACCATATTACCTAATGATTTTGTGAACACATCTAAACAAATAAAAGTATTGTTAATCTTTTCACGCTTTACTAATTTCAATTACAAAAGGCGGCAAGTTTGACAATATTTTATTCGAAAATTGAATTAGAATTCAATCTGTAACTTAGTTTCTTTTGAAATATCAAATATGTTTCAATATTTTTTAAACAAAATTATATACATTATACTTATATACGGTGTCCTCCGAAGGCAAAAGGTGTATGACACCCAGATTTCACCATTATTTTCCATGCTAATATCGAGAAACAAAAGAATTAATATAATATTTTATCGGTGATTTATTCTAAGCTTGTAATTCCTATTGTCCATCTCAGCCATAAGACGTCCACTGCTGGATATAGGCCTCCCCCAAGGTTTTCCACATCGTTCGGTCCTGAGCTGACCTTGTCCATCGGTTACCCGCGACCTTTTTTTTACTATTGGCGCTGTTAAAATTCAAAAAATCTAAATTATTATCCCTATAATATGGTAAGTTAGTTAAAAAAGTAAGGTAGCAATATCTAATAATTACCTAAATGTTGCCTACATATTCGAATGTAATGCACATTTCTACCATTAGTTCTCACATGCAGTAACTATAAAACGCCATACAATATTGGCAAATAGTGGCATTGTTTGTTCGGTGTTTACACAGTTTTTTAGGTGGGTATCAGTTATAATGACACATAGGTACAGACTTACACGGTACGCTACATGCTTGCTCGCAACAGTCGCAACTAAACAATGGTACCGCTTGTGCCAACTGCCATGCATTGTAATAGAACTTTCCATTTTCTTAACACCTTAAATGATTACTTGTTACACCAGAGCCTCTAGACAAATGGCATAAAAGGTAGTCGAATCGAAAAGTCAAAAAAACAAATGTATGGGATTTGACGTAAGACTATGATATAATGTCGTAAACTTACGTCAAATCCCATACATTTGCTTTTTTGACTTTTCGATTCGACTATCGCTTATGCCACTTGTCTAGAGGAGCAGGTTACAGAATGGAAATACATTTCTTTCGTTTGTTTATCTCCAGTTTTGTATGTGCGAAATTTCTAGAAACTATTTTTAGCGAACTTTGTATGTTGTTTGTTTCTACAGCTGAAAGTTTTTCGCTGAAATTGTATTGTTAGATTTTTGTTGAAGATTTGTAAAAACAGTGAAAGTCGACTGTCAAATATCACTAAACTTACTTCTAGGTTAGGTCTTGTGTCTTGCGGTTAGGTATCTAGCCCAGTAGGCGGTTCTAAATTATTATTGTTATTAGAATATAGCACTGCAGGGAGACTTATATCAAAAGTACCTACTAAGAGCGCGCCGGACAAAAAACTACAGATATGACAAACTCGGTAAAAGAAAAACGCTACCCAAAAAACGAGAAATAGACACCTTTATTTAAAAAGATCGTAACGTTGATATTAAAATCACCGGATCGCGGGGTCAGGTCAAGGTTACGCATCAGCTGCGCGAAATGTTTATAATTCTCTTATTACTTTGCCTTTAAATGTAAATATTTAAACAAAATTGGTAGAGCGCTGGGCCTAGAGACCCGAGAGGCGCAGGTTCGAATCCTGCTCCGGGCTCGTCTTTTTCCACATTGCTATATTATACATATATATTTGAGCTACTTGCGTAGCAAAAATGGTAAAGATATATAATATTTTGATAATAGGTACATAACTTATTTCATTATTAGTGAAGTCATTTTCTAAACAAGCTCCACTTTTATATGCAGATCAAAGTCTTATTTATACTTATTAGTTATTATTAAAAGGCTTTAAAAGTAGTATAGACAATAAACATTGAAAGTAGATCTGTTTGGCACTAACCGAATGTAGTATGTTGTGAAAGTGTACTATTTTGTTTATATTTCATAGCTTTCACATCTTTTTAAGGTGCGCTATTAATATTTATTAATATGGCGCTGTGAATGTTTGTGGTATCATTTTGTTTTATTTATTTTCATTGTATTGAATGCGAGCACGTGAAATTGAATATTTGAAAGTAATTTTGCCGTTACCATAGGATTTCGGAGCGATGCCATAGTGTCATTTTCGATAAAACAAGCAGTTATCACAATACCTTGTTGCTAAAACGCGAGTGATGACGTAGCCTGTACTGCTAGCTTCCATTGGCTACGGTAGCTGCTTACCGTAGTCTCATTGTTTGTATATTTGTTTATCACCTAACTATGAAACAGACCCTGGGTCGGGGGACACTTATTATCCATAGAATTTGTGGACACAAACCGACTCTGAACTTATTTTTGTATTAAAAAGTTTTGTTGTGTGTAGGATTCGAACCAACATCACTCGGTGCGCTTATCATCACACGTGCAGACATATATAATGTATTACTAAGTTCCGCCCGCGGTTTTGCCCGTGTTTAAAATTTCAAACAATGATTCTTCTGAGATAAAAAGTAGCCTATGTGCTATTCCAGACTATAATCTCTCTCTATGCAAAATTTATGAAGATTCCTTTAGCCGTTTCGGCATAACATCCATCCAAACTTTACATGTATAGATATAAAATTTTCCTCTATACACCCAGGTTGTACATAAAATAGTTACTAAAGTATTTATGCCATGTACTTGACAAGGTCGTGGTCAGTCATATGCCGGATGATAATGGTAGTTTGTGCACAAATTACAGTCAGTAATTCTGTTCTGATGACGATAACGCGCCAAACTATTGTCCAGATATAATTGGAGTGCGCATGCGAATAAATTCCGCTTTTGATATCCACTTATTGTCTAGAAAAATCATGTTTAGTTATACCAATGTTTGTGTATGAGGGTCACAAATATTGACCGTTACATGTTTTCTTAGTTACTAGCTGTTGCCCGCGGCTCCGCCCGCGTGGATGTCGGTCATCGCTGTAAAAAATAGCCTATGTGTTATTCCAGACCATAATCTATCTCTGTGCCAAATTTCATCCAGATCCGTTCAGCAGTTTTTACGTGAAAGAGTAACAAACATCCATCCATCCATCCATACTTACAAACTTTCGCGTTTATAATATTAGTAGGATTTTTGTCTAAATATAATAATTGTGTGCTGAAAACTTTGGGGCTTTTGCTATGTTTCAGCGATTTTGGTCTGAATGTTTTGAAATATATTCAGTTCCATGAATATCACTTAAAGAAATGACAAAAAAAAACAAATGATTACACAGCTAAATAAGTGAAAAATAAACAAAAAACAACGAAAGTTAGCATAGTTCGCGTATGACTTATACTAGGTCCAATTGCAAGGTGCATATTAAGTAGTTTGACAGTATTAACAAACGACGCAAATCCATCTTTTTCTTATATACTACTTAGGTGGCAAACAAGCTTACAGGCCCGCCTGATGTTATGCAGTTACCGTAGCCTATGGACGCTTGCATTACCATAAATACCATATACCATTTTTTTACACCGGGGCTTTAAGATGGGAGTATTCCTGGGATAGAAATACGTTTCTTTCAAAATGCATCCCTAAATGAGCGCTGAAGACCTGCACTCACACACAGGAACACAACTACACCGCTGTGTGTTGTTATTTGGCTGTGGTCTTCTGTAAGGTGGAGGTCCTTCCCCAGTTGTGCATTTATCCTGTCATTGGTTCATTGTCGCGCCGCGCCCCACGCGTCTCGCACACACTATCAAAGAGACCTAAAAACGCTATCTGCGCAATTGTTTAAAATGTTTACCGGACTTAATAGCATGTACCGTGCCCGTCATAATCCAGAAGAGCACGTAGCTCCGAGATGCATGGTCGCAATACTTAGTAACGATTTTCCTCTCCCAGAGATACCCCATCACAAAACCCTTTGCAAGCGTCCATAGGCTACGGTACTACTAGCCGTTAAAATATGTATATTATTCAAGACTTGGCCTAATTTATTATTTACATTATTTTCTCATTTACGTAACCCACAATAGAAGGTACTTATAAAACCAGCAAATAAATGTTGCATAATAATACCAAACAAAGACAGATACATTACGTCATAAACAATAACATAAATTTATTAAAAATGTAAATTATACCAAGGAAATGACACACTGATTTCCTGTCTCTTACATCTATTTATTATTAATAATAAATATTAATACACGTAACAATATTAGTGTCACACTGTTGACCTTACAGTACGCAGTAACATACAATGTATTTAAATGACCTAATAAATGCAGATACTTGCAAATTCCTACATATTTATTTATCAAAACATTACTCATTATAAGACTGCGAATGTTTTGTTCTGTGTCGGTGACCTCTGAAAGGTAAGAGACATACACATTACATGTAAGTGATACGGTCATGAAATAAGTTTTAGTTCGTATTATTTATGTAAAAAAATAGCTTGAAACAAATTTCATAAAACCGACTTCAAAAATACAAGAAATTACAAATTAGGTGGCGTCTTTGCAAAGCCAAAAATGTGGCGGGTATATGGTAGTACGTGCTGGCCGACCTAGCTTATCTTCCTGCAGGACGGCACTGAAAGCGAGCAAGCCCGACTGGGGAAAGACCTCCGCCTTACAGAAGACTAAAGCCAAATAAATTCACAAGTTTCTTCTGCAGTACTTATAAAAAGAACCTTTTTTAAAATAACGTTTTTATCAAAGTTACTACTAAGACAAAACTGATGTTACTAGATCCCGATATTGCAACTTCTGATATTGCAAGCGTCCGCACGCTTGTCTGTCATCGGGTTAGCACAAAATACTTAATAGTAGTGTTAGTACCAAAAGTTCACGGCTGTGTGGCACAGTCAAAAGGGGAATGGTGAGATAGGCTCGACACCTATAAATAGTATTGTTTCCAACGTTTGAAGGATAGAGAAGCATCCATGCAGTGGGACCAAATCATTCACAGGTAGACATAATAATATTACGTACTATTAGATATGAAATAAATACTTTTTTATAGTTAATCCAGTTTTGTAATCATTCAATTAAAACAATTAAGAAACTTTCCAAGGAAATTTATTTGCGTGAATTGTGATAATTGTTATTTTTAATACCGGTTACTTGCATTGAAATTAATTAGGTAGTTATCGTGGTATTTACGTTTTGTTGACTTGAAATGACTTGAGTTGTTCGGTAAGAAAAGTTTGTTACTTTAGTACTCGTTTCAAAGTTATTATGTCTTCAATAATAGTCTTATTTGGCAATATATTTTAAATAAACACATGTTTTAAATAACAATTACGTCTCCCTAGTCGTCATTTGTTTATAGCCTTATATTTGAGTTGGTCTGGTTATACCGTTGGGTCAACGGTCAAGGTCATCCGTCACCTGAGCTAGTTTAGCGTTCTGATGAATAACTACTACTATCTACTCGCTACTGCGGTCGGTGATGCGTCACCGACCATCAGTTTGTCACATGTAAACTCAAAGATGTAGGTATGTACTGATGTACCTAATTAGCTTGTAAGAGTTACATAAGTGTTCGTTATTTCATTGTAACACATAGTATTTTTGTTGTCACCTTTTGGTTCACGGTCGTTTAATGTTAAAATTCTGAAAAATATGGAAGAATTAATAACACTCAAGTATTATTAAAATAAAGGTAACTTAACCTCAACTACTTACAAACAATCTGGTATTGTATTTAAAGGATTGAGGTCACAGTTCTAACGAAAGGTGCCCAAAAGACTGGCTACATTGTAGCGTTAAATTGCAAGGTTAATGCATCGACCCAAGTAAAGACCAGCCTTAGAATCTTTATTTATTTTGATTTTCTGCTTTTGATAAGTCTTCTTAATTGGGCCGTAGGTACCTATGTAGTAGACGAGTTGATGAATTACTCAATATGCCATACAGTCGAGATACAAAAGAATAATAGAAAACACATAACTGTATTTATTTACTAAATAAGTATAAATATACATAACGTCCACGTGCTCCAATAATTAGATAATATTGTTTACTGTATTATTTAAGTTGTCATATCGAATGATAAGATATAAAACAGTATTACATTATAGTCTGGCCACACGCAAATGATTTTAATTGCAGGATTCTATCACTAATTACGTAATTTACCTATTAGATAAGAAATTATAAAACTTATTTATTGACTACAATGTAAAACTACAAAAGACTTCTTTTTCTTCACAACTCTGTTTACCTCAGTGGAAGACGGGCGAGATGATATGTATGTATGTAAAATTATGGCTTACTTAATAACTGCGCATTAAAGGAGCTTATGGACGCTACTGAAAATGCAATACTCAGAGCTAAATTCTGGGCCGACATGTTAATTTGGTAATTGTTACTGTTTCGAAAAGTATTAGTTACTATATAAAACAAATTATGCTTATCAATGAATACTTAGACTGATTATTTAACAGTATTATTTTTGATTTCATACTGTCCCTTACATAACTTTTTTCAAAATCTGTCAAATGAATTAATCTGTCATATGTAGAACCTGTCAAATATGGAGTCTGTCAAATGTAAACTAAACCCCACCCGACTAGGGAGGGACCTCCACTTTACTTGCTCAATTGAGTGGTGCCTAGTGTACCACCTCTTCTTTTTAAATAGTAAAACTCTAAATTATTGTAAATTTTCACATTATATCCCCACTTGTGATAGTAAAGAATAGTTGTTTTGTGCACCTAGATATTGGCACATATTGAAAGATAACCTCCGCTTCGATCACTGTGTTTATTTATTTAGGTGTTTTATCGACTTTGTATATAAGCACAAATTACATCATCTCTGCACAAGATTTGAGTAGCATGTTTTTGTTTGACACGTAATAAAAAATGGGCTTGAAAAATGTCTGACGAAAAATGCTACATTTATATTCTGAGTATTGTGACGTTGATTTCAATATTTTCCGATATTGGAATATCTGTCGTATTTGTTCATTTATAGAGTTTACATTTAAAGAGATAACAAAGTAATCTTTCTGCAATGTTATGTGTCAATCTTTTTGTCTTCTTTTAAATGACAACTCCCGAACTTAGGACCTATGTAGCGGAGGCCTTTACAAACACACATTTAATGGACACTTACTTTACTTTATAATTAAGTTAAGTTATAAGAATGTATGTAATGTGTAACAAAGCATCCAACTCGGATTTGATACAACCATTCATGGATCAAAAAAATGTTTGTCCCGTGTGGGCATCGAACCCACAACTCACTGAACAGTGGTAAATAAGCTACTGAACTAACTGTACAAAGTTATTTCCTTTTGAATGTTGAAACTAAATAAATTCAAACATGTTGAACAAGAGTGCTGCTGAAACAGTTTTACAAGCGACATTTATATGACAGTTGCTTTCAAATGAACAGTTTTTACACGAGAAAATGCAAGAAAAAAGTAAATTAATTGTATAAGTAATAACATAAGGTAACGAAGTGATCAGTTGTGAGTATTCTCGTCATGCTCTAAATTTCACAATTAAGGTCAATACCGGTTTCGGTTGTGTCGATTATATTGAACCGAGGATGTAACTACCTACGTACATAACCATTTATGTACGATTAACTGTACGTCGTAAATGGTGATTTGTTATTATAGACACTAGCGACAAGCCCCGGCTTCGCACGGGTGCGATTAGAGTTGAAATTTAACAAAATATAGATACCTATTTTAAGTCTACGGCTTATACTCGCGATTAGACAAAGGTAGCTAACTTTTAGCATTTTTTGAAGTGAAAACTTCTTTTAGCACGGTACGCATATTTTTAGATGAGATAAAATCTCTGGATTCGCGACACCGTTACGACACGCAGCTTGACATATCCGAAAAATATTTTTTCTACTGTCACGTTATTAAAGCAAAGAGGCGATATATGCATGTACATATAGCAGACCGCGAACGCGTCTAGATAAATGAAAAAAAAACACTTATTGCTACAAAATTTATAACAACTGTTTTGTCTAGTGTTTACACTTCTGTCGGCACTCCCGGAGTGCAATGTTTTTACCGTCACAACTACTAAACGAACGGTCGAATTCGAATAATTTAAAGAGGGATTTACATAGGTACATAATCATACTTGATTATGAATCAATTTACTATTCGTATTTTGATTGACTAATTTGCAAAAAGCGGTTATCATTGTATAGCTCGGCATAGCAATCAACGCTTTCTTATACCATTAATGTTTTAATAAAATTTCATTATGACTGCCAGTTAGATAGAAGTTTTACGGGAAAATGGGCGGACCAACTACGTAATATACGTTAGTGAACTTATGTTCCTGTAAGTGAGTTTTAAAAAAGTTTTTCTATCTCAGGACACTCTATCTCAAACACTAATGATTCCGTGAGTATAGCAAGCGTCCATAGCGTCCAGGCGGGTTGTATCCTTGTTTGCCACCTTAGTAGTATAAATAGATTGTTTGCTTGTAATGTAAAATTCACGCGTTAACAAACAGTTTTGTTCAACACCTACACAACTCCTTTCATGTTGGTCACCTAAATGCAAATGTCGTCTGCCTTTTATGTGCACTCGACACACAGAAAGTGGAACGACATTTAATTCATGTGTAGGAGTTGATTATGTCCTTTACTTGCTTTACAATGTTTATAAATAGAAGGTTCTAGACGAATTTGTTTATATCGGTTGAATTTGTATGATGGTACTAGCTGTTGCCTACTGCTCCGCCCGTTATCGGGGTATCACGATAAGGAGGTATTCCTCGAAGCGCTACCATTTTGAACGCGCACCTAATGAAGCGCTCCTTTTTTATTCCTCGGAGCGCACCTTTTAGGAGAAATTGCTATCGGGAGCGCTCCGAGGAATAAAAAAGGAGCGCTTCATTAGGTGCGCTTCAAAATGGTATGCTATATTCTTCTGCAAGATATCATTTATGTTTTTGTCATATTTTAATAAGATCCATTCAGCTGTTTAGACGAGAAATGTAACAGACATACAGATAGATAGACTGAGTTGAATTGCATTTATAATATACTCGGGATTCTATGTAGTTTATGAATAATTCAAGTCAGAAATTTATATGGAAAATAGTAGTAAATTATAATCTTTAGAAGAGTACGGTCTGAGCACTTAGGCTCTTTGTTGAAGTATTTTACTTTTAAACAGGGGTCCATCATGACGCCTATATGGGAATTTATTTTCTACCAGTTTGATTTTTGATCAATGGCACTCATAAAGCTAGGTAATAAAGTTGACATCACACGAATTTTGCTTAAAGGTAAAAAAATCGTTATGATACGGCCACAGAGCTCTCCGAAGGCTTCTGTATGTTGGCATTTACTCTAGTCCCACAGTTTATCAAAAATATGGATTAAACCTAGAGAAGGTGCAGAAATTTATTATACGAAAGATATAAGAAGAGAATATCTGAATTATGTGTTGTCAATTAACTGACAAATGCCGTGAATTTCTGAGCCATCCAAACTTTACTTTCACGCCGGCAATTAAAAATTAATTTGCTCCAAAATGTGCAGATTGATAAATAAGACTTTTTGCCTTTATAATTAAATTAAATTATAAGACTGTATGTAATATGTAACTAAGTGTATTTTTTTTTGTTGCAGGTAATTAACCCATTTACAAGAAAGACAACTTTTGGCTGACTTTTGTCCATTGCTATGCAATAATTGTCAGTAAGTATCTTTACATTCGAACCTATTTAAAAATGGAGAGTACAGTGTGAGTGCAATCTTACATAAGACTTAGTGCCTTAAGTCTTAGGCATAATAAGTATCTATGTCCATTAACAATTTTTAAAAGGAATCGCGGCAGTATCAAAAAGGCAGAAATATATTATTATAGTCTTGCCTAGAAAGTTCTTTTCTTTTATTTTAATTATTTTTTGACTCTTTGAGGTTTCCGCAACTCCACGCCGAATTCGCGTATTTTGCGTAAAAACCAAAGCATCCAAAGAATCCATGCGAGTATTTTTGAGGTATTCCTTGGATTCTTTTTCCGTTTTACTCATTTCCTACTCCTCAGCATCTTCTGTGTTAGTGCTAGTTTATCTTATATGGAGAAGCGTTTAAATTCTTCTGAATGATGAAAGCCCCTGTGGGTCGAGATTTTGAAGGTAATGTACTCCTTTACTTATTGAGAGCGAAATGAATATGTTGACTTTATTATTTTCTTTCTTTATTACCGTTTCTTCTTTGTGTCGTCTATTGTCGTGTGTATGCTTGTTTAAACAAACCGATTATTGCGATTTTTGTTATATCGAATCTTTGTTAGGAATGCATGACATCATTTGCCTTCTTTTCAACGTAGATCTTAAATCTTGAATAAAAACTCAAATAAACAATGAACGCACACGTCTATACGTTTACGATCATAACATCCGCAATGTGAAAAGGTTTTTATATAAATGTTGCGGTCTTATCTCGTAAATAAATAGGAACTGGCTTTCTCCTGTACATGACCACGCATTTGCTTATAATGTTTAATATTATATACAAGTTTGCGTTTGTGGCTTTGCTTTAATAAACAATTACTTAAACAAGGTATCATGGAAAGAGTTTATAAATAAAAAGTTTGAAAAATAAATATATCTACAGCACGTGTTTTTTCTAACTTTTTATTTTTAACCTCTTAATTGGCAATGATGGACAAGAGCTCATTTGCTGACCTCTTTACAACAACATCGGAATCGGCATACCTATTTTCTGCTCCCAGACTTTGCCATTCAAGTTGCCAAAATATGTATTTGCATTTATTTTATGTTTTGGAGTTTTAATGTTGTACGTATTCTGATTTTATACGTACCTATACCAAAATACTTGTAGGATGCCCGGATATTCTACCGATGCTACCTGAACGGTATAGAATATATTTATTTTGTAGTTGTGATTTGTATAATTTTGCTACGTCTTTGTATTAGGTATGTGATATTAAATTTAAGTTATAAAAAAACTAATTTATTTTGTAATTAGTAAAGATGCACATAATCTAATAGTTTTCTCTTAACAGTGTGTTATATTTTAGCTAAACATTAATTATATTACGTTATGTAAACATTAATGTTTATCAGAGTATTGCTACATCACTTAAGTGATGTAGCAATACTCTGATAGGTAATACAAACAGAATGGAAAACGGAACATTGCCTAGCCACTAACTTTCTTTTCCACGTGTCGCTCTATTCATAATTTTGTTTACGTTGTTGCGAAATTTTAACGCAATAATACACAGAGTGTACTTTTTGTTGTATAGAGTAGCCTTCTAGTCAGTTCTAGAATAAGCTAGTAGAAAAACTATTTCTTGCAGACGAATTGTTAGTATCCTTTTGGCTGGCACACCTCTCAAACAAATTCTGAGGAATTCTGGCGTTTGGCATTTGAGAAAAGGGTTCAAATATTTACTGACAGGTTTATTTAAATCGATAAAGCCGGCTTTTAATTGCAGCATTGTATTTTAGAAGGTATGTGCAACAGCTGCGGTCTAAATCTTAGATATATACATACGTACATGTATTATCACAAAATACTTAATAGTACAGGTATTATGAAATCAAAACCACATCTAACCGAAAATCTTGACTATTCACCCTCAGGTCTGATTTCATCCCGTTCTACATTTCATCCCAAATTTATTTTTATAGTTATCTAACTCTTTTTAAAAATGGGATGTAACAAGTAACTTTCTTATCCACGTGTCGCGAATTACAATATTTACACAATTTGTTTCATAATCTTAGAAAATTGATAAACTGATGTTTGCAGTATGATATTTGACTATAGGTTTGTACGTGTTTACTTTAAAAGATACCAGGTATAATGGGTGTGCCACGAAATATAGAATCATTGTGTTTGAGGTTTGAAATATGTACTTATCTGTTGGTTTTAGACATAAAAAGATTAAGCTGTGCATATACATTACCGTTATGTAACAATGTCAACCGATTATTTAATTTATTCTATTTAATTATATTCTGCTTATTGAACCTACTACGTTAGAGAATGCCTTAGGCATTATGTCCGCCTATGTACTTGTGTGAATGAAGTTGCATTTATAAATAAATGATAGAGATGCGTCCATGACTGCGTCTCTATCATTTTTTGTTAACGTACTTATAATAAGATACACATATATACATTATGCTACAGTCTCTCATCTAATTAAAATTTCTGAATTAATTATTTGAATAAATCATTGTAATTTATTATTTAATATGACGCTTGGTAATTAATATTTAAACATATTTGATTTACTTATCTAAAAAAATACAACCAGCATGATTTGAATTTTGATCACTATATCAAAACGAATTAATTTAGATAAATTGGAACCTATTTTTTGTCCTTGACTTTTAACCTTAATAAGCCTAACAATTTGTCGCAAGATAGATGTCCATATATTACACCCTCAATAAAAAAAGGTGTAGGAAGGGAAATGGTACTTGGTAAATTTTACACTAACGTTAAAAGTACAAGATGCAATTTACCAAATAGTCTTAGCTCGACTTACAACTTTTTTCCACTGAGGAGGTGCGATAAGTATATCGGACGAAATGTAAATCAATTTCGCGAATCCACGGCATGTTCATTTGTTCGTCTACCCACGTACTATCTGTATGATACCGTTGTTTTATTGCAAACATGCATTTATTAATAGCTTTACGATGATTCTTGTTTGTACACAGGACTTCAAATGTATGTTATTGATTCTTGACTGATTTATTGTTGTCTCAGAACTTCGATTTCACTTGAACTTTGACTATATTGATGTCATCATTATTCACTGTTTGGGTAGTGCACAGCTGACTAGGGGCCTCTATTTCTATTTGCTTTTATAAACGGTCTCTTGCTAGTTTATTCAGATTCACTTAGTGCAATAAAACGGAATTAATGCATTATATAAAAAAAGTGTAATTGAAAACCTTTGAACGATTTATTTGCAATATAAAAACAATACAAACGAATTTATTAACGCCTGCTATACAAATGTATTCTTACATAAAATTAATTAATATGTTTTAATTTTAATAAATAAAATGTATGTATTTAATTTAAATTTTAACAATATACCTACATTGATGTTCGGCAAACAATAAAAACATTAAACAGTTATTATTTTGTTCCTGTGAGAATTCCCCCCACAGGTTCTTTTATTCACCCCGGGGCGTACAATGATAAATTTAGACGCTTGTTTTTATTAGAAAAATAATAAAAAGTTATAAGTATATAAATTTATGATTATATGTTAATTGTAACTTGTAATATGCCGCTTACAAAGTAGCGGTATGTTTACAGTTGCCAAATAAATACGCCCAACATTACGAATTGAGTGCTAATATCTGACGTATGCAAACTGAACTCTTAGAACGATCATAAAAATATGTTGATATAATTTATGTTTAAAGCAATACTTCCAAATGACTTATTTATTATAGTTTTGAAATGACATTTACATTTGGTAAAAGGTAACATAGATGAAGGACGACAGCATTTCCATAAATTAATATGTTTGAAATAGTAGTCATCAAGGTAATCATAATATGATTTTCTGTGGTGCATGCTGCCAGTCGTAGAACGATTGGAGCGAATCGAGCCGCGGGACATTCAATACTTCTGCATAGCTGTAATTGTGTTAAGTGACGTTAATGTATGTATTTCTGGCAAACGCGATAGCGCACCCACTTTTTCATTTACCTAGTAATATAGAATTAATTTCTATAGATACGGCATTCTCTATTCTTTCATTACAAAACAGGCAACAGTGAAAATCTAAATAAAACACGAAATCTAACAGTGAACTAGGTAGGAACAGCTTAAATTTTATGATATGGCTAAGAAACAGGTCTAAATTTCTAAGATTTTTTCCAAACAATTCGTGGGATCCTGGTTTCAATCCGGACCGGAGTAAAGTGTTATTGGGGTTTCCCCTTTAGAATTACTAACACTTTAAAACCACATTTTCTGGAATATTGACAATAGACTTAACTTAACAGACAAAGTATGTTACACTTTTGTATCTTTTAAATAATTTATTTTATATAGTATTTGAATATATTATTACCTCACTGTTTTTTGTTTTACCTCAACATCGTTCTTTCCATCATATTTGGTGTAACTATATTAAAACTGTTGCTATTAGGCTGTTAACCTTTCTAAAATAATGTCTTCGTGAAAGTCTATTATGTTGTGTTCCTAGGTTTGAAAGTGGCAGTTGTTTTAACTGATCTTTGACACTGGTTAGTTTGAGTATTAATATTTGCATCTATGTATTAGAAAATATGTTTTCCTGGATAAAGCAATATTTTCTTCTATATAGTTTACACCTTTAGCAATATCATAAAATACTTGATTACTTTGCAAGGTATTTATACATGCCTTGACTCTCTAGCAATCTTCGTTTAGGTTATATTTTAACCAAGAAATAAGTATCTAAGTCCTAACTGCCTGTTGTTGTAACGCAGATAAGTAAAAACAATTATACAGTTGGGTTTAGGTGTGAAGATCATTTTTGACATTTAAAAAAATAGCTACTATGAGTCGCACGTCTTCTTTGTTAAAATAAAATAAAAATTAACAGACACCACATTAGTAATGTATTTACTTTAAACAAACTTAAGATAAGACACAAAGGTATAATTTCTGAGAAACTCACTATTGTCAGAGAAAATAGCAAAGCATTGCGACAAAACTATTCTTATTTCTTTAAAAAACGTTAAACCCTCAATATAAAATAACTTCTTAACTATGTGTCTTTATAAATACAAATTATGTTACATATATATACGTTATGTAGTACTCACAAAGACATAATTATAAAGACCAAATGTTATTTTTTGCATGCAGAAAAGTAATAAACAATGCAAAAATAAACATGCTGTGTTCGTTCTGGTAAGCATGCTCACCGCAGCTCTTCGGGACACTTCCTTTGCTGAAAACATGAAGAAAATAGCTTTATTTTAAGTTACAAGAACTGTAAAAAGCAATTATTTATGCCTAGCATATTTGTCATTTTTCTTTGTGTTACAAACATATTTTTAAAGTGAAATCTTCTTTAGGCGCGTTGAGCAGTTTTCATGGAACTCGCGTCATCTTCACCGAACGCTTTCCATATTCAAACTTTTTGGGTGAACAAAAATCATGGAACTAGCATCATCTACACCGAACGCTTTCCATATTAAAAAAAAAAAATCTAATAGTTCGACGATACAATTTACAAATATACGTTTTCACTTCCATCAGTAGTCCCCAAAGATTGTCTTTTGTATCCACGTAACTTATTATTATAAATTCGTGCTCTACAACTGTTAAAATCTTTCCGAAATTTAAGAATTTGTTCTACATACTATCAATCAAGAAATCAATGGTGTTTAGTTGTACTAACTTCCACTGAATACCGAAAGTGATTGTGCAACGAGGAAACCATATAAGGCAACATTTCGACGATATCGGTTCTGTTTACGTGATACGTGGATGGTTCGAGCGATTTGGTACACGCGAACGTTGAATTACCGTAAGTGTTTTAATTCTTAACTGTTGCATGCAGATGCTTCACGGTGTTCACGATTAAAAAACTATCTCATTAGACGTGCTACGATACACGATAATCAGTTTATTTGTTCCTGGAATATTTGTAATTTTCTCGATATGTCACACTCAAGAAAGGTTTATTATATTGTCATCGCTTGACAGAGATTTATCGTATTTGGCCATTTAGTATTTAATCTTATCTTGTAAGTTTAATTTTTCGTGTGGTGACGGATTAAGAATACAAATGTGACCATCCCGATCCATCCCGAGGGTGTCGTAAGTTGACTAAAGGCAGTCAACATCCATCGCAAGAGAGGGAAAACTCGAAACAAAACCCTAAACCAACCTGTCTGGCCAGCGTGGTATAGTAGGCTTATATCCCTCCAAATGTATGGAGGAGACTCGTGCCCAGCAGTAGGACGTTTATTGGTTAAGGTGATGATGATGATGAACTACTTTAAACAAGCAATTGTAGGTAGGTATATATAGGTATTTTGTCACGGAAACGGCTCTACTTAGATAAGGTTTTGCTTTTTATGTTAATCTAAACAGGTGTCTTTCCGATAAAAACTTGATTTTATGAAAATACATCGCCGCCCAGGTACTTGCTATATGGACATCCTTAGATGAATTATTTTTAATTTAAGTATACAGCTATACATAGCATTAATATGCTATGTATAGCTGTATATATAGCTGTATAATATCATATTCTAGTATAGATAAATTAATAATGATCTTTACAAACATCGTATAAACTTCCCGCACAAATATTACAAAGGCGGACAAATGCCTAAGGCATTTACCAAAATTATAAAGAATAGCGTTCTTTCAAAACTAACGCTGTGGTATTAAATCCAGGACTTGATTTCAATTCCACCTGATGATCGTAAGCAGTTGAGTAATTTTTGAATTTGGTATAGGTAGATGTTTGGTAAACAGTACTGACACATGAGGTAAACAGCAATAGTATCTGGTAGAAATTAGCTTTTAAGGTGCTATCTCATGTACACTCCGTCGAAAAACCTTAATGTTTTTTTAGGTTGATGCCTCAGGTGTTGCAAGCATCTAAAAACTACGGTAACTGCTTACCAGCGGGCAGGTCGTATGCTTGTTTGGAGAGGCTATAAGAACTAAAAACAATCAAAATACTTTGACTAAAAGTTTTGTTATGTCAGTGAAGATTGCAAATAATGGTACCTTCATTCTATTGTTTACTTAGCCTGTTTCATTGTATTATTGCACTTTCTTCCACTAGTATGTGAGCAGAATTTATAATCATAACACGAGGTGCATTGTTAACAGATTGACTCCACGTACCTAACATATGAGTAGGTAATGCAAAGCAGATAAGGTACCAGGGTCGCTCTATATGTATTGAATTTTTCAGAAAAATACTATATTTATTTTTAGGAGATTTGCTATGGTTATCAAATGAGTGAATTTGTTTAACCATACAAAACCTCATTTGCTTTGTATACTGTACAACACATGGTAATAATTTCGTATTTGTGTATAACTTTTTATGAGTAAACTGACTCTAGCGGGGTGAATACAGACCTAAGGGTGAATTAAAAACTGACACTTTTCTCGCAACAGGTTTGCGATTATTAAATATTTATTTTTTCAAAGTAATTTTAGTATTGTATTTTTTATTTAGTAATATAATGTTATAAATAGATAATTAATGACTTGGTAATTTATTATTAATTATATAGTGATTTTTATGTAAAGCTTGTGTAGGTGTAATTTTTTTTAAAATTATTTATTCATTTGATATCTACCTCTTTTGTACAATATTCAGCCACATAATTTAGCCAGTCACCTTGAGTATTAAACTTTTGTCAAATCAAGTAATTTCCTTGAATGAACTATTGTTCTATTATACGCGAAAATCGTGTGAATCGATGTAACGGCTTTGTTCTTTGCTGATAAATTAATATATGTACTTACTTTGTATACCAGAGAGAGTATGTAATCATCTACCTCATTTTATCTTAATTTAATTACCTACTGCGAAAAAAATGCTACTGAAGACTGTTTGAAAAGGAACGTTTACATGATACGGTTTACGTAATGCACAAAACCATAATAACCAAGCATACGGCTGACCTGATGGAAAGCAGTTACCGTAGCCTGTGGATGATTGCAATACCTGGGGCATCTCTTATGTGTTGCCTACCTAAGTATTTTAACACCAAGGGTTTGTGATTAATGTATTCATGGGTTAGAAAAACGTTTACTAAAAATGCATCTCTTAATGAGTACTGGCGACCTGTACTCTGTACGCACAGAAACATAAATACAACACTGTACTTGCCTGTGTATTTTCTGTAAGGTCAAGGTCGTTTCCCAGTCGGGCTTGCTTCTAGTGTAGTGCCCTACCTCTTAAACCTAATATCTATTATTATTTTCATAAAATATAGTTATATTGCTTCTTCAATCCATGGGATAGAAAAAGGTTTCTTCGATATGCAACCTTCAATGAGTGCTGGCGAACTGTACTGATGCACAGCAACACTGTGTATAGTCACTTGTCTGTGGATTTTCTATAAGGTCTAGGTCGTTTTTCATTCGGGCTTGCTGTTAGTGTAGTGTCCTACGTCTTAAACCTAATATCTATAATTCTTTTTAAATCACTGCGTGTAGTTACTTGACTGTAACTGTGTATTTTCTGTAAGGTCAAGGTCATTTCCCAGTTGGGCTTGCTTGCTAGTGTAGTGCTCTACCTCTTAAACCTAATATTTATGTTTTTTTTAAATCACTGCATGTAGTCACTTGCCTGTGTATTTTCTGGAAGGTCAAGGTCGTTTACCAGTTGAGCTTGCTCGCTAGTGTAGTGCTCATCTCTTCTCAAATCTACTATCTATCATTTAAAATATAGTTAAAATCATGACACATTTATAACAGTTTGTTAAACAAGCATCGTGTTACTCAACTCGACGCCATTCAGTCGCAGCCAAGGTGAGATTATGCTTTGCATTTTTTATTAGCAATGCCTTGTCCTGAAATGCTTTGTGACGTTGTTATGCGATATAGCTTTCTACATCCTTATCGTGGTCGTTATACAATTGACTATTGAATGGAATATTATCATTAAAACTTAGACGCCTATTACATTATACTTGGATTGGACTGGCTTTTGTTCCGGAGTCAGGGTGTAGTAAGAAACAACAAGTCTAATGGAACGGTTCTAGAAAAATCTTTATTTTTTTATATCACTACTACTTGGGTGGCAAACAAGAGTACGGCCCGAATGATTAAGTAAGTAAGTTAAGTAGTTACCGAAGTCTATGGACAGTTGTAATATCAAAGATATCACTTGCATGTTGCCTATCATTTTTTTATGCCAGGGCTTTAACGTGAAGTATCGCTGGGATAGGAAAACGTTTCTTTTAAATCGCATCCTTAAATTAGCGCCTGGCCGCCTGTATTCACACATAGGAACGCAACTACAGCGCTGTGTCTAGTTATTTGGCTGTGGTCTTCTCGCTCGATATACTAGCTTAACCAACATATAGATTGATATTTCATAATAGGCCAGTTACTTTATTTATTTGATTTATTAATTAGAAATCGAAAGCCCAGTCCATGTTTAACAGTCGTCACAATGATAGTCGTGTGTTCATTCTGAGCCAATTTCTACAAAGAACGTCTTTGTTTATCTATGAAAAATGTTTTGTTTCACCTACTTTCAGTTTTAAACATTATAGTGCAGATATAATAAGCAGTTAGCATTTTAATAATGTTAAGCAATGTACTTTTTTAGTGTAGAAGTAGAAAGCCCACATCTTTTTAATAAAATTTAATAAAATATGACTCAGTATGCATTTTAACAGAGGAATGGAGCTAGCTCGACTGGGGAAGGACTTCCACCTTACAGAAGACCACAGCCATATAACTGCACAAAGCGGTGTAGTTGTGTTCTTGTGTACAGGTCTCCAACGCTCATTTAGGGATGTAGTATAGGGATGAGTGAAGAAATAGCGTGCATGTATTGTGTAAGTACTTGACTGCCTTGGTCATCCAGTAGCCGCAGTATACGCCTGCTGTGCACGAGGTTGTGGGTTCGATTCCTACATAGGACAAAACTTAGTGTGAGTCACAAAGAGTTGTTCTGTATCTGGGTGTAATTTGTGTCCGTTAATTGTATGTTTGTAAAGTCCCCACCACTCAGAGCTTGTTCTCTAGTACGGGAGTTGTCCTTTCAGGGGCAATAAATAATTAAGATCGAACACTAAAAAGAGGTCCGGCCGGCTGATTCTCTAAGAAACAGCGATGGCAAACTGACAGTTGTGATCGCAAACTGACAGTTGTGATTGCTCGGTGACGGCGCAATCTATTGACTAAACGTCAAAAAGGCTCGGTTTTTGCTCTTACGGAATACCGATTTTCAATCTGACAGCCAGATTTTGCTCGGTTTTTGTTCTTACGGAATACCCCTGCCGGTTGAAATCGGTCTAAAGGGTATAAAATATCTAACCACAGTAAGTTAGCTTCAAAATTCAAATAACATCTAGACCAAAACAAGTTTTAAATACAAGTTCTAAATTGACACCTTGCGTCGCAATCACGTTACAACTACCTATATTATGGCATGTTGTAATATACTACGAACAGCTTAGAAATAATAAGTCATTTAAATCACTGAGTTAAATAGAAACATGGTTAGTAAATACGCTACTGAAGGTAGACTTCGTCTAGCGTGTGCCCACCCAAATTTTATTTTGACGCAGCCGACAAAAGACCACAGCAAAAAAACTCGTAGTCTCCAGTGCTGATTTAAGGGAAATAGTTTATAAAATAATTCCTTATATAAAGGTTACCTTTATTATAAAACTCAGGGGCTTACCTTGACGTTAGAGAGGGACGGAGCTATATAGAGTGTATAGCTGTCTCTCTTTCTCGCTCGAACGACTCACGTTTAACACGTCATGCGTCATAGTAAGCTGTCCAGCCACTCTATACAAGTGGCATAAACAAAAGTCTAATCGAAAAATCAAAAATGCAAATGTATGGGATTGGACGTAAGTTTACGATATTATATCGTAAACTCAAATCGCATAAATTTGCTTTTTTGATTTGCCACTTGTCTAGAGGGGCTGGTGTTACAAGTTGTAGGGTCAACAACGAGCTATTGGGATTGTGCAAGAATATTTTTGCTATTAAAAGCGTTCATTGGCTATTATTACGTAAACATATTTAGCACATTTAGGCTTTCTTAAAGAACGGTACGGTATTGTATGTACATATATATCGCCTGGATACAAACCTTACACAAAAACAAAGCTTGTGAATGTGTCTCCGTGCCAGAGTAAAGTCTTTAGTAGTAAAATTTCATTTTTCTTTTAGCAAGGTCCATAATAAAAAACTGGTCTAACACGGCCAGAGATGCCCATGCTATTTTAACCGTCCGTAGACTACGATAACTGCTTACTCGTACTATCAGACGTATAGCTTGTTTTCCACCTAAGTAGTATAAAAACACATGGCATACTTTAATTGTTTGTTGTGTGAGCTTCCATAATAAATATATTATGTAGCTGCGTTATGTTATGTCACAAAGGAGGTATGTTATAATGAGAGAATTCTTGTAGGCTTTGTAAGAATGCTTAGAATCTAGAGCACCTACACTATACTACGAAGTATACTATGAAGTAGTGTATGAGTAGGAGCCTCGCGATCTTCTAGAGACACTAACAGTGAAGGCTGTTTTAAATATTCTTTAATATAAAAACGCATAAATTTTACTGAATAATGGTTCAGTGGTTTAAATATCACCATTGTTCGGCGTGTAGTAGCACAGATTAGATAATAGTTATTGTAGTAGGTCCTGTCCCCTAACAGTCCTGATCCTCAAAATTGTGTGAAGTTAGGTGTTGTGTAGTTTTTAAAGCTAATTTAAAAAATAATTATAAAGTCTCCCACGATATATAGTAGGAGGTTGTTACTGAAGTGGGCAGGAGGTTTCAGACTGGTTTCGTGACCGGACAGCTACCGACAAACCAGACACAATAGAAAAACCATTGTTACTCGAACGCCGGCGGTGCTGTGCCATTTGAGAAGTTAATTGACTCATTGACTCAAAGGCTTTAAAGTAAAAGGGATAAATTGAGGATAAACATCGCAGCAATCCGGATTCCGCGTTAAACGTCATGACATCAACCTTGAAATTAAGAAGAGTGATACAAATTTTGAACTGTCTTTTAGGTTTCATTCTCAGATCAGTCAGGTAATATTGGGATGTTCTGTCGAAAAAAATCTAAATTAGCCAGGAGTCCATTCAGTCATTTCTATTGTGACTGGAAGCAGCTAAAGAAGTATATGTCCAGCAGTGGACTGCTACTGACTGCTGATGAGGATGATATGGGTTCGAATCGTACACAGATCAAATATTTGTTTTTGTTTCAAATAGTCTATTTGCGCGTCATATCCCTGGTATCACAAGCGTCCATAGGCTACGGTAACTGCTTATCGTCAGGCGGGCTGTATGCTTGTTTGTCTCCTTGGAAGTATAAAAAATATACATCGGGACAATCCCACCCACATGCCCGCCGCTGTGACTCCTGTAAGCCAGGAATAACAGCGGAGTAACCAACTGATACACCGAGTTTTGACACTCGTGCGTTTGACAACTAAACCTACTGTCTTGGACCCCGCAACGAATTTAATCAGAAGTAAATAGGAGGAGTTAGAAAAGTTTCCACTTCCCTCCATAGCAAAGCGGGAGACAAAATAATCTATATATATTACTAATATATATATATATATATATATATATATATATATATATATATATATATATATATATATATATATATATATATATATATATATATATATTACTGGTAGAACATAGGTGTGATCTCTACTTGCCTGGCGTGATACTATGTTACACAAGGAAGTATTAAAATTCCCGAATGTCATGTGCAACGGCAATGTTACTTCGGAAACATTGTTGTTATTTGAATGTCAGTTGTATCGCACTAAGCTGCACGTTAACAATTCGATTAATTACTTCCCGACACAAGTACATGGCTAATTAATGTGTTTATGTAACATCATATATGTTCCAATTCGCGCACGGTAACATATGAAGTTAAATTTAAATAATTAATTTAAATAAATAACACCCAGACACAGAACAAACATTTCAGAAAAGGTTTGTCCTGGGTGGGTGAGAGCCGTGCACCTCTACTTAGGTAGAGGTGTATCATAATATGATAGTAACCTAGCTACCGTAATAACAAGATGATGCCTTGATTTTCATTTTTCAAATGACGGATGTTAGTCAATACAAACATTATTTTATGCAATCTTAATAAAATAAATCAACATATCATGCTATCGTTTTGCTAGCTACGTTATTTACACCACAGTGTAAAGAACTCTTAACTCTTGACTGGCCTGTTGGTCTGGTGGTTAGTGACTCTGACTGCTACGCTGTCTGCTGTGGGAATCGAACCCACGACCTCCGGGGTTCGATTCCCACCTAGGATAAATCTTTGTGTGAAATGTTTGTTCTGTGTCTGGGTGTTATTTATTTATAATATGTGTGTATTTAGAAATATATAAGTATGTTTAATAGGGTCTTTAGGCATCTCGCACCACACCGAACTCGGACCGCGGTGCGACTTGCCTAAGAGCTCTTTTTGAATGGGTCATATCGCACCACATTGCTGGAGCGGTGCGAGTAGCCTAAGGTACTATTTGAATGGGTCATGTCGCACCACTGTTTGAAACAATGGGTTTGGATTCATATCAACACTTTAGGGGATTATAATTTTTATTGGTACCGGTATGTAGAAAAGTGGGTATTAGGAAAATAAACAATTGTGATATAATTCGTAATATGTATATTCAAAAATTATAAAATCACAGATTGAATAGGTACTAATTGTTTTAATTATAACATCACACATTTGAACTTAAGACTAATATTGCAAATCACAGGTTATATTTTAGGTTTTATAGTTGTACACTATTTCCTTATAACTAATGAAATCACAGTAGGTAAAATCACAGGAGTCAAATTTTGGTTTTTTTAACGTAAAATTTAACAGATCAACGAAAATAAGAATGTAAAAAAATATTACCTACATATTTGGTAAATAATGTTAAATGTTAATCGTAAATATGTTTTAAGTTATATTTTGTTAACTCCCAATCTTCGTTATTGTGGACACGTCATTTACATACAAAAAAGTATCAATAATATAAATTGTGATTTCAGTATTTTCACTCGGTAGTGAATGCTACTGAGAAAATACTGAAATCACAATTTGTGCAGCATTGACTACTTGGATTAAATATCGATACTTAGATTAGATACATGTTATACTTACTTGTGAATCTACTAAATAAACAAAAAAAAAATTCTTTTAAAGTTACAGAGGTGCTCATATTATATAGTTTTGCATACTTAACGCTTAAAATTAGTTTGTACAACGATACTAAAAACAAATGTAGTTTGTTTGTAAAACATAGTCATATTTATATATAAAATATACCGAAAATATAAGAATTAAGTACTTACCATATAGATTTCAGAAGTTCAAAACTTTCGAAGAACACTATCGCGTACCGTCACAACCTCACTCTCAAAACAAAAAAGACACATTGACGTGACCTTCTCGATGACTCCGGTACTTGCGAATAAAGGGTTGCAATATAAAATATATCGATCTAAGTCGTTATCGAAATATTATTCCTTTAATAATTATGTAGTTATCGTGGATAAATCGTTTTTTTAAATTAAATAACAAATAAAAACAAAAGGTATTATTAAGCGTAATTTCTTATCTGCCAAAAGACAGACAGTGTTGCCAGTAACAATATTTTACCCAATTTGATTTTAATAGACCCTAATTTTGTACTTACTGTATTTAGGATTTAAATAATTTCTATAATATAAGTATATACATTGATATCGGTGGTTCCTCGAATTAAATAATTAACAAATTATTAAGTCGATATGTCAATATTTTTCGATTATAGGTCATTATTATGAAACTTCTAATTATCAACTGTCGTAAGTTAATAGTGTCCTATCATAGAAAATTATTAATGTGAAGCATGCTGTAAAATAAATAAATAACGATACATCTCTAGAAATGTCACCTATGGTTACGTAGTAACTCTTTAGTAATCTGTGCGTATGAACGCATTCACCCATAAGAAGCACGTTTTCATAATCTAGGGTTGTTCAGGTTGTTCTATACATATAAACTTTGGTAATCAATACGCATTAGGTAAGTAAGTAAATAAAATGCAAACAATAACCTAATAGCATCATTTAGTAGTCCGCAAGAAAAACTTAGAAATAATTTTATTTTTCCTATGTTATTTTATGCCTGCCTGTACTAAACGAAATGTGTAATAATAATATCTTAATCTGACCGCATTTACCTACTAAAAAGACAGCTGTTTAGTTTTGCACCTCGGTGCGAGTTGACCCATTCCAAAAAGTTTATAGGCATTTTGCACCGCGGTGCGATATGACCCATTCAAAAAGAGCTCTTAGGCAAGTCGCACCGCGGTCCGAGTTCCGTGTGGTGCGAGATGCCTAAAGACCCGTTTAATAGTTGTTTGGTTGCCATAGTACAGGCTCTTCCTAATTTGGGATCAGATGGCGCTGTGTGAGTATTCCAAAAAATATTATATTATTTCTCTTAAAAACAGCTTTTTAGACTGTGGTTATATGCTCAGATGTTACTTTATCTACCTACCTACCTTACCTCAGGTTCGATTTTAGGTACCGGACATTTTTTTTACGGTACAATGGGTTTAGACCCATTGTACCGTAAAAAAATGACCGGTAATCTAAATATATTTAATGTTTTCGTTGGTTTATAAATATAAAATGAAAGGAAAAAAATACATACAGAGGAACATAGAACGTCCTATTTTTAAGTCGGTTAAAAAGTAGCCGATGGCATAAGGGATAATAACATATGGCTAAGTATTAGTAAATTGATTTTGAAAATAGATTTAGTAGTTTCAGAGATTACCTAACCCCTACATACAAACTTCCTCTTTATAATATTAGTAAAACCAGTACATTATACTATGTTATGATACTAGGTATTTGCATATATAAATACTATGTATATATAAATATAGGTAGATGTTAGATTGTATCTGACACGCTCTGTGCATCATGTGCCTTTGACGTCATGCACATGTATTGTTTACTTGAATCGGATATGTAGCTTGACACCTATGTATCTAGCATTGTATTTACTACATAGACTGCTTACACATTGAAGATGTGTGGCGCGAAGATGCGTTTTATTATTAGACTAGCGGCTTGTCCCGACTTTGCACAGGTGGATATTTATCTCATTATTTATTTTTTAATAAAATATAGCCTATGTTACCCGCTGATAATGTGTGTTATATCGTCAGCTATTATATCAGGTATATCAGTCAGCGGTTGCTAACTGAACTACGATATAACATGTGAAAGAATTTTTAAAATCGGTCAATTAAAAATAAAAAAGTTTTCGAGTTTATACTTTTTTTTCTTTTTTATAATATTAGTATAGATAACTAGTCTCTATGGTTTGATTAGAGTTAAAATGTTATCCTGTGACATTTATATAGTACAAGCTGTCCCGGCGAACTTTGTACCGCCTTGTGATCAGCTATTGATAATTTTCTTAAATTTTCTAAATATCCCTGCAACTTTCTTATTTTTCTTACATAATAACCTTCTCCTGACAAAAACAAACACAGCAAAAAAAGAATTAGCGAAATCCGTCCAGCCGTTCACGCGTTATGCCGTGACCAAGGGAAACAGGGATTCATTTTTATATAGAAAGAAAGAAAAATCATTTATTTTGAACGATATTCAATAACACAATAATAATTTGGGAGACAATAATGAACTGAACAATCATAAAATAATAAATCATAAACGAAATAAAATATACATAATCAATTAAAAAGATAACTAACAATTAAATATTAACTTAGTGCAATGTGTGTCATCGAATTCGTCAAAAAAAGATGTCGCTCAGCCTAAAGCTACATCGTAGTGGACGACGCAGCGCTGATTTTCAGCAACACCTCAATATATAATATATGTATATTACATTTACTTAATACTAAGTGAGTTTGACTACTTGTCTTCTATTCTTATATATATAATTTTACATTAATTAATACAGAGAATACAATAATAATAACATAAATAGTTTAAATTTAATTCAATTAACAATAATTATTATATTTCAATACAAATAAAACAAAACATTAGATAAAATAATATAAATAAATTAAATTGTCAAAGTAGGAAATTTACTTTATCAGAAGAGTACTTAAAACTAATCAATAAAATTAATAGTACCTAAATTGCTTGCTACATTATTTTTTATAAAACATTGTTGTTGTTTTTTGTATGTTGAAAAAACTTGTTTTTAAATTAACTTTGAAAGTTTGTAGCGTTTGCTGCACTACTGCGTACTGCGTACTGCTGGCAGTAACATACAATATCTATATATACAAAAATGATGGAGCCAACGGGCTTTGTTCCGTATTCGCCTCACGAAGTTTTGTCCCACGTAAAAAAATCCTTATTTGTCCTAGATTTTATTCCATTTTAGCCAGGGATGGGCTCCCTGGCTAAAATGGAATAAAATCTGACATCGTGATCTATAAATATCTTTGATAAACGGATAGTCAATTTATCAAAGATATTTATAATAGATAATATATTATAATGCCAAAAAGGATTTTTAAAATTACTTAGATTCAAAAAAAAACTCAAAAGCATACAATATCAAATAAACAAACAAAATCAGCTATACCATTTTTTTTTAAAGTTCATATGTAGAGAAAATCTCTGAAACCACTGAACCGATTTCAAAAATTCCTTCACAACTAGGAAGCTATTATTATCCATGTCCCTGAGTGCTATAGGTTATCTTTTATTGACATACCACGTGGTTCAAGTTACATACAAATTACAACTACAAAGTTGTTTATAGGGTGACAGGTTTTACGATGACATAAAATCACCACCCAGGCGCAGGACTTACGGTTTTACGTGCTACGGCACGGATTGGTGACAAAGTGTATTTTTTTAAGGACAACTACCGCACTAGGTAACAAGCCCTGTGTCGCAGGGGACTTTATAAAGCTATAATTCACGGACACAAATTACGACTCGGAACAAACATTTATGGATCACACATGGATGACATGTGAGATTCGAGCCTATTATCTGCGGCTTAGCAGTCAAAGTCACTAACCGCTAGACCAACAGGCCAGTTGACGGTTTTAAATGGTCACCCATCCATAGACTGACCACGGGAAGCGTAGTTTGACCTCGCAAATTTATCATCTCACACGGCTACTATTTGTTTTACTACTTATAGGTTACTAGCTGTCGTTATCGCGATAAAAAGTATCCTATTTTCTTCCTCTGGATACCTTCTATCTCCTTGACAAATTTCATTGAAATCCTTTGAGCTGTTTAGTAGTAAAAGTGGGACAAACAAATATACTAGCCGCCCGGCTAGTTTCGCACGGGTGGTATTTCCTGGGGTCCCGTAATGTTTTTGTCAAAAAAATATAGCCTATGACACTCACAAATAACGTGGCTTTATATTAGTAAAAGAATTTTCAAAATCGGTTCAGTAGATCCAGAGATTACCCCCTACAACTCACAAACTTTATGTATGTAATATTTCAAGGGTTTGTTGTTCTGCATCCGTGTTCCTCGAAACGCTATCTGTCACAAAGATATGTTCATCAGATCGATTTCATGGTACCTATTCTATTATAAATTCTGAAAGGTGCTGTGTTCTTTAATAATAATAATAAATCGTTTATTTTGTATTGGAATCCATAGATACGTAGCTTACAGACTAACATACATGATTATAATATTTGTTAGTTTATATTTATCTAGTGACCTAGAGAATCAGCCGGCCGCTGATTCTCTAAGAAACAGCGATGGCAAACTGACAGTTGTGATCGCAAACTGACAGTTGTGATTGCTCGGTGACGGCACAATCTATTGACTAAACGTCAAAAGGCTCGGTTTTTGCTCTTACGGAATACCGATTTTGAATCTGACAGCCAGATTTTGCTTGGTTTTCGCGGTGGCTCGGTTTTTGCTCTTACGGAATACCCCTGCTGCTCCGGCTTCCCACAGGTACAATATAGAATTGTAATTACGAGTACTTCGTAATAAAAATAAAATAATCTGTATGTAGTCTATGTTTTTTACAACTTAGGTAGCAAACAAGCAAACAACAATGCGCGCTTTTATTACCATACCTAAATCGTAACACCAAGGTTTTATGACGGTATATTTTTTGTATAGGAGAACGTTTAAGGGCACCATACTAGCGAGCAAGCCCGATTGGGGAAAGACCTTACATAAGACCACAGCCAACAAACAAGCATACGATCTGCCGGTATGTTAAGCAGTTACCGTAGCCTATGGACGCTTGCATACATACTTGCGTGTTGCTAACCCATTTTTTTACATCACAGCTTTAAGATGGAGTATCCCTAAGATAATAAAACGTTTCTTTCAAAACGCATTTAAATGAGCTCTGGAGACCTGCCCCTCTAGACAAATGGCATAAACGGTAGTCGAAACGAAAAGTCAAAAAGGCAAATGTATGGGATTTGACGTAAGTTTACGACATTATATCGTAGACTTACGTCAAATCCCATTTATTTACTTTTTTGACTTTTCGATTCGACTATCGCTTACGCCACTTGTCTAGAGCGGCTGTACTCACACACAAGAACACAACTACGCCTCTGTGTCCAGTTATTTAGCTGTGGTCTTCTGTAAGGCGTTTTTCTCCAATCCAGTCCAGTGCCCTACCATTCTTTACTTTTGTACTACTCCCAGAAGTTATATTGTGGCCTGTCATTGATAAAAAGAAGTCAATTCACACGGGTGGCTATTGTCTTTCATATTTTCTTAGTTATTGTTCAAGTTACTGTATGCGAAGTTTCCTTGAATTAGTTATCAATATCTTTTCATCAATGACCAGGTCTCGAGTTCACTTTTACGAGTAATATACAAACAACTTATATATATATATATATAAGGTACAGCCTGTATTATAGCAACTAGACAACTGGTAAACATACCTTCTTATATACTTATATCTGTATTATAATTAGTAACACATGTCCCACTGCTGGGTACGGGTCGCCGATAGAGAGAGAGAGAGAGAGAGAGAGAGAGCGAGAGAGAGAGAGAGAGGTTTTAGGCCTTAATGTACACACGCTGGCCTAATGTGGATTGTTGTATCATACATGTCCTTAGAGTTTTTTCTAAGGCGTGGGATTTCTTCACAATGTTAAACTTATATATCACGAAATTTTGCTCATTAAACTTTTTTTTTCTGGGTGGAAATTAAATTTACAACCTCGAGCTTAGCGGTCAGGGTCACTAACCACTAGAGTAGACCAACAGTCGAAGGCCAGTCGCCTTTATGTTATGACATAAAATTTGTATTTATTAAAATATTTGCGGCCGGCCTGTTTATCTAGTGTAGGTAAGTGACCCTGTCTGCTAAGCTCGTCACTAGTGATTCCCACCCTGAACAACTATTTTGTGTGATAAACACGATTATTTGATCTGTGTTTGGGTGTAATCCTTACTAATATTATAAATGTGAAAGTTTGTGAGTATGGATGAATGGATGGATGGATGTTTGTTACTCTTTCACGTAAAAACTACTGAATGGATCTGGATAAAATTTGGCACAGAGATAGATTATGGTCTGCAATAACATATAGGGTACTTTTTACAGTGATAACAGACATCCACGCGTGCGGAGCCGCGGGCAACAGCTAGTTTATTCATATATATGATTACCAGATGTTTGGTTGCAATAATACAAGGTCTGTCTAGTTTGGGATCAGATAACCACGTGTGAGTTGTCCCAGGATATTATTATTACATTATTTTCCTCATGTCATTGGTCTGTTTAAGGAATTCACGTTTCGATAGATACCACAGGCTATTATTTTCGAGAAACGACATTCGCAGAAACCGGTAAACAGGTTTTGAAGTGGGCCCTGCTTTACAACATCTATCTAAACTGAACCCATTGGCTGGCAATCTCGTAGGTTAATATCATAATGCATGTGAAATAATAATATATACTATTTATTTATCGACGCTTTACGTGACCAGAAGGCTGGTTTGTATTTGGCTCAAAAAATAAGCATTGCCATCCAACGTGGCGAGACTGATAGTCTTCTGGGCACGTATCCAGTCTATGAAAAGGAATTTTATGAGCCTATTAAGCAGTCCTATCATTATTTTTCTTTTTTAATAAGTGTTAATATAGTTATATTGTATATACAGATGTATAAAATGATAAAATTTATTTAAAGAATTCATAATTGTTGATAATGTGACCAATAATCCATCCCCCATTTATTTAAATATTAAAATTACGTTTTGAATTACTTTAAATATATTTCTAAAACATATACAACGACCGGGTCAGAGCCCATTCGTCCCCTAAAATTCGTCCCCCAGCATAAAAGTTGTAGATTCGGCCCCTATATAGGTGCCCATTGGTCTCCTGGTAGGGGACCAATTAATATTTTAATAAAAAATATTATTTTTAAGGTACCCATTCGTCCCCTCTAATATATATACAATATAAGTTAAAGATTCGGCACCTATTCAGGTGCCTATTGGTCCCCTGAGATAAAATTAGCTATATTTTACATAAGAAACAGTTAACATAGTACACTTGTGAACAGTTTATTAACGGAATTAATTTAATAAATCGTAGCAGATAATTGAAAAAAGAGCTATGATGAATGATAATCCGTCATGATAATAATATAACCTGTCGATAGGCTTACGATGTAAAATTGTCTCACTACGAATGGCTTGTTAAAAAAACGGGTTTCAAATAATAGATATGGTGTTTAAAATTGGTAAGTACTCTCCAGATGTGCGCGGGATGTGGAATGCCAAAGCGGGAGGGGTAATCTTAGCCAGAGTATCTGCGCGCGAGCAAATAACAAAGGCGTAGCCCAAAACAATAGACGCTCGATGAAAGGACTTGCACCTGATTGGCTAACACCAGTACTAGACAACTTCAGCGTATTTCTTCAATTGATACCTATTATTTACAGGACTTTCTTTAAACCCATTCTTTTTAAAAATTCAGTTTTTTATTATATTTATTGGAATTAATTTAACTTTTTTCTCTCAACATTTTCTAGGCCTAGCTGGAATACCTCGATGATACTCAGATTACCCTGATTCTTAAATTTCCTGAAATATTATTTCTTCTTTAGGTTCTTATATTTCACTATTAGCAGTTATATTTATATTAATTATTATTTGAGAATCTATAATTAATCAACGAATTGCTTTATTCTCATTAAATCTACCTTCTTCTATTGAATGATACCAAAATTTACCTCCTGCTGAACATTCATATAATGAACTTCCTATTTTAAGAAATTTCTAATATGGCAGATTATATGTAATGGATTTAAACCCCATTGATAAAGGCTATTCCTTTTTTTTTTTCATGACCATACTTTAATTATTCTAATTATAATCACAATTTTAGTTGGGTACTTAATATTAAGATTAATATTTAATAAATATATATATATATTAATCGATTCTTATTAAAAGGACAATTATTAATCGAATTAATTTGAACTATCTTACCAGCAATTACTTTAGTTTTTATTGCATTACCTTCTCTTCGTTTACTTTATTTATTAGATGAATTAAATAATCCTTTAATTACCTTAAAATCCATTGGACATCAATGATATTGAAGTTATTGTATTTATATTAATAATATATATATAAATATTTAATATAAATTCATATTTATTTACATATACATATATATACATATATTAACTTTAAAATTTTCAATCTTATATTTAATATAAATACTATTTAATTAATTTATAAACCGTATTTAATAAATTTTCTATAAATAAAAAAAAATTTGAAATAAGCTAAGTAAGCTTATGGGTTCATACCCCAACTATAAAGAATATTCTTTATTTTTTTAATAAAGTGCCTGAATAAAGGATTATTCTGATAGAATAAATCAAGTAAATTTTATATTACCTTTATTATATTTTATAGAATTAAACTATATCTAATAATATTAAAAACTATTGTGCCCCTACACTAAAATATAATTTATGTATGTATATATATATATATATATATAATAAACTTAACTTTTATTTTAATTTAATTTCTTATCTTATTTTTTTTTTTATATCTTTTAATTCATAAAAAATATTTCTTTTTTATTTTAATTTTAAGAACTATAATTTCACTTTCTTCTAATTCTTGATTTGGATGCTGAATTGGATTAGAAATTAATTAATTAAGTTTTATTCCTTTAATTTCCAATTCTAGCAATTTATTAACTACAGAAGCATCTCTAAAATATTTTTTAACTCAATCTATTGCTTTAATTTATTTTCTATTTACAATTTTATTAAAAATAATTTTAATGAAAAAAATTGAAATATTTTTTTTTATTTCAGTAATAATTAATTCATCAATATTAATAAAAATAGGATCAGCTCCCTTTCATTTTTGATTCCCTAATATTGTAGAAGGTTAACAATTAGTATATTTTTTATTTAAGCCTTTTCTGCGCGACTGTACCAGGACTACCAAGCTGCAGTATACACATATACATGTACTTATATTAGAAGAATGAATAAAAATAAATATTCTTCAGGGGACGAATGGGCCCCTCAAAAGTTCCAGGGGACGAGTGGGCACAGGGTGCGAATCTTAGGGGACGAATGGGCTCTGACCCCAACGGACCCACCTCAATTTCATCCGAGTTTTGTTGGATTTAATTTCCAGAAAATTCTTCTTAGTGCTTACTTACGTCAATTAAGAAACCTTTATGCAAAGTTACATATCTGTAGCCCTGGCAGTTAAGGCCCTGCGTTGATGATGATCAGTCAGTCGGGAGACAAGTATTTATAAAATACCAGCGGCCCGCTTCGACTTTGCCCGGGATAAATTGAAATCCCTTATCGAGATAAAAAATATCTTTTAAGTTTGATAAAACTGCATACAGTGTGCAAAATTTTATTAAAATCGGTCCTAGCGGACAAACAACGTGACACGTAATTTATATATATTAAGATGTATATATAGATTATATACTTTGGGTATTAAAGCAATCATAGAACAGGTTCTAATATAATATTGTTTATGTAGCAATGTTATCATTTAAAAGTCACATACTCGTATCTGTTTGTCTTTACAAAAAAGAGAATTAAAGCCTGGAAAGTGGGGAAAATTAGTATATTTTTCCTTCCAGGCTTCACTTGCGTTTTATGTCCAACAGTGGACGTCTTTCTGCTGCGTAATAATTTCGATCAATGGTCTTTGATTTTTGTTTTTTCAATCTTAATTTAAAATTTAAATATTTTTATTACCTAGTTTTATAGTTGCCATTGATCAAAATTCAAATTACGATTAAAATTAAATTGTCATAGTAAGACACCTATTCATTTGATTGTATGCAATAAAATAAGCTCTCATTTCGCAATGTATATTAATTCTAATTTTATTCCGCATTCTTACCTGCCATGCCATTATAGTTTTACAAGCAATGTTAATTCAGTCTCCTGTCTGCGCAGTATTAACAACATTTATGTATAAGTGAAGACGTAATCTTAATAATGGTAGAGATGGTAGCATGATTGGCGGTTGGTGTATACGGCTTGCACTTAATTAGTGTTCGTCAAGGAGTATATTAAAGATTTACCGTAATTTACGCCTCATACAGTATAAAGGCTTCAAGATTAATTACCTACTTAATATGAGCCCGTAGCTAAGTAATAACCACGCGGGTCGATAGATCTTAAGAGACGTAGGGAACCATACTAGTAAGCAAACCGAACTGGGGAAGGGTCTTCTCCTTACAGAAAACCACAGCCAAATGATTACACACAGCGGTGTACATATGTTCATGTGTGTGAGTACAGCTTTTCAGAGCTTTTTTTTTATACTACCAAGGTGGCAAACAAGCATACAGCCCGCCTGATGGTAAGCAGTTACCGAAGCCTATGGACGTTTGCAACACCAGAGGTGTCACTAACGCGTTGCCGACCCTTTAAATACCTTATAACTCCTTTCTTGAAGAACCTTTAAGAATTTAGGCATGCGTTTTTAACGATCGTTTTCCTATCCAAGAAAAATCCAACATAAAACCCTGATGTTAAATTTGGATCGGCAACATGCAAGTGATGACTCTGGTATTGCAGGCCTGATTTCTTTCTTCTTCTTTAGAAAGATTTTCCGAAATCACCACGACTTGTTATTACAGTTTACAAAAACATTAACCAGACTTTCTAGAAGCAGCTGCAAACATATTTTTTATAAACTGATTTTATAAAATAATTTGGTTTATCCGAGCAACTTGTTTTATTTGCATACGATAGATATTTATAAATTCACTAAGTAATATATATATATTTGATATACGTAAAGGTCAATACACTATGTGAAACCAAATTCTAACAGCGTTTTATTTTTTATATTTAAAAATATTGACAACTTAGTGGCCAGTTCGAAGCCCCGGATCATGCGACGTGAGGAAAAGCCTAAAACGATTAACAATGAAATGCCAACACCATAAATTTGACTGGCCTATTGTTCTAGTGGTGAGACACCCTAACTGCTGAGCTGAAGATCGCTGGGTTCAGTGGTTTAAGTGGTTACCTCGGTATTTAGCACTTCGTGCCGTGTTATGGCTTCGGTTTCGATCCCTACACGGGACAAAAATTGTGTGATCGATAAATGGTTGTCCCGAATCTGGGTGTACGTTGGGTTCGTTAATTGCATGTTTGTAAAGTTCCCGTCAGTGATTATATGTATGTATGTTATTTGAAGAATCTAAGTACATAATTTTAACAAAAAAAAAACCAACTTCAGTACGGCAAGTTGTAACATTTTCAAATACCTTTAAACTTTGTTCAGTTCAAATGTACCAGTTTTCATTTGCTGCATTACATTTGAAAGACAGAAAGAAAAGCATTTATGCGAACATACACAGGATAACAGATATAAACAAAAACAATAGACACACAATAACAAAACAAAATAATATCCTGTGTGATGTCAGCAAGGGTCGTAATCTCAGCTCTGTGCTGTGGCATTTAAAACTGCAGCGCTGATATTCTGATCAGCCCGTTGTGAAGTCACGGTCAGTTATATAGGTAATTGATTCGATAGAAAACTCTTTATTGTACACCACACATTTATGATACAGAATATACCTTTAAATACGTGTTTGAGAATATTAGGAAAAAATTAAGAAAATAAATATGTAGAAATAAAGAATTTTTTTCTTTGTTACAATCGAATAAAATCGACTGAGCGTCGGGCTGAACACAGGTCAAGTAGGTATTAAAAGCAATATTTAATCTGTGCAATCCGCGCTCAATTCATTCTCGTCATTATTTCTTATTAATAGTTGCTTAGCAACAATAATCGAAACTTATCTAATCGCCATCAGTAAAATACGTATTATTGAGAAGTTCAGATGGCCATGTGTGGTCTTCTTCATCAGTTTTACTTCACCAAATTACACTTTCTGAATGCAAATGATTGATTAGTTGTTAAAAATATTGAAATTGCTATATGTGTGCCTCTATAACTTTTGAGGAGTTCCCTCAATTCCTCATGGATCCCATCATCAGAACTTTCTTTTGATGATAATGGGACCAAACTGGAAGTACCTATGTCCTCTCAGACAAAAAAGAATGTTTCAAATCGGTCCATAAATTACGGAAGTTATGCGGTAACAAACATAAAAAAAAACACGAATTGATAAGCTTCTCTTTTTGAAGACGGTTCAAAAAAAATACACGAATTGATAACCTCCTCTTTTTGAAGTCGGTTACAAATAAATCAAGTTTGTAGCCCAAATGATTAAAAGGAATTGCCACTCGCAAGTCTTTTGAAAACTACATACATAACATATACATACATAGTTTATTGTATTAACATCAATCCATTCCCTCATATTCCTATCCCCCATTCCCCTCCATACTGTGTGAAAGGGCCAATCGCAGCATACGATTTCCGCCAATAAAATCTTGAAAAACTGGCTAAGTGCGTGTCGGGTCAAATAATGCGGACTAAGAATAAGGTACGGGTTGGAAAAATGAGCAGTGGCAATGGCTCTTGATGAGAAGCATAGTAAGTAAGTAATAACAATGGTTTTAAAACATCAGGTCCTAGCGTAGGCTTAAAATAAACCGACTACATTTCATGTAAAAAACATAAAATTTAAATAACTGTACACCAGTTAGTTGCTTCTTACGAATTCAAAAGAAACAATAGCCAATACCACCTGTAAATCTTGTTATTAGCACCTGCTGAGTTTTTGTTCGTTCATTTGTTATGCCTAGAAAAGTTGCTGAAGTAATTGTAAATGTTTCCATTTAGGGATTACACACGTGAAGTTATGTGCTGGTGTGTTATGTAGCAGATGTTTTAGTCCCGTTGGGTTTATATATAAAATCTTTGGAAAAAGTTTGCATCTGTCTTGCATGGTTGCAACTTAAAATGTTGTAATCATGACTAAAAGAGGTAGGTCGCCATACTAGCGAGCAAGCCCGACTGGGGCAGGACGTCCACCTTACAAAAGACCACAGCCAAATAACTACACACAGCGGTGTATTTGTGTTCCTGTGTGTAAGTACGGGTCTACAGAGCTCATTTAGTCATGCGTTTTGAAATAATCGTTTTCCGATACTACATCTTAAGCCCCGGTAAAAAAATGGGTCGGCAACACGCAAGTTATACCCCTGGTATTGCAAGCGTCCATAGGCTATGGTAACTGCTTAACATCAGGCGGGACACATGCTTGTTTGCCACCCATGTAGTATAAAAAAAAGACGGTAATATGGCTGGCTTGTTGGGATAGTGGTCAGTGACACTGACTGCTCAGCTGAAGATTCAATCCAAGAAGGACAGAATCTTTGTGATCACACAAACATTTTCTTGCTTGGACCTCCCAGACACTGAAAGAAGAATCATGCTCATTACAGCATGATTCTTCTTTCGGTGTCTGGATGTAATTTACCTATGATATATATGTATTTTTTTTTTTTTTTTTTATACTACTTGGGTGGCAAACAAGCATACGGCCCGCCTGATGTTAAGCAGTACCCGTAGCCTATAGACGCTTGCATTACCAGAGGTATCACTTGCGTGTTGCCAACCCATTTTTTTACACCAGGGCTTTAAGATGGAAGTAACCCTGGGATAGGAATACGTTTCTTTCAAAACGCATTCCTAAATGAGCGCTGGAGACCTGTAATGTATTTAGAAATATGTAAGGATATTTACCAGTTGTCTGGTTGCCATAGTACAGGCTCTACCTAATTCGGGATTAGATGGATGTGTATGAGTTGTTTCAAGATATTTTTAATATCGTAAACTTATGTCAAATCCCATACATTTGCATTTTCTTAAAAAAAAAAGACAACTCCTGCACTAGAGAACAAGCTCTGTGTCGCGAGGAACTTTACAAACATACAATTAACGGGTATAAATTACACCCAGACTCAGAATAACATTTTGTGGGTCACACAAAGTTTTGTCCTGTGTGGTACACCCCACAACCTCGTGCACAGCAGGCGCATACTGCGGCCACTGGACCACCAAGGCAGTCATCATCATTTCTATTATATTTAATTCAGCTACCGTTTATGCTACTTGTCTAAAGGGCTTTACTCACAACTATATTACTCACTTTGGCCTTCTGGAAGGTGTATATGAAACAGCTTGCATTCATCATTATTATTGATGATTATCCTCAAATTGCATGCACATGCAAATCTGTAGTTTACGAGATCGCCTTGACACTGCCAATGTCCTACATGCATCGGGTCGAATGCATATTACTTGCATCTTGATAATAATAAATAAAGTTAAGATCATTTATTTACACCTACAGAATTTTTTTGTGGCGTGTGTGTACAAGCTATACTGAGGTCTCGGGATTAATCCAGTACCTACCGTACTGGATTAATCCCGAGACCTCAGGATAGCTTGTACATACACGACACAAAAAAAATCTGTTCGATTTTTTAGTAAAAAAATGGAATTTCTTCAGAAAAACACGCGCGAGTGATATACCCTTGGTGTTGTAAGCGACCATATGCTACGGTACCTGCCTACCATCAGGTGGGCCGTATGCTTGTTTGCCACCTTGGTAGTATAAAAACAAAAAACAACGACATACTAGGTACCATGGCAAAACTTTGCAAAAAATATGTGCGATATTTTCTCAAGGAAGAAAGAGCAAAAGCCATCGTCGAACTGTGACGTCTTCTTATGCATTCATTTTTGAAATTCGAAGGATAGCAACTTAAGAGATTATAACGTAAATGATAGGCCAGTGGTACAGTATTTTATTTTGATACATATATGAATGTCGATGATCGAAATTCTAATTTAGATCGAAAATAAATCGCAGTAAGAACGTTATAGTATGGCCCTGTGCTAATCATTCAGCAATAGGGTGTTGAATAATGATGATACTTTGCAGTCTTAGATACAAACTTCAAGGTCATTCAGTCATTCCATAACTAAATGTACGTCTGTTTGAAAATTGTATCTAGAAACAAAACACAATCGTTGTTTATGCATTTTATAAAAGATTGTTTCGCTAGTCAATCTAATTAGATATAATGTAAGATAACGTTTTATACCACCAGCCAAGATGCCGCTCGACCAATAGTATGGATCTACTTTCATTCCTTAACACCAAAACCGCTGACTATTTTAGCTTTATTATATTTAACTTTCTTTTCCGTCCATCCAAAGGTTGCCTGGCAGAAATTGCTTTTAGCAATAAGGCTGACCATACATAACTGTATGAAAATACTAATATCTGTATCATAAATGTAATTGGTGTACAGTAAAGAGTTTTCTATCTATATACCTACTTATTTCCACAGCCCAAATAATGATACACCTACATAAGACATAAATGGTTGTTACAAACATATATTACATAGCATGTATTTATATTTTCACGGTGTGTTAGACAGCTAGCTGAACACCATACTTATTCATACGTTGTAATTAAAAGATTTACGAGCACTGCAATTTTTTCTTTGTAAATAAGATGTTTTATTAATCTGTGTTCTTGTAAACGTAACAGCACATAGTATTTATGCAATTAAGTACGTATTCATTTATTTTTTTGTAATAAATTTGAATAGCAGGCCCGTACCATGATATGAAGGAATAGTCGTATGTAGGTATTTTGGTGCACAATAAAGAGTTATCTATCTATCAATCTATCCTTATAGCGAAATATTGACAATCTTAATTACGAATATTGTCAATCTTAAAGCTAGGTAAATATCTGCATGTAACAATACAGGCAGCTATGTAGGTACCTAACTGTTCGGTTATCGGTTTGTTGCTCTGTAATTATATACATAGGTACAGAGTTACAGATCTATAGTAGGTGTAGGAGCCGTACCATAACGCCTTCATATCGTCCCTCGATCTTAATTTTGAATTCATTAAATGTCAACATTATTACCTAGCTTAACGGACACAAAATATACCCAGACTCGAGACAACCATTTATGGATCACCACACAAATTGTTGTCCCGTGCAGGGATCGAATCACAACACGCCGCGCAGTGGTAAATGGCGAAGTAACCACTTAAGCTACTGAACCAACAACCAAATAGAGAAACATTATATACTTCGGGTAGGTACATATTAATACGATCATGGTTTATTGACCTTTAGATTGCTTGACGACTCGGCCAGATTACTTCAGACGTAATTGTGACATCGCTTCACCAGTCAGCTTGTGACCACGGCTGATGTAACCTGGTCGTAAATCATCAAGACATAAAATATATAAAGTTCAAAATGACCAAATAGCATTCCTTAAGTTACGCCTTTTTTCCACTGAGTATGAATTGGTCAATATTGTAGGTCGAAACCTCGGTTCTACAGGCTAAATTGACGAGACGTATAATTTGTAATTAAAAACTATCATTATTCAGTGTATGCATAGTACGTGATCCTAAGATGTATTATTAAATAGATACCATCTACAGCAGAAAGAAGTTCTGCGATAAAAGACTAGCAAACTGCCACTGTTTTCTTCAGGCACTATTTTTATTCTAGGTACCTACTACTATAAACTCAATACGGAACGACAGATAGCGTAGAGGTTTAGCACCAATTATTGGTTATACCAGCATCAAGAGGCCTCCAAAGGGATATGCACAGTTCCATAAATGAGAAACTATTTCCTAAAAACACAATGGATTCCCCTTCGCGTATCAGAAAGAACGTCAAGCCGTCGTCGGTCTTTCGCCTTATCTTTCTCCGGTCGAATCAGATTACCGTCGTATTGGATACGAGCATGGTCCGTGTGGTGATGGATTAAGAATACAAATGTTTCACCCCATTCCATCGCGAGGGTGTCGAAGTCTAAGGTAGTAGGTATGGAGACAATATCCACTGCAAGAGAGGGAAAGATCGAAATTCGAACCCCTATACCAACCCGTCTGGCCAGCGAGGTATAGAAGTCTAAAATCCCTCCAAGTATATACGTACATATACGTTTATGGGTTGTCATGATGATGATGGATACGAGCGACACGTTCTGACTTCACACGGACATTTATTTAGTTTTCTTAGGAATCCCGTATTTTTTTTCAAAAGAATATTATAGCTTATGTTACCCGCTGATCATGTAGCTTTGTAATGGTGAATAAATTTTTAAAATCAGTTTATTAGTTTTCGAGTTAAATTGTAACATACAAACAAAAAATCATATTTCCTCTTTTTAATATTAGTTTAGATAAGGATTAAGGACTAGCGAGTGCATCAGAGATTACGCACAACAATTTGCCTATTGCCAGGTCAAAAGGAATTGGCAAGACACTCAGGGTTCTGCCAGCACTCCAATAGATATCTAAACAAAAACATACGTTGATACTAGATAGACGATACTGGCGGACTTCATTTGATATCTCCTATTCAGAGAAAACGGACATAAGTAACTGCATAGAGGAAATTATATTTTTTGTATGCATTAAGAACATGTTATCAATAATGAAACTTAAAGAGAAAATAGTATTGAAAGTACTTACAGAAAGCTAACAGACTTTGATGACCATATACATAATGTGACTTTTTTATTTAAACTTTAGTATAAATAACTAAGAAAAATAAATCGTAGTAGAAATGAGCTCGATCTGCAAAACAAGAAGTCATAGATCGTAAATAGATTAATCATTTAGTAATAGAAGGGTAAGAGCTGTAGCAGATCTTATATGTGAGAGTATTTGACATAACTTACTTAAACTACAAAACTTTTTAAATTTAGAAGCGTATTACAAATTATAACATTTATAATAATAACAAATGTTATCATTGTGTAATGACAGGGCAATGCTTGTTTAACAATGCAGGGATGGGTGCATCGGTGACACAAATTATTTTTTCTCTCTCTATCTTTCTTTCTCCCTCTCCATATCCAAACACGAAAAAGGGAAGACAAGGAAAGATATATTTTTATTTTCCACTATACATATTACATAACTTCACCCTTTTTAAAGGAATTGCAAAGACTACGGATTCTCACCTGCTAGGTACGGTTTACGTAGTAACTCTTTAGTAATCTGTGGTACGGTGGGCAACGGAGATAGCTGTACAGGGCCGTTATATGAAGATTATTTGTGTAGGAAAACCAATGTATGAATTTGTGTGAAATATATTTTTATCCTGAGCAGACCTTGTCCATCGGTTGCCCCCAACCTTTACCAGGTCGTCGGTCCACCTTGTTGGAGGCCTGCTCAGGATCGAGAGTTGTGGAAAACCTTGGGGGAGGCCTATGTCCAGCAGTGGACGTCTTTTGGCTGAGATGAATGAATGAATGAATGAATATTTTTATCTATAGGTTTAGTCTAATTGTACACTGTACCAAATTTCACAGAAATATACACAATGGTTTTCTTCAAAAATAGCGGCCCTGTAAAGATAGCATGTCTGTTACCGTGTACTTCTTTCGATTTATTAACATACTAGTTTCTGCCCACGGCTTCGCCCGCGTTGACCTAAACACAAAATTTGAAGATCCTAACTACGAAATTAACGGACTTTGATACAAACTTTCAACCCATATTTTACACCTTTAGAGGTTGAATTTTTAGAATTCCTTTCTTAGCGTATGCCTACGTCATAATAACTACCTGCGTGCCAAATTTCAGCGCAATCCGTTCAGTGGTTTGAGACAGCTCAAAACCCTGACTGACTGAGGCGTTGATACATCAATCAGTCAGGGAGTCAGTAACGGTTGCCTTTTATATATACAGCTCACATTATTCATCCAAGCTGGTCGGTGCAAAGAACTTTTAACCTAAAAGTAAGTATGTAAGAGGTATATACCAATTAAGTAATATTTCATAAGCGCCTGCCCTAAGTTCCGTGATCGGTCATCGAATATTCGGTTACGTATGAAGCCTACTAATGTTACATTAGACATGGTAAGCAACGATATTGCATGGATTTCGACTGTCTGATGAGAACTATTGCAATCAGTGTGGAGTTTAACATTATTGTAGTCATATAATATATTGTTTTCAATGCAAAGATCTATAAGTAAGTGTGTTTACGTATACAGACTAAAATTTACTTTTGTAAGTAAAAAAATGTAGTTTCTGCGATCAAAAATTAAAGTACTTGGATTGCCAGATATTTGCATGATAGGGATTTATTTTCGATATTAATTTGCATTTTAAACAATGACAACCTTAAAGCTAGGTAATAATTTTATTATTATCATTTCCAAATTTAGATCAAGAATGACGCTATGAGGACTTCAAGCCCTCTGGACTACACAGGGCATGTTCACTAGTGAAGGAGTGGTCTTTAAAAAAAACCACGGGCGGTGCGAATATAAGATTAAAACTTATGAATTACCTAGCTGTTGCCCGCGGTTCCGCCCGTGTGGATGTCGGTTATCGCGATAAAATGCTAAATTTTCAATTCGCTACTCCAGATTATAATCTATCTTTATGTCAAATTTCATCCAGATCCGTTCAGTAGCTTTTACGTGAAAGAGTAACAAACAATTCATACATACATCCATCCTCACAAACTGTCACATTTATAATATTAGTAGGATTTTGCATAGCTGTGCCCTTAATAATGCCTGGTATGTGTATAATGATTGATTCATACTATCTAAGTCCTCTTTCTATTGTTCTATGAAGACTCAACAACAGCTGTATTTATTATGACGATTACAACACAGACACAAAGAATAATTACAATATTTTTATATACTGGGTTCAATTCCAGACTCTGGTGCTGCTGAGAATTTTCTAATAGAAAACCTTACAACACAACCCACCCAAGACGGGACTTAAAAATGAGGACTTCGCCATTGACCGCAATTATAACACATAACCCATATGAGTTATAATAATAATCATTTATTCACAAGTAACATAGACTCATATCACTCATAGGTACATTCAATATTATAATAATAGTCACATTCACATAGATAAAACTATAAAATTGGACAATTAATTATTATTATTTATTTTTTTTATACTACTTGGGTGGCAAACAAGCATACGGCCCGCCTGATGTTAAGCAGTAACCGTAGCCTATGGACGCCTGCAATACCAGAGGTATCACTTGCGTGTTGCCAGCCCATTTTTTGACACCAGGGCTTTAAGATGGAAGTAACCCTGGGATGAGCGCTGGAGACTTGTACTCACACACAGGAACACAACTACACCGTTGTGTGTAGTTATTTGGCTGTGGTCTTCTGTAAGGTGGAGGTCCTTCCCCAGTCGGGCCTGCTCGCTAGTATGGTGCCCTACCTCTCTTAAAATACGCTTGGAAATAATATTAAAATTAGTTGCTTTAGTCACTGCGTGCAATATACATATGTATATGTTATGATTGCGGTCACAGATTATATCACATAACCGATATTTATTTATTTTATTTGCCTGTTGTATCGCCCCACTGCTAAGCAAAGGCCTCTCCTATTAACCTCCAATCCTGACTGTCCATTGCCTTATTCCACCAATATTTTTCATATGCATCTAGGTCGTCACGCCGCGTCTTCTAGGCTCACTTCAGGCAACGCCTATCTCCAGGTATCCACTGCGTGACTAGTACCTACCTTACAGAATGCATACGTAACCTACATAATCCACATTTTCCCAACAAGAGTATGTACACAACTGAATGTATTCGTAACAAGTTAATTACAATAATACCGATGGTCAATCATGCATAGAACCCGTTCCGAATCAATGACTCAGCCTCCGCTGTTCAGCTTCCTAGTACCACTGTACTAAGTATATAAATGTACTTTTGCAAACATAATACGTTGTATTGATCACTCATCGGATTCGTCACTATTTTGTGTGTATGCGTGTTGACTTTTGACCATAACAAATTGAATGGATTCGTCATATCAGATAGGTGTGTTACAGGAATTTGAATGTTTAATTCTTAATAGTATTTGGTAATAAAAGTATGAGGTTACATATTGTTATCTACAAAGATTTTTATCTGAAAGGGTAGACAGAGATGTAGCACACCTACGTTTTACGTTTCCATGTAATAGAAAGCGAGTTTATTACCACAGGACATATTTCTGTCTGTGGAATAATCAGTCAGTTTTTCATTTTGAGTGTTGGTTTAGTAGTTAGTGATCCTAACGGTTAAGCTGGAGGTTGTAGGTTCGAAGCACTCATAGGCAACAGAGATTTAAGGTCACAAACTGGATATCGTGCATTTCGATTTCTCTACAAGGCCGGGCCCGAGCACCTAGAACCCTAAAGTGAAGACGGAATTTATAACTGCAAGAGCCGTTTAAAAGGTCAACTTACGCATAAACCATAATATATATCTGCCTTTAAAAGACAGCTATATAGAAATCGAAAGTAAATGAATATCTAAATTGACCGTCAACTTCGTGTGTTAAGTTGTTTATATTATGGTGAGTGTCAGAGATGTTGCTCACACTGCGAAAGCGTGACGGACTCGTAAAGAATCACGGACTTTGCACTAAAATGTAGGACAAGATGGCAATCCTTTAATTCACGAACACATTTCGACAGCTGACAGCCGTGACGGTAATAATATTGCTATGAATTTTATTGTTAACTTTATTGTGTAGGTCAACAAATTTCACTTTCAATAGCATTGGAAAATAAATCAAACTGTGAGCTGTATTAATAATTATATAAAATATGTAGATAGACTCACGAACGTAAAAGGGGTAAGCAGAGACGATTTTAATTTGTGGATATTATAATTTTGATGTAGGTACTTCTGTCGCTTCAATCGCATGCATATTTATGTTAAATGCTAGTCAGTTGAAGGTATTCTTAATTTAACCTTTCGCGTATAAAAATGTATTTTATTTGGATCGTCACGTCAGTAATTAGCCGAAAAATAACTAAAGGACAAAGATAAACTTGACTTAATTACCCCGCGTACCAATTATGGAAGCAAAACGATATTGTTCGAGGAAGCACAACAGTTTACCAATTGAAGGAGGTACACTATTAATACAACATTCAAAAATAGACTGCGAGAATTTGTTGAAAAAATGTGAAATGTGCGCTGCAGAGGTAAAATATTATTAAGTAAAGTATTTTGTATCTCATTTTAAGTAAACATTTTGTGTTATGAAAAATCAAATTTCTCTTTGCTAGACATTGAACCTTCCCCAAGATTTCCTTAGCATTTTATCTTGAGTTGACCTTGTCCATCATCTGCCCGCAACATTCATTAGTAGAAAAAATATGCATACCCATAAATTTGGTTTGTCTTGAAATTAGAGTACAAATATACATATATATTCCAGTACACATTGGCTATGACTTTTGGTAAAACTATTACTTACAAAACACGATGAACAATAAAAACGAGACGCACACATGAAAACATAGCTCCTTTGTACATTTGTGTATTTGTATGACAGAATAGCAATGAGAGCGAGACACGTCCGTTGCCAAACATTTAGTAGAAGTAGAAAGTGACCCGTCACGAGAGTCGACAAAGGTCGGAAGTGATTTCCAATAGTAACGACCCTTGACGGAGCGCTCAACGAAACTAGGTTCATTTCCGATTGAGCCGTTTCTAAACTTATATTTTTATACTACTTGGGTGGTAAACAGGCATACGGCTCGCCTGATGTTTAGCAGTTACAGCAGCCTATGGATGCTTATAATACCAGAGGTATCATTTGCGTGTAACCGACCCATTGGCTTTAAGATGGAGTATCCCTGGAAAAGGGATACGTTTTTATTCAAAACGACGATCCCTAAATGAGCGCTGGAGATCTGTACTCACACACAGGAACATAACTATAGCTGTGTGTAGTTTCTGGCTGTGGTCTTCTGTAAGGTGTAGGTCCTTCCGCAGTCGGGTTTGCTGGCTAGTATGGTACCCTACCTCTCTTATATAAAACAAGATAATGTCCTCCTAACCGCATATCGGTCCCTACGGCTAATATTTACGGAGACTATCCAGATGTATAGTCCGTGTAGATACACGGGAGATATTATAGGGCAAAAGTGTGGGCGTAAACATTAGTGCACTCTTTATTCGCTCACTCTCATATTCCGATGGGACGGCAATCCGACACTACCGGGAAGTAATCAGGCGTTAGCACCAACGGCTTGCATTCCGATGCAAGGAGATGTAAACACCGCTAATTTTCAATCTGCAAGCATGTATTATGAAGTTCTTGACAGAAAAACTCAATAAAGAGTAAATATTGTCATATTCACGTAAGTAATCAATGACAAAAAATGTCTACACACACATTGATGACATCCATTCACACAACACACAATAAAAGCATTGTTAAGCATTCTGATTTCTGAGAAGTGCGTAAGAAAACTACCAAACGTAAGAAAATCCAAAGTATTGTAATGACTTACTGCAGACTGGTTTGTTTGACTAGTGGTTAGTGTTCCTGACTGCTAGGCTAGAGGTCGTGGGTTCGATTTCCACACCAGACAAAAATCTGTGTCACAGGTTGTTACAAGTCTGGTGTATTTTTCTCCGTGAATTGTATGTTTCTATGTTTACTACACCGCCGTGTGTAGTTATTTGGCTGTGGTCTTCTGTAAGATGGAAGTTCTTCCCTAGTCAGGCTTGCTCGCTAGTATGGTGCCTTACCTCTATTAAAGTTTTTTTTTAAATTACAGTAGGTATTACTCACAAAAAATGACGACGCATTTTTGGATAACTATGTTGAATATTACGCAAAACATCGTGGCTAATATAACACGTAAAATTCCACAGTTTACGCATGAAATATTACGGAAAAACAAACAGACATGTGGTAGGTATTTAGATCAATAGGACACCCATATATTAACCGATTAACGTTGTCCTGTATTTTTCATCAAACTAATTTATTTACTTCTAATTTAATTAGAGCACATATTTTAAATAGCAGTAGCTATTTCAAAGTAGAAATTCTTGTTGTTGTTTCCCATGGTTTCACTTGCATTACATTTTAATATTGCCATGCTCCCTTTGCCGTAAGTAACTCAACGTCATACGCATTTAGATTCTGAAATTAGCACGTTTTAAACTCACAAAAGATACCCAGCTATGTTCGCGACTCATATCACTTAAAAAGAGTGTATTAAAAAATATAATTGAGTTAATAGTACCTAGTTCCAAAAATTACCTCTGTCTCGTAATATAATTATTAAATGTTTTTCTGATGACTTAAAAGGAACAGCGGGAAAGCAGTGGATGAGCTTGGCACAGAAGCACAAATAAAAAGCGGAGACTTATTCCCACCCGAGTTTGGATGGTGATGATACATGATGATATTAATGAGGATAGAGAAAATTACTCAGTTAATATTGACTATATAGTACAGCGTGTATTATAACTAAAGTGATGCGAACAAATTCAAAAGGTTATTAAACTTAACGACGGCAATACAAACTTACGACCACTTCAATATTGTTTATGGTGTAATAAACAATCAACACTTTTTCCATAACGCACAAGAAAGTGAAGAATGCGTGTCAAAGCGAATATGAAATTATTTAATATGAATTTCTGAACAGGCGGAACACGATTAACATAATTATGATTTAGTGCTGATAAAGAGGCGCATAGCCTTGTGACTCTCTAATCGGTAAATGATCAGTATAGCAAGGGCGCGTAATGGTATTTAATCTGGTGAGGATACGTTAAAACGTCTACCCTTACTGGTAACACTCGTAAGATCACGCAAAGACCTACCTATATAGGTGAGTAACGTTGTCAGTTGACAGCGATAGTGGTCATAATATTCGTCAAAACATTCTAGATAATATACCGTATTTCTTTTTGTTTTATTTTAAAATTATAAATAATGTAATAGGTTTAGTTAGTTGTTTAATTTTAATCTTGGCAAGCATTATGAATTTAAAAAATAAACTGACTGTGGTTTCATAAAGAACTGACCAAAAATCTAATAAGCATAAAATGCCACAGCACAAAGCTGAGATTAGGACCCTTTCTGATATCGCACAGGATAAGTTTTGTGTTCCTATTATGTGTCTATTGTCCTGTGAATTTACAAATACATGTTTTTTTTCTTTCTAATAAATGTATTGATAATATGCAATTAAAATATGTGTTATATTGGCATCTGTGAAAACTGTGTCAGTCAGTGACCCAGCGACATATTAACCAGTGTCTGCTTCCAATGAAATTTTAGAGAAATGCATGTTTATAGCTTCTCGTAAATATAGAACTGCTAGTCTGTTTCTTCTATTAATAGACCTCGTATTAGTTTTAATTAAAAGGGCCAGTCTCCACGTAGGAGATCATTAATGGTTCATAATAGATGAATTAATTCTCTTGTTTTTAATTTATTTATGTGTTTTTTTATTTTATTATTATTTTATAAATCTATATCGTCGATGCGGATTAATTTTATGACGGCTATTAAGCAGTCCCTTCCCTTTTTTTTCGTGTATTTTCTATTATATTTTTTCTTTTTTAATAAGTGTAAATATGTTGCATATTTATAAAATTCCTCCGCATCGACACGTCTACTGAAAACGTGTCCAGAAGACTGGCAGCATTGCGACGTTATTCTACGATTTTTTCATTTTATTATTAAATTAACTTCTTGTTGCAAATTGGTAAGATCAGCCTGTATCAATTTTCTTAATTTCTCTTTGGAACTTTGCGAAATCTGCCGAGAAATTTAATGTCTGTTCAATGTTTTAGAACTCTGGATTACTTGGGATGTCTGCAATTTTAACCTATAGTATCGAGGCGACTTTTTTTAGAGCTGCGACCTCAATCAAACATTTTATTTAAAGGTCGCCACCTGTGCGCGGGCGCCCTGGTCCTTAGCGACAGTATTTATTTTGACATAATGCGGCACTATCCTTCTTACACTATGACTCTGGTTTAAAGCGAACCAAGCCAGTGATAGCGACTTAATACGCAATCTACCGCAAATGGACTCCTCCTTTTAAACGAGCTATTTACATATCTGATTAGTCATTCCATGTAATACACATCAGATAAGAAGTAATGCATAATATTAAAGATAAAATATAATAGATTCAATGTCTAAAGATCATTTGATGATATGTAATATCGTGTGTCATACTTTAGCATTTATAACTTGCTAGAGGTTGCCTGCGGCTTCGCCTGCGTGGATGTTGGTTATCACGATAAAAAGTACTCAGGATATCATCTATCATCCTGCCAAATTTCGTTACAATCCGCACAGCTGTTTAATCTTGAAAAGACAATAGGCAGAGTTATATAAACTTTAATATTTATAAATTTCTAGTTACCCGCACTCTGCTCGCGTGGATGTCGGTTATTCAGATAAAAAGTGTCCTGTATCCTTCTTCTTCAGAATACCATCTATCGTCTTGAGAAATGTTGTTAAAATCCTTTCAGCAGTTTAACCGTGAAAAAGCAACAGACAGACAGAGCTATAGAAGAGTGACCTCCAATTGCAATTTCTAGTGTTGTCTATGCACTTTCTATATTCAAATTTTAGTTAAGCGTTATTTAGTGTCTATACTATAGCACTTTGAGTTTACACTTTTATTGAAAATAATTCGACGATATGCTAATATCGAAGATTGGTATCTGACTGTTATTATAAATGTGAAAGTGCTATTATTTATTCAAGTGTGTTGTCCTTTCTTCGCATCACTAAGGAGTTACAGGTTCACGTGATGTTTAACACGGAGATTAATGTGTATAAAATAAACTTCATAAAAATAGCAAATTATTTTCAATAAACATAACTTTATTTAGGTATTTATTAGAAATGTAATTAAATACGGTAATAAATAAACAAAACTAAAATAAAATACGGTTTCCTACGAAAACTTGTGTATTATAAATATTTATATGCAAATGACATTAGGTAGGTATGAGCTTAACAAAGAGGAAGTAAAAGTGACCCGTAAGTCGTAAGAGCCTATACGTGTACAATAGAGTTAGATTGCCTAGACAACCTTGGAACCGCAGAATGATTTTTGAATGCCAGATAATATTTCGAATGTAGTATTTTAGACTGTCGAGATAGCCTTACTGTTCTCCTATCAGAATTTCGAACACAACGACTCATTTTTACGGAAGGTGTGTACAAGTGTGTGCTCAAACATAGGTGCACTCTTTATTTCCTCATCCTCACAATCCAGAGAGAGATCAGGCGTAGGACCGCACGGACGGCTTCTCGTATATCCCGAAGCACGGGTGTATAAATACCGCTAATTTCCAATCTTCCCGCATCTATTATTCTCTCTGGCTATTAAAAAGAGTGCTTAGGGTTTTTGCCAATTCTTGTCGAAGGCCTTTTTTCAGTTAATTAGCTGTAGGACATTATTATGCTAACTTTTGATTATCATGCAATTGATGTAAATGACTTTGAGGTTTGAGTATTGTGAATTCATTCATTCCACAGCAGTCGTGTTGCAGTGCCAATTGCACTTCTTCTTACCCGGGTTTGAACCTCGGGTAAGTAATGTGTTTTTCCCTATTATATTACAGTAAAAATGTACGACGTAGATATCGCACTAGCGCGCGGAAACTGTTGCCGTCAACAGAAGCTATATAGCTTTATTTAATCGATCACTATCTGTTTCTGTATCAGCTGAAGGTACCTAGCTGAAGGTAGCTTATCTTTCTATATAGGCACTTAATATCATTGGTTTTGCCGCCAAAAATACATAATCAGGCTGATTTAAAAAGTTTAGTCAGTTTTTTATACTACTTAGCTCGCAATCAAGCATACCTAGCGAAATCTTAAATATCGGTGTAAATTTTAACAGCCAATAATAATATATGAACTTATTTTATGTAAAAATGACTAAATACTTAGCTATTACTACTAATAACAGTTATATTGTAGTAAAATAAAGATATTTATTAGTCGCAGTAGGAGGTCAAAGTAATATAAAAAAAATAATATGAGGGAAAGAGTCTTAGAAAAGACTAGTGAATTTTTGGCTGGTATAATTTCTAAAATATAATTAATTAGCATAATTAATGAAAGCATAGTATGTCCTGATAGGCCAATAATTTATTAATTTCCAATTTTTTATTGGTTAGTAAAAATATCTTTGGACAACTCAGACCACTAGACCAACAAGCCAGTCAAGCTAGGTATAAACTATTTTTTTACCCAGAATCTCTTTGTTTTCGTCCACTGCTGGACATAGGCCACTTGGGTCACTAAATCAACAGGCCAGTCAAAACTTATTAAAAAATAATACAGATATTGTAGTTATAAGTAGATAATTAGGTCTTGCCTTGCCCCTATTTTGTTACAGAACCATATAAGGTACAATTTCTAATATAAATGTTTATATTATCAGTCTGCCTAGACGCAGACGAAGCTGACAGGACACAAGGTCGCTGTACAATAATAATACGTGATTTTCACATGACGTGTATAGGTATGTACAGTAGACAACGGAGATAGCTGAACAGCCCCTCTAGCCAGGCGTGGTATAGTAGGCTAATATCCCTCCACAAGTATGGAGGTATGCCCACAGCCCAGTATTGGAACGTTTATGGGTTGAGATGATGTTTATGAAAGATACTATTAAGTATCCACTACTCATATAAGGGAAACATTTTAAAAATATCATTCTTCATATCCCATAACATAAAACACTGGTATTACATTGGTGTCGGCACTACACTAATAATGCTCCTGATAATGCAAGCATCCATAGGGACTGCTTACGATCAAGCGATGCCTGTTTATCACCGTAGTGATAGAAAAAATATCAGTGTAATAATAATAATAAAGCCTTTTTATTCCACATCAAATATTTTACATTTCAAATGTTTGTTAGTATTGTTAGTACATTCGACTTATGAATCTAGTGTTAGTATGTTTAGCTAAGTTTTGGGATGTGGATCCCTGTTTGGGTCAAAGGCCTCCTCCTTCTCCTTCCATAATTTTCTATTTTTAGCTAGGGTCATCCAGTCTTGCCCTGCTTTCGCCACGATATCATCAGCCCACCGTCTAGCTGGTCTGCCGACATTTTTTTCCCTCAGTCCTTTCCAATGAGTCGTTCTTATGGTCCATCTATTATCTGTGTACACTGACATACACAGATAAAAAAAATCAGTAAACAAGTTTAATGCAATCTACTTTATCTTCCAATGACTGTACCATAACGTCTATGTAGCCATTTATTTTTCGATCTTATTTGAATCTCGGACTAGACAACTTTGAAGGTAGGTAGGTATGATAAAGTTGATATCATATGGATTATTTTTTTACAACTCCCGCAACACAGGGATTGTTCCCTAGTAATAAGCCCTGTGTCACGGGAGAACTACAACAAACACTATTTAAAAAGCATATTACACCCAAACTCGGATCAATTACTTGCGGATCACACAATTTTTGTCTCCTATTTTTATAGGATTAGAACCACGACAAATTTAAAAGAATGAATATAAATTATACATAATTAATGCATTATTTTACTTAGCCGCCTATCTAGTAGCCATACCTACCTAGGTATCAGCTGACAGCTAGATATCCTTGCAATGTTATTGTGATCAAACATAATCATGTGGCCACTGAAGAGTAACGTATCGTGACGGACAAACCCATTACTTACTTGTGTACCTACTTATACAATAGAACAACGTTTCATTAATGGAAAGAAAAAGTGACATTTGAATGAAACTAGGTCATTGTATTTTCGGTTATTTGCGACGAAAATTATGTAGAACAAGAAAGTAAGAATAGTTAGAACTAAGTGAAAATAAATGACAATATTTTTTTCCATTAACGAAATCAATAAGCCTAAAGACAAGGGAGTCCTTTTCAAGGATTCGAAAATATAATACACTTAGGTACTTATTTACTGGGTAGATATTTGTACCTACTTATATATTTTAGAGGTCGACAACTTTCAATAGGATATTAAAAGGTATTCTTATTGATCAATTTATTTTTAAATGTATTTATATAAAGTCAAGTAACTTTTTTATTTGATTTAAGTATTTTTAGGCTATAATCGAAACAACCAATTGTGTATACAATATTTTATGATAAAAATTACAGCGCCATCTATCTCTTACACTATCACTTTCATAACGAATTGCTTGGAGTGCTAGTTCTAATTGAAATGAAAAGATGGCGCTTAAAGACAGTATTAGTTCATTACATATTCTACAGATGGCGCTACTCGATTGTTATTCTAAAATAAATAAAATTATACATACCCTTATTATAGTAAGAAAGAAGCATAATTTAGTACCAAATTTTAAATTAATAATTGATAACTAATGTTTAAAAAAGTTTTTAGCAATGTTCATAATAATGTAGAACTATGAGAGATATTAATTAGACTGGGAGGTAAACAATATTACGCTACCATTGTTGTAGACAGAGATACCATTACATTTGATAATAATCTAATTATGAAGTTAACAATAGTGAAATTATATGACAAAGTTTTTTTTTCATTTTTACGCCCACAATACTTAATAATTTGTTAAGTTAAAGTCGATCGTTGGCTTCAATAGTAAGAAATAAGAATGGTTGATACTGAAAATAACTTTAAGCAAACAACCGTCTTTCTTACTGTAATATCATTGAAACAGAACAATATTGAAATAAATTGGTTCATTAGTTAGCCTGAGTCTGTTTCTTTGATCATGATAGTTTCTCGTAAATGTTTTACGTGCATGATTTAATATTTGATAGGCTTTTAAAGTAGTAAAAATTACGCTGATTTTCAACTGGTAGGAGTCCGTTTTAGCGTCATCGTCGCACGCGTTGATATGTAAATAGTTTACGTAGGGATTCCTATTATTAAAAAATGAAATAAAGCCCATGTTAGGTACTCAGTGAAAATGTACCTAGATTTATAAAAAATATTCCGAAAATCGGTTAAGTTACAAGTTTTTGAATTTACTCATTACAAACCATTAAATATTTTCTTTTTATAACTATGGTTTAGATAAAGTTACTTTTATATAGGTACTTCTTCATCTTAATACTTTTTAAAGTTAGTAAACTTGTATAAACCTAACTTTGCTGATATACAGGCCTGCGACTAACGACGTTATCAAAGCGAAAATAATTATATTACAAATTCTGTCAAGTTTAAGGGCAAATTTTTCCTCCAAAGGATTTAAAATTCATTAAAACCATTTCATTACTTAAATTAGCACCGCTTGATAAGATATATGAGTCGCTACATCAAGTAGATGTAGTACGCTAAATAAATTATAATCAAGAACCATCCATCTTTCTGGTTCTTTAGGACCAAAAACGCGTTGGCCGTGTAAAATCGACTGTCTACCTCTGCTCCGGTGGATCTTGTTTCAATTTTTTATTCTCGTTGAAGATGTATCAGACGCATTATCCTGGAGGTTTGGTATCGAGGGGAGAGGGGGGAAGGCACGCTGCGCCCGTGCGCGTGCGCATAACTCGAGCGTGACGTCACACGAGGGCCCGGTAAAAAAACGCCGTGAACCCGGCCGTCAAGGTCTCCGAGGCTCCTGCATTTACATGTTATTATACCTACATTATAATATGATTTGCTCACGGTTGGTCCAAGGGCATAGGTGCATTGCATGTCTATAAAATACCTATCTACATTTGCATATGAGCATTAGGTGTCTACTAAATTTAAACTAAAAATATTTGAAATAGGCTCCGAAAATTTGTATTGAAAATATAATTACATTCTTTAAAATAATTATTTTTATAGATTACCTAGTAGCAGTCCACCTCGACTTGAGCCGGTTTAAAAAAAATGCGTGTTAAGGAATTGAATTTCCAAAAATCTTTTCTTGGTACTTACGTCATTTAAGGAACCTTTATGCAAAATTTCATGCGTTGATGAATCAGTGAGTCAGTCAAGATAAGTAATTATAATTGTATAGATTTTATTTAAAGTAATAGTTCTGTTTGAGGACAGAACTTGCAACTCACGAAGGTAATTGGTAACCTGCCAATGTATCAAACGTGAAGTCATCGTCTAACTCCGTGGTTTGTATTATAAAAGTCGCTTCTAATATGCTTGAAGAAAAATATGAGCAATGTCCGTTACCGGTTGGCGAAGATCAATTTCCTTATATCACGACTATAAACAGTTAGAAGCCCTATATAGATCAGTATCAGTCAATTTCGATATAGACACGATAGTAATATAGAAATAATGCACGTTTTCATTATCGGCCGTTAGATAAATGATGCTGAGATTGAAAAGCTCACGTACCTTGTGATTTTTTACCTGCAGATTTAAAAGTGATTTTATAAGCTCAAAGCTTCTGTTTATTATCTGTTACATCAGCAACGAATAGATTGATTTAGATTCAACTTTTTGAATGTAATAGAGTGTTATTTTTAGCAGCTTTTAAACTTTCGCGTTGCATGATATACATTTATGCGTTATTTACCTTTAGATTGCTTGTTGATTCGACTAGGTCACACTGACCGTGGCTATGGTTACAAGCTATCGTTTTTTTCTGAATTATTAAGCAAATATAGAATACGTTATAAAAACGATGTAAGTTTATGCTTAAATATGTTTTAATTTTTTTTTATCTCCGTTTTCCTGGTTCTGAGATTCGCTACTAGGTACTTCATGGAAGCTGTCCAAAACCTGGTTTAGACAACACGCAACAGCAACATCTAATATATTATTTGCCTCTTTTGGTACTGTTATAAACAAATTTGATTGACACACAAAGCAACAACGTAAATATTCCTACTAAAAAAAACTTACAAACATGCGAAAGAGTTCTAAGAAATCCAATTACTGGAATAATGTTTTATAAGTCAGTTAATATATGTTATCAATCTTGAATTTCAATGTTCAACTCTCGGTATAACCGTGAGTCATACTCAAAATATGCAACGGCTCTAAACTTAATTGTTTCTTGTTTGCAGGTGACAGTATGGGGAAACAGCACAGTCGCGGAGATAGCTTGTGAACCACTGAATGAAATTGGAGCAGTGGTAGTTGGAACTCCGTCTGCACCAATATCTGCTCCGTTATCTGTAGCTATGGGAGACTCTCTTCCTTTACCAGATTCGTTTCCTATACCGCCCTCTGCTCCACCCGTCGCTTTATTATTCCTTGGAGGATCCAAAGCTCCCGTGGAGCCTAGAGCTTCAACAGCAGTATTGGAAGGAGAGGTTCTTGTTGTGGAATATCAACCGCCGCAATGGGATGGAAGAGATTTAGAAACATTCATCGCTTGGGAGAAAATTTATGGTTAGTATCATTTAAAAATAGCTACTAGTTCTCTTATAAGGTTATCTCATTTATGCCAGTCTATAGTTTTTTTGTCTCATTTACAATGTTTTTTGTCTATCTTTCGCATTGTATAAATTAACTATTAGGTAGTTTTGGGGTGTGGGGAAAACCATTGAAGACTTTTAAACCAAAAAAACAGTTATAATATGTGTAGTTCTATTCATAACATGTTTAAATCTTTTATATTATGCTTCAAATAATTTATTGAACTCCAACTTTCTTTAAAGAGGCTTCTTCGCATTACATCAATGTATGAAGTACGTTCATTCAGTATTCCGCTGGCAGACACAGCGATGTTTGTAGAAAGCGGTTTGGCAATAAGACGTACATACGCATGCTATTGTCCGGTAATCTTTCCTAGAAGGCGCTTTATGCATTACGTATGCAGCTGCCGTGACTGCTTGTGAGCGTACTCCACGCATTAACCGATTAGAGTCGTGATACTTGCTATTATATTTCTTAATCTGTACCATTGACAAGATGTTTTACCGCGTACGTTTTTATATTTAGCATGACCCGCTTGATGGTGAGCATTACCGTAACTTATGGGCGCTCGCAATTGATCAATATTTGATTGTTTGCAACCCAACAATTTTAACACAAGAATTTGTGAGCTATTTCTGGGAATCGAAAATGATTCTTTAAAACGCATTTCTAAATTATTTAGTACTAACTTAGTACAACTGCACCACTGTCTGTAGTAAATAAGCGGTGGTTTATACATTATGGTTTTTCGTATTTCTACCAAATTATGAACAATGTTTAAGTTTTATTGCTTACATCCTCTGCATAATAATATGTATGTTGAAGTCAAGTTTTAGGTCATTCTAAAGATGAACTTTAAATGCAAGGTGAATCATCTTATCAATGTGCATCGTGACCTTACTAACACCCACGTACATTTTTGTAACGTACATATTATGCAGATTTTTCAAGTAACACGGTCAATAACCGTCAATTATATCAAACTGGTGCATATGAACGTAATACAATTTGCATGACAAAAACTTTCTCTTTTATTACAGCTTCAACCCTATTTTCGGCGGTCGAGTTATATGGCAAGCCATTGCTACGTGCTGCAGTCATCACCAAAGAAGAATACCATCTTCTATTTTACTACTTAGAATCTGTATCCGAAGCTAGTGGAGCTCTCACAGAACGCATGAGAAAATACATAGATTCAGGTTTACTGATTGCTGAATGTAAGTGTGATGAGGATGAAGGAAACGAATCAGAAAAATCAGTCATAGATGAAGAACAAAAAAGTAGCTTACTGACTGAACTTATCCAAGAAGGAGTGCTCACTCAACACGATGTTGATGCGTCATCTGTGATAACCAGTTCGGAATTTAACGATTCGAATGCAACTGACAATCGTAAAATAGATGACGATAACCGTTCCAGTGCTTCCTCCGTCAGTCTTCGCAAAGTGATTGTCGACATTCCAATAGATTGCGATGAATCAGTGCCTGATAATTCGATCATAGAGTCGAACGATAATGTGACGACTGTAACTATTAGAAGCGGCGGCCAATGTTGCGTCGACCACAGGATATCGGCTGATGTAACCGATAACGTGTGGGCTAATGTTCGGTGGGATTTCTTAAACCCAACGGATTATGGTTATGATCAAATTAGAAGTGTAAAAAGAAGTCGTTCAGAATCAGCTATCACTCCTGTATCTCAAAGAAAAAACGACGATTTATATGAAAGACTTCATGAAAATGAAGTAGAAGCTGAATCTTGCGGGAGTATCACCCCCTACGAATCAATCGAAGATTTATATGATTGCATAAAGAATGCTCAGTATAGTAGTGCAGCCGCTGAGGAGTCCTCGCCGTCGACCGAGAGTCAATCGGAGCCTCAATATCCGGACTACTATGAAAAGTCGAGCACAGCCCGTCAGAGTTCCGCAAGTAGCGAAAAAAGCGGAGCCTCATCCGCGTTTCCGTTTTCGAAATGTGGTTCGAGCGAGTGTACGGATGCGTTTACGTCGTGTGAGTCAACTAGTGGAATAAGTACTTTCGCAACCAAAAGTATCCCGGAGTCCCTGAAGTGCAGGGAGTTGCCTCTACCGCCAGTGGAAGGAGATTCAAGTGAAAGCGCGATTCTTTTAAAACAATTGTTTAACGGTGAACTGATGGACGCTTACGGAGAGTATTTATCTGCATATCCTTATGCACGTGAGTTGCTGCGGCGAAAAATTCGCCGAGACGAGCACTTCTCAGCCCTCGCAGATATACGTCGAGGAGCAGCCAAGTACACCATCGGCGACTACTTGGAATTACCGGTAAGTACATTAAGTATAAGCGCTATCAACGGTATTACATACAATTGACTTAATGCCTGCACGTATTGTAGAGTGACATGTATTACGAAAGTCAGTAGGATAAATGTTTCTTCATTGCACTTGACCTTACTGAGAGTTCGTTCAGAGCAAGGGTGTGGAATGTAATGAACATGTCTAATTGGTGTCATTATATTTAATCGGTGAAGAAAATGAGAACAATGCGTGGTTGGAGGTAGATTGATTTAGATCGAGAGGTTTAATCGCGAGCGAATGCGACAATGATCCGTACGACACGCGCGCTCGCGCAGACCATTCAATGCTAATGGGCCGGAAGAGTGCGCACGTGTAGCTCTCTCTCCTGATTATAACACACATTGTTTCCCTCATCACTCGATGCCGCTACAATTTCAGTCTCAAATTACATGAGCATTACAGTCACTTTGTAAAGTACCGATAGTACTTTACAAAGTGACAATATGAATATCGAAGTAGCCTGTTCATGTGTATTATGTGCGAGATCCGTTATCAATAGATATAATAAATCTTTAAGCAAGTTTTGATTTCGAAATAAATAGATTTAAATTTAAAAAAAACATGCGGGGTAGTTTTGGGGACTGCCAATAGTGAGTGAAAGTGAAAACTAAGTAACTTGTGAATGGTGTCGTCGAGCTATTTCATTATTATTTTTTAATATGGAAACTTTCGGTAACGATGACGCGAGTTACATGATCTTTGTTCATCCAAAAAGTGCTCAACGCGCCTAAAGATTTCTTCACTTCATAAAGATAATTTGAACGACGTTTGTATTGCAACGTCAATAAAGTGTAACGTCAATGCAACTGTCGAAATTGCCTCTTTATAGTGGTGCTTGTTTAACGTTTTGTTTCGGTACTTTAACAAAATTCATTTTAGGATATTTAAAGTATCTTCTGAATAAATAAATTGAACAAAATCCTTCTTAAGTTGTTGTTACTACTTTACTCTCGTATGTATGTGTAAAATGTATTCGTGATTCTGATTCTATCGACGTGGCTCGCACATTCAATGATAGTTACAAAATGCTTAAGCCTAGGGTTGTCTCTAATATTTTTATTTTTTGATCCGATAAAATTCTTGTAGGAAACTTACATTTAGGAGTAACTGCCATCAAATTCATTTACCTAGTCAATATTTTTGATGAGTTATTTATTTTAGTCAGATTAAGGTTGCCGTAACTATTATTTAAAAACGAATACGAAGATTATAGATATTTTAATATTATAATTTTTATTTAATTTTATTTTATTCTTTATACCGAATTGAATTTATTTTAATTATCTTGGCTTTTTACACGTATTGGTACTAACGGTGAGTGTAAAGAATAAATAAATTAATCGAATTAATGATTTAGGGTGTAAGGTTTAGAAGGTTTTTTTAATGATTATAGATAGATAGAATATTGTTTATTGTACACCAAGCAAAAATACAACAGTATAAAATAAGAGTTTGATGTAATAGTTAGCTGTACAATGGGCGGTCTTATAACTAAAAGCGATCTCTTCCAGACAACCTTTGGATGGATTTTGAAGAGTAAGGTAAGGTAGTTTGATTTAATTATAATATCATGAGACCACTCAAACACAAACTATACTGACTCTTGGCAAACATAGATACTTATTACCTGAACAACAAGGAAAGGGTTATGTTTTTTTATTCTTAAATACTTATTTACATATTATAAATTATAGACAAATTAAAAGTACCCAGAATCGACGTTCATGCATGAAGAGGTTTTTATGCATGAACGAAGCGAAAGAAGTATGTCTGAATCGAAGCAATTGGCGTACCATAGAGTCTGTGTACCCCAATAGGAGACAGGCGTGATGATTATTATGACTTAAAATACACAAGAATTAGTCCTGTGTCGAAAGAGAAAACCTATAACCAAGCAGGGCCATTAACCACTAGACCAGTCAAAATAAATAAGTTTACTATTAAAATGCATCCTTAAATAAGGTGATAATACTTATTTTTTTCTTACTACTTGGGTGGCAAACAAGTATACGGCCCGCCTGATGTTAAGCAGTTACCGTAGCCTAAGGACGCTTGCAATACCAGAAATATAACTTTTATGTTGCCGACCATATTTTTGCCAAAGCTTTAAGATGAAGTAACCCTGGGATGAGAAAACATTTATTTCAAAACGCATCCCTAAATGAGCGCTGGAAACCTGTACTCACACACATAAACACAACTACACCGCTGTGTGTAGTTATTTGGCTGTGATCTTCTGTAAAGTGGAGGATCTTCCCCAGTGTGGCTTGCTCACTAGTTTTGTGCCCTATCTCTCCTTTAGTACCAATGTGTAGTTAGTTTCATCTTAGCACTTACACTGTTATCGCTTCAACATACGATAAACGTTAGTTTACGAGCTTGTTTTCAATTAAACTTACAGAATAGTCTATAACACACAGTAATACAACGATTTACTAATTACTATTTTATACTAGTATTATTTATTATTAGCCATTACTGTTCCACAGCAGGGCAAAGGCCTCCCTTTCATTCTTCCATTGGTCACGGTCGAGACCTCTCACTTGCCAGTCAGCACGGTAGGAGTCAAGCTCATCCCGCCATCTTTTCCTGGGCCTGCCGCGCCGTTAATTGATGTTCTGTGGCAGCCATCTGGTTGTGGTCTTTGCCCACAGATCGTCAGACATACGGCAGATATATCCGGCCCAGTTCCACTTCAGGCTAGCGGCTTTTCGTCCAACGTCAGCGATTTGTGTTTTTGAGCGCAGCTCTGAGTTTCGTACACGGTCCAAAAGACGGACTTCCAGAATACTGCGCTCCATGGCTCGCTGTCATACCCCGAGTCTAGCCTTTTTTTGAACAGTCAGAGACCAAGTCTGAGCACCATAGGTGAGGATGATGAGAATGCATGTGTCCATGAGTTTTTCTTCAGGGTGAGAGGAAGTTTGCCTTCATATGCTCTTTCATCGACCAAAAGCCCCTCCAGGCGTTTTCGATGCGCGTGGTGATTTCATGGTCCTGTCGCATTTGGAAGGAGACAATTTATCATACTAGTATAGGTTTTAATATACTGCTTAGGTGGTAAACAAGCATACTGCTAGACTAATGTTAAGTTACTATAGCCTATAGAGACGGTTGCAATACTGGAGTTAACTTATTGAATACCAAATTTTATGCGGAGTTTCTTTGTATTGGTTACGTTTTTGTATACTACTTAGGTGGCATACAAGCATACGGCCCGCCAGATGTTAAGCCGTTACCGTAGCCTATGGACGCTTGCAATACTAGAGGTATCACTTGTGTGTTGCCGACCCATTTTTTACACCAGGGCTTTAAGATGGACTATCCCAGGGATAGGAAAATACGTATCGATAGTCTAGAAGACAAATGTGCTAATTAAATTTTTTTGATAATATAATATTTTAATGCAAAATGTATTAAATAAGCATGCACATACATTTTCCATTAAAATATTAAATTATCAAAAATTTAAACTACTATTTCATAATTTTGATTTTTATTTCGATTCAAATCAAAAACTACTTGACCGATTTAAAAAATTCTTTCACCATTAGAAAGTTACATTATCAGCGGGTAACTTTGGCTATATTTCATTAAAAAAAATACGGGATCCCTACGAAAATTAAATAAATGACCACCCATGCGATAGGATTACATGGATGTGTGTGAATTGTGCCAATATATTATTTACTTCTCCTTCTTATACGGAAAATCGTTTGTCTTAACTGACGAACAATGAACAGCCCAAACATCTGAGTCTAGAAAGCAAATTTGGAACATAGGTATATCCTACTAATATTATAAATGCGAAAGTTTGTAAGAACGGATGGATGGATGGATGTTTGTTACTCTTTCACATAAAAACTACAGAACGGATCTGGATGAAATTTAGCACAGAGATAGATTATGGTCTTGAATAACACATAGGCGATACTTTTTACGAAAGAAATCCGCTAAGAAACGAATTCTGGAAATATAAAAATAGTTGCCGGGAGAAATGGAGGCGGACCACTAGTATATTATAATGCAGTGAATAATTTCTTCTCTAACAATACAGCGAGATATCAAATTCAATAAGATTACGTGATCTCAGTTCGTAGACGGTCAAGTGCATTAATTTGTAAACGCTAGTGTGGGCGGGTTGTAAGGTTAGTCTGCATTCAACGACCAACAATCATTATTGTAACTGTCTAGAGCATTTATAACTGTTTATGTGTTATGCTATTACAAAATATATTCGTTATTATTAAAGTACTAACCTAGCACATAATATAGTAGCAGGCCGCGGGTTAAACATTTTTTAATCGACTTCCAAAAATAAGAAAGTTCTATATTCGTCTGTATGTCAATTTGTTTTGTTTAAGAGGTGATCCCATATTATTTTTATTGGTATTGGACTTTGAAATCCGGAGATACACCAAGAAACTCCACAGAATCAAATAAATACTGTTGCTATTAAAAAAAAGAAATACTAATGCTATATAAATATTAGGGGACAGGATGAACATAGTATAACTAGATACTATATTCATCATGTGATTTAATATTCAGCTTGGCACCGACTTCAATCTGTATTCAGTTATTTTTCGCTTTTTGATGTCGGTTTAATTTTTTTTCTAAAAAAACCTTATTTCACGTTAAGGAAGGTTTCTTCTTCAGCAATGTTTTAGTTTCCTAGACTTAGTGGTTTTGGCTGTGCATCTTCAGTGTGTATCTTCAGTCAGGACAAACCATTGTAATTGCATGTTTAAGCGGCCAGTCATATGGGGGTTCTCCTATACGGATATAGGAGAACCCCCATATGTCTATACATATGGGGGAAAGGCCTCTTTTTAAATTTCCACTCAACCTATGTTGAGAGGCAATTTAAAAAGAGGCCTTTCCCATGCAGTGGTCCAAAACAACTTAAGCTTCTATAAAATCGAATAAGCTCATAATGATCATTTTATAGACTCTGGTGTTAATAAAGCTATGCCTTATAGTTTTGCCTGTACTAAAGATAGGAGGATAATATTTTAATTTAACCATAGAAGGACATCGTAATCTTCTTTAATTTATATTCTGTTATATAAAAGCTATTTTCTAAATAAATATATCCTTGCGAATATTATCTGGAGTTCCTTATTTGAATCGCAGTAAAATGCTAATGCAGCGATAGCAAATTGTACCGACCTGTTTTATCTAAGAGCATTGATGAACATAAGCCTTCCTTAGCAAAACTACTTGGTTGTTCGGATTAAGTAGAAGGTATAACAAACTTCAAGCAATTTGTGTGAAGCCTCTGGCGTGTATATATTAATTACAATACTTTATTCAAAAAAGAGATGTTAATAATTTTACGAAGTAATTTACAGATTAGTTAACAAACGAATATTTTTTGTGGATTTTAACTTCTTTAGTTTTTGTTGTTAATTTGTATAAGAGACTACCTACTCCCGGACTAGGGAACAAGCCCTGTGTCGCGGGGGACTTTCCAAACATACAATTAACGAACACAACACGCCGCGCAGTAGTAAATGGCGATAAATTTATAAAACTGAATAAATAAGTATACATTAAAATATATACATATATACAAAACGAAAAGACAACTAAAATAAGTAGGTACCTCAGTACAAATACTGCTGTCTACTTAAAAAAATACCAATTTTAAAAGGTGTAAATAGTTTTATAATCATAGTTGCGGCATCAGAATCGTCAAGTTGGTATCTAAAGTGTGAACATGGAGCTACGCGCGTCGTGCTCGGAATGCTAAACGATTCGGTGTGAGCTTTCAAATCTAGATAGACATTAGATACCGCTATAGGGCTGTAATGTGCTGTGAAGCGGTAGCGCCAGCGAGCGATGCTTACCTACTGATTATTTTTTGCTCGTTGACAGCCTTAGTGGCCTTTAAGTACGACTGCTGCTCAGGAGGTTTCCGATTTGATTCTCGGGTCATGCTAAAAATAGATTCTTAATTCCTTATTCTACACACATACACACACAACGTTCCATTCGCGTCACGTTAGCAATAAAAATCAAATACATTTGACAAAATACTCTTCTTCAAAAGTAAAATGCAATTGATACGGTCATTCAAAACTACTTTTGGTCAAGAGCATGCAGTAGTGAAGTCATACATTCTTCTTCTTTTTATTGTTTGGTTAGTAGCCAACCTGGTGTAAAATTTTTTTATTATTATTATCCGACTTTTAACGTGCCCTACGAAACACGGAGATTTCACTCATCATCACTCAGATGGAATCCTACTATGCGATCATCCTTCGTATATATTCTTTGTAAAAGAAACAGGCTAGCCCTCTAGAGACAAGAGGCATAAACGGTATTCGAATCGAATAGAATTGAAAGAAAATGTATGGGATTTGATGTACAGTGAACATGCACTCGCCTCATGAACCGAGTCTTATACTGACTGTAATAATATTAAATAAGCTACAACGTCCAGCAGTATATGCCACGCCTGCCGCTGGTCTCGAAGGCTACGGCCTAACATTCCGTCTCTATACCTAGCTATGTACATACCATCTAAGATCGCGCTGATTACCTACCTTAAGACTTGCAAACTAGTCGTATTGAGGACATTAGGATATCTTGAATATACATCGCTGTAAACTTTTTAATTCGTGTCAATGACATTTTTATTCCTCGCCTACTGGTTTTAGATTATTATCTTTGCTTATCAACAATGCATTTTGCTGATAGGTAGAATTAAATACATTTATGATTATAATTTATAAATAGATATTTAGATTGCTGTAGGTAATGACAGATAATTTATGTTATCTTATAAATCCTGTCAGTCAATCTTATTTTAAAATAGGCTCCTTTCTTTGTTTTAATTATGAATAACTGGCTCCAGCCTGCGGATTCGCTTGCTTACTATGTCGATAAAAAGTCCATAATGAGTCCTATAGTACTAAGTGATAGTGTAGCTTTCTATAAGTGTTTTTTTTTTTAGAATAGGATCTGTAGTTTAAAAAATTACCTCCAACATCTAAACTTACATACTTTACTTCTTACGTTTTTATCCTAATTATTAATTTCTTTAAAAGTTCAACTATTAGTTGATTTAGCCATGAATAAGGGAACAAATAGATACAGTTAATTTAGCTTTAAAATATTTTTTTGCGGATAAGACACAGGTGATGACCGCCTTGGTGGTCCAGTGGCCGCAGCATGCGCCTACTGTGCACGAGGTTGTGGGTTCGATTCCCACACAGGACAAAACTTTGTGTTACGCATAAAGAGTTATTCTGAGTCTGGGTGTAATTTGTGCCCGTTGATTGTATGTTTGTAAAGTCCCCGGTGAAACAGAGCTTGGTCTTTAGTGCGGGAGTTGTTTTTCTAAGGAGAAAAATAAGGAGAAAACAGGTACACCATTGTGTGGAATTATATGACTGTTGTCTTCTGCAAGAACCTCCTTCCCTAGTCATGCTTGCTCACCTAATATGGTGCCCTACCTTAATTTATTTATTTAAAATGCCATAATTACGTAACCAATGCAAAGAAAATATCCATTTAATTAGGTATTCAATGCGTTAGTCAATATTTTATCTGGACAATAAAGCTCAAGGTAAGTTGCCGCGTTAAACACTTTAGAGATTTGTTTTTGAAATCGTTTAGTACGTCCGGAGAGGACGTTCCATACATACCTAACAACTCAAGAATCGAAGCAACATTTTTGCAAGCTTAATGTATCTTAATACAATGAAATAAAGACTAATTTTGAATAGATGTAAAAATCTTAAAATAGTTTCAAATGATGAGTAGAATCACAATGATCATTGATCAGCGACGATCTTCTTTTTTCACAAATATATTTTAGGAAAAGCCGGAATTGTAGTGAAATCTCATTGAATGAAGAAAGTTGGAATATTTTCTGTAATTCCCTTTGTTTCCGACAATCAACAGTCGGAAGACCAACACCTTATTTAAGAATAAAACAAAAAAAATTGTTTTAATAATTTCGTAAAACAAATAAATGACTGCCGTCTTAGTCCCGCGGTATAATTTTCGATTCGGATTCTTTATCCAGCCCCTCCAGACAAGTGGCATTACGTAAGTTTACGATATAGTATCTTAAAATTCAAATTCCATACATTTTCTTTCTATTCTTTTCGATTTGACTACCGTTTATGTGAGTTATCTACAGGGTCAGTTCAAGTGTTATTGGATTGTCTGTTAAAAAAACAAAAAATATGAAATAAAATGTGTTTTTTTGATGTACCTTTGTATGATGTTCATACTATATTTTGCTGTTTTCTAATTATTCCAAAAGTAGTCACTAACGACTCTTTAAGTACATGCCAATTAGCACGATCCTCGCATCCAGCTCTTCAAGATATTTTGTGTCCAGCAGTAGACTGCGATAGGCAGATGATAATGACGATAGACTGTCTAAGTTTTATATCGAATAAATATCGCTCTATCTCGCTAAAAGACGAGTAACAAACAGCATGGCAGAACAAGATATTTTGCAAGTAAATAACTCGCGCATATTTATGAACTACATATTAGTCATGCGATCAACGTATTAGAAGAAGGAATGTTTATAGGTCTATTATTTCTCCCAAGTCTACGCATAATCTAAACCTGTTTTGAGATATCAAAATAGGTATAATGCTGTCTATCCGTTTGTTGAAATACTCGTCCCTGATAGCATTAGGCGTTATTATAAAAAAGACGTGTAGCACTCGGGGACTGCCGCGGTAAAGCTATTGCATATTTTTTAGTATGATTTTTTTATCGAAACAAATAAAAAAATACTTTACAGAATTATTTAAATCATTTTATTTTATTCTCAATGATTCATAAAAATATATAAGTACTTGTAATAATTCCTTAAGACTGCTTATACTATAATCTTTTTCACATTAATATTCTCTTAGATCAAAACCTCCTTACACAAATTTGACATATTATTATTGGCCGTTTACAGAATTCGTCATTAAAAAAAGTATCACCACTGTGCCGGTCGGAGTATATATGTATATAGCTTAAAAATAAAAACGGATAATGCTATGCGTTATTATTACGCTATCGACAACGCGTTATTGCATCGTTATCGTTATCCTGTTGTCAATAACAGTTATCAAACAATTAATACGTAGTCCTCGTTTTTTTTGCTGCGTTGAGATGGCGCTGTATGTATAGGTATAGGTAGGTTTTACACATTAGTTTTTTATTTATAACAATAAAGAATATTTAAAATATTGTAGTCTTTATAACCCCATAAAGCCAAAATAGTACTTAATTCTATACTAATATTATGAAGAGGTAAAGTTTGTCTGTGGGGTAATCTGTATTAGGATATTTTTATCGAAATATGGAACAAGCGAAGCCCGAAAACGAGTGGATGTTATCTTTCCTTCATTTGCTTTATTTATATTATTGTTATTTTTAAATGGAAAATGAAGTATAATATTACGATTTTATTTGTTACCTAATTGTCAGTTGTCACAACGACAACGATAACAGTTTGTAGTAACAGCTATTTAAAAATAAAATATCGCTATGTGGTCGTTATTGTCACCACTAGTCCCTGAGCTCAGATAACCATTTGTGGACTGATTTGCTAGGCGAGGCGGCGACATGCCTAACCTAAAAATATGCTAATCCATTACTTGATTTAGTAGACGAATACATTTACACAATCAGACTTCAAGTAGACGTATTTCAACACATACTCTCTTTCGTAACAGTGTATTTGAATTTACAAGAAGATCTGCATAAGCGTATTAAAAATGTTAGAAGTGATAGATTGTTGTTCGCATTGAAGTATCATCTTAAATTCATATAACTTGCGTAAGAAATACTTAGTAGTAAGTATATCTATAATTATGAAACGAGTTTATAAATATTTTGCTATATATTCCTTAGGTAATAATAAGTTATCAATTGCAGTAGCAGTATGGTCCTTAATTGTCTGGTTATTCTGTTCATTTGCTCAAATAACACGACACAATTTATTTTAGATATTTTTTTCATATACAAAATTTTTACTACGTAGGTGGTAGAAGCATCATATACCTAGGCCAAATGGCACACGGTCTAATGTGGGTTGAAAGAAAGAAAGAAAAGTGTTTTTTTACAAACGTACAAAAAGGTACAAAGTACGTATTACAATATAATATTATGTAGGTGTAACAAATAATCAAAAATGTATAGTATAAGGTTCAAATCGTAACTTGATCTAGTTGTGTGGATCAGACATGCCTTTAGAATTTCTTTTTAGACATGTCGATTTCCTCACGATGTTTTTCTTTTACCTTTACTAGATAGTAAAAGCATTTTTTGACATAAGAGCATTTTTTGAAAAAAAACCCAATCGAATTAGAGACCTACACGACATTAGGACTCACTACAACTGCTCTGTTAAGGCAATCAATGAGTCAAAGTTAACACTGCTACTTACCTACTGAAGCATTTATTTCCTCTTCACTCAACATTTAAATATTCTTAGAATTCTCACTAAACAAAAGTCCTGACTTTTTGTTACTTCTTTTATCACATTCTAATCTGGCGTCGAAATGGTTAGTAAAAAACCCAGTCCTGTAAGGCAATAAAATTTAGATTATCAATGGCGCCAATGCTTGCTGTTTCACAATTCATTTATGCCATTTATCTAAGAGTTTTATCGTTAGATATGCTACGATTGCAATATGACCCTTATTTATATACAGTTAAAGCTGTAAGGTTGCATATCAATGTGCATATAGGTACATTTGAAAACTATCTCGCGGAATTCAATTTGAATTTTTATAGTGACATGTGAAAACTATAAACTTTGCAGACAAGGCATCCTTTAGTAAGCTCTGCAATACTCTGCATAGTAACATATTTTATAGTGCCTGGAATATTTGTATAAGATTCTGTGTGTCTGTGTGTTTGAGGCTTCTTGCCGCAGCTTCACCAACGTAGTTGTCGGTTTTTTAAATAACATTGACATTTTTATTGAAATCATTGTTCGCCCAAATTTCGGCTGGAGTTTTATCTTTGTAATATCCTCCTTATAAAATGTAGGTATTAAATTTCACTGCGCGTAATGCGCTTAAAAAGGGTAAAAAAGTTTTTTCTTCGAATTAATAGATATATAGATGAACTGTTCTGTAGTTTTGGCAACAAACATCCTCACAAACTTTCTCATTTATTATTTTCCTTTTTATATGCTCGTTTAACTGATTACGAACCCAGGATGGTTGCTGCACTGAATAGCCCTATACCCAAAGTGACCATTGCTGGGCATAGGCCTCTCTTAATTCACACCACAACACCAAAGTAAGTCTGGTGGCCACGAACCGTTCTACACCTACGGCAGTGCCCTACGTATCGATACAGATGTACAGAAGATGACCTTTACAACACCTCTCAAAACGCTGTTGACATGTTCACATTAGTATGTGAACATGTCAAATAAAAATGGTGTAGGTAATGAAATTTAAAAGAACAATCTACCTGCCGTCGACTTAAGAAAATAAAACATATAGAGAAGTGAATACTTACATATAAATGAATAAATAATGTATTGAATATATGCCTCAATAAGTAATGAAATTTCATGGTAATCTTACATACCAAATGAAGGTATCGTAAACCATAATTATTTATTACACTCAAACCATTTAGCATTTATAATACCTACTGCCATACCATAAACATGCGGTTGGTGTAGGTGTTAAAAGATATCAATTAAAATGCATAATATGTATGTATATTTATTCATATAATTAAGTGTTACTAACTTATTTTTTTCTATTTACGTTAACGTGAAAATTTCCCAATTTCCTGTTGGAAATTAAGTCTAATGAAAGTCTGTGCATAATGTATTTACTCGTATACTTATATAGATATAAAAAAAGTTTTAACCTATATCCTTACTAATATTATAAATGTGAAAGTTAGTAAGAATGGATGGATGGATGGATGAATGGATGTTTGTTACTCTTTCACGTGAAAACTACTGAATGGATCTGGACGAAATTTGGCACAGAGATAGATTATGGTCTAGAATAACACATAGGCTACTTTTTGCAGCGATAACTGACATCCACGCGGGCGGAGCCGCGGGCAACAGCTAGTTCACAATAAAAGATTTGATTTGATTTTAGTCTTGACGTTAATCATCTTCTTTTGTTTGTCAGAAAATTTACCAATGTATGATCGTCATCGAATTTATTGTATAGAATTGCATTTAAGACAAATAAATATAATTTTCTTTACTTTCTAGCAACCCGCTTCGGATTCGCACTAGTGTTTTGGCGATTTTTATAATAAGTGTGTAGGTACATACTCGTATTTATAAAGACACTATTCAATATTTCATAGTCTTTTTGAGGATTTTTGAAAAAAAAAATCATGCATACGTTCAGTATGTGCTGTCAATTATTATGAACACAACAAGATCAGATCACTTGATTTGGCAGATAAAACATCTGCCAAAAATCAAGTGGTCTTCTTTCATACATATAGGTATATAACATTTCATTTTTGTATCATTGAAGATTAGATTTCAAATTTTATGAGAAACATAAAAATTAAACAACCTTTACCTTTTTAGGAGAGACTGGGTATAACATTATTTAGTGCCTTACGTCATATTATAATGTACATAACATAAATAAAAGAACGAGACACACGCCCGCTTGGTGATTGTGATTGCATTAAAGACGTGGACAGACTGACAATAGCATATTTGGCAAAAGCACACTGACATCACGAATACAAATGAAGCTTACACGAGTACCGGTAAATACCATCTTCGTACGAATACACCAAAAACAGTTTGAAATGTGGATCAACCTTATATGGCGAATGAAATAAACATTAACGGTAAAAAAGAGATAATTAACGTAAACAACCCAACCAATGGTTTATTACATAATTGATGCTGTCAGCGTCCGAATGGTTAAATTCGTTAATGGAGCCAGTTTTGTGTTCTCAGTTCTAACCCTGGTAATGGCGAGTGGTGTAACGGTACAATAGTACCACATTTGTTGATTGATGAACTTTTAGTTGGTGATGGTGATGTTTACGACTGCCGCTTTACGCCTCGCATGTGCCGACGACTGATCGTAAGTCATGTCACGTCTAAAAAGCGTATTCACTAAAACTGTTCTATTTTGGACATGACACTTACAAATGTTGTTGAAATTAAATGCCAAATTTAAATATTTTAATGGTACTGGAGGTTGCTCGGCAGTCGGAATCCAAACTTAATTCAAAAATATTTTTCTTGTTACTGATAAAACTCGCCAACAGCCACAACCAAAAAAGAAAATCGGATCGACAGACAGAGAAGAAATAGGTACTCTTGTTTTATCACAAATCTAAAATATTGTTCTCCTTACACAAATAGAAATGCAACAACATAACATTGTATAGATATTTCTTTATTTAGTTCAATTAAAAGTAGGTGCTCTTTGATTACTTTATATGTATGGGAGTCAGACTAGTTTTTGCACATTGTTAATGTATCCTTTGTTGCCAGTAAGTTATTAAACCAAGTATCAATTGCTACTGCATTAGCAGTGGTGCGTGTGGACCGACGACGACGGCCGCCCCTCCCAGTTCTGCTTTCTACACGCGCGATTTCACTGACGGCGTCCGCGCTACCGTCCGCGTCGATGCTCCGACTTGCTTTTTGTATTACCACACGCGATTTTTCACAAAAACTTGAATTTTTCACACATATGTGACATTACACATTAAAACACAAATATTTTACGTAACCACTTGTCCCTTAGTAAAAGCTTTCTTTAGAGAAAGCTTCTTACAAATTTATTTTTACCAAGTGTAAAAATTTTTACTGCATAAATAGTCATTGGCTCATTCTTGAGCAGAAATTCCAAAACAATGAACAACATTTTATCTCTATTTACCCCGACTATGCCCGGTAGTATCAATGTATTAGATAAGGCAATAAATTCTGCGGGCCTCACAATAGGATTCTTCGTACATTTCTTGCGCCAGCGCTTGCACCGCTATCGAGCCCGCCGTCGCCGTCGAGGCTTTCTTTGAGACGCCGTGACTCATATCTGAGTCAGAACTCTGATCATCTGACTAACGCAAAACCATTACTTATTATCTTATTGCTTGTTTTGAAGCTCTTGTAATGATGTAAAAAAGGTTGTCTGTAGTTATACTTCAGAGAACCTTTGAAATGGACATCGTAAACAATATTTTTTTTGTAACTGCATGTTCTTATTGCAAACTTCTTTACCTTGAAGCGCATACATAGCGACCTAAAGTAGGTTATATTTAGGCACGTACGTTCTAGATCCAACGCTGTATAATAAAAACATCAGAAACAATTCTTGTTTATCAATAATGTTCCTCTAAGCTTAAAGGTTTTGAAACAGGTTGTGAGCTTATGAGTCATGTCTTGAAGATAGCTAAGGTTCTTTTAATGTTACTTGTTATGACTGATTGAATAAAACGCATAGGAAATCTTGGATGAAACATTTTAAAGGTTATATTTAAATGAAGCTAGTTTGAGCTACAATGAATTACGTTGTTGGAGTAAACTAAGCGGCGGAAGCTCACATATTCCGGCCGTGTTATGTCCAACATCCGTTCTATTGTGCCCATTCAAACCTATTGCGGAGGTAAATGCACGCGAGCCTCAACCAAATACGGATTGTTTGATTTCAACAGAAACATTATAGATAATCTCACTAATAACCAATGCAAAACTAAGCGATAAAAGTATGGGGATTTGTTAGTTACCACATGTGCCCAGAACTGAAGAAGATTTATGAAGTGTTGGGGAAAAAGATAACTTAGAAAAAAATCTTGCCTTCAAACATCCACATGTTTTTGTGCATACAGCGGGTTTCTTCAAAGTAAATCAAACAATTTGAATACACATAGAATGAAGGACGACGACACACGTGTCCGCAAACATTTTTGTGTTCTGTTTGTACAAAACTAAGGTCTTAATGATCTTTGTTGTTTGTTGATCTTTGGCTTACATTTTACCGATTCTTCTTTGAGGTTACAAACCAAATTTATGTTGTGATACTTCTTTAGAGGCCATTTTTTGGCCAATACTCGTAGCGTAGGCGGTTGATGCGTCAATGACCCGCAAAACTTGCGAATCCGCATTCAGCAGGTAGCACAGCGACTTAGTCCGATTTAAAAAAAAACGATTGGCTCATTGTCTGATAAAATACCATCAAAATTGACACTGTTACAATGGGTTGACTTAAACCTTCGCTTGAGTTAGTTAGACTAGTAGTCTGGAGGGGTTATGTTAACTTAACGAGATGTATACAGTTTTCAAGGAATGTGGAAGCACCAATTAAATTTTTGCTAACTGGGTTATAATCCGAGCAATTCTTGTATTGCTCGTCGGAAGGCTTGTCATTTACAACTAGTTCCGTGACCTCGCTCACGCATTCCCGCGCCTGCACCTAACTGTACTTTCCCGTTGACTTAATGCCGACTTTGGACAGAACCTGATCTTAGGCAAGTGTACATTATAGCGTTGAGATGGCGATCGGCTGTTGCAATTTAATTATATTTTGTGTATGCGAAGCCAAGCGGGCGTTGCGTAGATCCCAACGGAGCAGCCGACGCTGTAGCCTCTGGGCCCGCGTGCCGCGCATTCCATCCGAGTTCCGCCGAGGCCGGCCGAAGCGGCCCGAGCGAGGTGCTGCCCGCGGCCGACTTCACACCGGAGTATGCGCGAGCGCGGCGAGAACGTCTCGTCTGTCTGCACACGATATCTGTCAACAAACTCCTCCGTCGAAAATAGCTAGCAGCTCAACTTTCAAGTGATCCTTTCCAATATTGACTGGTTTATTGTGTAGTGTGAGATCTTAGTGAAGAACTCGTATAGTAAGTTCGGCATTGACTCTGTCGAGGAACCGTGTTATTTTTTCTTTTGGATTGCGTGCAACGCTCGCCGTGAGCTGGAAGCCGCGGACGTGTGTGAGTGACTGTTCCGTCTATCTACATGGAAAGTAGCCCTTGATGAAGCTAGTGCTCCAAACCATCCACAGGATTTTGTGATGTCTTATGATTTACGGTAAATAAATCTCTTATGTGAGAGTGTTATTTTGTGTTAACTCAGCGGGTGACGATTCTATGGCCTCGATATTTACCATAAGCGTATGCCGTTAACTTAAGATTGTTTTTCTTTTATTTACTACTAAATTTCGTATAAATATGTCAAACGGCTTTTAAAATTTAGTCATTACGAATTGTTGATTATCTCTTAACATGCGATCACAGTTGTTTCTTTATGAGCTTCAAATTAAGGTGAGAAAATAATTAATGCTGTCGGCGAAAGAAGACATTAAAATTCCATTTAGCACATATATTATACCTACCTAGGCATATCGTTTGATTATGATGAAGATATTCTGCATATGTAGGCAGTTAAGTACCATAATATAACTTTGTTAGGGAGAAATAAACAGAAACATAACTTTTGGAAGTATTTCACTAGATCTATTTACGACCTTTGACATTTCATTAGCAAATGGCCTTGACAGGCCCATGACATTATTCACCTACCCGCAGTATGTTAAAAATGCAAACACAAGAAGTGGAAAAGCACAATGCATGGCTATGAACTGTCTTGAAGCATTTAAAGTTGAGATTATCCGGACTATAAATACCTAATGTATTTTATTATCCGATAAATTAAAGACTGCTGATTCATAGCTCATTAATGTGATTGTATGAATTCTAAGAAATAGTGCTGCGAGATATAAATCTGAACCTAGTAGGTTCTGTGGAGGCTTAATTGCGCACGTTCATTCAATGATAATAGGTAGGTATGTGTTAGTCAACCACATTGTCTTATGTGACGTGAAGATACCTACTTTGTGATATAGACTAACATCACATCTCCTTCTCCTCTAAAGGGGTAGGTAGAAGTGTATGAGATTTACGTTTAGCCACCATTGTAACCTACCGGCAACAAATCCAGATTTCGTGCTGCTAGTTACTGAAAACTTTGATAACACTGATTGATTGATTTGATAATCTGGGCATCGAACACAGATCGTGCGTTCCATTCCTAAACAGGAAATATCTTGTCTGTGTCTGGGAGTAACTTACCAGTATCTGGCAGTAGGTACCAGTTATCTGGTTTCCATAGTCCAGGCTCTGACTAGTAAGGGATCTAGGAACGGATCTAAAGGCCTTATGTAAGTTTAGTAAAGAGAGATAGGGCACCATGTAAGCGAGCAAGCCCGCTGAGGAAGGATTTTAACCTTACAGAAGACCACAGCCAAATAACTACACACTCACACAGCAGTGTAGTTTCTGTGAGTGAGTACAGGTCTTCAGCGCTCATTTAGGGAAGTATTTTAAAAGAAACGGGTTCCTATTCCAAGAATACTACATATAAAAACCCTGGTGTAAAAAAATGGCAACATGCAAGTGCTACTTCTGGTATTGTAAGCGTCTATAGGCTACGGTAACTGCTTAACATCAGGCGGGCCTAATGCTTGTATGCCATCTAAGTAGTATAAAAAAGAAATCCCTAAATATTATTATTCAACTTCACTATTGCAAGTCAATGCTTGTTTGTTACCGAGGTATAAAAAACTCCAGCTCATCAACATTATAAGTATTATTAGTAAAGTTATTACCAAGAGACAGGTTTTAGCGCGCCAATAATCAGAATTAACGTTTACCAACGGATATATTCAACATAGCGCAGGCACAGTCATGTTTAAAACCGGTAACATAAAGGTAAAAGGTTACTTCAGCAATGCCAATATTACTTCAATGCCTCTTCCATTCTAACTTATGTTATTGCTTAGAGATTTCTTTTAGAAAAGCCCATGTTTAGAATTTTTATGCTCTTGTGCTTTTCGTTTTTTGAAAAAAACCGTTAAAATTGTATGAAATTTGTCTCGCAAAACTAGTAGCATGGTGTGTATAGAACTTTATTTGCTTGGGATATAAAAACTTTTCTTATAAAAAGCGTCCAAATGATCTGGAGACCTGTATTGCTAATCCTGCTAGCAAATTTGTTTAATATTGATGCAAAAGTAAATGTTGTTACCTATAAGCTGTAAGACCTGAGTTTCTTGCTAGTTTAGGAACTAGCAAGAAACTAGACTCTAATTGGCTGACAATTTAAACTCATGACTTTAAATTGTCAGCCAATTAGAGTTAGTGCTGATTTCCCCCGTTCTTGTTTCACCCCGAAATAAAATCACGGTGGTACCTAAACTAAACTAACATTATCTTGCAGATTACTTTTACTTGTTCATTAATAATTTATATAAACTTTGAAATTAAGCTTTTCCAAAGAATTATGTTCAGTATCAGCTAGAAGTCTAAATTTATCAAATTTATCTCCAACGGTGGACCGACGACCTGGTAAAGGTTGCGGGCAACCGATGGACAAGGTCAGCTCAGGACCGAACGATGTGGAATACCTTGGGGGAGGCCTATGTCCAGCAGTGGACGTCTTATGGCTGAGATGATGAGATGATGATCTCCAACGGACCTAACACAGCTACCAAAACGTGGATAACAAACACCTTTACTTATCTATTCAGAGAAAAGGCGTGATGATAATGTTACGTTAACATGTTTGTTTGTAAATCCATTGGCTAAACACAATATATTTATAGTAATGCCCTTAATTAGTTGCTAAGTACTACAACTACTAAATACTACGTAATTCACGAACAACATAATTTGTTATGTCACTATGTGTGTAATAGTTATCGACTTGATTTCATAACACAATATGTACCTCAGTACAAACGAATTTGATTAGGTACTTTAAAAATAATATTGCTTAAACAATAAACCTAATGTGGTGTTTTGTTACAAATACAAATAGACATAGAGACAAAATAATGCTGGCTAGTAATACAATTATTGCAATTTTATAATGTAACGTCTACCTACCTACACCGTCCTTATAGGATATACCTTCCACAGTATTTGACGCTGCTTTTGACATACTTTCTTGTCAAAAATAGCATCAAAAATTGATATCAAATAATCAAAGCTAAAACTGCCGTCCTTCCACTAGGATCTTCTTTTAAGGTTTTATTTGTACCTTAAATTTCAACTCTTTTAAATTGCCTCTTTATTGTGACAAATAAACATCTTTCGTCTTTGAAATGAATCGCTATAAGGACGTCATGGTACGTTAAAGATTTACGGATAACTCCCCTGTATGTAATTTCCACTTCCTCTCTCACAGCAAACACATGATCATACCCATCGTCATCAACTACATCGTTAGTGTTAATAATATCTTGTTCGTAACCAGTTACCGCTGATTTCTATCCCCAGCGTAAACATCCGCAACCGGCTGTAGGGCTTGTCCGGTAACTAACGCTTTCTATTCCCGTAATATCAATTTATCCGGAAGAATTTTGTTTATAACCTCATTACTGCAGCCCATATAATTCTTCCTCAGTTCCATCTTTGACTATAAAAGGCGAAGAGCCACGTAATGTTTAAGATAGGTGATGAATATTGAACTTTATTCTTTCTATTCCCATACTATCAATTTATTTCGACTTTCTGACTTTCTCAGTTCTTTTTTGCTAGGATGCGTAGCAAGGGATGTGTTTGTTAAGAACCAATAGAATTGCTTATTTTGCCGGCCTTACATATTAATGCACATCTCTGGTGAAAAATGGAGGTCGTGGGAGTCCTGGAAAAGAATCAAATCCCTCCCAGGATAAATGTTTGTGTAATTTCCTTGTTGTGTCGGGGTGTAATATTTCTATAATATATCTTTATTACTTGTCTGATTGCCAAAGTACAGGCTCTCAGTTTGGGATTAGACAGCTGTGTGTCCAAGACTACCAAGATATTATAGTTATAATTTACTACGTAGTATTTGTTTTAAGTTTGATTTCTAGATCAAGTAAATCTCAATATGCTTTCTAGCAAAACCTATAGCTTTAATACCTACCCCTCTGTCTACTGCTCCAGTAAAAATGGCATGATGTTATTGAATTTCGTCGTCACGAATCCATATAAAGTACTTAATGCAGCATAATAAGTATTCATAATTAATGTCGTGCATTTTCTTGCATTGCTTTCGATATTCATAAATTCGTCGATGCAAGCGTTATTAGCGCACCATGTGTTGTTTTTGCTAGCTCAAACTTTTTGCATTATTTCAATCTTTATTCCAAGAATTGCAGTTCATGTTTCTTTTTTGTAGTTAGCTAAACGGAAATCTTGGAAATTAGCAATGAATAATACCTATTTTTTATGAATATTCCTCCAAACTAATAACCAGGGGTAAATCACACTAATAGTCCAGCTGAGAAATTGTCCAGTAAAAAATCTGTCCAGTTGCTAATCCGTCCAGTTGCTAAGGAGGGACACCAAAAAGGGTGCAAGATCTTCTTTCGTTAGAACCCCTATAAATAATTCGCGGACTAAGCTAGGCAGACAACCAACAGGCGGGCACAGGCCGTAAGCTTATACGAAATATCCTATAAATATCATATGCTGCATATCTTGACAGAACCTAATGCCCCTTTACTCAAGAATTTCGATTTGTTTGGAGACCTATATTTACAAGCCTTTAACAGGCTTCGTTTAACCTAAACAAACCTCAGAAGGCGCATGAATGGATATAGGTCGTACAGCCTGGTCTGTTAAATAGGGTTAGTGTAATACGGCTTCATTTATGCACGTGTGGAGGCATCCACTACTGACGTTCTCGTGTTTACTCACGCGTGAAGATTGTTGTCTTATTCCCAGATTGTATAGGATTTCTTCTTAATAATCTTATTTATTTTATCTTTACCTACTAATACTAGCGGCCCGCCCCGGTTTTGCCCGGGATAAACAGTAGTTTGCCCGTTTAGGAATTGTATTTTCAAAAAATTCTCTCCCTTCTTAATGTGAATTAATCAGTCAGTAATTAGGTTTTTTTTTTCCTGCTTTCCATTAATCCTGCTACTTTTTATATTACACGAAAGTGGTTGAAAACTAGAAGCATATTAATCAAATTGTTGTTATAACTTTTAACAAGACCCTGATCAAACCTGGGACCTTTGCACCAAGGCAGTCAATAATGTCATTAAAAATTCAAGTTGCTTAATAATTCATAGGCTGAGTCAAGCGCATAAGGCACGTCATATATCTACGCAGTCATATTTGAATACAATCAGCCAATTAAATTCGCATCATAATGAATTTGCGACTTGTATCAAGTTTAGTTACTTTCTCGATACGTTATGCGTTTCCATTTACGTTACATTTATGTTAAAGTAAAAACGTGTTTCACACAATTTGTAAAATATGTCTTGTTAAATGGTTCGATCATCGAATCAGAAACGAGGAGAGAATAAGGAAAAGCACGAAGGATTGTATTATTTAGCATAGCTCGCAGAACCGATGATCGTTAAGACAGAAAAGTTCTAGAGTGGTGATCACGAACTGAAAGGTGCAGCGTGGGCATGTCTCCAAACAAGTAGTACTGATGACCTGGTAAAGGTTGCAGGCAGCCAATGGATGTGGGCAGCTCAGGAACGCAATCAATGTAAATCTTTGAAGCCTATTAGATACATATCAGATTTTAGATAGAAAACATATTTTCGTACACCAATTACATTGTAGATGGGTAACGCATTAGATGGATTTTGAGGATATAAAATGGATTCGCTACTACCTACTCTGATATCTATAAAAACAATGCGTCCAGTTTCTATTTGACATTTACAAAATTAGATCATCGTAGTTTTTGCACTAATATCAAATTGATATTGAATGTTTTTTGCGGGCAATTTGTCATTGACATAGTGATTTCTCTAATTAACACAGAGGTCAGTTCAATTACACTCGCGGTTGTAGTTTGTGAATGCGATGAATACTCTTTTTATTGTTCAATTAGGTAATATTCGGATGATTGAGTTACTCAATTTGCTGACCTAATAGGTATTCAGATTTGTTGCGGTAATTTAACGTTTAGATCTTGAATAAAATCATTTGATCTGACATGATTTACTTTCTTGTGTCAAATTTTGTAGTACGGACATACAGTGTTCAAGTACCTGATTCGATTGCTAAGATTATTAAAAAATAAATAAATTAGGTATTCATTTGACTAATTATCGTTATCGCAACCAAAAGACGTTCACTGCTGCATTAATTTTATTTATTTATTCATTTCAATATTAATTATATATTCATTAATTTATTTTAAAGATAAAATATTATTTGATTGGTCGGCTTAAATTTTATTGGGGATTTGAGAAATGATCAGAATTAATGATTTCTGATCATTTCTCGAATCCGAGCTGCGAGCCTGTGAGCCGAGACTTCACTTTCAGGCTTAAAATTGTGCCTAATATATGACAATAGGCTATGGCAATATCTAGCGAAGCGTGTAATACCTCTGCCTACCCTCAAAAAGTGTGACGCTAATTATTCAAGTATATTTTTACATTTATCTCGACCTATACTTAACTGTCACTTGTATTAACACGGTTTAATTCTAAATTAGCCGGCTGTAGACGTCATTAGCCTCAGCCATACAGTTGCCAGTTAAAGTAATTAACCAAATTACTATTTCATTTTGTACAATTCACGCTTCAAATTGTAAGTAATGAGAGGACAGCGCAACACAAGTCATCGTTTGACGCCTCCTTTGATCGAACTCTACCAGAAAATTAATTTATTTCTAAAAAAGTAATCGATATTTTTTGAAAGAACATTTCTCGTTATTGTTTGACTATAGAGAATTGACTTTTTCATCAATTCAGTTTTTGAATATAGACGGATTACGGTAAATTATACTTGTGATATTTCAGCTTTCACTTCCCGACATGTATTTCCTAGAAGTTAGAGTGTAAGTGTGGTCTAGTGACGTCAACATCGGGTGTTTTGGGTTCGATTCACTCATGGGACAGAACTTTGTGTGATCCATAAATGTACGTTGTACATCTAATTAGGTCTGTCACTTCTATCTTTCTTTTCATGACCACTCTAAGATTTGAAGAAAACTCATTACGAGTTAATCTCGCCTATAAATATAAGATATTTTCTTTGTGTATAGTTGGTTTCTATGTGTGTATGTGTGTAAAATACAGATAAAAAAACAAGAATGAATCAAAAATATTAAGTTTAAAACGTTTATAAATAACCAGGTTATTGTGTGTGCAAGTGGGCGGAGTTAATGATGCAAGATAAGATATAAATTGGCCTCAGTAATTATCAAATTTCACGCGTCTCTCGCTATTTATCGAAGAATAAATATTGTTAGCCTAATTTTGTAGTTTACAACATGTTAGTTTCTTACCTAATACTACGTACCAGTTATGTGGGAAACTGAGTTTGAATTTGAATATCAACGGCTAGAACAGTGACAACACAACACAACTTACTATGCTTTTCCACTGATAAAACAAGGGTCGTATAATGACGTCCTTAGAGCAATCTATTTTGAAGTATGATGTCAAGTTTATTGCCAAAGTTCAAGAAAGTTGTATCAAATTAAAATTAAGATCGAAAATTAATCACTATAAAGACTTAATTGTAGTAATGGCACGGACATTTGAATTTCGAACAATAGCAGTTTTAAGGCTAAGTAATGAAGTTAACATCTTACAAGTTTCAAAATAAATATCGAAAATAAACGGACGTGATACGGCCCTAAACATTGTTTTTATATTCTTTTTGTTGTTGGAAACGGATTAACATCTCATGACAAACGGAGACTGCATTAGAACGTAGTTAAAAGTGGATAGAAAGAATTTTTATTACTCTTCTAAATGGGATATAAATTTTTATTATTCTTAAAAGAAAGACAAGGTAATTAACCGGCATCTGGATATAGTCGAAAAACATTTGTTGTTTTAAATTTGTTTTATGACATTCTAAATACAAAATTTTGTTCGTTCGTTAAGATGTCATAAAATGCCTGAAACATGTCAGACATATTTAACGAGCAATAAGTAAATTTGTCTGACATATTTCGGGCAATCTGTTGACTGAACAGTACTGAGCCTCTAGACAAGTGGCATAAGCGATAGACGAATCGAAAAGTCAAAAAATAAAATGTATGGAATTTGATGTGAGTTTACGATTTAATGTCGTAAACTTACGTCAAATTCCATACATTTTATTTTTTGACTTTTCGATTCTACTATCGCCTAAGCCACTTGTCTAGAGGCTCTGGTGAGAATAAGATAGTTTAACCCATTCGCTGTCCCAAGACATAATAGAAAATGTACTGTTTTGTATCAGATATGATTCATGATACGGGGAACCTGATAAAATACTGTAATGGCACATAATACATTTGTTAAAACGTAAAAAAGACGCAACTAGAACACCACACATAATCAGAATAAAACAAAGTCATGTCAATATAATTAATTATTGCCTGTAAATTGTCGTCCAATCTTTTCTTTGAAACCTCAGTCTACCCGTAATGTACGGTTTCAGAGAATTTCTTCCCACGTACGTTTAGCTTGTAGAATGAGCTCTCTACCGAAGTTTTCCCGAAAGACAAGAGTATGGGATTATTCAAAGAAGGAATTAAAAGGTTTTTAAAGGGTCGGCAACGAATCAAGTGTTACGCCTAATGTTGCAAGCATCCATATTGGTAACTGCTCACCACAAGACGGGCTGTATGGTTATATACCTTCCTGGTAGCATAAAAAAATATAAATTCGAGTTTTAATGTTAATGGAATTCTGAAACCTTCACAATCTAATCGTAAGTACTTAAGCAAGGTAATTTGACCTACAGAAGATGTTGTCCTCCCGTTACAAATTGTCCGAGCTAGTGAGTCAAGTGACCTAGAGAAAGCAAGCTGGTGTACAAGGAACATAATTTAACTATTGATGCATAATAACTCCTTGACCCAGTCGGTTTTACGACCAATAGGAGACAGAACAGAGCTGCTAATTGATGTTTAAAACACCCAAGAGCTTTATCTAATATCTGAATGCATTTACGTTCTTCAGTTAATGCTTACTCGTTCGTTTCGTTCATTTGAACTGTTAAGCATACTTGGATTATTAGCTGTTGCCCATTATTTCGCAGTATGTATTGTTATTACCATATTCCCCTTGAATGGTAGCATATTAATCCTTCCGCAATAAATCTATACTATATTATAAAGAGGTAAAGTTTGTGTGGTTGTAAGGGGTAATCTCTGTCTTTACTAAACCGATTTTAAAAATTATTTTACCAATAGAAAGCCACGTTTTTTGTGAGTGTCATAGGCTATATTTTATTGACAAATACATTACCAGATTCCGGGAAATACCGTGTGAAACCGGGGCGGGCGGCTAGAGCTTTTAAAAAGCGAAATGATTAATTAAATTTGACAAGTAGTTCCAGAGATAAGCATGTTTAAACAAACAAAATTTTCAGCTGTACACGCGACTCTAGTATTTGCGTAACCCATAGATAGCTATCGCGAGTCTTGCTTCTTATATTTTTGTGTCTTCTATTCTACGTTATTATTCCTCTAGATACAGACTTAAAATTTAATAGAAATGAATATGGTCGTTGGTCGTGAAAGTGACCGTCAAAAAGTTGAATGGCTAGCTTATTAAGGCAATACAACAACGATAGCTATCTAGGGTTAAGTCAATACACAAAGTACTGGTATTATTTATGTACAACCAACAATGTTAGAGATTTCTATTTCAAGTTTCTCTACTTGCCGTCCAGTAACGATTGTAAAAGTCAACAGTTTTCCATTGTCTATTTCCATACAAGTGGACTATTACTCTCACATACATATATTTACATACACCCATATATCGTACCTATTCTTAGTTTAATAAAGGAATAACATCATATACGCCACTTAACAATTATTGACCTTATGCTAATTATCATAAGATAAAAATTACAGCATGAAAGTGCTGCGAATAAATCTTTTAGATTTATTGCAGTCTTGAACTCTTTCTATTGTGTGTGTGGCCTAGAGACACAATATTAGAAGATACTTAACGTTATATAACGAATTAGAACGTAGTAATAATCGTTACGAAGACAATAGTACATGTGAACATCATTTTATATAACGTACGAGAATAAAAAATATATAATTATCGTGTATCGGTGAAGCAGCGACCGGGTTATAGCGCTCCCATCGACTGGCAACAGTTAGAAACATTTAAATAACTCTGTCACGCTGTGGCTAATGTATACGAGCAACAAGTAACGGGTCTACGCCCTTCATAACTTCTTGATGGTGTATAGACAACTCGAACAGTCGAACCCACTCTCAGTTCCATCACTATTTGACACTTCTACAGTTTAGGCAACATACTGTTGACATTTAACTCAAGAGACGCGACATTACGCTTTGCAAACACAACCATAACACGCTGCTTTGCATGCGTGGATGTTGGTTATTGCAATAAAAGTACTTTATGTACTTCCCCAGGATACTATCTATCTCCCTCCCACTTTTATTTAGAACAATTCAGCCGTTTAGTTAATAAAATAAACAGAGAGACAGAAAGAGCTGCTTTTGAAATTAGGTATTTTTAACAAAGAAACAAATTAAATCCACTGTGGCTTACTTAACGACTCATACATACCAATAAAATAAATTGGTTATGATATTAAATATTAAGATAATGATAATATAAATACAATATATAGTCATGTAGGCGTTAATACTTTTACCTTATATTTAAGGTTTATTTTGGAATATTTTAATATAAAATAATCTTGTAGGGTTCGGCTTTCACTCGCGTCTCATCATTAGAGTAAACGACTCCGTGTTCCGCGGTTACTCGTTTTACATTAAAGTGGCACAAACTTGCCAAAAAAATAAAATACAATTCTTAATTTTTTGACTGCTTTAGTGGTCCAGTGGTCGCAGTATGCGCCTGCTGTGCATGAGGTTGTGGGTTCGATTCCCACACAGGACAGAACTTTGTGTGGCCCACAAAGAGTTGTTCTGAGTCTGGGTGTACTTTGTGTCCGTTAATTGTATGTTTGTAAAGTCCCCCGCGACACATAGCTTGTTCTCTAGTGCGTCAGTTGTCTTTTAAAGAAAATAAATAAAAATAAATTTGTTGTACAGACTGTTCAAACTTGTTTTACAAAACTTTTCAAGTTAAACGTTTCGAAATAATTATTTCCCACAATAGTTTGATTCGATAGTGTCCATAAAAGCAATTTTCCGATTATGTAGATGGTTTAAGTGAGTCTGTGCTATAATAGCGCAGTGGCTGGCTCACGACGACGCGGGCGCATGGCTAGTCGGGTCAACGAGACGGGCAGCGTGGTGGGCTAAGCGTGACGTCTGCCACCCGATAGCCCATCTCACGAACGACCCACTTCCATTCCAAGGTCACCGTCTGACCTCCTAAACTTTGTAACATTTACCGCCACCTGAAATGGGATCACTATTGTATAATAAACTACAATGTTATGTAGAATTACCTGGCTACAAACCTACCCCATTATTTATCATCTGCAGCAATTCTTCGTAAGTCAAAATACTGACAGCACTTGACAAGTAAAAAGAAATAAAAAACTCTGGAATGGGAAGAAATTTATTATTCGGAATCCGTCATCGATCATGCACAGATTCGAATGGGTCCGTATCGGGACGAGTCGTTTTTATTTTTTATTATTTTGCTGCTGCGCCTTTCAATTGAACTGAGTTGTGGCATGATAAGCCTATAAAGGATTGAAGTTATTATAAACATAATTTACTTCAAAAGTTTAACCGGTTCTGGAGTATTATTCAAGGTTCGCAAAATGGATTTTATATTTAAAATTACCTAGATCAATTAGATAATATCTACTTTGATCGGAAATTAAGCATCGTTATATAATAAAATAAAGTATCTGAATTACAGACATTAAATAAATAATTACGAGTTACTTTACAAGTAGTGTTTTTAAGGGTATACCACTAGTTATGCGAATTGCGTTGAATTACCAAATGTTTTCTTCTATCATTCGGTCACTCAACAGTATTGACTTAGCGTTTTTTTACTTCTGTGTAAAATATACGTAATAGAGTAAATTATATTTGGATATGTGACTATACAAACATGGTAATGCCGTGGCTACGCGACAGATTTGTAGATAGGGCGCCAATCAGAGCGTGTGCGCACCGTATCACGGGCTTTCTGATACACAACACACTTTCTAATCTACGGCTTTGTCACTGCGCTCAACTATTGGCTAACTTGTCTTTATACCAGACTTTCGCCAATTGTTTTCACGCTACATTAGATTATTTTTTCACGGTTTTCTTACTTACAAAAATCCGATATGTTATTTTGATTTCGTCATAATGAATTTTCATACTAAATAGCTGTTGGCAGGCGATATCGACATAAAACTTAAGAAACAGAGAAGGCAGTTTGTTTATGTTGAGAGTTTATGTTTAATCTAAACTGCGGTTAACCATACCGGTGCTGGTATTATATTGCTAGCTTATGGGGAGTTAGTTACCAACGACGAATTTGAGACGAGGTATCCTTACGAGCGAGCGTCTCGTGAAATAGGAGAGCGGATTGACAAGCTTAGCCGCAGTGGCTCTCTTGATAAGGTGACGTGTATGCGTGTATTTTAGAAGTGCGCGGGGATGCGGTGATGTGAGCGGGGGGGTGGTCTGCAGGACCGGTCCGCGTACCGGTTTGCGTCGACGTCGCCGACTTAGGACTAACCGTTTTATTAGCTGAGCCATGCTCCACAAACGATAGCTACCGGCCGGAGTAGCCAGCCCTGCAGCAAACAACAACAATATTCTACTACATTCGCACTCAAACATACCTATTACGTACACATCAATGAATTTTGAACTTGAAAATTAAAGTTAAGTAATACTTGACCACGCTTTAGCTTTCGGATACAATAACAGGTGGCCTACTTAGTTACCTTGTAAGGCGGCGCATTCACAATCGTCATAAAAAGAAGTAAACAATCGTCTTGACACAGGTGTAGAAGTGAAAATACAAGTATATTTCATTTATGAGTTGCTAGTGAAGTCTTGTGAGTTTTCGCAATCGTACGTTCATAAGTCACAACATTTTAAGCCCTTCGTAGAATAGTGTCACGCTGGTAATCTCGTTAGTTGGTATTGAATATTGTTGCTCTAACCCACTTTCAATATATTTTCTTGTTTAAAAACAAATATGAAAACTTGTTTCTTGAGTTACCTATTTGTTTGAATTATCAATTAACAAATAGCATAGTAGGTGATTTTGCCATTTAAATGAATTCTTAGATATAATTACTTTGTCTAGGAGATACCAATGTTTGATTAGAAAATTCTCCCCTTGAATGTAAAATCTTTATTTTAGATTATGAAATCTCAGTGCACTGGGGCTGAGTCTTAAATTAAAGTCCAGACCGGAAAAATCTATTGTAAGAATGAACTTGTAAATATGACAATATTTCTCCGGATTGTATCTATTTTCGCTTTCAGTTATGACCTTGTGTTTCTATTTCGACGTGCGGGTGGCAAGATGCCACGACAATGTTTTGGGCGCCTGACTGACATGGACAGTGGCACACTTTCAAACGTTTCGAACACACCGCATCGTGTGATTAACTCTCAGATTCATTTAATTACAATATTAACTCGGTAACTAGGTTAACGAACTTAATACTACTATTCACAAACGTGTGAATTTTATATGAACGCTCAGCTGAGCTTCTTTCGACACCTTTATTTCCACATTTTGTAGCAGGTAGAGTACATAGTAGTACTACAACATTGAGATACATACGTTTCGCTTCTGGGACTGTGATAGCTGAATGCAAATGTGGACGCATTTTGCCATTTCCGTCCGTCACGGTACGCACACTGTGTGAATGAATCACAAACAAAGCTATTTCGAGAGTCGCTATCGTTTAGTCGAATGACAATGCCGACGCGGATCGGTCAACGATCTATATTACATATACCCGCGCGTGCTGTGCTGTGATCGCATGTTTGTTATTAAACTCTGGTGCGAGAGGCCATAGAGAGTCGCCCCCGCTGCGCCTAAAATACATCGTCACAGATAGTTAATGTTTGCTTGTAGGCGTTCCATCATACGGGATAAATCGAGCTACTGCACAATATGGGTTTATATGATGGTGGACTGAGCGCCACTCGTCTGTGGGCCTCGGAGTACAACAGCGGATAAACAGCGGCATCATGTTCGAATCGCTGGTGTCGCGGCTGACGTCGCCGCCTGTGTCGCGCCGTCGGCACACGGTGCATGCGGCTAGAGAAGTATGCAGCGAGCCTGAGGAAGATGCAGTGCCAGTGCAGCGGCGTTCGCGTACCGCTAAGCACCTGCTGGACAAGCGGCGCAAGGCACGCCTTTCCTGCGCTGACCTGACTGCAGCTACCAACGCAGAACCCGAACGCACCTCGCGCATGGACGCCCTGAAAGCATTCTTGCCACTACGTCAATCCAAATCTCTCGGACGTCTCGATGGTCTCAAAGAGGTGAGTTTTTCAAACCTATAAAACTGTTTACACAGCTCACGTCATGTTTTGTGTGATAGCATTACTTTAATAGCTGCACGTTTTATGACTACACGTTTAATGTGATCTAATTCATCGTTAAAACATTACAAAGACAGTGGGTTCTGTTTTTGTGAGCTACTATAAAATATATTCTGATGCAAAAGCGTAACGTTTAACAATCCTTGACAAGATATCTGACGATAGAACGATGGAGTTACGGTAACGAGGAGACTACTTGCGACACTAGAGAACGCTGTGGTGGCCTTCGCGTCGTTCCCATGCGCGTGCGCCGGCCTCGTACACCTGTTCTGACCCCCCTCCCCACCTCCACCGTGTCGCTTGCTCAATCAATAACACCTAACATTACGACTGACCATTTTGTAAATACCACGCCACCACCAGGCAACACTGTTGAGTGCGACGCACCCATGTCTAACATCCATCGGGTTGCGAAACTGACAGCTGAGGGCGTTCCTATGAACTATGACATCACAGCGACTCAGATAAGACAATACAAACAATACAAGGGATTCGACATTTGACGGCATGACTCGTCGGATCTTTGACATGATTCATAATGCAATATGGGAATCAAGGAGCACATTTTCAAGTATAATAGTCAGCCTTCACTGAGATTCTAGTTCGTAGATTAGCTCAGACATGTTTTAGTCTTTTGCTTTTACATTTTATTTTTATATACATAAATGGCTTCTGCTTGCGGCTAAGCTCGCATTATATACTGATAAAAAGTAGCCTGTATCATTTAAAAATAGTGATGCCATTCAGAAAAAAGCATGCATTAAATCAGACTTAGAAGTATCTAGTAGTTTTTGAGATGACAAAATTAAATGTACATTCTCTTCACCTTTATACTAATTAGTTTAAATATACACATATTTTATATATATTTATTCTCTGTTTTTATTATGTATACATTCACGGTAACAGATGTAATTTGTTAAACAAATTCGGACACGGAATTGTTTAGCAATGTTAATTTCTGCAAATCTGCATTTCCTTGAAAAGGTTATAAGGTTGATAACCAACCTCAAAACCTACTAAGACAAGAATTGAACAATCAAATCGATACTTAACCAAAGAGAATTTGACATCTTCAAAAATCCATGAAAGATTAATTATATAAAAAACAGTCTTAACACAATGATAAATATTATAATAATATTATGTATTTTAAGTCAATCATTCATTTCCTCTGACTTCAATGTTTTCTTAAATATTGTTAAAGAATTGCTGACATGATTTAATGTTCACAAGAATGTGAATACCTATAACGTATAATTTGACCGTGATTTTACTAAATATTTTCATTGTTTTTCTTACTGTGTGCCAAATTTGACACTTATCCGGGCGGACGCTTACAAAATAATCTGAAAATTTTGCTTAGCGTATACGAGTATGTATAAATTATTTCAATTCAATAATGTATTCATTTATTATAGCTTAGTATTGTCAGTCAAGTTTGCATTTGTCAATTTTTACTTGAGGCCATGAAACTTAATAGATTCAAAATCCGTCAATCGCTCAAGGTCTGACAAACTACATTATCATATTCATAATTGCATTGTCAATCATTGCGAACTAGCAAAGATCAGAGTGATTTATCATCGAGGACAAACCTGTAACCCGTGTAAAGTTCAATTTGAGAAGGAGGCACGCGGGCACCGTTACAACTCACGCGCCGCAAACCTTCCGATACTTTGCAGATAGTACAAGAATGCGAGATAGGCAGCAGGTAGGGGCAGGTATGCTCTACGCGAACGCAGCCTTGATAGCAGGTACACTCACACACCCACACCTCGCCTGTCCACACGAACATAGCCGGCGTGTGCGTACTGTTTGCCCATGTGATTTACAGACAAATGCCACGACTCTACTGCGCATCTGTTAGCCTGTCTCTTTGTGAGGGAATCTCTATTGCGTTAACGTCTTTTGTCCGCTCATTCGAATAGGGAACATCTGCGTTCAAAAAAGGGTCTTATTAAGATTGTTCATTGGTACCTGGATCAAGTGATAATTATAGCGTATGCGTACACGGTCGGCGCGGGCGCATACAATTGCTTTGTTTGGTTTGATGCATATCATGCATGACTGTAGCTATTAAGACCATAATACTATTAAAAGTTATAGCATGCTATTAGAATTATTACTTTAATTCTATTATGGTAACTAAATTATAACTGACGGTGGTAGGTGAGTAGAAACGTAACCGATTTGTTACACGTAAGGTGTGAATTCGATTCCAGATAATAGTACCAATGTGAATTTTATTTTATGGAATTTATATGTACTAGGTAATCAAATGATCTACCAATCGTTACATCTCAACCCCTAAACGTCCCACTGTTGGGCACGGGTCTTCTCCAAACATTTGAAGGAATATTGTCCTACTATACCACGCTGGCCAGACGGGTTGATATAGGGTTTTGTTTCGAGTTTTTCCCTCTCTTGCATTGCATATTGTAGGCCAACTTACTCCCTTAGTGGATTCTTACGAGACCCTCGGGATGGAACGGGGTGGTGACATTTGTATTCTCAATCCGTCACGGACAGGACACGACATCAATCGATAATGGAGAAGGAAACAAATCGTGAGGAAACTTACATGTATTAAAAGAAATTCACATTCACACGGCCCCCTTATTGTGAAATTTGTTTTGTTTAATTTGATTTATTTAATTTGTTTTGTTTAATTCGTTTTGTTTAATTCGTTTTGTTTAATTTGTTTTGTTTTTTTTTTGTTTTGTTTATAACTTATGTACATAGGATATTACATTAGGTAGTAAGTACCTGTAATAATAGTTTAGGTAGTATGTGTGTGTGTGTGTATCAAAAATCTTAAGGTACGACTGATTCACCAACCCGCATTATGCCAGTGAGCTCTAAACCCTCTTAGCTCTAATAACAGAGGAAAACACATCCGTGCCCAGCATTGAGACATAATAATAAAATATATGGATTATTATTTTAATGCTAATATAACTTATCTATATATATATATACTAACATTTACTGTATTTCTGACATTGAACAGTTAAAAAACCACATTAATTATAATGTATAGCTATAAATATTTTCATCGTATCAGGAACTAAATATTCCGTCTCGGTAAGGCCAGATATTATCTACTCTTGGCAAACACTTCATCACTTAAACCTATTACAGTAACATAATATTTATATACCGTCAATATAAATAGAACTTAGAAGGATTGAATGAAGGTGGTAGGTGTTTTTTTATTATTGCTTCAACGATCTTGATTATGCAATTGTATGAAATTATGTTTATTAACTTATTTTGTTTTCTTTTATTGTTTTTTATGGATAATGCTAGTAAGAATGAAATTGACCTAGTAATAACTATATACAGACAATAACTCTATTTCTTGCCTATAAATAATAAATAATAGCAACCCATATATGTCTCACTGCTTGGGTCTCCTTTCCTCTATGCAGAGAGAGAGGGTTTAGGCCTTAATTCACACACGCTGGCCTTATGCGGGTTGGTGAATCAGAGATGTCTTTAGAATTTCTTGTAAGGCATTTAGGAATCTTGCCTATACTAGATATTATTATTAAGAGCAAGATGTGTGTTTTGTTTGTAATTAATAAACTCAAAAACTACTAGATCGATTTTTTAAAAGGTACATTTTCAACGACTAAAATAAGATATATTTTAATTTTAAAAAGATTAAGAGACCCCTATGACTAACCCGTGCGAAGCCAGGATGTGGCAGTAGTACCTAGTAGACAATAAATTAAGCTCAATTCATTTATTTACTCTGTGATTATAAAAGTAAGCACACGAAAGGAGTTATAAGGTTTTTAAAGCGTCGGCAACGCGTGAGTGACACTCCTGGTGTTGCAAACGTCCATAGGCTACGGTAACTGCTTACCGTCAGGCGGGCCGTATGCTTGTTTGCCACCTTGGTAGTATAAAAAAAAAACGAAAGTAAAATGAGCTGTTTTGTTTTTTTAGCTAGTTATTATTTATTTAATGTAATTGAAACTACTTTTTATTAACTCACTACTTTTAGATTTTTTGCTCTCTATATAATATCTAAGGCCATATACCTATGTATGTCCATATATCACTTTTTTACCAAAGCTAAACAGTATTGTAATACATGCAAAAATAAATTAACGTATGACGAATACCAGCCGCTCTAGACAAGTGGCATAAACGGTAGTCAAATCGAAGTCCAAAAAAAGCAAATGTATGGGATTTGACGTAAGTTTACCATAGATTGTCGTAAAGTAGGTACATCAAATCCCATACATTTGCTTTTTTGGCTGCTGTTCTTACGGTATTTTTAAAGATACACTCAAGTCACTCAATCAATGAAATAAAAGCCCGTAGTTGAATGGCGTATGTTAAAGACGCTTCCATATTCGCAAATGAAGCGTTAGATTAGCGTCAGTGATTGGTATTTTCTCGGTAACGGAACAGTAAGTACCCGTCACCGCGGGCAAGACGAGATCAATTAGCCGATTGTACTCGATAGACACTGAGATAAAAGCTTCCTACGGGCTACTGCCAAGAGACATTCGAGTCTTTCCTTATATGGATTTATAATAGAACTACTTTGAGTGCACGTGTGATTTAGTAGTGAAGGTGGTCACCTCGCTGCCTACACTATGCCGACTATTGTAGGTTTGATAATACACTACAGTAGTATGGTAAAGTAGGCTTTATTTGTTTCTAGCGGTATGTCTCGTCGTCGCACGGATGGAAATTTATTTAGTTTTCGTAGGGAACACCTATTTTTTTAAATAAAATATAACTTATGTTACTCGCTGATAACGTAGCTTCCTATAGGTAATACAATTTTTAAAACCGGTGTATTCGTTTTTGAGTTTATTCATTACAAACGAAAATACAAATCTTTTTTTAAAATATCGTAGTAAGTGTAAAAATTTCAACTTATATTAATTACACTTTTAACATATCTGAAAATCAGCGCGGCGGCATTTGCATGCTGCACAGAACTGAGACGGGGACCTATTTTGATATTGCACAGGATAACTTCATAGTTTTCATGTTCCATGTAATTTTGTGCATATTTATTGTTTATTTTTAAAAAAGAAAAATTAAATTATGATGTATGAACATAATACATTTTTCTTTCTTTCTTTCGTCCACAGTAGAGCTTGTTAGCCTGTATTGTATGGTGTCCTATTATAAAAATATTGTACCTTTTTCAACATACAAATTAAAAATAAATAAATTTTATACATGAAGGTTACAACGGCTAGTAAAATTACTTCTTGCTCACATTTTAATCATAAAAAAATTTTAAGATTTTTTGTGCCATTACAATAACGAGCTATTCAGAACTTGTTTTGTGTCTATGGTCGGTAAGTTTATTCTCTATTGACATAAAATGTGTGCGAACATTTTATGTGTTCAGTTATTAGATATAATTAACTGCTTTGATAGTCTAGTGGTCGTTAGTTGCGACTGCTGATGATGAGGTTCCGGGTTCGAATCCCGGGTCAGGCCAAAAATAGATATTGGGTTACTCCGCCAATAAATTCATAATAGATTACAGGAGTTATACCCTCGTGCCTCTGAAGGCACGTAAAGCCGGTGGTTCGTGCCTGATCTCACTCAGGTCGTGTTGGATTGCGGTTGCATCAGACTATGAAAGTGATTGATTTGTGCCTAAATTTGCGCACACACTTGTGCACTATAATATCTCCAATGCAGATGGCTATTCTCTATCGAGATTAGCCGACGCGACGTGGTCCTAATTCGGTCAGGAGGACATTATTATTATAATTAATGCGTATCGCGTCCTACTTTTCAACATAATCATAGAAGTATTGTATGTAATACGATAACAAATATACCAATATGTAGGTTGATATTACAATATAGTATTGTTTCAAATTTCGCTAAAGATTAATTTTACTTTCACGCTGACAATGAAATATGATTTCATTAACTATTACTATGAATTGTGAACTGAACAATAGGATTTTTTAAGAAAGGTAGGGCACAGGGAGATTTCTTGAGGCGCGTGCTTTGAGGTGCTCGAAGCCAAGTGCACTCCTACGGCCTAGGCAAATTATGTCGTAAACTGATTTTGTTTTGTTTGTGTTTTAGTTTGTGCCTCTTGTCTAGTGGGTCTTTACAGCTATCTCCGTTGCCGTATGTACCTATTTCTAAATTCAATATGTTTTTCTAGTTATCTGGTTGTTCACTGCCTAGTTTTGGATCACATGGCTGCGTATGAGCTGTCCTAAAATATTACTATTACTATGTATTTATAGTCCAATGTCTTTAGGTCGTCTTGCCAAATACAAACGTACCAAAACTGTAAAGCGATGTCTCATACATCGCGTTGTGTGAATGATCAACTACTGCGATCATTATTACATCTGCCAAAGGCTATAATGACAAGTACTCGAATGTAATTTGTGTATCGCATTTGTACTAATGAACATATTTTTTTACTCTACGACAACCAGTTTTTAAATATTAACACAACATAAGTCAGATAGTTATTAAATTGTATAAAAAGTAAAGAGGAAAAATTAATAATAATAATGTTCTCTTGAATGAATTTCGGACATAGAGGCTAATGTCGATGGACTAGCTGTCTGCGCGGAAGATTAAGAGTACAAGTGTGTACGCCAACACGGAAAAAAACCGATTAAGTGCTTTTCGAGACACGGGGATGTAAACACCTTCAATTTCCAAGCGTCTATTGGGAATTTCGTGAAAGAAAAAAACCCGTGAATTAATTCGGTACCTTGGGTTTAGCAGTCACACTCAACGAACACTAGACCTACGTGACAGTCGTTGAGTCGCTTTAGAGAGGAATTACTATTTCTAAAAAAAAAAAGTAACGAGCGTGTCTTATACTATTTACCAGAAAATAATAATTTTCTGATAAATAAGTTAAAAGCGTAAATAAAAATAATAATATTTTAAAGTAGTGCTAGAGTATAGGCGGTGGGTAGCGTGGTCATTTGTTAGGTCTGGACAAAACATCGCCTTCGAAGAATCGCCGCATCTGCGATCAGCTTTTGTTTTTTATTTTCAATTTGTTTATTTTTGCCAGTTACGTCGTTAGTCTGTTGCTTTGTTTCACCAATATTATATTATGGTGCCAATATATCTTGCCGATTAAATATATTTCTACCACACCTTCATTACTCAGCCACAAACCGGATCATACTTATTATGGAGCTTGTTCTTATATGACTTTGTGACCGAAATAAGGCAAGTTATTAGTTTTGCTATGACGAAATAAAAAATAAAATAAGCTTGGAATTAAATATATTTAGTTTCGTGTCTATATAGGTTTTGGATACGTTGGCCATGTATGCCAATACATATGCCTTTATGAAAGTTACTGCCTTAGTATACCATTGGATAGGTACCATTATTTCAACGTCTATTAGTTGGGTAGTCTTATATCCAATTGATATTAAGAGAGGTAGGGCACCATACACAAGAGCAAATTCAACTGGAGAAGGATCATCTTACAGGTTATCTTACAGAATACCACAGCCATATAATTACACGCTGTGGTTTATCTTTATTTTTGTGCGTGAGTACAGATGCCAGGGATACACCATCATAAAACCCAGGGTTAAAATTACCAAAGTTATACATATTTTGGTAATTTGGGTTTTATTTTTATTTTTTTATACTTTTTTATTAGTATAAAAAATAAATGTTTCGCGATAAATTAATTCTATATAGACTTGCTTTTCATTAGATAGTTTTACGGGACTTGGCTTGAATATAATTGGCAAAATATGAGTGAGACCTACACCTCTGTCTATTCCTTCAGGAAATAAAGCGTGGTGGCTACATCATTAGTAAGTTGGAAAGCCTTCTAGTAAGTAGATTAAGTAATCATAAGTAGGTTTTGATATGTCAGTAATGACCTTTTTATCCTCCAAACTCAAATTTATGGCTATATACTATTTGCACAGCTGGCAGAATAAAAGATGAAATTATTACAATGATTTAATGTTATTTTCATTGATTAAATTGTGAAATACCTATGAATGTAATATTCACTGCACGGGTAGTTCAGTGGCTTAAGTGATTGTCTTGTTATTTTGCGCAGCGTGTTTTGAGTTCGATCTCCACATGACAATTGAATGATCTACTGGTTGTTCCGACTCTGGGTGTACTTTGTAACCGTTAATTGTATGTTTGTTCTCCATAACACAAGACTTGCATTCGAGTGTGGGACTTGTCTTTTTAAAAACATTATTTCATATACATAATATTTATAAAGTCTGACGTCTAAGAAACGAATTAAAATAAAACATAAGAGCAAGAAACTGCTATTATGATATGGCGTTACAGCGTGTAATTGTAATAATAAAAAGATCTTATATAAATATTATTGTATCACTTGCAAAGGATGTGAAAAACATAATTATTACCTGTGTTCGTCATATTATTGGAACGCATCCAAATCTTATTATCTAGAGAATGTAGATAAATGACCTCCATAAAAATATTACATTTAGAGTCTATTATGATGCCAAATAACACCTATTCATCATTTCTATTTACGCAGGAAGTAAGTACATTCTTAATATCTCTGTTTAAATTTCTACATAAACAAAGCTTTTGTCATGCGAGAAGTAACTGCTTATACCATTACAGTTAGTTTCCGAGTAATTTAGAGGTTTACTTACAGATTAACCTCAAGCAAACGTATGTATTGTATTCTTTGTTCAAAAATATTATGGCAACCTAATCGCATAATTCTTTTTTTTAATACCTATCTATTTGTATTCTTTGTTTAAAAAGATGGATAGAAGAACTGACCGTTTGAATGCCAAAGATTAAGATTGCTGTGTTGCCTTTTCTTGTATTTCCTTTTTGGCGAAGTTGTTGATATAAATAATTATGTTTTCTGTTTATTTATATCTCGATATTGGTTTCATATTCACAGTTAATAAATATTATGATTAAACGGAATTTGGAGTCCACAGAGTAAAACTTAAATTACATTTTATTAAATATAAATAGGTACCTTTCCATTCTGCTACTACCATATTTGGGATTATACATCAGCATAACTATTTCTCCAGAAACATTATTATCTATGTACGATTTTATTTCTACTATAAATCTTACAGACAATAAATCTTATTTCTTTGAAATTGAATTATTGCTGTTCTTTTTTCGGACAAAACTTAAGCCTGCTGACGGACATCCATAAAATATTTCCTTGGCAAAGTGGTTTTCATAAAACTTGACAGGTTAATGAATTTTTTAATGTTATGCACGCATCAACCTGTCAAACGTTGTTTTTTATTTTTAGTTTAGGTCACTCACACTTTAAGAATGTTAAAATTACGCCCATATTTTGGTAGTAAGCGAGCAATCCTGGGGAAGGCCACAGCCAAATAATTACACATAACAGTGTAGTTGTATTCCTGTGCGTGAGTGAGTACGGTGTTCATTTAGGGATGTATTTTTTAAGAAATGTTTTGCTGGCCTAGGCATACCTATAACTGGGGGCATTGCCAGACATTGCAACCGTCTAAGCCTATGGTACATCATTATCATTTGCTTGTTTGCCACCTAAATAGTCTATAAAAAATATAATACTGTGAGAACATAAATATTGGTAAGGTCATTTAATACATATAACTGTTTAAATTATCCTTCATTTTATCAATAATTCAATACAAATTATTATAAATAATAGCTATATATCAATTTTAACTGATTAATATATTTGCTTTGCTTTTATTCAACGATTTCGGTCAAGGGTAATGTTACTTTGCAGTGTTATAGATACAGTTGTTACTGTTTCATCGGTAAGGGAAAATTTCATGACACAGAAGTAATCTATCTTAATTTATGTATAGATATGTAATTCTGTACGTTTGTTTATCACCTAACTCCTCCTAATCCACAACTGCTACCATCAGAAGGACCGTATGCTTGTTTACCGATTTGGATGAAATGTTTTGTGTATATTTTAACGGGATCCTGGATTGTCTGAAAACAATTGGATCCAGTGGGTGGCGCTGTTGTCTATATGTTCCGAGCAGGACGACGCGACGTCTGCCAAGTCCGGTGGTAAATATTATAATTACTTGTCCTGACTGATTGACTGATTGATTAACGCAGAGCCTGAACCGCTGGAGCTAAAAATTGAAATTTCCAAAAAGGTTCCTTAAATGTAAGTGAGGAATAAGAAAGGATTTGTTGGAAATGCAATCCCAAAACGTTTTTTTAAACGGGGTGATGTCTGGACGGGCTACTAGTTATACTATACTAGCAGACCTGGCTGACGTCGCCGTGTTCGTCCTGCCCGGAAAAGCTGAAAAGGACAGCACCACCTACCGAGTCCAATTGTAAATCTAAACTATCCGGGGCCCTACCCGAACACACACAACATTTCATTAAAATCAGCCGAGCCGTTTAGAAGTAGTTCAGTGACATACACTCATACAGAAGAATTATATATATAAAGATTAGGATAACTCACACACTAGGCAAAGTATTCATAACTGCTAATAAAATGTCTCTGTTTCAAGAACTATTACGTATCGTTCTACAGCTACTATACATAGCGAGGTTATTACACTCAACACCCGCAATTCATCTCGTGGCGTCCGTGGCGACACCGCTAGCGCAGCGCAGGCGCATGTTAAACGTTACGCGCACCATTGTGTGCTCCAATCTTAAACATTGACATGATGTACACACGGCAACGGAGATAGCTGTACAGGGCCGCTTTAAGAAGATTTTTTTTAAAGAAAACTATTGAATTTGGTAAAAGTGTACAATTAAAATAAACCTACAGATCAAAATATATTTCACACAAATTCATACATTGGTTTTACTAAAACACGAATCTTTATATATCGGCGTTGCCCCTCTAAACAAGTGGCATAAACAGTAGTGGAATCGAAAAGTCAAAAAAGCAAATATATGGGATTTGACGTTAGATTACGATATAATGTCGATAACTAACGTCAAATCCCATACATTTGCTTTTTTGACTTTTCGATTCGATCACCGTTTATGCCACTTGTCTAGATGATCTGTGCAGCTATCTCCGTTGCCCACCGTACATGAAAATTATAAGAAAGTGATACCTCTGGTGTTGCAAGCGTCTTAAGGCTACGACAACTGCTTACTATTTACACTTGCTCGAGCCGTATGCTTGTTTGCCTCCTTATTGGTATAAACAACAACAACAAAAAAGTAGCTGTACAGTTTCATTTTACACATGTTTAAGTGCATGTGATTGTGCAAAGCTTTCAATCACAGGCTGATTGGATTGACATGGATGTAACTAACAATTTATAAGTGATTTGTGCCAATAACGTACTATTATTATTATATATCATTCCCCCTATCAGCTATCAGCTGTTTCTTTGTAACCTGGAAGAAAAAATATATTTAAAAGAAATAATAAATACTGTTATGTTGTAATACATGTATTTTTTACCTTAAAATGTCATGGCAGCATTTATAATTTAAAAGAAATTTATTTGATAGGGAAGAAGAATACCAAAGGTACAATTTCAATTTAAGTAGTTAGATACACTATTGGTATAATAATATATTACGTAAGTAACGTAACTAATACCTGTATATTTAGCGAAGAAATAATAAACAGTAATTCTTAGCAAAAAGCGTCGTTACGGTACCACTCACATACAACTTTCTATTGTTTCCTATAATTTGTACAATCGGCACAGTTGGTGGTCGACCACTAATACAATATTTATTAATTACTTAATTAATTAAACACGAAAAAGCCTATTAATATAGTTTATCTACGCAACATTTAAAATGATCTACGAATAAACACATCACCTAAAAGATGTTTCGTGACAACTGAATAATGTGGAATAATAATACAAAGTAACAAAAAAGTGATATAACAATTGTAACAAATATGAAAAAGTACCCAAAAATTATTAAAATCTTAAGCGTTTTCGATCGCCAACTTTACCAACCGTACATTGTAATTTATTGTTCGAGAGCGAGAGCCAATCGTCCACTTGATTGTAATTAAATAATGATAGGTGTTAAAATAATTGAAGATCGAGATAGCTAGTGAATGGGTGACGTAACAATGAATGTCAATCGGAGTCTGTAGTGCAGTGTCGGTGCAAGCGAAGCTCACTGACACGCCTATTGTTGCAATACTGACAGGTGTCGGTAAACGAACACCTTACCTTTATTTTTTACATTTTGCAATTTTTTATCATCTTTACAATCAATTTGTAGTGCATTGCATAGTGCTCTTTTGAAGGGTGTAATGAAACTGTCAGTTAAAAAGTCAATATTGACTATATTGTTTGCTTTTTAGTTTTTATTTGATTAAGTTTATGCAACTTATTTATTACTCTTTCCTTCGAACAAATTTTCCTTTTTTATACTAATTAGGGTAGCCTTGCAATATGCCCATCAGTTGAGTGTTGCCAACCCAAAATTTTATAAAACCAGAAATTAGAGATGGGATATCTCTGAAAAGAAAACATTTCTTCAAAAACGCATTCCACCATTGGTTTTATTATTTATATTATTGGTCATTAACCACTAATTCGATCTACAAATGGGTGTTCCAAGTTTGAGTGTAATTTGTGTCCGCTAGCTGTATGTTTCTAAAATCCGTCTCAACTTAGGGCTTATGTTGTTAGTGCGAGAACAGTTTTTTTTTAAAGACTACCTGACGGGCGGTATGCTTGAAAAAAATGTATGTACGTATGTGTCGATATGGTTACAAATTCCTAAGCTCAGTTCAATGTCCAGTAACAAATATTAATAACGGTTATACATACATATCAGATAACATACATAATTGTTAATGCATGCAGAAAAAAATTAACAGTATGATCAGATGGTATCAGTTGACATTTCATTTATGGAGTTACATCTTGAGAGACACGTGCCTATGTGTGTAGCTAATAAATTAAATGGAGAGTCAGCAGGTGGTTTTAATTTGCAATGTGTATATTCTATAACATAATTACTTTTTAGGCATCATTTATTTATCATTCTCTTAAGGCAAAATCATCGGTATAATTTAGGATACCCCTTCATGGTATTAAGTGTTTTATTATCTATTCTTAACTCAAATTTTGTTGGCACTAGGGAATATGTCGCGGTGGTTTTACAAAAATGCAATTTAGAGACTCGGAGACAAAGTACTTACACTCAGAGTGTCACTAAACAAACATTAATCACACAAAATTTAGTCCTGTGTGAGAATGAAACGGTGACCACTTAATACTACTATATCCTACTACTAAATCCTCCATGCAGTCAAATAAAAAAAATGATATCTATATACACTGAAATGCATGATTGGTATCATAACAGAGACAAAGAATTCTGAAAGTATGGTATGTACCTTTTAAAAAAATCTTTAAAAAGTTCTTTCTTTTGTTTTGATAGTAAGTTCATTGACTTCACATTTCTAGCTAGTCCTATGAAATGTTGTAATTCACTCAATTTGTACCAGCCCATCACTCGTTTATTTTATTTCTGGCCGTCTGACTCACTCGAACCTTCGTACCGTCATATATTTCATTAAAAACCGCTAAAGATTTATTAAACGAGACTTCTAAGAAACGTCGAACTTTCCTCTTGTGTCAAGTTGTATTATTTATATACTTACTTACACAACTTTTCTCTTACGTAATCGAGAAACGGTGACGATAGTGGAAAATGATGGTTTTCATCGTATTACGTAATGTGTCGAACACGTGATGGGCGGGTGTATGTCTGTGTGTGTCACGTTGTATAGGAGTAATCTATGGCTGCTGCGTCCATTGTGGTCAATATATCATAGGGCTGTGACGAAACGAAAATGTTCACAAAAACGAACGCGTTGAGGTCTTTTATAGGGTCTTAATATATTATACAAAGTTAACTTCTGTCCGCAGCCGCCAGTGTTGATGACGGAATATTATTCTGCTATTTAAAAGTGTATTGTATTGTTAATCATTAGTGAATAGTGTAGTTATCAATATGAGCAATAGCTTTTAAAATTATAAGCTTATCGCGAATCTATGCAAACCCTTCACCAGCTTTATAATTCAGTCAGTCGTTAGTCAAAACACCCTAACTTAGCAAAAATCAATTTAATTTATTAAAATTTAATTGGTCCATGTTTAAAGGGCGTATCTATGGGTATTAATCCATAGACAACATATTTGTTTCTATTCAGCTGAAAGACATTCACTGTTGTACATTGCCCCCCTCGAATAATTTCCGCAGCAGTCTGTCCTGAGTTGCTCTAATTCATTGGCATTTATAGATAGAGGCCTTTCCATGCTGAATTTTTCATTTTCATTTATGTAAAAACTATTAAAATGGTCGATACAAGTAATTGTATAAAAATAATTAATTAAACTTTAGACGTAGATATCACACTAGCGCGCGAAAACTCTTGCCGTCAATAATATTATAGCTAAGTAGCTTTATTTCGTCTATCACTATCTCTTTCTACAGAAAAGGAGCGTACATCCATCATTACATTCGTATTATCTATCGCATTCATACTTAAAATCCATAAGCAAGTACGCACTGAAACATGGGACCAAAACTGAACGCCGCTGCGCTGCTCAGTATGAAAGTAGCTTATCTTTCTTTATAATCATAGCCTATACACACAACTTTATTAGTCATTTGTAAAATAACGCTTGGCGAAAAATTTCTCAATATTTTCATTAGCTTGTTTAGTTAGTTGCGAATATTACGATAACTATATCGGGTGCGCGTCGAGTCCCGTGTTGGCTATTATTCATTAGATATCACGTGAGCGAGGCAGCCCTGCACAAGTCGCGTGGTGTGGGCAAAACACGTGCGTACTTGCGACACGCTCGGAAGTGGACTGTATCAACAGTTACACCCACAACACTTGTTGCCAATTACTAGTGAGTTACCCTACCTTACGTCACGTCTACGTAAAATTTCATTGATTGCATGATTGGTTCAGTGGCTTCAGTAGTTATCTCGTCATTAACTTTAATTTTAATGTTTTTTTTTTATGTCCAAATTTTATTTTTATTTTGCTTTGTTTTCTTCTAATTCTAATTTTAAAATTATTATAGAACAAGTAACTAACTAATTATGTTGTCTAAACTGTGAATGCTGTGTTAGCTCTTAACTGGCATGTATATAAGAATTCTTTCATATAAATTGTTCTCTATATTGTTACATATATGTGCTGTGAGTTAACCAATTAAATAAATAAATTAACTTCTGCGATCCCCACGTTGGACAAAGCTTTGTGTGATCCAGAAATGGTTGTTTCGAGTTTAGATGTACGATCAGCCATTGGCGCCTGACCGCTCATAACATTTTAATCTACCGACTCTAACCCTAAAGGACCAAATTACTTACCTAAAATGACTGTTACTTTTTACCCGTAGACCATCTTGAATAGGTATACCATAAGCTTACGACCCACCTAATGGCAAGCAGTTACCTATGGACGCTTGCAATACCAAAAGTATCACTTGCGTATTGCCGACCCAAAATTTTTAACACCAGAAAAGTTTTGATGGAATTTCCCTGGAATAGGAAAACGTTTCGATAAAAATGCATCTCTAAATGAGCTCTGGTAACCTATATTAACTAACCTAAATACTAACAAACAGGAACACAACTACACCGTTTGTGCCTGTTTGTAGTCATTTTTTTTATATACTACCAAGTAGGCAAACAAGCATACGGCCCGCCTGATGGTAAGCAGTTACCGTAGCCTATGGACGCTTGCAACACCAGGGGTATCACTCGCGCGTTGCCGACCCTTTAGAAACCTTATAACTCCTTTGTAGAAGACCAAGGCGGTGAATGTAAGGTGGAGGTCCTTTTCCTATCGGGCTTGCTCACGAGTATGGTGCCCTACCTCTCTTTGTGTTTGTAAAGTCAAATACAGGGCTTGTTTATTAGAGCGGGAGATTTTCTAAAGAAATACAGTGAAGCCATACGCAAAGGTAAAGAGACACTACTATAACTTTCATTAATTGTATCTACTTATTTCAATATCAGTGGATATCCCGCTCCGGTCACTTTCTTCGATTATAAAAAACGATTTCCCAACGTTACTTAGCAGGTATTACTTTTCAATGGCATAGTTAATGCGACAGGTTAAAATTATTTAATCAGAAACACATGACTCATTTGATGGTAGGTAGTTTCTGCAGCCTATGGATACTTTTTATACTACTTAGGTGGCAAAAAAGTATACGGCCCGCATGATGGTAAGCAGTTACTGTAGCCTATAGATGCTACTAACAGAGGTATCACTTACGTGTTGCCGACTCAAAAATAAACACAAGGACACAACTATACCGCTGTGTGTAGTAATTTGGCTGTGGTCTTCTGTAAGGTCCTTCACCAGACGGGTTTGCTCACTATTTATGGTGCCCTACCTCTCTTAAATAAACTATAAGGTAATGAGTAACAGACCCAGTATTTTAAGGATATTTGCTATGGTTTTGAAATGAGAGAAAATACTGAATTTAAACAATTACTTGTTTAAAATCAATATTTTCTGAAAAAAAAAAAAAAACAATCCAGAGCGACTCTAGTACTTTATCTGTTTTGCATACTGTACCTATAATAATTTGACTATGGTCTTATGTATCGCGAAGGTTTTTGCTCACTCAGACTTGCTCACATGGTGTTCTTCTTATTACTAATCATCGGTGTCTATCGGTTTTTGTCTCAGCTATTTTGATTGAACATTGTTCCACTCAATCAAACAATAGACGAACAAGAAATAAAATAACGCCTCCGAACGCCTATATAATGAAACCATTTTCCCACAAACCACACTTTTCCCGTACATGCCGTTTTTTAACGGTGACTTACTTTCTTTCGAGTCTTATTTGACTGCACGCATAGTTCAGTGGCTTACCACTGCGCAGCGTGTTGTGGGTTCTATCCCCACACGGGGCAAACAATTGTGTGATCCATAAATGGTTGTCCCGAGTCTAAGTGTCTATATGTAATGTGTCAGTTAAATGTTTGTAAAGTCTCCCGTGACACAAGCCGGCTGATTCTCTAAGAAACAGCGATGGCGAACTGACAGTTGTGATTGCTCGGTGACGGCACAATCTATTGACTAAACGTCAAAAAGGACTCTAACGGAATACCGATTTTCAATCTGACAACCAGATATTGCTCGGTTTTTGCGGTGGCTCGGTTTTTGCTCTAACGGAATACCCCTGCCGGTTTGTTCCTAGTGCGAAAGTTGTCTTTTTAAAAGAAAAAGAAACTTGTTAGTTACTTTTACAAGCTATTCGTGACTTTAGTTCAACTTTATCCCCTTATTAGTTGTTCACTGACAGCAATTACGCAGTGAAAGTGTTTTTAAACTGTTATCTTATGTCAATCTTGTCTTTATTACACTTGAATGTTATTACGAAGTGTGATTACCATTTAAGGTGGTCTGTTATGTTCTGATATTGCTGTATACGTCATGTAACTCGTTATTATTAGATGGATATGGAATTATCTGGTCCCTCAAGGCGCGGCAAACGATTTGAGAGATTGCAGGCATTTTCCTAAGGTACTATCACTCCTCATTAATTTTGCTTAGCTACCATTAATGGAATAGTGATTGCCTGGGTTCTGCTTTTTGCTATAAGAAATGTTAATCTGGTGATAAACAGGAATAAAATATCAGGTAAGCAGTAACAGTAGCCTATGTATGCTTGTAATACCAGCAAAATTATTGCGCCTTGTCGACCCTGTTATCTTTAAAGGCCAAAGGTTTTTATTATGGGTAATCTTGGGATAAAAGAAACGTAGTTTACAGTTAGATTGCTTTTGCATTTTTTTATAATCAGTATAAACAACGGAATGGTGGACAAATTCGAACTTTACTTGTGCCATCCGAGCTCCTACTCCAGAGTAGGAGCTCGGATGGCACAAGTAGTGCGCTGGGCCGGAACCCCAGAAGCGCAGGTTCGAATTTTACTCCGGGCTCGTTTTTTTCCACATTGCTTTAAATATTTAAATCAGAATAAAGTTTTAAGTTTTATCCCAGCTATTTTCACTGCATGTTCAAAATTTGTATTTTATTTTATTATTATATCAATTTCACTAATACTTAGGAATACAGTTAACTATTATAGCGTCGTAATCAAAGGTTCATTCAAATAAGTTAGCCTATAGCGTAGAATCGCCATTCATAATAATCTGTATAATTCCCATGATAGTTCTAGTAAATATAGGGAAGCTATAACCGACGATGCTTGTAAAACGGGACCCGAGAGTTCGATGACTGAGCACTTTTATAATATCGAGCTTATATTATAATACTAGGAAGCCCACCCCGACTTCGCCAGGCTTAATTATTTTTTATTCTAAATCCTTTCTTAGGGTTGTGCGAACGGTGTTAGTAGGTAACCGCTAATTCTCAATGGGCTAGCATGTGTGAATTAAGGGCTAAATCTTTCGGCTGTTTTGATTAAGCGAGAAACCCATGCACAACAGTGGTACATAAAAATTATGTATATATGGCTTGTTTCTAAATCCTCCTATTTAGTTCTGATTAAATTCGTAGTAGGATCCAAGACAGTAGGTTTAGTTGTTCACGGGACATATGAGTGTCAAAACTCAGTGTATCAGTTGGTTACTCCGCTGTTACTACTGGTTCACAGGTGTCACGGCGGTGGGAATGTGGGTGGGATTGTCCCTAATATGGGATGCTAATAAAACAGAAATATAAGAGGAGTTTAAATTATTTTAAGTAAAGCTTTCGTCTTTGTACGTTTTTTTTTTGCACTTAATGTAATATTCTCTTAAATGTGAGTACAATAGAGAATTGAGTCTTATCACAAATCCAAAATTGATGAAGGATTTTGGTATGTCAAGACACCGAGCAACATTTCTGTGGGTCACACAAATGTCCTACACCGAAAACGACTCCTGACCTATGGAGTCCAAGAGTGGTTTTCAAGTGATGCTTAACAAAGTCTAGGAATGTTCCCAAACATGTTTTATTAATAACTAAAAACGAAAGTCCCTTTTGTTATAGAAATGCAAGTTTTTATAATATTTAATTGCCCAGTTAGTTGCACGCAACGTCTTAAAAACTAGTCTCAAAATAGATTTTGTTTACTTTCGATTCTAGTAGGCTGTAACGTTATTGACGGATCAGTTATGATCAGAACAGAAGATGTTTGTGTCATTTGATACTAGCTAAACTTTTTAAGAGAGGAAGGGCTCCATACTAGCGAACAAACCTAACTGCGTAAGGACCTCCACCTTACAGAAGACCACAGCCAAAAAACTACACACAGCTGTGTAGTGTGTGTGAGTACAGGTCTCTAGCGGACATTTACGGATGCGTTTTGAAAGGAACGTATTCCTCTCCCAGGAATACTCCTTAATGCCTTGATGTAAAAAAATGCTAGGCTACGGTAACGGCTTAACATCAGGCTTGTTTGTCACCAAAGTAGTATAAAAAACATGTTTTACTACACTACGATTAACATTCTACAACGTTAGGAATTAACGACTTTGGTACACTGAAATTTAATATGGCCCCCAAAAGGGTCATAAAATTAGCTTCCACATTATAGAAAAGATGTTAAATAAAGCTATAAAGGTCTTCATCAAAAGAAAGTTGACGACTATAAGTCAACTTTTCTTTGGCGTTCATGCATTGAGAGATTGTGATGTATTAGAGTCTTATATGTATCGTATGTATGCTTTTTAGTATTATAAGCTATAGTATTATAGGCTATAGTTACTATGCTTATCATCAGTCAGAGGAAAGATTAGATTTTTTGTTTCGATTTTTCTCAAAAACTACTTGACCGATTTTTAATTTCTTTCACCATTACAAAGCTACATTATTAGCGGTTAACATAGGCTATATTTTATTGAAAAAAATACGGGATCTCTACGATAAGAAATATAAAACTACCGCCAAAACTAGTGAAGCTAGAAATAAGATTTTATATTGCAAGCTGGGTTAATTTTAATTTTAAAACTTTGCCGACTGAAGGATAACAGCAATCGTTCTTGTTTACAGGTGGACTTGTTATATCGATTCATTTGAAAGGAAATGAACAAATTCGCATTAAAAAATCATGGGAAAAATCTAATACTATAAATAACCTTTGCTTTGATATATTCCTTTCCAGGATACCATATATATCTATAGATTTATACTCAACAGAGGCTATTTAACGTAGTAACATTATACTAAGAATCAGTACGAGTACGTGATTGCTTTCACAATATTATAGTGACTTGTGTCGCTGACCGCTCGCTGTTCTTTAGAACTATCTAGGAAATATTGCACTTCGCATATTTATCACGACTAATAGTCATAAAACAAAACGATACCGGGTGTCCTGGAAATGGTATAATAATATCGTGGGTACCATAGTCAGTATAATTATGTAGTTTAGATATATCGCAGTTTAGTTGTAAAAAGGCGTAACACAAGATTCCTTTTTTTATGTAATTTTGATCTTATGCTGTTAAATTAAGGTTGAAATTTATTTTAATTATTTTTTTATTTAATTTCTTATTCATTTTTGTTATTGTAGAATAGAGGGTTCAACTTGCATTGTGCCAGTGAATGTGGAATATTGTGTATAACTATACCCGAGCATAAAAATTATATAAATTTCTATAGATACAAACATATTTTGTTTTAACATATAATAACTAATGAGCACTCTCGTATTGCCATCAATAATGTACCACTCCGAGTGTTACTAAGAACTGCCTGACAGAATGTAACTCGATAACATAATGCCAAATCCGGGAATTGAACCTGATATAAACAGCTAAAGTGCAAGCATAAACAATTAAATTGATAAAGTAAATACTTACTAAATAATCTTCTATTACCTGCAGAGTTTTAATATCTTAGAAACTTCAAATTCGATTTAGAAAATATGTTCACTATTGAAAAACTTATTTTATTTTATTAATCGTGAGTGACATATATGTGATTGCTGCATAATATCAACATACTATGCAAGCGAAGTTGCGGACAGAAACTAGTCCACCTATAAATTTTACATCAGTTATTTTAGTATGGACAAAAACAAAAATGCAGCGGCTGACCATCTGATTACGAGTTTAAAACAATGCAATTATGTATCTCATCCACTTTTTCTGTTAAACATGTTTAAAAATATCAATATCTACGATCTATTTAAAAACTCGTATACGAAGCGGTTGTCGTAATTCTCGTAGTTTCTTGATCTCTTTTTCAGTCGATCGAGTCTTTTGTTACATTATTCTTGGAGTGCGGAGTATGGGTGGTTTATCATGCACGAAGTATCTCTGCAAGTTATGAATTTGCATGTTTACGACTGTTCTCAGTTGGTGGCCGTGGATACTACGTGGTGGGACTCAAATGGTAACCACATGACAGGTGGTTAGCCGACCACCATTAACCAAGGGAGCCCGGTTCTCCATTAATATTGATGCCAATTCTTCCCGGGCGTATTTTATAATCAATTTATCCCGCCCGGTAGGCACTCAGTTATCTTTCCTTTATCAGAATACTTTGTAATGTAATAGTGTGACATGTTTTATTAGTACAAAGATATTAATGGACTGTATTTATGTAGAATTATTAGCGGGTAGTAATAATTTCTGGCTTGTTTTATTGTGAAATTTGAATGCATGGATAACCGATCGATAGCGTTCGATTTTTGCGAATTATATTTATCATACGTCTGCATAAATTACTACGTATTTTCTTCAGATAACGTAGATGACTGTTATAAAATAAGAAATTACACGCAGAATTTACGGGAAAATGCTAGAAAATTCTAGAAAGATATTAAAATACACAGCTAATTTATCTGTAAGTAAAGCTTTTTCTGTGTAAGTCGGCGTTTATCGGCATTCGGCATGTCATATTTACCTAAATGAAAATTAGATCATTGAATGTACACATAATAATAATTAATTTGAATTTTGATAATTGTGGGTACCACACACAAAGATTTTTATTTCTTTGACTAAGTACATGTTAAAGTATACAAACTACCTACAGCCATACCATAACGTCCATATAGCGTTTATTCTAGAGAGATCTTCATTGAAAATTTGTAAGATGTTAACTTTAATACTTAGTTATAAGATTAAGATATTACTTAGCCATTGCACGGAATGCAAAGAGCCATAATACGCTAGTGCAGCCTGTTATAAGTCTTCAAATATTTTGATTTGGGAGTACGAGTATGTACAATTATCTATGTATGCATCTAATCAAGAAACAAAAGGTAGTTTGTATTGCGGCAGAGGTCACAGGTCGAACGTTGCATCAACACTGCACTTTCGATGTGCGCTAGTGAAAGGCGCATCCTCATCGCAGGTGCATCTGCAATACCCTGCCTGTAGGGTTGTCACTATTAACTTCCTATAAACCTCTGAATGATTTAGCATCACCACGTGTTTGATTGTTTGTTCTGATACGATATCGTCCATAACATCTGGAATTTTTGCGATTGGTTTCAATGGAATTCAACTGTCGCTTCGTATTGTGATATTCCGTTGGCCTTGTAAAATGCTCTGGATAAGTTCATTTTGGCATTGTGCCACTCGCATGTTATTAAATAGATAGGATGAAACATAATTGTCAAGTACTTCTGCCTACCCTTCAGGAAAAACGACGTCAAGGTATGATTTAATAATAAAAAAACACACTTTATCATTTCATTAAAAGTATTTAGTACAAAGTCAGCTCAAGACCCATTACTGTCAGCTTCAGATGATGATGAAAAAAAACTTTTAGTGACAACTTCCTAAATCATATATTAATTTACATACGTGGTAACCCTAGACGCATCCAGTCACCCGTTATGCGGTCATGCTAGTGCAATAACATTTATTTGTCCGCTGCCATGCTTTTTCTGCCCACATACAAATAGCACATTCTTGTAAGCGGAAGCTAAACACATTCAACATATCAAATTCTCATGCGCTTTTAGCGATTGTTATCTTGTAAGGAAGATTGATTTGATTGTAAAATTAAACTTGCATGAGGATAGAAAAACGATATTCCTATAAGAAGGATTTATACTTTTTTTCCCAACATTCAGTCGTATATTGATAGGACTGGCAATGTTAATCTTTTCTTGTGTTTCTTTTACGTAGATTCGGAAAAGGAGGTTGTGATTTTTTGTGACATTTAAGTGCTGTAGGCAAAACTAACAACGCCGGCGGCACCATGACGTCCATAAAGACGTCATAGATATAAAGCTATTTATATTAGATCTTATTTTTTACAAAATTCAAATTAAGATCGAAAGAATCAACAGTATTTATGTGTCTTTTGAGGCCTACTCTGTGTTACTTGTAAAACAGATCTTCCAAAAAAATTATAGTTGTTAAATTCTTACTAATAGAGTGGTTATTAAATCTATTTGATAGAAATCAGTGCAGGTGTTTAAGCCGCTGTCCTTACAATTTACGATGATGAGTATTTCATGAATCAGGTCAAACATATTCTCTAATTACTCATTAGTATAAGCAGGTGTAGACTGCAGTAAAAGAATGCAATAACACCATATACATATCTAACAGAAGTCAAGATATATGATGGCGTAATATTCTAAAGTCGTGGGCATTATTTTAATGACAGTCATTAGCCCATTTTTAAAGGCAAATCTAATGGTTATACGCCGATATATGGGTTTATAAATGTTATTATGGAAACTAAGTATTTGCTTAGTATTTTTTATTTAGGTCAACAATTCAGAACATTAATATGAATCAGGTTTTATTATCGTGTTGATTAATTTGAATTTACCAATGTATGTCAATGACATGTCTCTAAAGTTCGCTGAGCAATCATAATCAATTTATAAATTATATATAAATGGCTTATTATTTTATCTATAGCTAAGTATTACCAAAATATCCATACATACATTGCCTGATAGAAGTTACTATAAGAGATAAAGCCGCCAATTGTGCATAATAATAAGGACAGAGTTATTCCTCTTGCCGTGAGTAAAATAAATTCAAACGTTTCCCTAAAGGACCCTACTCACCAGCAAGAACTCGTCTTGGTTTGTTATGTATATATTTGTAACGTAATTGTGTGATTTGACGTACGCACAAAATAAATAACACGTAATAGTTGCGGTTGACTCGTCAAGCTTTCAATTGCTAAAGTAACCGTATACTTCTCTCTCATTACACAGGAAGAATATTGGCACTCTGTTGTTTCATTAGCAGTGTTCTGTCATTACACGCCGTCACTAAAGTGCTGCATGGAAAATTGTCACGGGCTAATGCGGCGGTGTGTAACGGGAAATGCACCGCGCAAATTATTACGTCCGCATTGATGCTTCCACTTTCATAGAAGGTCTTCTATAAAAGGATTGCGTTTATATTTTGCTGTTTGCACGATTGTAACGAGTAATTGTTTGATTTGTTGAGGTATTAAGTAGGCTTGCCTGATGGAAAGCAGTTACGTTAGCCTGTGGATGCTTTTAATACCAGGGACTTTGGCTCTGTGTTGATGAAACGATTTCGTTAGTGCCGAGTTTAGCACTTTGCCGACTTTTGCCAAATTTAATACAGCTTATTTATTCAATAGCGCAGTGCCGAGTTTTGGAAATTCCTATGCATTTTATCGCAACAGTCAGTCGGTATAGGACATAATGTATAGATTTTAGAACGACATTCAGTTGTTATGATTCCTAATTTTTAAATGCACCTGATCACGTGCATTCGCTATTTGTGTTAAAAACGAAATGCAGTTGTTGGCGTGATAATTCTATATTTTAGGATGCACCTGATATCGTGTAATCATGATATCGATACAGCAAAAATGTCATGATACTTACTAAGCAAGAAATGCAGTCGTTAACGTGATGATCCAAGTTTTTCGAATGCACTTGACCATTCACGTGCAATCATGAAATCGATATAGCGAAAATATCGCGATTCGATCTGCGACCGTCATGATCTACCACATAGCTGTAGTATTTGTGCTTTTACTATAAACTATTACACAATAACTTTTACTTCCTACTATTAAACACTTTTGCAAAATAAATACCGGCATTGTTAGTTTAGCGATTAAAATCTCACGATTAAATAATGTATCTGACGTTTTTCTGTTACATCGTTTATTTTATTTATTTCTAAGTTTTTGATTATCGCGTCACGTAAAACAATCTTTTTGAGATAGACAATCACGCATATACGCATTAAAAAGTTTAACAAAATTGTGTAGGTATGTTGGAGAGAGGAACAAAACTGTGTGCGATCGATGTATAAGGATGCGATCTTCTTCACGGCGAATACCTTTTCCAGTTAGGTTTGCTCGCCTGTATAGTGTAACTCTCTTATTTGCTTTATTGTATATAATATGTCTTGATTGCAGTAATTGTCGTAGTGGAAAAATGAGTCTATAGTTTGTTACTTGCGTTCTATATAGCGATGTGCCGAAATAAATTAAATTTAAAATTTGTTAGATGTAAATTTTATTACCTAGCTTTGACGTTGCCATTGTTCGAAATTCAAATTAAAATCTAAAATAATCGCTATTAATACCTCGCCGCACGTCCCATACATGCTTTACAAAATAAACTCTGAATTAAAACCTTCTTATATTCAAAAGATGAAGATATTCGATAACAGTTTTAATAGCCCGCATAACCAATTATGTAAACAACCCATTTAAAATTGTGATTGACAGATAAGATCGGTTGATGTACAAGTACCTACCTACGTAGTTACAGACTATGTTTGTTATTATTAGATGGTGTGAACGTGTCTCGTGAGACAGCGACACGCTAAGACTCTCGCTTCTGTAGTGTAAACAATGCACTGTTTGAAGCGGTCACTGAAAGTTCACACTATGAATTAGTTCAAACTAGAAATGATAATTTAGTTTTGGCTTGATTTATTTTGAATTAATTAAATGTTTAATTTTACCGGTTTGTTGGTCTAGGGGTTAGTGACCCTGATTACTACGATTTTATTTTCCGATTGAGGATAAATCTTTGTGTTATAGGCAAGATTCTTTGTATTAATATTACCAATTGTCTGATACATATACTTAATTAATATATTGCCATAGTTCAGGCCCTCTCTCTGCTTAGTTGGAATCAGATAGCTGCTTGTGAGACCTAATAAAAGGAATACATATGCGTCGTAGAGGTAACATATAAACTAATTTTTAACCGACCTTAAAAATGGAGAACGTTCTCAATTCATCGGGATCCTTTATTCACCGTTTACTCGAAGACGCCTGAACCGATTTTAAATTGTTTTTTTTTTGTTTTCATAATTTCAAAAAATAAAATTTCGAAAAATAAAATTTTGAAATTAAAATTTCATAAAACACTAGACCCCTTTGGTCTAGTGTTTTATGAAAAATCAACAACAATTTCAGGTACGCAACGTGGCATTGATGATTATGTATGTCGGTTTAATTTTAAAAATAGAAAGTTATTCCTTTTGATGTCCACAATCTTTGATCCAGCGAATACTTATTCAGTATCACAGTCACGCAAGCGGTCGAACGTTTTAAATAAATCTGACTATTTCAATAGCGCGGCCATCGCTTTTATGACTTTATTTTCCATCTATTTTCGCATCACCGGTGTTAAGAACTGAGGGAACACATAAATAAAACATAAAGTCCATGAATCGTGTAAAATACAACGAATGCAATCGTAAACTTTGAATGTGTTTAGGGCTATTACGTAATATCAGCATAACTTTTTTTTGACTGTGAGTAAACCTCCAAAGAATATAACCAATAAAGTATTATTGGTTATATTCTTCGTGGTCTTTGGATGTTTGCCACATAAGGACATGTACCTTATGTGACAAAGACCACAGTAACTGCGGAACTACCATCAAGCGGGACGTACGCTTGACGTGCAAACATGCATACGACCCGGCTGATGGTAAGCAGTTAACGTAGCCTATAGACGCTTGAAATACCAAAGATATCACTTTCGTGTTGCCGACCCAATTTTAACAAGGACTTTAAGATGGAGTATCCCTGGGATAGGAAATTTTCCTTTTAAAACCGAGTACCTAAATGAGCGCTGAAAACCTGTACTTACACACAGGAACACAACTACACCGCTGTGTGTAATTATTTGGCTGTGGTCTTCTGTAAGGTAAAGGTCCTTTCCCAGTCGAGCTTGCTCACAAGTATGAACCCTGCCTCTCTTGATTTTGTTGCATTGTTTGTCACCGTAAACAACTATAAAATACCTACACAACTAAGCAGTGCTAGTGTAGTAGTAAGTATGCTGATAGATCAAACAGTCTAACAAATCACTTCCAGTCCCATTCTTTATCTCTATGTAGTAACTGGCGCGCCACAACACGGTAGTGTATTTCTACGTTTTGGAATGCAATTTATGTCTCTTCTAGCCACTGTATCTTCGTTGTCGGTTTAACAAAGGAACTCCTGCCTACATAGTTCGCGTGTTAATCAGTTAGTCTTATATAGGCAATCTGATCTTCTTACATGTACTGATAACAGTACACGTCAGCAAAGGAATTCTTACAAGTAATTAGCAACTAAGTGTTCATTAGATAGTGTCGCGAATTTTTCACACTACGCATTAATGTTTGTATTAGAATTTTTGCACTCAAAAGTAGTCGTAAATAGCTGGTCAATTTTGATCTTTTTGTGAATAAGAATAAGATTGAAATTCGCAAGTGCTAATTCTTATACTTAAGCTTGTTTCCCAATTATGGTGCCTTCCAATGAAATACCTACGTCTGTTAAGTATGATCTTTTTACAAATTAGAATAAGATTTAAATTGTTATATGTCAATTCTCATACTTACGTCTATTTGAAACTAAATGTGGTATTTCATAATCTCCGTAACAACTAGGGTATGAATATCGGAATCTCGGAATATCGCAATATCGGAATCTCGGAACATAATTCCGATATTACAATTCCGATATTGAGTGATCCAATATCGGAAATATCGGAATCGGACAACTATTTGAATTTTAAACTAAGCCAATATTTTAGATTGCTTCTTGTGTAGCCCGGGGCTACGACTTACCGAAAACGCCAAATACTATTGCGAAAATGGTTCTTGAACATGCCGAACAACTCAAATGCGAAACAGTGAAAACTATAACGCTCATGAAGAAAAATGGAGAACGATTTGCAATGACTCTCGACGGATGGACCTCTATTCGAAACAGGAGATATATGAACATTAACCTTCATTGCAGAGCTTTTGGAGGTTTTGAATTTAAGAATCTTGGACTCGTCAAAATAACGTGGTCCATGCCAGCTACAGCAGCTCTGTCTATAATACGCGAGCACCTCGCCAAATTTAATATTGTCCTTGAGGAAGATATTATTAGCCATACGACCGATGGTCCCACCATCAACTCTGCCTCGCCCACGGTATTCAGCTTGCTGTCATATGGGTTCGATTCCCGCACAGGGACAAAACTTTGTGTGACCCACAAAGATTTGTTCTGAGTCTGGATGTAATTTGTGTCCGTTAATTGTATGTTTGTAAAGCCCCCGCGACACAGAGCTTGTTCTCTAGTGCGGGAGTTCTGTTAAAAAAAAAAATGTGTGTGTACCAGAGTACACAGGTAAGAAGTGAAACTTCTTTATCTTAATTCTTCTTAATTATCTTTTAAAGTAATACAATTATATGATGACAGTTAATCTTATAGAAATGCAACGATTTTATAAAATTAAAAATGAATAAATAAATCATTAAAAACGAATAATTAAAAAAGATGTACGTATACATATTTTTATTTTCTAATCGTGTTTTGTTTTATTTTTAAATTATTATTTAATTTATATTTTTTATTGTTTTTAGAATTAATAATGTTAACTAAATTTACAGTCATATTTATTAATACTTGCTAATTTTAACAGATTTATATACATTCACTGATACTTACAATCAAAAAGTGAGGTTAACCTCAAATAAATATTAAAATCATGCTCATACGTGTTGAATTTATAAAACGAAATATATAATCACTCTCACTTTTCTTGTAAATTCACTTAAATTTGAATAAGTCTTTTTATTTTATCACTTTCAAATTAATATATTGTTATTCTTATTTCAAACCAAACTTCAAAACTAATATAGGTATTGTTGTTATTATTATAATATATTACATTATATTCTTTACGTCACTATACTAAACTTTGATAAAACAAGCAACATGGCGCGTAACCGAAAAACGTGACGATTTTTTTACACTGCTACAAAATTTCTCCCATACGTCGATAAAGAAGTTTCACTTCAAAAAGATACCCAGTAATGAAAAATATGTGATTTAATATAAATATACAGCAGACCAAGACATGGACAAGAATACGATTTGAAAATGTTTTTTGTTGTACTCAATCCAATCTCATACCGAATTTGTACAATTTAGAGATAAAATGTGCAATTTCTAACGAAATAACGAAATTCCGATATTAATATCGGAATTCCGATATTGAGATTCAATATCGGAAATCAGTATCGGAATTGAAAACCTTCCGATATTACATACCCTAGTAACAACATTGTATTTTACACATTATTGTGTACATAAAGCTTTATGAATGTCCGTTTTTTGAAAGTGTACATAATATAGGTACATACATATATTATATGAGTACTATTTACTTACGTATAACGTGATCATGTAATGATATTTACTTTTGTTTAAGTTTACCAAAATAAACTATTTATACTATCTTTTAAACTTACTTATTGCATGATATACAATATAACTATAAAAAGCGGTTTTTTTACAACAAGATATAGTCTCCTGAGATGGACGTAGTCCTAGACGAAGACGTAAGTAAAAGATAATAATAAAAGTTGTAATAAAAAAGTAATTACTTTTAATGTAGATTGGAAATGCAGTTGCGCAATCTGAGTTTTTAATTATATCTATCCAGCCATAAATCGCCACGGATATAGGCTTCTTCTAAGGATTACTACAGCATTTGGTCTTGCACTTTCCTTATCCATCAGCCCGTAACCTTTACCAGGTCGTCGGTTCCCCTTGTTGCAGGCCTGTCCAAGACCCTTCAACGGCCATCTGTTCTGCGATGTTTGATTCATTATTAATTCAGCCGAAAAACGTCTACTGCTAGACAGACATAGGTTTACTCCAAGGTTTTCCACAATATTCGATCTTGAGCTGGCTTAATCCATCGGCTGCCCGCAACCATGACTAGGTTGTCCATCCTCCTGCTCACGCTGCGTCCGAATAGCAATTGGGGCGAATCCTTTCTGTTCCAATGGCTATTCGACCGCTTTGGGGTAAAAAGCTTCGAAAAAACCGATTTTCTGCGAGTTATGTGCTATCATGTATAACTTTTACATAATGCTAAAGCTAGTAGTCTCTAGGCATTATTAGTCAATCTTATCTTACAATCTTTTATAAACAATTTATCAAACAATAGCACCAATGTATAAAGCCCACATAGCGTTTAATAAACCTTGTCTGTAGTCGAGTGTACGAGCGCGACGGTGTCATATATCTGTATCTAAGCATTACCGTCGTAGAAAGCGATCAAGTTACAATTGAATATCGCGTAAAGCGTGAAGGAACAAGCGACAAGTAGGGTTACCAAACGATCAAATTGTAGATTATTGTCTAACTTGAATTTAAAGACATTTCGGACCCAATTGTTAATAAATCGTTATCGCATTGACATATTAGGCGATTTAAAGCATATCAAGCCTATATCAAGTGGTTACTGGCCTGTGATAGAGCACCAGAATGGCCAATAACAACTCCATAAAAGAAAGAAAAACTCAATGGCAGAATTATTGTTGCTGCACTTATGCTACACGAGGTACAATGCCAGACTCTGAGCAGATACTAAGCATTTAATATTGCAAAATCCCAATACGACTACTGGGCATTGAACTCAGGATATCTGCATGTCAGTTACACTACTCTCCGTTGCGCTACCGAGGAAAACTAATTCAATTCTTATATTCATTGAAGACCAAGTTGCAGGATGAGTAGAACGGAAGGGACATGCACAAAATATCCCAAAGGGTCGAAGTACTTCGTCTGCCAGGATAGCCGCGAACAAGATAAGATAATACATATTTATTAAAACATATTGTCGTAATCAGGGCTTCAACAAAAAAAAAACGATTTAGATTTTTATTTGCAGGGAATGATGTAAATACTCTACCGTGATTATAACATAGTTATTAAATTTAAATGATGGTAACCCTAACGCCACGTGTCGTGTGATCGAGCGATCAATCCGCTTTCACGTTTCACAACTACGCTTGACGAATGGCCGAGGAAAGTCTATGATTGTCAGTATCCCGTGTGCACTGTAATTGGATCTAAACAACCCGCCAGCCGCGCCGTGCCCGAGGATTATCGTTTATTTGCCGGACCTTGCACTGATATTTCAATCTTAACAAAGTATACGATATTCAAGTTATATCTTGCCATGGGAACTAGTTAAAATAAAAAGCTGTAAGTCATAATACTAAACGTCTAAAGTGAACTTCTTAGCTTCACAAACTTGTAAACATTAACATACACATATCTTTATATATTTATACTAATATTATAAATGCGAAGGATTGGATGGATGTTTGTTACTGTATCACACCTAAACGGCTGAATGGATTTCGATTTAATTTGGCACAGAGATAGAATATAGTCTGGAATAGCACATAGTCACTTTTTATCCAAAAAAAAACATGTTTTTGTGAAGCCGCGGGTAGATGCATACATATAATATACTAATATTCCAATATTAGTATATTATATGTATGCATCTGAGCATGATATTCACGCGAGTGTAATGCTTTTTTTCCATCCCAAAAGGGCCCTGTCCTTCTGTTGGGCACGGGCCCCTCTCCTCTATCCAACCAAATAGGGTTTAGGCCTTAATCCACAGAGGCTGGTCATATATGGATTAGTGGATAAGAAACACACTTTAGAATTTCTTCTTTGACGTCCATTAGAAACCTAACCTCTTTAAAATATTTGTATAAACTAGACACCGAAGTATTAATAAGCATATTTATGTATCTATATATCTCATATAGGTGGGAAGGGAATGCATCGATATTATCAAACGCCTTAGTGCCGAGGTGTGGTTGTCCGGCTATATTTCAGAAGGGTTTTGCACAGAGGCTAGTAATTAGTAGTAATCGATCTCTCAGTTTACGCCAGTTCGTATATGGTATGGGCGGGGCGGGTGGCGCGGCGGCGCGGGCGCATTCGAGTGCATTCACTCGCGCACTCCTGCGCAGCTAATTTCTCTATCTTTAGCACGGTGTAACTGACCGCCAGCCCTGCTACTGACTAAAGAGAAACTGCATTAGATGCGTCCGGTTTATGTGCACACGTCAAATAGCCAATACTTCCTTTAAGTTAAGCAACTATAAACGTGAAAGGTATGCACTTGGTACTCGATGCACTTAAGATAGTGTTAAATTCCCGTACCTATCGAGTTATATCGAGAACGAAAGTAGATCTAGTAATAACATACTAGTGATTATCTTGGTAACCGTTACTCATAAGCCGGGAGAGAATTTCCTTTAAAACTAGATAGATGTTGTAATTTTGTTGTAACGTAACTGTTCCTAGTACAGGTGACGTATGTAGTTACATTGTTAATTTTCTGCTAGATAATATCTACATCGTTGTAAAATTACCTTGCAACTATGACGGGAAAATTTATTTTTGTACGACATTAACTTAGTAGATTTAAATTTTGATAAACAATAGTTGACCCGCGTGGTTGAAAATCTACTCCTTCACCTACTCAAAGTTACAATATATTGGGACTGTACACACACTAATATCTCATCCTAAATACTAAACTAGGCAGAACCAGTACTATGGCTACCTGGTTAATATACTTAAAATAAAAATGCTGAAGCAAACGATATATTACATCCAGCCTAGCCAGACAATCTCGATACATATATTAAATCCCTGTATATACTTCTGCTTTTAGTTACAAATATCTAATAAATACAAGAAAATTCATAATAGGCAAGTAATTGAATAGATGAAAACTACTCAACTTAAAACAGATAAATATTCCAAGAGCCGCTGTCTAGAAATGGCTTAATTGTGATAAAACATACATTTATAGGTATCACGATTTCTCTATCAAACAAACAACCCAACAATCAAATAAAACTTTCGTCTAACATTACTATAATTAAGTGTCAGCTGTTATTATAATTTAAAAACGTCATAGCGCATTACGAGACTCAAATTATTTTACACACGATTGACATATGTCATAGCAGCGTCTACTAAGCACATGAGAATTGTCAAACGCCGCCATATACACAAGTCAAACTTTCGCTCATTCAGTGAGAGTTTCCAGTAAACATCTACAGCATCGAGCAAGTACAGCATAATTATAGACCTTAATATTTACATGTTTAACGTGCAAAGTGCCGACGCATAAGTTCATTAGCTCTACTCAAATCGATTTTCTATTTATGGCTTGATAGAAAACTGATTTCAATCAAGAGTGTTGAACATAAAGTGTAGCTCAGTTTTCTTTTTACATTAAGCTTGCGATAAAGTTAAATGAAAATTGATTTTAGATTGAAAATGTCGTTTTGATGTAATGATGTAAATATTCTGATTGACTACTATAATGTGATCTTTGGACTGAGAAACTGATGTAAGTGGTATTTTTTTGGTTTTTGCCTGTAATAATGTCCTCTAGACTGAATGCCACATGCTGAATTAGACAAACACATAGTTGCTACTTTGTGAGACACCCAGATTTACTCAATTAATGTTTCTATCTCTTTTTATCAAAAGTATTAAGAGGATGAAAACTTTAATCCGCTCACGATAGCCGAATGCGATTTTTTTTGACCACGGTGTCAAACATGCATACGGCGCCCGCCTGACGACCTATTATAGACGCCTGCAATATTAAAAGATTTACGTGTGCGTTGTCAACCCAGCATCGTCTTTTCACGCTGTCTATTAAAGGCGTGTATTCTTGCAGCTATTGCACTGAATTTATAGTGAATAAGCATAATGAGTATCTCTTCTCTCTTTCTTCTCAACCCATAAACGTCCCGCTGCTGAGCATGGGTTATTAGCTTCCTACACCATGCTGGCCAGATGGGTTTTTTTCTTTCTTTTTTTTTTCTTTTTAAAAAGACAACTCCCGCACAGAGCTTGTTCTCTAACAAGCTCTGTGTTGCGGGGGACTTTACAAACATACAATTAACGGACACAAATTACACCCAGACTCAGAACAACTCTTTGAGGGTCACACAAAATTTTGTTCCTGTGCGGGAATCGAACCCACAACCTCGTGCACAGCAGGCGCATACTACACCCACTGAACCACCAAGGCAGTCAATAGTTTGTATAGGGTTTTGTTTTATGTTTTCCCTCTTTGGCATTGGATATTGTCTGTCTGACTCCCTCAGTCGACTCTTACGACACCCTCAGGAAGGAACGGGATGGTGACATATGAGTATATTTCTGATTAATACTGACTATGTATCCAGCTTATTTGCTAGTGAAAGTAAGGTATATTTCTTCGTGACCATGAGTGGGCTTGTAAAGCAAGGTGGCTGGTAAAATATAGTTAAAACTCGTAATTTTTTTATTACATCACATAACATTTCACGCTCTCTCTCTCTCATTCTATCTTTGCAGACGTTTATCATTTTGAATTTTTATTCAGTGTTTTAGAAAACAAAACGTGGTTATCAGGTTTGTTACACGGCCTATTAGTTATATCACAATGTTTTGTTTCGTAAGATATCGTAAGTCTTTGTCAGCTGAAAAACTAGTTCCTGTCATCGTACGAGCTATTAGAAGTTGCCAATTACATGTCTGATGTTGGCTTTAGAAAGAAAGAAGAAACATTCATTAAGGTAACGTGCATAGGAGAGACAGAGAAAGGTATTACAACATTTACAACCCACAATTATATAAACAAAAATAAACAAGTAGCGATAGAAATACCAGATAATAGGATCAAAATACAAAAAAATGCTTACCTACACATAACTAGATATTTCTGCAGCTCCGCCGGCATAGATATCGGTAATCGCGATAAAAAGTGTGTCCCTCTATGTCATTCTTCTCTCTATCTATCCTCTAGCTAAATTTCTTAAGATTTTTTTAGCTATTCATTCGTGAAAATACAACAGATATACAGAGTTACTTTGGTATTTATAATTTTTTAATATTTAATTTAAAAAGTCAACAACTACCGCACTAAGGAACAGGCCCTGTGTCGCAGGGGGTTTTATTTTATGAATCACACAAAGTTTTGTCCCGAGTAAGAATCGAATCCACGACCTCCGACATAGCAATTAGGGTCATTAACCACTAGACCAACAGGCCAGACATATTAGCTGGAAATATTATGTTTACTAGGTCACTTACTACTTGGGTATGGCAACATTACGTAGGTTGGCGCAATAGGAAAATGTCTTGTTCTTATTAATTAGCAATAAAAGTGAAAACGAAATCCTTGTCGTAACTCCATATTATAGTACCTACCGACCAGAATATCTGTTGCAACTTTAGAATAGTTTACGTTGGCTATGTTTGCGTATAAATCTCGTCTGACAAGTTTAAAAAGTGGGATTAGGTATATGACGTAACATATGACTGTTTGTAACATAGAAATAGCAAATAAAAATAAACTGGAACTTTGTAGCTATTAGAAACCTGCCTGTTGGCTGTAATAATAGCAACTCTTTTTTTAGAAACAACTCCCGCACTATGGAACGAACCCTTTGTCGCAGGGGACTTTAAAAACATAGTAGTACACCTAGATTCGGTACAACCATTTATGGATCTCTTAATGTTTTGTCCAGTGCGGGGGTAAATGGCTAGGTAACCACTTAAGCCACTAATAATAATAATTTATTTAATAAAAACATAAAATATACAAATAACAATAGTGAGCTTGACTTTAGCCCCAAACTAAGCGAAAGCTTAAGTTTTAAGTTTTGGACGCCGTTGAAGTTGCTCAGTTTACAATATATATCTTATATACTAATATAAATAAATACATTTAAACACTGGACCAACCGTGCAGTCAAACAACTCATATTTTATTTCTCACTGCTGGGCATGGGCCTCTTTCATGAAAGAAAAGGATTTAGGCCTTATTCCGTATACGCTGATATAATGCGAGTTGGCCCAAGATCTTTATATAGTACTAGCGGATCCAACAGACATTGTCCTGCAGCGCCATCTATCGGGTCCAATTGTAAATCTAAAACAAGAATCCACCTGAAGACACACAAAAATATCATTAAAATCGGTCCAGCCGTATAGGAGGAATTCAGTGACATACACATGCACAGAAGAATTATATTTATAAAGATAAAACAAAGTGGCTTTCCGCTGTCTGTCTCTATGTACACTAAGATCTTTTAAACTATGCGACGGATTTCGATGCAGTTTTTACTGTAATTTAGATAATTTCTTCCTGATGGTATCTATATACGTATAATAATTGCAATTATAGAAAATATAACAACAAACAGTTTCAGTTAAGTCAATTGTGATTCGTAAAAAAATCTGAACCAAGTGGTCGCTAGTATTATATAAACTGTTTATTTATTTCATTATAAACAAGTTAATGAATAAAATTATGCAATAATTATGTAGATAACCTTGAAAGTTTTTGTTATACTTACACGTCACATGTCACCATTAAGAATGACGTATGTCCTTAATAAAAATAATTTTGTACAATCTACCTGTATAGCAAATTGCCAAATACATATCTAGGCTAGACTAGGTTGTGGAATGAGCTCCCTGCCAAAGTTTTCCTAAGAGACTATAGCATGGGGTTCTTCAAGAAAGGATTTATAAGGTATTTAAATGGTCGGCAACGCGCAAGTGACACCCCTGGTGTTGCAAGCGTCCTTAAGCTTCGGTAACTGCTTATCATCAGGCGGGCCGTCGACGGCAGCTAGCTGGAAAGAACCAGGATAAACTGGAAAGTAAACTCAGGCCTTTTAACATCACATAACAGGGTTTTTTGCATTTAGTTATAAAAGCATGAACTTTTTAATACCATACATTTGAAAAATAGGCTTTAAAGAGCCTAATAAAATTAGTACGTAAATTAAATGTTGGAAATAATTTATAGACAGTTTTCACTATATATAAACCTGCAAATAATAATCACATTTTAGTATCATAACAAAATACATTTAGTTACAAACACAAAACAAGATAACCATGAGATAAAAAGGCTAATTACTAATTAACACAAATTTAGCTGCACATTATCTAATTCATAGAACCTACTGACCCCCAAACTGGTAAACCTTGTCACATAGTAGTTATAGTTGGTCTCGTTTTTATATACATACTAGCTGTTGCCCTCGGCTCTGCATGCGCTAATGCAAGTTATCGCGATAAAAAGTATCCTAATCCAATGTCTAAATACCTATATATTTCCTTGTCAAATTTAATTATGATCCTTTTAGTGGTTTAGTAATAAAAAGGTAAAAACTGACATATAAACAGGGTAATTTTTGTATTTATAATATAACTAGCTTGTGCCCGTGGTTCCGTCTGCGTGGATGTCGGTTATCGCGGTAAAAAATACTCTATGTCCTGCCCCAGGATTCATTTCAGTAGTCGTGAAAGCGTAACAAACAAACAAACTCAATTTCGGATATATTTACATAATATTGATATAGTTGTCTGTCACGAGGCTACACAGGATATTGTAACATGTTGCCACAACTCAGCGTCTACTTACGAAATGAATTAACCGGTAAGATTGCACACCGCTGATAGATCTATATTAAATAATTACTGTCTCGTTGGTCTAGTAGCCTACTGTTTGTAAGTGCTACTGCTGATCACGAGGGCTAGAATTCGATTCCGAGTTCGGGTCTTAAAGGTTTCAAGGTTTGGAAATTGGCCGTGCCTCGGAAAGCACGTAAAACTTTCTGATCTCTCTATCATCGTGTCAGATTGCCGTCCCATCAGACTATAAGAATTAGAGAATAAAGAGACCATTGTGTTTGCACACATATTCTTGCACTTTATCTCCCGCGCAGATGACTAGTCTCCGTCCAGATTAGCCGTCGTGACCGAAAGTCGGTTAAGGGGACATTATTATTTAATTAATAATTACTCTGTAACATGTGTAGTGACAAGTGACATACAAATAAATATTTCGTTACATATTTTAAACATAAACAATGATATCTAATGTACTTTTTGTCCTTTACAGGTAAGCGAGATTGATGTTTGGTCACTACGATACGATACGATTACGATGGTAAGATTAAATTGTCTAAGTTGTATTATAACACTACCATATTATGTCGTACTGCTAGGCTCTTCTAATTATATTCTGGAGAAGGTTTAGGTCTTAAGCCATCAGACAAATGTCTTTAGAATTACTTCATACTTTATAGATTACTGTTGTTAACGACTTGTTGTTTGTTGTCCCATCTAAATAATGATTAAGTAGATAATATTAGCAATAAAAGGAAACTAAACAAGTAGGTAATGAAAGTTCTATATCAATATCTTTAGAAGTCGTCTTGGGAAAAAATCTTAGCATTTACATAACACCCATTTTGCTAATTTCTAGGAGTTTTACGAGAAGATCTATCTCATTTTAACAAGAAATCATTTTCTAGAAAACACAGTAAGTATCCTACGTGTTCGTGTGTTGTGTTGAAATGAAATGTCTAGATCTTCTAGCAAAATAGGTGTTATGTAAATGTATATGCTAAGATTTTTTCCCAAGATGTTTTTACTGTGTTTTCTAGAAAGTGATTACCATCCTATACGGAATTACGGACTAGCCATTATACTACTTGGGTGGCAATCAAGCATACAGCCCGCCTGATGTTAAGCAGTTACCGTAACCTATGAACGCTTGCAATATAAGAGGCATCACTTGCGTGTTACCGACGCATTTTCCTGCACTGCTCTGGTGGATGGGGTATCCCTGGGATAGGAAAACATTTTTTTCAAAACGCATCCCTAAATGTGCGCTGGAGACCCGTACTCACACGTACACAGAAACACAACTACACCACTGTAGTTATTTGGCTGTGGGCTTCTGTAGAGTGGACGTCCTTCCCCAGTTGGGCTTCCTCTCCAGTATGGTACCCTACCGCTCTTACTTTACCTTAAAGATCTATCGATTTTCTCAATACTTAACTACTTTTCAAACACGAATACAAACACCTACTATAAATACAGAACACGAGTCTACATAATACCTATTTACTCACGATTACAACACTCACATGTATACATCAACTAGGTAATACAAAAAGTAATTAGTTCTTTAACCACGTGTCAAGTTATCGCAGCGGGTAACAGGTGACTGCACTCATCTGAACGCACATCGCTCTTATTACCATCCTTAATACTCTACTCCACGAAACTATTTATCCCAAATAGAAAGTCTAGGACGTAATTAATATCGAGAAAGGTTATTATTTTGATACCGATGCGGCTCAAGTCCACTTCAAAAGACATAATAGTAATTTTCCACTCAGCCTCCAATGTATTATCAGAGAAAGTTCTCTCAAAGGAATGCACGATAAGTGTTTTTTTAGAGTTCTAATTACGTATTTATTTAGTCATTTGATATGGGATACACGCAACTTACAAGTAATAATCTAGTATCACAATGCAGTCAACTCTTAAAAGAAGTATTTCTAACTTGTTAATATTTGTAACAATGGTTTTTTCAAATTATTATTATTATTCTCCATAAGCAAATAAAACATGATGAATGGAAATCCGAGACATAAAATATGAAAACCATCTTTGAAAATTAATTAAGGTCTATATCCCCTCTAAAAAAGGGGCCTTAGGAGCGTACTGTGATGACGTATATACGTCGCTAGAGCGATTCATTTTCGATCTTAATTTAAAATTAGTAAGATGTTGATTTTATATTCAAATATACAAGCTGGCGAGCCATACAAAGACTTCATCTATGACTCTTTAAGTACCTAGCTTTAGACAAAAGCTAACTAATCTCTGTTTATATAATTTTAAAATGTTATATTCGAGTACACCTTAAGTGTCTTATGTATGAAAAACATTTAGCATTTTTCAGTTTTTGCTCCGCCTAAAAAAAATGAAGACCGGAGCTGCCTCTGGTATTACTACTACGGTAACTGCTTAACATCAGGCAGGCCGTATGCTTGTTTGCCACCTAAGTAGTATAATAAATACAAATAAAACTAAACTAAATCTTGGTAAAGAGTAACAGCGTTGCCTTAGATTGCATCTTCGAATATCAAACTACGAGTATATTGCAAAAGCAGTCGATGTACAAATTAAGTTACAAAATGCATTACTTAGTTGTGGTTCTTTAATGACCTTAAAACGATGTGATGAAGTATAACGAACGCATTAAAACAAACAATTTAAAATATTAAAAGTGTAGTAATTACAAAGTTACGAAATTACTGGAAATGCTCTCCTCGTAGTTTTTGCTTTGCGTTGTCGAGCAAGCGTAGAGCGGCAACTGCGACAAACACGTCGGTGGGCATGCGCTCGCGCAGAGATTTAGTAACACAAACATGCTGTTAATTACGTGAATTATCAACCAACTGTCCCCTACAGTGATGAAATGTGTATAAAAAACACATTGCGTAACGCGCCATTTTAAACTTCTTTTACACTCTGTTGTTGTTTTTATTATATTTAACCGACTTCAAAATAGAAGGTGCTTAATTTAACCGGCTCAAGTATATTACCTTGTGGTTATATTCGATACAAAATTTTGGAAAAAAAATAACAGAAAATTGGTGATAATTCTAGCTACAAAAACACATACGAAAACCAATTAAGTGCCATGAGCAGCACATTATTCGCTATGACGTAAAACATTTTCGTATGAAAATCAAATCATTGCTTTAAGACAACACTTGTTACCAGTACTGTCGTGCCATCCTACTCTGATGTAACTGTAACATTGTTAAATCTCATGTAACGTCAATTGCAAAGTAACACATTCATCCATCCTCAAAAAAATTCGCGTTTATTATATTAGTACGATACACCTTCCAGTTTTTTACGTAATATAATTACGATATCCTTGTTACGTTTAATTTTGTTGTAGATAATATGAGCCCTATAGTTTCAAGTGATTTTAAATTAAGCACTTCAGATTGCGTAAATCTCAAAAGCTCACATTAGTCTCAGCCGCGGACGCAGATACCACATAGATTAATAGCTATTTGAATGATGAGTTTCTGCGTGAACGAACTTGAAAACGAACTCGTCCTATTACGAAAGGTGCATACTTTGAAAAATAAATAATTGGGGCCCTAAAAGTGAAAGCTGTGAGTTACGACCACTAATAAGCTTATCTAATTCGCCCCACTCAATCACTGAGTAGTCGAGAAGTCGAGACTCGAGACAAAATGACGCGAGACACTCGGTACCTAATATATTTTAAATATCACTTGTCATTAGCATTATGCATTATATTATCTATTACAGAGGTTATATAACAATCGTGAGGCTCATTATGCCCTGTGGCATTCACTACACTTCTGTATGCAAACGTAAATGTTATTATCTATACTAATATGATAAAAGGCAAGAGTTTGTTTGTTTGGACGCGTTAATCTCTGAAACTACCCATCCGATTTGAAAAAATATTTTTTGCATTCGATAGCCCAATTCCTGAGGAAGGTTCTAAGCTATAATAACATCACGCTATGGCCTAAGATGACCGTTGCAGTCACATCAAACGTGACAAGGAACGAAATAAAAGAAACTGCGGGAAATAACTACTTCCTAATAAATACAATCACGCAAACTATTTTACGCTTTATTATATATATAATAATGGTTGAATTGCCGTGTAAGGACTTCTATTTGCGTTTGTACAAAGCACTCATGTGATTGCAGTCCTAGTGCTATTTAACATAATGGCGTATGACTAGTAATTTTACAACTTTGTAAGGAATTGTTGTGTAATTATGTATTATTATATTATTTTCCATATTTATTGAGTTACTTAGTGAATAAGTACTTGTAATGACGTAATTAGTTCATAACTTTTTTTAATCCATTTTCATATTATTGTAATTCGGTAAATTATTTTTATTAGACATTGTTGTGGATTTTATTGTGCTTTGATATTATGACAGTCGTAGTCAGTCATAATATCAGTCATAATGTCAGTCAGTTATATATTCCTTTTATTTGACTTGACTCTTGACAATATTTTTGATAAGATTTTTATAAGTACGATGTCAAAAATGTACGCTGCAATTTTGTGTTATTATAGTGTTCTATGGAAGTAAGCAGAAACTTTTTAAGGCCATATTTGTTTTAATGTGAAATCATTATCACTTCCAGAAAAATATAATCTGTGTAGGTTTTACCTATTACGTATTTTCTACTATAACTTACAATTAAGAAATTACGGAATACCATAAAGTGATTTAATGAAAATATTAAGTGGTTTCCTGTTTATTTAATCCATGTTTGATTGCGTTCATAAATCATTACAACACGTTATCGATAAACTTTGCATTGGTATTATGTATTCACCCACATGCACTTGCCACATCATAATCTCTATAAAATTATATTAAACATATATTATGAAAACTAATTCGATTGCCTCTTACAGAATTAGAAAGTTATAATATGAATAATACTTTATTATAATGTGATTTATTTACTCAACGATTCATAAATAAGAATTTGAATAACATAGATAAAGTAATTTACTTTAACATTAGTTTGAAAACCATAATAATTCTTTCATATCAGTGAGATTACGAAGCGTATACCATAATTTATAATTTAAATATACTAACGCCAGAATTGCGTCATAGAGATTACTCCAGAAACAATTCTGTGGGTAGATGATGACGTCAGACGTTCCCATCTCTCCGGTCAATGATAACTCGCGCACTGACTAACGAGCCACATTAATCTCGGTCCAGTCAAAGGGAATCACTTTCACTCTGTACTCGATATATGAAACAAAAGTTCAACAACTTTTTTAATTAAGTGAAACTTTGGTCATGTTGAGTAAGTAAATATATTGACCTTACTATGCGTTAACTTCCACATGACAGCTTCCAAAAAACATGTTTCAATATGCTTAATCTATAACAACTACTAAAATAAGCAATCTATATCAATGATTCGAAATTGAAACAAATTCAAATTCATTTCTTCTTCTTCCCTTTATTTAAATTATGGCAATCGTCTAATGAATATTTACTATTCTGCCAGTATCAAATTTTATCTAATAAAACATGAATTCAATAAAATAATAAAATAATAAAAAATTAAAAACAAACGTAAATTAAATAAAATCTCAAACTCATTTAATAATATAGATCATAGGTCATAGCGTGACGCCTATGAGAGGTCACCTAATTTGCCTACTGCCAGATTTGTTGACTGAATAGACAGGAGTAAAGCCTGAGGATAGAACTGGCAGGAAACTCAGGCTACTCCTTTCCACCTCCGACAGCCATGTTATATTTTATGTGTTCATGGCGATAATGTCCCTAGGCGGTAATTTTGTTTGGCATAGTAAAACATTACGCTCTGTAATGACGTTTTAGCACTGTCATTTGTCTATAACTTTGTTGAGGTATGTTGGCACATGAAGATATAACGGACGGATCATATATACATAAAGTGTGCGTACTCTAAGTACCTCGTTCACAAAATTCCAAACGAAAATTGAACGAATGATGAAATATGTATGTTGAAGAAAAGAACTATACTATATCAGCCTTACAAATAAAAATGTGTTATATCACATTTATCTCATTCTTATACGAGGTATAGTTATACGAGTTATAAATTAAGAATAAGTCAAAAATATTTTTTAACAAATAAAGCAGATATTACTTTCGTATAACTATTTATCCGTTATGTCAAATTGCACGATTTGGCAACAGCACCACCAAAGAGAAACTTCATAAAAAAACATATTTTGTCTATGACAACTGAATCTATTTGTCAACAAAACTTTTTTCGACAGTTTTTAATTTTTAAATCTCATTGAAATTTTCCATAACATGAAGATGTTCGTTTATAGTATGTGGCATGTAAATGTCATCGAGTTTTTTTCTTTAATATAGACTGCTGAGTCAAACCGTGAATGTCTACAGCATCTTCTTGCACTTGAAGGAACAAGGAACGAGTAGGTAGTTAAATTTGTGAAACTGATAGAACAGATTTAGTTACATGTGTGAATATCCAAATGTTTTTACCTGACAGGGACGTAACCCCATATCTCAAAGCAATCATCAATTGTAGAATAGAAGATAATCCGGGTGGATTACCTTCTATTCTCCATATTGAGATATCTACCAAATAATTTATCCAAAAGCATCAGACCACTTTTAGAAAACCGATATTTTATTTGACTTATCTTGCAGCCTGTATTAAAACAATGACGTTATTTGCTTGTTCTACTTTTTCTATTGCTTTTAAATCCATTTCTTGAAACTAAAAAAAATATAAAACACGTAAACAAGCCTGAAACGTGGTATTTTTATGATAGTACTAGGTTTATACTAGGGTATGGGCGCGTATAACTTCGACATAACGATTGTATGGACAGAAGTGTCAACGCTATACTTGGTATAAGCTATACTTTGTTTATTTGTAGACATTTTGCTTATTCTCGAGTATAACTGTTATACCACGTTTATTTGTAAGGCTGTATAAGTACAAGAATAATAGTACAAACCTATTTAAAGTAACTAAACCTTAATTATCTCTAATTCAAAGAAAAAAGTAAATTAATTAAAAAACTTAATAATAAAAAAAATACGGAATGGTTTAGGCGTCATAATATTCATCCGCATACGTATGTTGTATTCTGTACCTCATATTAGGCGTGAAAGAATATTTAGGAGGTACTAGGTATATCAAACAAAAGACTCATATTTTTATTTGAAAAATATAATGTGCCTTTTTAAATGTTCGTTCAATAACGACATAAAAGCCTTATATTTAACCTTTGCTCGTAAAAATAATTCACTAGATACTGTAAATTAAAGTTTCCAAGTTAACTGAGGGCACTTTATTATATAATAAATTGCAACAAGCATCGTAGTGGCATATCAGCCAAAATGATCGGATTCATGGAATCCTTAATGAACGAGAATGTCGGCAATTATTCAACTACCTACCTTTAATCAGCTACATCGTAATGATGTAACTGATGAAGCATTTTGTCTCAATGGTGTTGTGTACATTATATTTTTTTAATACTACACAAACTGCATAGCTTGATCGAAAATACTTAATTAGTGTAGTTTTTATGTTCTCAGTGATGGTGGCTAATCTCGACGGAGACTAGCTATCTGCGCGGGAGATATAGTGCATATTATGTGTGCGCAAACTCAGGTGCTCTTTTTATTCCGTCACTATCATAGTCCGTTGGGACGGCAATACGAAACGACCAGAGACACATCAACGAATTTACATGCTTTCCAAGATAGGTATGGTAAGGTATGAGGTCGAGGTCGTGAAATATTAAATTTTATTATAACAATTTGATAATAAAATTAAATAAAAATATTCAATTTATATACTAACTGACCGAAGTCACAATAGACAATAAACACGAGTTTAAAACACTAGACAAACTAATAGCCATAAATGTATATCAATAAAGCTTCACATCTTAGCAGACACATCACGTATGCAAAATAAATAAAAGATATACACAATAAATGGCAATGCCAGTTTATCATTATGCCAGTCAGAGTGGCACATTAGCTGAAACATTTGCCAATTAAGCTTTAAGATGGACAGGATAACAGTGTTGTATCTAGAAAGTCATCGTCTAATGCCTCTAACGGCAGTCGTGACACATCATTTCACATAATTCGCCGTATGAAGAGGTAATTGTTATTAAATATTACGTGTCGGAACTACGCAGCTACGTCCATAACAACCTCCGAAAAAGGAAATTCTTGTAATAAAACTGTTAAGTTTTATTTTATAGAAGAATTAGTAAAAAAGTTTCTCCGAGATTTTATGTTTGAAGATTTGTCATGACCATATTCTTAACCTTTTTACTTGAGATAGTTTCTGCTCGCGGATATGTCCATAAAACATACCCTTATACTTATTTTTGTACCTGTCTAGTCTACACATATGACATCTTAGGATTTATGTATACCAATATAAGGAAGTATGCACTTCGACATCTCGCCAATAACACCATGTAAAATATTGTCCTGATTTTCCCTTCAGTTTAATACTTACCGTTTCTTACAAGTTGACTAATTTCGTGCTAATTTTGAATATAGCTCCACATCTTGCAGCAATATTTAATAGATGTGTTGATACAGGCGTATTTCCTGATCTAATGAAACACAGTAAAGTAATACCTTTGTTTAAAAACGGATGTAAAAATGATCCAACTAACTTTAGACCAATATCCATATTGCCTGCTATTAGCAAAATTTTCGAGAAAATTATACTGTTGCAGTTAGAGAGTCACTTTCATTTAAATAAATTATTACATAATGAGCAATATGGTTTTAGAAAGGGTCGTTCTACAGTCGATGCAGGTGTTAAATTGATAAAACACATTTTTAGAGCCTGGGAAAATTCAATGGATGCTATTGGTGTTTTCTGTGACCTTTCAAAAGCCTTTGACTGTGTTGAACACAATACGCTCCTGAGAAAACTCAGGCATTACGGTATCAGAGATGCTGCACTCAACCTAGTTGCCACCTACCTAAGTAACAGAGTTCAATTTGTCGATATTAACGGTAGTAGATCTTCAGGATTATCTGTAGATATGGGTGTCCCACAGGGCTCAATTCTAGGCCCTTTTCTCTTTTTAGTTTATATTAATGATTTGCCTTTCTATGTGCAGGATTTCTGTGACATTGTACTATTCGCAGATGATACGTCGCTTATATTTCAGGTAGACCGTAAAAAATCAAATCTTGATGCTGTGAATGGTTCACTCGCGAAAGTCCTGGACTGGTTTGATGCAAACAATCTACTGTTAAACTCAAAAAAAACCAAGTGTGTTAAGTTTACTATGCCGAATACTAAAACTCTTACATCAAGTAATATAATTTTGAACGGTGAAACGTTAGGTTTCGTTGAATCTACAGTGTTTTTGGGTTTGACTTTAGATCGCAAGCTCCAGTGGGGTGCCCATATATCATGTCTTGCAGGGAAACTTAGTTCCGCAGCTTTTGCAGTAAGAAAGGTAAGGCAGTTTACAGACGTAGAAACAGCTAGGCTTGTATATTTTAGTTATTTTCACAGCGTCATGTCTTATGGCATACTACTGTGGGGAAAGGCCGCCGATATTGAAACCATATTTATACTCCAGAAAAGAGCAGTACGCTCTATCTACAATTTAGGCGCACGAGTTTCACTTAGAGAAAGGTTTAAAGAAATAGGCATTCTGACAGTTGCATCTCAGTACATTTTTGCCAACATCATGTTCGTTAAACAAAATATACACCTGTTTTGTAAAAACAGTGACATTCATACACTAAACACAAGGAACAAACATAAACTAGTTGGTACGTATCACCGTCTTCATAAAGTCCACAATTCATTTGCGGGACTCGGGGTACGTTTCTATAACAAACTACCTCTTGAAGTTATGAACCTACCCTTACACAAATTCAAACTAGAAGTAAAAAATCATCTTTTAAGCAAGGGTTATTACACTATTAATGACTTTTTAAATGATAAAAAGTCATGGGGTTAGTTGCTAATTTTGATGCTGAATTATATAAGAATAATAACTACATTTAAAATTTGTCAGGAGACGTTTTGTGATCATTATTGGCTTTCTATTGAGTTTATTTTTTCTTATTATGTCCTGGATTGTCATGCTCACTGAAATGCCATTGCTTGTGGTGTCGTATTGGCCGGGTCAGTTCCTTCCCTCTAATATGGCGAAGGAAATGATGGCTGGTCTGTGCGTCATGCTCGTGAACGGGTGCTACTTGGGGTGGCTGGTCAATCTTGGCATGATTTATTTTTAAATATTAAAGATATAGTTTCTAGATATTTACTAAGATTGCAATGTGATCTCGACACGTTTCTATCTTATACTTACAAAAAGAAACGATCCCTCATTACCATACAGTGGAAAGCTAAATTCATTTTTTTTTTTTTTCAATATTGTTTACCCATTAATTAAATACTTATCTAAATTTCTCATATGGTATATTGGTTTCCGTTCCTTTTTGTTACCACTATTGTAACTCATACCAAATTGTAAATGTTATACTCTGGCGATTAAAAAGAGTGGCCCGAGTTTCTTGCCAATTCTTCTCGAGGCCCAACCCTAGTCAGCGAATTGGCCTTAGGAAAAAAGTATGCTGGCATTTGTTTTAATGACGTTCATAAGTATCATGGATTTGATCTAAATGAATAAATGAGTTTGACTTTGACTTTGACTTTGACTTTGATAAAAATTCGCCATAAATCTTTACTTACCCGAAAACCAAAACTGGAACCTCACGATTCACAATAAGTAGTCGTGCTTACGGGGTCTGGATCGACAATACAGTATATTTCTTTATTTTTGTATTTGGTGATGTAAAGCAGGATAATATTTAATTTAGATTTATTTCGTTTTACATACAATCAGTAGCAGTAGTTTTGTAACTTAGATAATTTCGTTAACAGATTTTAGAAATAAGCATGATTAGTACTCTCTTATTAAATTTTATAATTTCAAAAGAGAGAACTAATCTTCTCTTCACCGGCGTGGTATGTTAAAAAACTCATTAAAATCACAAACGTGTAATTATTCATGGATATGGATGTCGTCTTCTGTAAGGTGGGACTCCTTTCATAGGCGGGCTTGCTCGCTACCCTATTTCACGTGCTCCTACAAATATTTATCTTTTTAGCGAGCTTTCATTTCATTCTCAAACATCATTCATTCTTAAAAATTCTAACTTCTAGTGTCAATATTCGTTGCGTTGGATTGTCAATTCTGTCAGTTTCTTCAAATATAATAATATACAGATGTTTCTGCTCAATTGGCTATCGTATCGTACATAATGCGTGCAACTTTTCCCAAAGATCGGTTGAGTAGTTAGAGCGGGAAAGCGTAACAAACTGATGCATGCATAATGCCTATTAGTTTGGATAATATCAGTATAAAAACAGCATCAACACCTAAAACAGGTTAACTAATGATTGATTTATTAGATTACTAGCCGCCTGATTTCCCGTCTTCCCGGGAAATTCCTTTAAGGAATTTTTATGTGGAAAAAATCTTTCTTAGTGCTTCTAGACCCATCAGTTTGAGCACTGTATTGTTTGTCAATTTTCTTAATTTCTCGTGAGAATTTCGGATCATCCTTTGTTAATGCTCACCTGCCTCTTAAAATTGTATGCTTCAGACCTAACGGTTAATAATAATATTTATAAAGTAAAATTAATTTTTTCTTGTCCTTGGAGTACCCATCATATAAAACTCTCTGGTGTTAACAATATGGATTTTGGTCGTTAACACGCGAGTAATAGATACTACTGGTATTGCAAGCGTCCATAAGCTACGGCAACAGCTTACCATCAAGCGGACTGTTCGCTTGTTTGTCACCTTTGCAGTATATAAAAGCAAGATTGATGGGTCATAGAAAGTAACATTAAATAAATCTATATACCTGCAGGTCAGATTTTAATGGCTACTTTCATAAATGCCATACAAATGTGCTAAATGAATAGCCCATTGCCTATTATAATTAAGTGTAACTCTGGGGGCTTTTTGACCAACGCCCATACAAAACCCATTCACCATTCATACAAAGCCATACAACAATATTTTGACAATACAAATTGCGTAGAAATGTTTTTTCAGGTCATTGGTCAGTATTTGTTTATCTAATAGGTAATATAATGTAACTTTTCATAAAAGTTCTTTTGAGTCATATAAGGAACTTTTGTGAAAAATTGCAGTAGGAAGGGATTTTTGGAAATTCAATCATCAAACGGGTAAAAAATATTTTACCTTTGTGAAGTCAAAGTGGGCTGCTAGTTCATTATAAAAAACTTAGTTCGTATCAATTTCTCAAAAAACAGCAAGGTACCTTCGTGCCTCGAAAACCTACGAAAGTGATGGAATAGAGAGTGTACCAGCATTTATTTGCGCACACGCATATAATATGTGCAATACACTAGAGATGACTTAAGTATTGCAAGCGTCCAAAGAGTACGGTAACTGCTTTATTCATCTCACCAAATGCTTGCTTGCAATCTAAGTAGTATTTAAAATAATTAACTATGTTTAATGATACTAATCCTACTTAACCTTTAGTTAAATCTTTCAACAATTTATTTGGTTACGGAGTGCTAAAAATCATCAAATCGATTATTTGCGTTAGCTCAACATCTTATTAATTTCGTTAACATTACGTCATCAAACGTGCACAATATAAACTTATGTAACTGATTAATTTAATTGAAATTTGACATTTATAACTAGCGCTGAGTTAGACATAATCAATCTGATAACCATTTTGTTTAACGAACAGCGTTATCCGACAATGTAGATACAAATCGCATGCTTTTTATTTGAATCGTTCGAAATTATCTACAAGTTATACCAATTTAAAGTGCGCGCGCGCGCATTCATGTTTGTTGTCAGCGTCTAGATCGTCACTTATGTAACTAATTTATTTGAGTCTCATTTCTATTCATACAACATTTGCACAATGAAACTGACAACGTTCTAACTGGATAACGTACTGCATGACTAAATCTAAAGATACGGAAAAAAAAAATGCGATGCAGTCTTTGGGGACTGCCGATAGAAGTGAAAACTAAGTAACTTGTGATTTGTATCGTCAAGCTATTACATTATTATATTATATTATTGAATATGGAAGGCATTTGCTGACGATGATGCGAGTTCCATGATTTTTGTTCACCCAAAAAGAGCTCAACGCGCCTAAAGAAGTTTTCACTTCAAAAACTTTTAAAAGCTATTCCTTTTTTATATTCATTGTCAAGTATTTAGCCCAGAATTTTGCCACCTATATGGCTTTATCCCTTTCTTTATCATTAGAGCAGAGGGTTTAAGGCCTTAAATGCTGGCCCAATGCGGACTGGTTGATGAGACATGCATTTAGAATGTCCCGTAAGGCATGTGGGTTTTGCAATGCTCTCTTCCTTCGTTCATTCAGCAGATGATAAATAATTTGATTAACACGAGTATAAATTCCACAAAGTGAAGTTCACGTTGATACTACCAGTTCGAATTGATTGAGTATCAGAAGTTACTTTCCCTCTGCTACGTCTTTGGAACTTATAAGTGATAATAAACAGTAGCCGGCCACATACTTGAAACAAACAATAGAATTAAGTATTAATAATTTCTTCAACAGAATCATATTCGCTTTATTCATGAGCTAATTACTCTATTCAAAGTTATTCTAATGTCATAACCATCGGTCAACGTCGATATCCCCTTCTAAAGTATCGTGCTAGAGTGCGTACGATCGTGACCGAACTCCTCAAATGGTCATATTGGTGTCTGTCCGTGTGGCCACTGGCGGAGCTGACGAAGTCTACAGCGGCAAGCTTTCACTCAAACTAATCCCTTATCACGTAGTACTAAAGTATAATTTTGGGTGACAAATGACCTTGACAAGATATGTACGTGTAAACAATTGATAGTGCGGCGTGGACAGCGCAACCCATCGCGCATGTGTAATGTTCACGCGCAACCATGCTGCATAGCGATGAGGGTGAGTAGGTACCGACTAAGCTGTTAGACTATCAAATTTTATTTTCTTTACTATTTTATTGCCTCATTTGTATTCAATACTTCCTTTATTAAAACAAAATATTTAATGCTTATGTTTAATAGGGAAGGAAGAAAGCTCTGAGGCCTTACAATGACCAATTTCGATTCATTGATAGCCTTAAAGCTAGGTAAGTTATAATTTTACGAATTTTAAATAAAGATCGAAAGAGGAAGTTATGGTACGGCCCCGGGGATGGCTTTGAATTGATTTAAACTTAAACATCATGCAGTTGAAATGCAACATAACACTTGGTTGCAAACTGTCTATCTTTATGCATTACATAATATACAAACGCTTACAGACAGCTAGGTGCCAAGCTTTACACCCTACGTTTTTTGCATCGATTCAACCCGATGCAAACGCATGTGTATCGATGCAGGATTATAAGATATCTGCGTATACATCAATGCAAACAGTCATACTGTGTAACCGCAATTGCCGTATGTGTCGATAAGGCGTAGAAGCAACGGCTTTCCACCATTTACCGGACTTCGGGCATCTATTGTAAATTTATTGACAGACAAAACTTCATAAGTATCTAGTTTTGGATCTACTCTGGTATCGAACCTAGAACCTTGTGATTCGTTGTCTCACTCAACGACCACTAGACCAACAAAGCAGTAATAATATAATAATAATAACATTAGATTCCCAGACATTAAATCATAAAACGTCACGTACTTGTACGTAATTCGTATTTATAGGTGAAAGTAATGTTTATACGTCGGCTTGTATGAGGAGGTGCAGTAGAGTACATCCAATGGTTTCCACAACAGTCTGACGTAAACACGGTACTAAAGATAAAAGCTTATTTATGTTAGTGTTCAACTGTCATTATATAATTTACTATGGTTTAATAAAACACCGACGGTAATTATTAATACAATATAATTTATTTAAATATTACTGCACTACATATGTATATTTCACTAGGTACATATACTCTATAATACTACTGCTTACACCACTTCAAACTTAAACCCAAAAGACCCGTTTCGTGTCTCATCCCTCCGTTTTATATCTTGATAGCGCGCGCAACCTACCGACGCGTTCACAATATGTTGCCAGTGCGTAGAAATAAGTAATCTACCGATATCTAGTAATAATTTTAATCGTAACACCTAACATTCGTCCATCCTGACCTCATAGGCATGTCCTCATGCACGCGAAATAAATAACATCTAGTCGGTAAGTTACGCGTGTCGTCAAAAGAATCATTTCTTTCACAAGATAATTAAGAGAATAGTTACATGTAAAAGCAACTTAACCTAAACTATTTTCAAACAATTACATATTTTGAAAATAACATATACAGCTTTTATATAAAGTATGAATCACATAAATAAACAAATCATAAGACCTATTGTGTCCTACAAAATTTTAGCTATGAATAAGTCCAATTCATAAACTCATCCATTTTTACGAACTGGACACATTCTTTAAAGTTTAGTGTGGTACACCTCGCCAGCCCTGACACAAACCCATCAATTCTTGTGACAAAAGCGTACGAAAAGACAAACAGTGAACCCATCAATTCTCACCGTTATGCCAATGCTCCACACTAACTTATTAGCTAATAATCTTACAAATAATTTTGGAATAAGTCCGGTTTGCTATTAAGTATGAACCACATAAATCATTAGTATAGACCTATTTTGCCTAACAAAATCTTAGCTACGAATAAGTCCAATTAATAAACCCATCCATTCTTACGAACTGGACACATTCTTTAAAGTTTAGTGTGGTACACCTCGCCAGCCCTGACACAAACCCATCAATTCTTGTGACAAAAGCGTACGAAAAGACAAACAGTGAACCCATCAATTCTCACCGTTATGCCAATGCTCCACACTAACTTATTAGCTAATAATCTTACAAATAATTTTGGAATAAGTCCGGTTTGCTATTAAGTATGAACCACATAAATCATTAGTATAGACCTATTTTGCCTAACAAAATCTTAGCTACGAATAAGTCCAATTAATAAACCCATCCATTCTTACGAACTGGACACATTCTTTAAAGTTTAGTGTGGTACACCTCGCCAGCCCTGACACAAACCCATCAATTCTTGTGACAAAAGCGTACGAAAAGACAAACAGTGAACCCATCAATTCTCACCGTTATGCCAATGCTCCACACTAACTTATTAGCTAATAATCTTACAAATAATTTTGGAATAAGTCCGGTTTGCTATTAAGTATGAACCACATAAATCATAAGTATAGACCTATTTTGCCTAACAAAATCTTAGCTACGAATAAGTCCAATTAATAAACCCATCCATTCTTACGAACTGGACACATTCTTTAAAGTTTAGTGTGGTACACCTCGCCAGCCCTGACACAAACCCATCAATTCTTGTGACAAAAGCGTACGAAAAGACAAACAGTGAACCCATCAATTCTCACCGTTATGCCAATGCTCCACACTAACTTATTAGCTAAATATCGACTACAGGCACTCACCCGTAGCGAATCTCTCTTATGACTAAACATCGACTACAGGCACTCTCACCCGTAGCGACTATCTCTTATGACTAAACATCGTCTACAGGCACGCTCACCCGTAGCGAATCTCTCTTATGACTAAACATCGACTACAGGCACTCTCACCCGTAGCGAATCTCTCTTATGACTAAACAGCGACTACAGGCACTCTCACCCGTAGCGACTATCTCTTATGACTAAACATCGTCTACAGGCACGCTAACCCCTTGCGAATCTCTCTTATGACTAAACATCGACTACAGGCACTCTCACCCATAGCGAATCTCTCTTATGACTAAACATCGACTTCAGGCACTCTCACCCGTAGCGACTATCTAGAAAAAGAAAAAACTATTTATTTTCTTAAACAAATGACGCACAACACACAATAAACACACATTTAGACAATGGACATCAAAACAATACCTAATAATAATTAGTGTGGCGTACGTCACACGCATGCAAAAAATGGCCACCGCTCAATATAATGTGTAGACTCTTTGCTGTTTGCCCTTAAATCTTTTCAATAGGTATCAAGTCTATCTTTGTATAAGGTATCGTCAATTAGTAAAAGAGTCAGAGGTCACTCTATACAGCATATTAAAAGCTTAAGGGGACATGCGCCCATAACAATGTGTAGGTACTCTGCAATATTATGCTAACTGAGATTCCGCCAAAGCGTCTTGTCGCAACTATTAACTAACGTAAATAGCGAGTTAGTTGTCTAAGGAAAACCTTAAATAAACTTTTCAAAATAGGAGGTTAGGTCGTTTAAACTTTCTATTTTATGCTAATAAAAATAAGTAGCGTTATCGAACTATGTACTTTTTTTTTTTTATTCAAGACAACTAAGAGCAGAGTGTCACTAATAAATTGATTTATTATCTTAAAATCAACACAATCTAGATTATCCATAGCCCAGCAATGTTCAGTTTCTTAATACGTGCATCCCCGCGGGGATCACCCAAGTCACTCCATGACTTGATAGTATTTTGGTACTGTACAATCATCATGTAAACCCAACTTTTACACTATGTCATCAAAAGTTCTGTCTCATTTAGTTCTTTTACAATTTCATCAGTCACACTCTTTCTCCTGGCATCTATTACATACGCTCTAAGTAGTCTCGCTTCTTTACATTTAATTCAAACAGAAAACGGTTTTTAAACTTTTAAAGATAATAAATCAAATCAGACAATTCAAGTTAGATAACCAGAGCCATGTACCATTCGTCTCACAAATCAATGCGACTACTTACATACTATGTCAGCTTTAAATGACCTCGAGTTCCCTCTAATGCCACAGATCTCGTAGCCGAACAGCGTTCCTAGTCACTTACGTGCGTTCCTCTAAGTGGAAACTGCACTCGTGTGCATCAACTCTGACTACACACTATGCTCCTGATAAACTACGACCTCCGCCAGAGCTACACGCACTTTGTGCACCCACGGACTACTCGAGTTTCCTCAAGAGACACCGATTTCTATCAGGCTACGACTGCGTAATAACTACTGGTATAGTCGACACTTATTAAGACTATTATAGCACTACTCGAGTAACACAACAAATTCTCCCATTATCAATCGGGTCACAATGTACTTGTACCTCAATCGCGACTGCTACATGACCTTCTGGCATCTTTCACAATAAATCGTGTACGTACTTGCAAGTTCGCATGGAATTCAATACGCATGGATAACATCTCAGCCTAATGATATTCGGGTCATTCTCAGAAAAAGTGTACATTTTAAATTTGTAACGAAACTGATGCATAACGATACTGATGATCGGTGTAACAAAACTGATATCATTACCACAATGAATCGTAGAAACACTAAAAAATAATAATTTTATTTAAGATTCCGAGTAATAAAATGTATTTCAATACAAATTCTGGACTCAAATAGACCTATATTGCAACATTCAAACTTAAATTAATTGTTCAAAACTAATAACAAAAATCTTTGAATAATTAAAGTTTCTATTCAAAGTTTTTTTTTTTTTTTTTTATAATTTAAAATAAGATTTGATAACAATATCGCATTATTTCAAAAGAAATAACTGTATTTATGACTAAAGATACAAACAAAGATGAATAAAAATACTTGCCATTATACTTAATTTTTCAATTTAATTTCGTATTATTTAAACAAAAGTGCTAAATGTACAATTTCTATGGTTATGACCCATTCGCGTCTAATAATTCCTTTACGAATAACTCGTACGTTCGTCCGCAGGAATCCTATACGGTCGTTGCTGTACTGTACGATTTGGATCAATCAATCGAATTTTAAGTTACCTCGCGTAGTAGGCATGCAGCTAATAAAGACTCTTACCTGTGTAAAGGAAAATAATAATGGTTCCGAAAATCAAATTAATCTCCAGCGATCTGTGGTCGACTATTATTCTAATTAACCAGCGTTATAATGAATTACCGACAAAACCCAAAACATAAACGAAAAAAATATCCAATTTAACAACAAATAAGAGCATGATCAAGTTAGATTTTCTCCTAAAAAAAATATATTTATCTTCGATTTACCAAACTGAACGTCCGGATAGAATACTGAACTTCCGATAAAATCATTGTAGTCGTGCGACTAAATTACCAGATGAGCGACTAGAAATTCATGTATTTGCTACCAGAAACGAGATGCTATCAGTCAAGTCAAGTGGGTTAGGTTAGAACTGTAACCCCAACAACGCGCACGGCCGGCGAAGCGCTAATTTTGATAGATTGTTTTCGCCCTCAGTTTGCCGCTTACTTAGTATTTCTGTACGCCATATTCAGTAATTTTGTCACCCATAAATTGAATTTGTGTTCGCTCGTTTTAATACTAGATACCCCTGTGTAAACCTGTCACATCCGTGTCGTTAGCCGTTTTGTTAAGTAAAGGTGAAAACCGTTAAAAATTTCGTTACCTTTTTTTTTATAATTTAAAGCAATTTCCACTTTACAATTATAACGATACAAAAATATTATTATGCAATGAAAAATAGCTCTGTTTAGACTAATTTGGCTATGCATACAGGTAGAGGGTATTTTTATCAAATAGACACCACGAGTGAGCTCTGTATAGCCGCGCGACAGCTTTTATAGACGAAATCGATCACTTGATCTTGTCTGAATGGTACAAACCTATCTAAGCCAGCCCATTGTTGGCTGTCTGCACACATAACGGCCCTCAGGCACACACGTAGCTGAGAATAATGCAAAACACATACCATAGGTGGCCGCCATGCGGCAGGTGAACGTGGTTACCAGAACACGCTAAACTCGCCATAGTTATGCTCTAGCGTGAACCGCCGTCGCTCGGCCGCGTGTGTGCGCTGCTCACTGCACCGCACCGCTGCCCTGAGCGCGCAGTACTGGCGCTGCTCACTACGTCGCACTGCCGCACCCGTGACCTGGTGCTTTGTAGGGACGCCACATGCCGTAGTCCAGCTTGCCAAAAGCCTGTGAAATTCACATCAAAATATATACCTTCCTAAGGCTCAACCGTAACTGACCACATCGCCCCCTGACCATCTGGTCACGGCGGCTAATCTTGATGAAGACCTTACCATCTGCGAGGAGGTTATTATGCTGCACAAGTGTGTGCACAAATTTGTTTTCTAAGAGGTTTTATCAAAGTTCGAAAAATAATAAAATTGGTTTGATCTCACCATCGTGTCAATAACAGCGCTTACGAAACAGCCCGGCAAGAGCGGAGCTATCGACGGTCTGTCGCAGATCCATGATGCCGGCACCGGTGCAGCTGCCTCCCGCAGCCCGCGGTGACGTAGTTGGATCCGCATCAGCACTCTCGCAGTGACACCGTAGCCAACGCGCCCTTACTCGCCTTACAAGGTCGTGACCGCGATGAGCGAAGTCGTTTCTCTATGACGTCACTCGATCTGGAGTTTTTAATGCATTTATTGGATTAATACAAAGCGACGTTTACGGGTAGCTTGGCTTGGTGACCTGAACACTAATCACGGTTGCTAAAACGCGACTTACTGTTATTAGAACAATTTCTAATTTTAAGGCTGTTGTTAGGCATTCTAACACTTCTATGTACGCGAGAGCGCGACACGGTTATTGTAATAGCTTAATAAACAGAATACTAAAAAAAACTCAAAAGAAATAGTTAACCTATGTAAATAGGTACAACACTGTTACAAAGTAAGGTTATGAAATTATAAGCAAATTGCAAAATAATGTTAAATGTTTAACTGTGAGAACACTAATGTATTCGTTCTTACTGGGCAGATCAAGCCAAATAACTTAAATAGGTCAAATCCACACTGTAGCCACAAAGTAATATTATAAAATTATCAACTAATTGCAAAGCAATGTTAAAAGTATACCCGAAAGTATCTACACTAATGAAACCGTTATGAAAGTCAAACCAATTTGAACGTACTCACCAGATTATTTCCAACGTATACTTTACCACATCCTCTAATTAGTAAGGATGCAACAATCTCCTAGTGACATCGGATTGTTGTAACTGCCCGTACGCTCCAACAATTTCGCAGATATCCACGTGGCACTCACTCGTTGAGCTACCATCGTGACCAGCACCGCCAACTATTGTACACCACGCACGTGGTTAGCAATGTCGGTGCTCGGAGATGCTGTCACGTCGGTTCCAGCTACAGCTGAGTCTCAGCTGGCTGCTTGAAGCTCGTTCCTAGCGCGATCTGGAGTCATCAGTCTCCGCCGCTACGAGATATTCTCACGCTCCATTGTACCTGACACTCAAAGCAAAGCCAACTATGTACATATTCACTTATATCTTAAAACTAGTTACACGTTAAAGGTAGGTAATAGAATATTGCATCCTTAAATCAACGTAAAATATTCATAGATCTTAACCTTAAAACTGAATGATTAAGTAATCCAATAATTATTATTTTCAATAGAAAATCCAAGGACAACCTACTAATTTAGGTATCATGTAGGTATAATATAATATCCCATACACCGCCGATGCATGTGTAGAAAGGTACATACCTACTAATATAATAATATAATGCAGGTAGGTACTAACTTAATTATGTCTACCAACGTAATAACTGTTGTAGGTACTGGCAGGGTAAATGGTGAGGCTATGACTCTTTCGTGGCTCAGTGGAGAAGTTAAATTAAAGAGTGGACTGTATATATAACTTATATTAAACTAGAATTGTACAATGGTAGTCGCACTACGGGAGATTATAATAGGATGCGCGAGCGCGGGTGTGCGTCTACGTAGTATTTGCGTGACTGGCTGCTGTCGGTCTCGTTGTGAGGGCCCTGAGCGCCGCGGCCGGCGGCCGCGCCCCTCACCTCTCTGCTCCCCCTGTCCTGATGTTTAGTGTTGTACTCAACATACTCCCCCGGTTGAAGTGTCTTCAACAGCAGTGACTGGAAGAGGGCAAATATTATTAAAGGCTCTTCGAATGACACCCTTGCGAGTACGAATGTCGGCGACCCTTGCGATGCCATCTCTGCCGGGTAGTAGTTGGACTATGCGTCCCAACAACCATAGAAGTGGTGGTAAACTTTTGTCCTTGATGACAACTAGCATACCCTCTTTGAGGCTTTTTGAGGAACGATGCCATTTGGTTTTCTCTTGTAACCATGTGATATACTCCTGAGAGAAGCGGGACCAAAAGTGTTGTTTTAGATATTCGATGCGGCGAAACCGTTGTAAGCTGTTGACTGCATGGTTTTGAATCTGTGGGTGGGGCAGCAATATCAAAGATCGTCCAATTAAGAAGTGAGATGGAGTCAATGGAGTGAGGTCTGAAGGGTCATTGGATAGAGGAGTTATAGGTCTCGAATTGAGGATGGCTTCGACTTGTATTAAACACGTAGCCATCTCTTCAAAAGTTAAGTTTGTTAAGCCGAGTATGCGTCTTAGGTGGTGTTTGGTAGACTTAACAGCTGATTCCCACAACCCACCAAAGTGTGGAGTGTAGGCGGGAATAAAAGAGAAATTGATACCTGAATCGATGTCACTCAAATTTTGTGCAATAAATCTGCCAATTCATTAAAGGCACCAACAAAGGTAGTTCCATTATCTGAAAACATGTTACGTGGCTTACCCCTGCGTGCAATAAACCGATTCATGGAAGCTAAGAATGCTTCCTTGGTAAGGTTTGATACGAGTTCGAGGTGAACAGCCCTTGTAGCTAAACACACAAACACACAAATAAAACATTTGATTAAACGACAACCTCTACCTTTCCGGTCAGCTATAGTGATTGGGCCAGCATAGTCAACCCCTGTGTCTAGAAACGGAAATTCTAAATGTAACCGCTGCTTTGGAAGGTTACCCATGATAGGTTGGACAGTAGTAGCCTTGATTCTGCAACATTTTACGCATTGGTGTACAATCTTTTTTGCCAAGTTTCTGCCACCTATAGGGTAGTACTGTTGACGAACCGTGGAAAGTAAAAGCTGAGGTCCAGCATGCATAAGTTTAAGGTGATACATATGAAATATCAATTTGCAAATAATGTGTGAGCTAGATAAGAGAATTGGGTGCTTAACATTATAATCATAAAACGAGTTGTCTAACCTACCGCCAATTCGAATAAGACCACAAGATGTATCAGCAAATGGAGATAATGATAAAAGTTTGTTTTTTGAAGGAAGTGGTTTACCTGATGATAATAAATTATACTCTTCAGGAAATGATTCTTGTTGACTAACCTTTAATATATAATTTAGTGAGTTAGTCAACTCCATGTTTGTTAGAGAACCGCTTTGTACTGATTGTTTTTTACATTTACTAATAAATCGCATGATAAATGCTATTACACGCTGTAATTTATTAATGTTTGAATATTTTTCAAATAATAATGAAAATGGATGATGATATTGAATATGGTGACATGATGTTGCTTCCTCAATAACATGACATTTGTCTTGTGTTTGAGGGAATGACGGCCAATGCGAAGACTCCCTATATAGGAACTGAGGACCTGACCACCACAAGGAAGAGACTAGCAGTCTCTCGGCACTAATCCCACGTGAAACGAGGTCTGCGGGGTTTTCAAGAGAGGGAACATAACGCCATGTACACTTCCCTACAGAGTCTTGTATCTCACATATGCGGTGCCGTACAAAGGGCTTTAATTGTGTTGGTAATGAAGATAACCAACCCAAGACGATGGTGGAGTCGCACCAAAATGTTACATCGTCAATTTGCAACGTGAGTGACTCACGAACTTTTAAATACAGGCGTGTGCCAAGCAATGCAGCACAGAGTTCTAGTCGAGGTATGGTAGTGGGCTTGATTGGGGCCACCCTACTTTTGGCGGTCAGAAGGTGCACATGAACCTTGCCGTCCTGCGATACACTGCGAACATAAACACACGCACCATATGCCTTTTCAGACGCGTCAGAAAATACATGAAGCTGTATTGAACTTGGTGAGTCACATGAAATCCATCTTGGTATTTCAAATTTGTTTAAGAGAGGTAAAGTATCTTGAAATGCACTCCAAGTCTGCAAAATATTTTCGGGAATTGCCTCATCCCACGAACACTTTGCAAGCCATAGTTGTTGTATTATAAATTTGGCTTCCACAATACAAGGCGCAACCAGACCAATTGGATCAAAGAGTTGAGATATTGTAGACAAGATTTGACGCTTTGTCGGCGTAACTTTAGGAACCATGTTTATAAAAAAGGAAAACGTATCACTAGAGCACCTCCAGTTTATACCTAAAGTCTTTGACATCTCATCATTGCTTAAATCCACAATGCTAGAAGGACAATGATCAACATTTGAAAGAGCTTGAAGAACTTCAAGTGAATTTGAATTCCATTTACGAAGATTGTACCTCGCTGATTGTAATATGTCAATAACTTGTCGACATTTATGTATGGTATCTGTTACAGATGTCTCACCTGATAGATAATCGTCTACATAAAAGTCATGTGCTATTGTATAGCATAATTTTGGATCTGAACACTCCCTAGACAGTTGAGATAGGCATCTGGTTGCCAAGAAGGGTGCTGAAGCAGTGCCATATGTCACTGTGTTCAGTGTATACGTTTTTAAATGATGATTTGGATTTGTCCTCCATAAAATTGTTTGCAAAGGCCGATGCACATCATTAATTAGTGTTTGTCGGTACATTTTTTCAATATCTGCACTGACAACAATTTTGTGCTGACGGAAGCGAAGTAGGATTGATATTAAATCATCTTGTAATGAGGGACCAACCATTTGTATGTCATTAAGCGACTTCCCAGAAGTTGTGATCGCAGAAGCGTCAAAGACAACTCTAAGTTTGGTCGTTTTACTGGACTCTCTCAAGACACCATGGTGTGGCAGATAACAAGACTGAGTAGAAGGCTGAGAAATGCTCATGTGACCCAAGGCTTCATACTCCTGCATGAATAAAATGTAGCGCTGCTTAAGAAGAGGGTCTCGAACGAATCTGCGCTCTAGGGAAAGAAAACGACGTTTAGCCATTCCAAAGGAACTACCTAACACTTCTGGAGATTCCTTTAACGGAATGGTGACAACAAAACGTCCATCGGCATTACGAGTAGTAGTGGTAGTGTAAATATGCTCACATGCTCGTTCTTCGGAAGTGAGCTTATGTTTGTTATCTATAATATCCAGTTCCCAAAAGCGTGATAAATCCAACGGCAGACTATCAGTGTGCATACACACATGAGGAGACAATTTTGGTTGAGAAATTGTGCCTGAAATAAGCCAGCCTAACCTTGATTCGAACAAGGAAGGTCTACTTTTACCTAAAGCGATACGATTCGCGCCTAAAATACTCCAAAAAACTTCCGCGCCGACAAGGATGTCGATCATGGACGGAACGTAATAATGAGGGTCAGCAAGACGAACGTTCGAAGGTATTTGAATGCTACTCGTATTAATGTATGTGCTAGGGATTGATGAAGATACTTGCGACAGTACATAACAATCAATCTTGATTTCATAATCAGTATTCAATGATTTTAGAATGATTGAACATCCTTGCGAACAACTAGACGATTGATGGTTAATACCTATTACTTTGGATTTAGTATTATAGGTAGAAATATTAAGCTTACGAACAAACTCTTCTGAAATGAAGTTTGCTGTACTCCCATTGTCCAGCAAGACTCGCGCAGTGTGACGGTTGCCCTTGGGGTCCATCACCTGCACAAGTGCTGTGGAAAGTAAAATTACCCGAGATGTAGCAGAATGATTGGCTGACAGTGCAACTGTCTCTGTGTTCAAGTCATCAGTGTCACAATGTAATAGTGTATTATGTTTCTCTTTGCAATATTTACAATGTCCAAGTTTACATTTCTTTGCTTCGTGACCTGATCTAAGACAATTGCGACAAATGTTACTGAAACTGTTAACCTTTTTAACGCGAGATGACACTGAAAGATTTCTGAAATCCTCACATGTAAATAAAAAGTGACTCTGTTTACACATGGGGCATAACACAGTTTTAGTTTTATTTTCTGTGCATGCTACAAGACTTTTGTTAAATTTGCTAGAATTTTTAAATGTCACTTCATTTTTTAATTTAGGATCATCTTTTGAGTCTTCTAAAGACTCCAAAAACTCTGCTCGACTATTAAGAAAGGTCATAAAAAAATTTAGGGTAGGAATATCAGGTATTGAATTTCTATGCTCCTGCCATTTCCGTTTCGTTTTATAGTCCAACTTCTCACCCATTATGTGTAGGATGAGTGTGTCCCAATGTTGGACAGGCTGGTCAAGATTTGCTAATGCTCGAAGGTTTTTGTTTATCATGTCTATCATGTAGCTTATAGACTTACTTGACTCTTTGATGACTGGCTTCATATTGAAAAGAGCTTGTACATGATTTTTAACAAGCAATTTTCTGTTGTCGTACTTCTCACAGAGTAAGTTCCAAGCAGCGTCGTAATTTACTGACTTGAAGTCCAGTGAATCCACAACTAGAAAGGCTTTACCCTTTAGAGAAGATCTAAGATAGTGCAACTTATTAATGTTATCAATGGTATCATTATCATGTATAATGGAAATAAAAGTATTTCTAAACTCTAACCAATCACTACGGTCACCGGAAAAGGTAGGTAAATCAATTTTAGGTAGACGAATAGAATTGTGTTTGTTTGTGTGTTTAGAACAAGAACTCACCTCAACCGCGGGGTCACAACAACTGCGAGCGCTGCTGATCAACTCACGCGCAGTAGCCACTAAGCTGCAGTATTGCTTTTCAAACTCCTCACGTTCGGTGTATTGCTCACTGGAGTCATCAGCCAACGCCTCCAACTCGTTCTGTAACGTGTCGTATTTTTCATATAAATCTTCAAATATATTAAGTCTATATTCTATTTCGACAACTTGGACATTACTTAACTTCTCACAAGATTGAGTAATATTTATAAAGGTAGAAAATTGCGTTAGCTTAGCCTTAATCGAAGCTCTTTTTTTAATTAAACTTTTAAATTCTGACATTTTAAATTTTAAAGTAGGTATGAAAAATAAATGGTGCAAAAAGCGCAAGAGGTATGCAAAGTCAAAATGGCGGCGGCAAGAATAAGGCAAGCAAAGGGAAAAAAAAAACTGCTAATTTATATTTAAATCAATCTTACTAAACGCACTTTTAACTATTAGCATATAAGCACTATTGCAATCTGTAAAGAAAAATATTAAACAAGGCAATAAAATAATTAGTTTATGTAAGTACGAAAACTAAATACCATATGATTTTATGATACTATGTAATGATTATGAAAATGATAATTAGTTTACTATAATGTAAATTAGCGCTTAAACCATATTATTATATTATGGCGCTTAAACTACTTAAATGAGTGAATTGATGTAACAGTTTAATACAAGATGGAAGTCGAACGAATGAATTTGAATGATTAAAGATGATTTGCACTTTTTGATGAAGTGTCTATGACAATATGAAATGAATATTACGAGTAATAATTATATGATTGGGGTACCTATAATATGATTTTGGAATGAATATGATAATGGAATGGATATGTAGTAGGTAATGTGGTATGATAATAATAAAGGAATTGGAACGATCTCACGCTTGTCCTGTAAACCACTTATTCACTGTGCTGTGAAGTTGTTCCGTTGTGTTTATGTTGCAACCGAGTTGACTCGCTCCCAGTTATAATCTTGTGCCGTAGTCCTGGAGCTCCCTTGTAGGTATTTCTGGCTTTTGGGTAGAAAGTCGGCGAAGACGGCTGATATGAAACCGCGCTAAACTTCTTGACGTCCAAATTAGCACAAAATTCTCTAGAAGATCCCAGGTGAAGACGATATGAACACGTTGTACAAATCCGTTATTTTTTCTTCTTCTCGCTTGTTCGTTGAAGGTAGAAGGACCATATGGTGAGGCTATGACTCTTTCGTGGCTCAGTGGAGAAGTTAAATTAAAGAGTGGACTGTATATATAACTTATATTAAACTAGAATTGTACAATGGTAGTCGCACTACGGGAGATTATAATAGGATGCGCGAGCGCGGGTGTGCGTCTACGTAGTATTTGCGTGACTGGCTGCTGTCGGTCTCGTTGTGAGGGCCCTGAGCGCCGCGGCCGGCGGCCGCGCCCCTCACCTCTCTGCTCCCCCTGTCCTGATGTTTAGTGTTGTACTCAACAGTAAACTTATCGAGTATTTCTATAACCAGACAAAACCAACAACAAAACGAATACTATACTCATGCTAACTTTCGCGTTGCACATAAATAGTATTATAGTCCATATAAAGTACGTAAACGAAGATACTAAGTAGGTGGGTAACTACTACTACTACACAAAGTTATTATATTAGACCGTTATATATTGTATGTCTAAGTGTAGGTAATGCTTAGACAAAGAACTTTCCAATTATTTACTTAATTTAATAAGCACACATTGTAAATGACTACATGTACAAAATTATTATGAATTCAACTTGCTATTGGGTTCTATCTATTATGATTGCAAAATATTTAAAGGATTGATTATAACCGATGATTTATGTAGATAAAATTTAATAAGGTAGGTTGAATAACGAATATCAATGATATTCCACATCAGCAAAGAAAAAAAATTAATAGCCTATTGCTATAACATATTATATTCACAACTACTTAATTTAATATTATAGAATATTAAATTAAAGTAGCGGGTACTTACCACTTCTGAAGTTTAATAAAACACCGACGGTAATTATTAATACAATATAATTTATTTAAATATTACTGCACTACATATGTATATTTCACTAGGTACATATACTCTATAATACTACTGCTTACACCACTTCAAACTTAAACCCAAAAGACCCGTTTCGTGTCTCATCCCTCCGTTTTATATCTTGATAGCGCGCGCAACCTACCGACGCGTTCACAATATGTTGCCAGTGCGTAGAAATAAGTAATCTACCGATATCTAGTAATAATTTTAATCGTAACACCTAACAATGGGTTTACAGAAAAAAAATATACAAAGAAATCTGTGAAAAAAGTATTTAACGAATGCGTTTTTAAAAATCATTTCACAATCTCAGATATTAATTGGTATAAATTGTAGATAATTTCGAACGATTCAAATAAAAAGCATGCGATTTGTATCTACGTTGTCGGATAACGCTGTTCGTTAAATAAAATGGGTATCGGATTGATTATGTCTAACTCAGCGCTAGTTATTAATGTCAAATTTGAATTAAATTAATCAGGCTGGGTATCCTGATTAATATAATTACTATCACAAAACCATGGTGTTACAAATTTTTAAAACGCTATAACCTTTAAAATCTATGTTTAAAATCCTTCAGACTTGACCTCTAATCGGTTTTTAATAATATGTATAAGGAGACGAAAGTAGAGGGCACGCCCGTGCGCCTCTTTCATTGTAATTGTGTTCTCATCAAAAGCGGTATCATGACTTATTAAACTAAGCAGACAGCTCTTTGTTCACTACAAAAGGAACATTGCAAATATTCTTGAGGTTACTGGAACAAGTACATAAATAGTCAGATATTTAATAATTAAGATTAAAGATAGTGACTCATCATTTACATTTAAGGAAGTAAACAAAATAGCACTAAATTTTTAACCGACTTTTAAACAATGAGATTGGAATAGATTCTCTTCAGATAATAGTGTCTACTCTAAATAGGGTTTCCACCCGTACCTACTATGATATATGTATCTTACTATAAAATAATAAATATGTATATATGTAGGTATATGTATTATATAAAGTATGTACAAAACGTTTTTTAAAATTTTTATTTCATACTTATTTATATTAAACGTGACTGGAACGCACCTTTCTGTCGTTATCAATTCATTAGTGCAACAATAAAAATAAATGTCTATTTGATTTTCTTAATTTCCCAAAAAGTACTATTTATTTACTATTTATTTACGTCTTTCAAAATATATTTTATTTTGTCTACATAAAACATGGCAACCCTAACTTTAAAGTAGTATTCAGAGAATCGCGTGCATCGGCGTCAGTACAACCACGCACGCTCTTTCGAGCTCACATAATAGACGTAAAATAGATATAATTGGATAATTTCACAAATAACTAAAGTGAACTCATTAGGTTGTACGACCTATTTTCTGGAACCTTGCCAGTAACAGAAACATTTAGGAAGACAATAAATTGTAAACATTAGCATAAATATCCAGGAAGTCATGTAATGACTAATATGTTGTTGACAAAAAATAATCTGAATATTTTAAGAGATTATTATTTTTGTATCTCGTTTATGTTTTCTATACTACTACGGCACTACGGTGACATTCAAGCGTACGGCCCTAGGGTTGGCAACTCGCTAGTTATGTATGACTCTGGTATTGCGGCTGTGCTTCGCATCAAAATCATGTTCTTATATATAAAAATGAATCCCTATTTCCCTTGGTCTCGGCATCACGCGTGTACGGCTGGACCGATTTCAGTAATTCTTTTTTTGTTGTGTTTCTTATTGCCAGAAAAAGGTTCTTACGTAAAAAAAAAGAAAGTTGCGGTGAAAATAGTTTAAACCGGACGAAGTCGGGGCGGTAGTATTTTATAAATTCGCTATTTGATTTTCAAATCCTTCGAATTTTAAACGATCGGTATGATTTTATTCCATAGACTTTCCAGTCAGGTAGTCCACCTAAGGTACCCGAGTGTATTGCAAGCTAGGCCGCTTGTACTCTGCGCTTACCTTCATTATGCTTTATAGTATAAATGTTGGTAAAAAGTTAGCGGTTGAGTTGGTAGATGATCGCGACAATGATATTTCTTAAATTATCGTGACGACCGCAACATTTCGTAGGTCGGTTGCATTGTAAATTGTAATGCACTTACTATTTTGTGGTGTCGAAAGTTTGCCTTGCAAAACCTCGGGAATTTCTCACCTAATCCATTTTGTACTTTAAACTCTCATTAGAAAGGAGATAGGCCTTTCTTTTAATAGAAACTAGGCTTGATAAATCGCGAATATTTGTAACATTTAAATATAATTGTATAAGCCTGTCAGATTTAATAGGGATTTGATTATTTTTAGCTAACTTAAGCTAAAGTAGAGCAAAGGGAAAGTGCGACTTATTTGAACAATTTATCTTTATACGCAATAACGGTAGTACGTTGGTATAATTTTAGCAAATGCGTAACGAGAATGTAGAGCTTTTATTTTATATACTAGCTTTTGCCCTTGACTTTCCTGTTTTCATTTTTTATGTTAATTATAGCTTATATGATATTAATGTTGTAAAGTTTCATCAATACCCGTCCAGTAGTTAATGCGTGAAGGAGTACTGCCTGACAAACTTTCTCGTTTATAACATTTATAGGATTTTCTCCACACACCTATGTATAATAATACAAAATATAGAGAGTGCACGTGCTGAATATGTTTTTCTGTGACCTAAAAATAATATAAAAACGTCCACTACGAGCTTAGTAAGCATTTTGATTACTAACTACGATCATACGATGTTCGTTGGTATAGTAAGAGCGGGGGTGACAAAATGTAAATGCTGCAAATTTACATTAATAGTCAATTGTCGATTCAGCGCATTGAATACAAGCGAGTAGGCACTTCACTTGACGGGTTTGGATATGACATATGTTTGAGTACATGTATGTGAGTGAATATACACGCGATTAGAATTTTAATAAAGCGATGCGTAGATATGCGGCCTGACATTAATATTGAACTCAGCCTTACGAACGTATTCAGGATAGGTATAAAATGTAGGGATTCTTTGAGACTTTAACTTAGACTGCACGGTGGGGTTACCTCGCCATTTACTACTGCGCGGCCTGTTGTGGGTTCGGTCCCCACACGACAGTTTTTTTGTGATCCTTAAATGGTTGTCCCGAGTCTGGGTAAACTCGTTGTGTTCGTTAATTGTATGTATGTAAAGTCCCCCGCGACACAGGGCTTGGAGATTTTTTTTAAACAAAACATAACTTTTACAATTTTGAGATTTTTAGGTGGCAAACAAACTACCATCAGGTGACAATGGTCTATCTGATGGTAGGCAAAACGTCTCGTTAAAAACTTTTGCAGTCATGCTTGATCCCTGTATAGTGCACTTCCTCTGTTAACTCATTTACTTAACTGCTTTCCCATGGGAATAACTTGCTTGTCTAATTCTATTAGAAAGAAATAAGCTATAGGTATTAATAAAATATATATTTAATAGTTTTTAATAAAAGTATTTTAAGGAATGAATTCTAATGGTTTGTTTAACAGAATAATTACAATTCAAAATGAAAGCAATTACAATGCTACAGACTCGATGCCGATGCCGACAAATTACTTCTACTAATAGTGCAGACAATATAAAAATATCGGTTCCAATAATTACAATCGAACAGCTTCCAAACTGTTAGATAGAGAAGACAACACTATAAAAGACAAATGATGGTCGTGTTCCCCATCGTAGCGTGATTAGTGGCAGTTAATCGAATTACTGACGACAGACCAACGGCAATGATATAATTTAACTCGTTTAATTCAATCGGATACAGTCGGGGTCGATGAATTCGGGTTACTCTGTCAGAAACACTACTTACTCCTTCACATTGTTGTCGAATATTTAGGTCGAAACTTACAACCAATGATAAAGAATTACCTTCACAATACTACCGGTTTAAAATACCGTATAAAAATATAATATGTCATCAATAATGTATTTTTATTTATCTCGACGTGTACTGATGATTACAACTGTCATCTCATATGACACTATTCGAATATTAGTTTTAAAAATTTAAATAAAATCGATTACTCAACTAATGTTATTCAACTGGGTAATGTGACAACCGAATAGCAATCGATAGTGCGAGAGCTCGTTGCGACACGACGGAAGTTTCGACATTGCGATTATTAGTCGCTGAATTATGATAAACATCGATATTATGCCAATCAACGTAGACCAGGGTTATAATTTGACTAATTGGTACATTGACTGCTTTGTTGGTTCTGTGGCACACTATTGTGATTATATTTTTTGGTAATTGTGAGGACCTAAGTTCGATTCCTGAGTCAGCCAGTGTTATTCTTAGTAGCAGCACAGAGGAAAGACGAATGAGGAGAACAAACCCAGTTATAAAAGGCATGCTCTCCATATGAGAGACCTAAGACAGTAATATTTTTAAAAACCAATTTAACGAACAAGCTTACAGTGCTTGATGCAAGGCAATACTATAGCCTATGGGCCCTTGCAATATCAGGAGCATTAACATCAGTATTTTGTGTTATCGGTAACCCTGGGATGAGAAAACGTTATTTCAAAAAATGTGAATGTTACTAGTTTATGTCATTGACTTGCTCTGCTATAAACTGAAGCTACCTAGGGTTGACCAACTTGGTATATGAAGTTCCACATTTGCAAGTGATATCGTGTATGTAGCTATAAACTGAAGCTACCTAGGGTTGACCAACTTGGTATATGAAGTTCCACATTTGCAAGTGATATGTTCGTGGTAGTTATGATGGATAAGTCGTGTGACACACTCCACTTCCCACCGCCGCAGGCACCTCAAGCGCAGCATATCAGCAATTGCGCGCGCGCGTGCCACTCAACGCACTACCATCACGAAACTCTTTTATTATACTACCTACTCTTGCATTTGTTATTACATTGATATGTACAGATGATTTATAAACTCTCAGTCACTCGTAAATAACTCTGACCTACTGCATCTATTGTATTATATGTAGGTATAATTTTACTACCACATGTAGGTTTTATTCTGCAACGACCGGTTTATAGGTCGGTCAAACGTTTGATGATTTGATGGATATCAAACTTCAACTGTGACATTCGACATTTATATTCTTGTTATAAATTATAGCATTGTTATTAAAATCTTATGTTAACTTTTACTTTTTATTTAATCGATTTCTATAACCTATATTAATTTTATTGAGAGATAAATTTTGTATAAAACGCGGTCAATAAGAATGATGTTATATTGTTCCCTAATAAATATTATTGACAATCCATATGTAGTAAAAATATTTATTGGGCAATCTACATATATAATAAAAAAGAGACTTTGTAACCTTTTTAAGCACATTGCGTGCGCACGAAGGAGTGTAAGATTAGGGAGAGTTGAAGTTAATATGGAAGAGCACGGCACAAAGCGAAAAAAATAAAAATAGATAATATAATAGTGGAAAAACAATCACAGTCGACTTTCGATCGCTTTAAGGCCTTTAATACGGATTAATAGTATTGGGCGGGCGGACTATATTATAGTTGTATATGTTGTATATGATATGCGTACGCGCAGTGTTTGGGCGGACGATGTATGCGCGCGGAGGGGCGGCTGCGCGTCGCAGGCGCAGCCTAGCGCACAGTCCTCGTCGCGCCGCGTTACTGGACGCACGTCATCGTCCCTTACGTACTCGTTTGCTAGTGTACAATAATATAAACAAGGGTCGGACGTGACCCCCCTGTATAGTGATGTTCCTGTGTCAGTGACGAGTTAACGAACACGACTACCGCTTACATATATAGGACTTATGATGCATGTGAGTGCCTTTAGCTACTGTTTATTAGAGGATTATTTATGTCCCTTTACTAATTCCCTTTTTTAAAGTTTTGTTTCTAGTACATAGGTACTTTGTGTTTGTGAATAGTATTTTTGTAAAGTCTCATTTACACAAGACTTTTATGTATCTAGTGACAGTATTGAATTAGTGTAGTAGAGAATCTATAAGAAAACAGTTTTGCATTGTTTCTTTGGACTGATACTTCAGAATAATTAGGTACCCTAAGTTCGATAAATGTAGTAGAGCAAACGTTATGCTATTCTAACATACATACCTATAGTAACTGTCTGGACAATAGTTAATAATAGTAAGGCTAGAAAAAAACAGTGTTTATAATATTATTAATAAATATATAGCGGTATTGTCAACGAAACAATAGTGGTTTGAATAAAAATTCTATTACATTACAAGGTCAGGTACAATCGTTGTTTTTTAAATTACAATTCAATACAGTGTCGACAATTGTCAAGTTTCTAAGCATCCTGTTTTTATAATGCCTTTACGACCTTAATTCGTCCAGAGTCCAACTTATATAGCAATTAAGCCACCTACCATGGTATTTTCCTTAATGTTCTAGAACGATATTGTTGTTATAAATTGCTTATAATTATCTCCTCGAATCGCAGTTCCAAGTAATATGTAATATACATATTTAAATAGATTGTAATTATTGTCATTTATATGTGTAACTAATTATTATTTTATGCCTGCATTTACGTCACAATAAAAAAATCAACTTTAACAATTATTTTTTTAAATACTGATTAGACAACCATTAATGACATATGTAGATGTTTTTACTGCATAAAGTAGTTTAGATTATATATTATACTTACTGTTTTTTATTTTAACACGTTTAATAGATTATAGACAATTGTTTGCACGGAAATAAGACGCAGTTGACTGCACAAAAATTTATCAAAATAATATTCATAATAAACATGATTAAGAATTACATATAGGGAACAAAACATACAATTTACGAAGGCAAAGGATACCCAGACTCGGATCAACTATCTGTACATCACACATATATATTTGTCTCTTATTACCTTCAACAGTCTGTATTAATGGTTAGGAGATCTACTAATATTTACATTACAAAAAATGCCGGGGCCGCGACTTTTTTTAGTCTGTCTAGGCATTTAATTTCCAAAAATCTGTTGGCTAGTCAGGACTAATGATTTTATAAATGATAATTAATCAAGGTAGACTCGGCAGAATTTATATACTTTGTAATCTAGCAAAAAGAAATTAGTAATCTCTGTATAAGTTACTATTAATATAAATACACAGTAGTCATACATTGCATTACTTATTGTAAACATTGATTGTTTATGAAATTCTAAGTACTCTTTGTCACGTTGTACTGACCATGTATTGTGAATGGATATAGGTACATACACGAGCTACGTTATACTACTTTATATACACTGTACATTGTCATCCTCAGATAGGCGATCAGCAACATGCAATACAATCCTGTAACAATACGCGTGTACGTTCAAATGAACTCTAATAACATTTTATGTATTCTTACTAACGACACTGCCTTTTTTAGTTTTTTTCTCGATTCTCTATTATAATATGCATGTACTATACATAGAAACCTCCTTTAATAAATTATCTAAACGATGCTGAAAATCGCTTCCAAATCCGTAATGGTTTAGAAGGAATTAGTGTATCAACAGAACAGCACACTGCTGTGGACAGTGACTTTTTTATGCGATGTGAGGACAAGGATACACTAAACAACTGATAGTCTAATATATATAAAAAACGTTGTTTTAAAAACTTAATCTGATTGTCCAACGCTGAATGAGACCCGAATACCAGGAAGGGGTATTAGTTATTCCTCCTTGCATGATTAATATTATCACTGACAGACAAATTTTATGTTATAATGAAGTAGTATAAATAATAAATAAAACTACTAGTTAACATAAAAAGTAATCAGTATGGATAAAGAATAGAATTAATAATATTGTTTACAGATTTAAATCTGTACGAACATAATTATCATAAAGCGTCATGCATTTGGCGTATTTGAGTCAATATTTACTATATGAATCGATAGTACGTTATTTGTATTGTTATTATTTTTGTCATTGTTTGTTTTTTATTTCATTCATCGTCAGCGTTGTAGTGAGTAAGGAGAAATAAATACCAGCTCCGCTTCGGTTAAAGAATCAAAAGAATTTTCTAAGACAAAACCTTATTAAAACCCACCATCCTTTACACTGCACTTCATTCCTACAGTAGCCTCAAGTCATTCAGATTACAGGGTTAGATTGACCGGTAGAATAGGAAGGTAGGCCCGGTAGGTAAAATCTTGGTAAATGAGGTTCCATCGACTTATGAAGTTCCTCCGTCTTGTGCCTGTCCTATCTAGATTCTCCAGGATTTTATTAAACCGACAGAACCAAACACATTTGCGACTCAAATGTGTCTATTGACATGAATAGAAGTAGATTGTATTGATTGATTTTGCTGTTCTGATTGTATATTACACGTCTTCTATTATACCTGTTTTTCTTATCAAAGTAATTCATTCTATTGCATTTATAGGCAAACACGAGGTAAACGCAAATGAGCTTTGTGTCATTCTGTATGACTTACATGGTGTATTTATGTGTTCCGCGTTTTCCATAGTTATTTTCTTTGTATAATTGTTAAATAGATATCTTTATTTACATATTATTATGTAGATTTAATACAAAGATGAAGAGGATACAAGGGCACCATACTAGCGAGCAAGCCCGACTGGGGAAGGACCTCCACCTTACAGAAGACCACAGCCAAATGACTACACACAGCGGTGTAGTTGTGTTCCTGTGTGTGAGTACAGGTCTCCAGCGCTCATTTAGGAATGCGTTTTGAAAGAAACGTATTCCTATCCCAGGTTTACTTCCATCTTAAAGCCCTGGTGTAAAAAAAAGGGTTGGTAACACGCAAGTGATACCTCTGGTAATGCAAGCGTCTATAGGCTACGGATACTGCTTAACATCAGGCGGGCCGTATGCTTGTTTGCCACCCAAGTAGTATAAAAAAAAAAAAAAAAAAAAAAAATGAAGGACAATTTGTAGGTACATCACATCACACATTCATGTATTTTATTGTTGAACAAAATATTCTGCTTCTTCATGTCGGTTATGATTCGTTTAACATTCTAAGGGGTCACATTTGACACAGTAGGAACTGTGTCAAATATGTCAAAAATCCATTATACATATGTAGTGGATATTGGTGTATACTTGACTTATTCAGGTATTCGCAAGAAAATATCCTATATATATCTCTTATAAGGTACATCTTTTAACGGTAGGTAGTACACGTTATTATTACAAAAATATAACATTAAGATTATGTTTACAAAATGTACAATATATTGTTTAAGCTTATCTTATCTCTAACGTTTCTATAAAAATAAAGAAAACATAAGACTCATTTTTGTTTAACAACGTGCAACATTCAACTATAAACAAATGCCAGGGGCATAACAAAAGCAATTGATGTCTTCCTTGTTTAGGGCACCGCTAATACAAAACACAACCATTCAAGGGAACGATCCCATTCTTACCTGAAGCTCGAAAATACGTAATTACTTAAAAATAGAGTCAACATGAGCTTGCGGCGCCGCGTGGCCGGCTGTTCGTATACGTCCAGTTTATGTTTTATAAACACGCGTGTTGATGTTGAATGTTTTAACAAAATGTTATTATAATAATTGATTAGTAAAATAGGAAATGATTGCCTAAAATTACGTAACTTTGAATAAATTTAGAAATATCTTCTCAGAACAAGAAGGGTTAGCCCCGCTTATTTTTATTAGCACTCTATAAACAAACTCTCAGAAATGCAACTTATTTCTGAAAGATTATATTTTTTTATAATGCACTAGCTAACGCTCACAGCTCTGCCTGCATAGGATAACTATACAAATGTTTCGATAAAAATTTATTACATATGTACTATTTCAGACTTACCTATGGCTATGTCAAATTTCATCTAGATCCTAATTTAGCTGTTTTGGCGTGATTCAGTAACAAATATCTGTACACCCATTTATTCATTAAAAAAATCTTATTTACATATATCTAATATTAGGGAATTTAAATTAAAAAATCAAATGTTTAAAGCATTTATTTAATTTGACAACCTTTATAAATTTCTATTGCCAGGCACGGGTACCTCTCTTCTAACAAGGAAGCTTAGTGAGAAGCTTTATTTAGGCGTTATGTTTTGTTGATGTTTCTATTAAATGTTTGTAGCGAAACAAACTTGATTTGGTACTAATATATACCATACGCCATAAACTTGAGCCTCTTGTTACATAATACATAATTGGAAAGGTTCGTATGACCCATCGATGATACGTTAGATTAAAACTTATTTCATAATTGTGCCGTAATTATTCAGTCTGAACCAGATTTATGGCTAACCCAATACTCCATTTAGCTTACATACAATACGTAACGATTGATTGATCGATATAATATGTAGTTAATTTGATTATGTTCGAGTATCGATTTATTTAATTACGTTTATTTAATGAAATCGATACTTAAGCAAATGCTTGCTTTTGTTTCAACATACAAGTCTAGACCGTATCATGACATCTTTAGAGAGATTTATATTTAATAATTTGAATTAATACAAATTTCGACAACCCTAATCCTAGGTTTAGGGTTGTCATTGTTTGAAATTTAAATTTCAATCGAATATAAATTGCTATATGGACTATGATAGTTATCACACGGTCCCTGGTATTCCTGTCCATCTCGAGGTCTTCTTCTTAAGAGCGTATTCACAAAATAGCGCAGCTACAGATTAGGTAATTATCGGTCGACCGGCCGCGTGCGCGTGGCGAGTGCGCGTGTGTGCGTGATCCTCGCACACATACATTGTTCGTGAAGTATGTTCGGCACAGTGCAGGGCCGCGTAAACTTTATTGTTATATTACGGTAAGATTTTTGGTGTTATAATAGGTATTTGTATTGTAAATTTGTAGAATATGTTATTATTAGAGAAGTAAAGGAACACTTTGGCATACCATATCTATTCTAATACATATTATTATTATTATAAATGCGAATGTTTGGATGAATTGATGTACCTAAGTACCTATGGACCTTTTTCTTGCTTGTTTCTGCCTGGGGTTGTAAGTGCAGGTAAAGCCGTGGGTGGAAACTAATGCCATAGCATGATACCTAGCCTACAAAAAAGTAGTAGGTAGTGGTGGTTTTTTGTAGGCTAGGTAGGTAGGTACAAAAAACAAAAAAACATCGTAATATTAATACACCACAGCCAAATTATTTATTTATTTAAAACTTTATGCACAATCGCACACAGGCAGACTTAATGCCATAGGCATTCTCTACCAGTTGACCTTGGGTGATACAGAGATGAACATAGTAGGTGCACTCAAAAACAAAAAAAATGGATAAAACAAAGAAACAAATTTAAGATAAGGATATAGATTCAACAACATCTAAAAAAAATATAATGAATATATATGCTGTGGTATATATAATATATAAAATAAATATACCTACTTACATAAAATATATAAATATAAACAAAATTGTTATGAAAGTGTTAGACGTACTAATTCCGGCGATTCATCAGCGAGGAGAGCCCAAACCTTCACCTAAATTACTACACACAGCGGTGTAGTTGTGATCTTATGTGTGAGTACTCCTGCGTTTTGGAAGAAACGTTTCCTATCCCAGGGATACTCCATCATAAAGCCCTGGTGTTAAAAAAATGGGTCGGCAACACGCAAGTGATACCTTTGGTATTGCAAGCGTCCATAGGCTACGGTAACTGCTTATCATCATTATTATTTTATTTTATTATTTTAATTTTTTTTTTTTTTTTGTAGTACTTGGGTGGCAAACAAGCATACGGCCCACCTGATGTTAAGCAGTATCCGTAGCCTATAGACGCTTGCATTACCAGAGGTATCACTTGCGTGTTGCCAACCCATTTTTTTACACCAGGGCTTTAAGATGGAAGTAACCCTGGGATAGGAATACGTATCTTTCAAAACGCATTCCTAAATGAGCGCTGGAGACCTGTACTCACACACAGGAACACAACTACACCGCTGTGTGTAGTCATTTGGCTGTGGTCTTCTGTAAGGTGGAGGTCCTTCCCCAGTCGGGGGATATAATAGTTAATTTTATTTTTTATTTTAAATTCATAGGTTAGATACCTTTTTTGATACATAAAGATTTTATTTTATTTGTAGCAAATAAAATAAAATAAAATCTTTATGTAATAAAATATAATCTTCACGCGACTACATATGTATATTTAACAGAATTAGAATGTGATTTTAACGTAAGGCTCAGTGGTGGATGAGTGTGACTGCTGATCACGAGGTCCCGGGTTCGATTCCCGGGCCGGGAATCGAACCCGGGACCTCGTATTTTATTCCATTTTTTCTATTTTATTCCATTTTTTCTATTTATTCTATTTTATTCCATTATATTCATTCCATTTTATTACAATTTATTCCATTTTTTTCCATTTTATTCCATTTTTTCTATTTTATTCCAATTTATTCCATTTTATTCCATTTTTTCTATTTTATTCCATTTTATACCATTTTTTCTATTTTATTCCATTTTATTCCATTTTTTCTATTTTATTCCATTTTTTCTATTTTATTCCAATTTATTCCATTTTTTCCCATTTTTTTCCATTTTATTCCATTTTATTCCAATTAATACCATTTTATTCCATTTTATTACAATTTATTCCAATTTATTCCATTTTTTCCATTTTATTCCATTTTTTCTATTTTATTCCAATTCATTCCATTTTTTTTCCATTTTATTTCATTTTATTCTATTTTATTCTATTTTATTTCATTTTATTTCATTTCATTTCATTTTATTTGCCCGACCCGGGAATCGAACCCGGCACCTCGTGACCTCGTGATCAGCAGTCACACACATCCACCACTGAGCCTAACGTTAAAATCACATTCTAAACATAAATCATTCAATTATTTGACAAAAGTATGACCGTATAAGATTATCAGTAGTAAAATAATAACATTAGTATGATACGAGTACGGTACCCACTGTTGACGATATCTAATAAATTACGTAAACTGAGGTTCGGCGGCCAGGAGCGCGAGCGACATAGGTCCTTCCTCTAAAGGCGCACGCGCGGCACTGAATCATGCATCATGTCAGTGTTGCGAACTTGCGAGTTTTATACGTTACGTTTGATCACATATAACAAAAAAAATATACTATGAATTAATCAGAAATATATTTTATTTTCAAGATAAAGCACTATATTTTGATAAGGTGAAGTATTTTTATACTTTATTTTATTAATTTAAAGTTGGCTGCATGTTTTATAACACGCGATTTTTGACGAATTATTGTTGGATAAATATGTTTGTTGTTCTCTAAACCTTATAAAATCGCAAATTATTCATTAAAAAATCACTTGTAGACTATATGCTTAGTACTTACATATATGTTTTAAAGTAATAGGTATAACCAATTCTTCAAAATATCCTGTCTGCGATGCCCCGAATTGCGCCATTACGAATTCGTGTGTTGGAAAATAATTATTTAAAAAATAACCAACCACGTTAGTAGACTTTGACTATAGTTAGCCCCTTTGTCAACGACATATCTATAACTAAACCTTGGAAATTGAAACCTGCATCACTTCATAGCCGAGAATTATCACTTAGAAAACTGCGTATTTTTGCTTATTTTACTGAAAAGTGTGAATACGCTCTTAAGGTTTAGGGTTGTCATTGTTTGAAATTAAAATTAAAATCGAATATAAATTGTTATATGGACTATGATAGGTATCACACTCCCTGATAATTCCTGTCCATCTCGAGGTCTTCTTCTTATGGTTTGGTTAGTGGTCAACCTGGTGACAGAGTTATTTAGATCTTCTATATTTAGGCCTCTGTCGTGATCTAACGACAGTTAACAGTCGGAACCGGCATTTAACGTGCCCTCCGAAGCACGGAGACGGTCAAATGAAACTATGCGGTTACCCACTATGCGCTCACCCATCCATAGGTTTACCATGCCTTTGGTTACTTAACATGCTTATCGTTTACCAAACAACGAGTGCACCTGGCTATGAGCGCCTGCTTATTCCAGTAAATAAATAGAGTATCTATTTAGTTACTTGAATAGACATTACCTTGGGTATTACTCATGATAATTGTAGCATTAGTTTCATATCCCACTTACGTTAGTAGGATACAATTAGACGCGCTTTCGAAGTGGAATTATGAGCCGTCTAATAAGATGCATCTAAATAATGCATTATTCATTGTGTTTTTTGTTTACCTTTGTTTTTAGTTGCTCATATAGAGGTGATGGTGTTGAAGAACAATAATACAACGTATTAAATTTAAAATTTGTTGAAATACGCCTTTACTAATTGTTAGATAGGAATTTTCGTGTTCGTGCAAATGAAACAACATCAGACAAAATCTACTACGAATACATACTTAATATTATTAGCTCGAATTGAAAGTGTATGAGGATGTATGTATGGATGTAAGTTTACACGTAAAAACTAATGCACGGATTTTGATAAAACTTTAAAAGTTATAGCATATAGCAAAAAAGTACGAGTACATAGGCTACAATAAACATGAAAAAATCTACGCGGGCTCGGTAAAAAAAAATATTATGTCGCTACTAGATATAAATATAATATCAGGCGGGCTGTATACTTATTTGCCACTAAATTTATATATATACTAATATTATAAAGCTGAAGAAGAATCTCAGAAAGTACTGGTTCGATTAGAAAAAATCTTTTTTATATGCTATAGGCTATATAACATCGCGCAATTGCAAAATCGGGAAAAATATTCCAAATTACCACGCGAACGAAGTCGCGGGCGACCCCTAGTAGAATATAAATAAGAATACTACGATTAATTAACTTTCAATTTAAAATAATCCGCACTATAATAAGACTATCAGTTTGCCGTCTATAAAGCACTAAACATGTTAAAACCCCTTATTTTTAAACAATACCTGACCAATTTGTTCCACTATTGTTTAATAGTCTATTGACCTACAATCTGTCAAAATATTTTTTCTAGTTTCCGACACAACGCCATGCCCTATTTACATACCGAATTTCATCAAAATTGTTTAGGCTTAATTTATTATCATTATTTATGATAGCTACCGTATTTTTATTGGCTTAATTGCCATTAATTGATAATTGCATTAAGACATATCAGACAGCTTATTGGTTAATAATTATAATAAAATATTTGCATAAAACATGATGAAAGATGATGTTGCAATCGATAATTATAATATGCTCAATCATATTTTGCTTATATTAAGCGTGCGAAAATTATTTTGCGAAAGTTATCTTTTCATACTAAAGTTTTCATACGTTCATTTTATTTCATGCGTTTCCCATAATCCTATAATATACAGAGGTGACATTCTCCCTAACCCACCATAAAAAACAGGGACTTTATTATGTCTACCTATCCCATTTTGCGCGACAATACCCGGCGCATGGCGCATCTAGTCTATCTCAGCTACTTTTTATAGGTCGTCGGTCCACCTGGCCCGTCTCACCTTACATATACCAGCTGCAACGATCTTACTATAAGTTTAACATATATATAATAGCATCACGCCTTTTTCCAGAAGAGGTCGACAAAGAATTACACCTACATTTGGCTCAGTTAACTCACTGAAATAATGGGCAATCGCGAGTCTATTGTCATATCATTATCAGGCTATCGTGGTCCACTGCTGGACATAGACCTCTGCAAGTGCTCGCTACTGAACACAATTTTAGGCTTCCCTTCCAGTTATATACCCGCTTAATCGATTGAAACATCCAAAACTTTTGACTCTAGAATCAAACCTGGGATTTTAAGCTCAGCATAGATTAGTACGCACTACTAATTCGCCTTAAAAGCAGTATTTATACCTATTGATGTCCCTTGTAAAACTTATACAAAAATTTGTCAAGAACAAATTCTAGTACTTACTTTTCTATTTATGTAGGGCTGACTTACTGGTTCAGTCGTCAGTTACTATTGTATGTAGTTAATAGCTCGCTATAAATATTGATAAGTACAATAACTAGTTAGTGCACCTGCCAATTATATACACACCTGAACTATAAATATAAAAATAGCTTGCCGTTGACAGACATAATGGCGAACAAAACAAAATTAACTTGACAAAACAACAACGAAATTATTTAATTGCTTCGAAACAGACACGAGGGCTAAAGATGTCTCTGAGTTATTAGTAAATGGAGCAAAAACTTATTCAAACAGTAAGCGTGCGCGAACACTTGGCAACAAAATACTAATTAAAATTTCAAAGAAGTAGGACACAATCAAATAAGCCTGACTATGTAAGGAACCTTACAGACCACAGCCAAATAACCACACAGCAGTATAGTTTTGTATCTGTGTATGAGTACAGGTTTCAAGCACTCAGTTTTAGGGAAGTGTTTTAGTGACACGTTTTCCTATTCCAGGGATAGTCCATCACAAAGCCCTGATGTTAACAATTTAGGGTCGGCTACACGTAACTAAATAATAATACTAGAGTATATAACAAGCGTCTATAGGCTGCGGTAACTGCTAACCATCAGGTGCGCCGTATACTTATTTGCCACCTAAATAGCATTCACAAACAGACAACTTAAAGGTTTACAATGTCTTTATGGAGAAGCCGTCGGTCTCAGACACCATGGGCTATCCTGCAGCAGGAGTACAGGCCGTCTATCTCGACACGCCCAACTTAACGATATTACCCGTCGGGCTCTTGTCACCATTGGCGTATCAGCCGTACTTAAACCAAATAGTGTTCGTTCCAGATACAGAACAGAGATTATTTCAGCACAAGAATAACAACCACTATGGTACAGGCTATTACAAGCCCTTTGTTGTTCAACAAACCTAAAAACACACGTTCATTAACCGAGTTTAAGTAGGCTCTAAAAACCTTCCAATTGTGACACAGTTGCCTTCTTACGTGAATTGAATGTTATGAGATCAGTAAACAGTCAGAAATAAAACCTTTATGGACGAATTGTTACCGACAATGTTGAGTTGATTTCCTTATGTTGCCAAGGATTATTTAGTTTTAAAAACATGAAATATTTGTATTTGGAATATAATATTGTACCGCTTATACAACAGGCTGTGTTGCGAGGAATTGTTTGATATGATGCCCTAACGTTTTTTCTACGTACCTCCCGCCACCGCCAGGGAATTCGTCCTCACATCTTAGAACCTTAATCATCCTATGCTGTACAGTGTTTCTGTCCTCCCACATACGATTAAATTGTGGACTTCCCGACGATTTTCCCTGAAATGCTTACAGCAGAAGGTTAAAAGGTGGTTGGCAACGTCGAGTATACCCCTGGTGTTACAAGGGTCCATACGCTACAGTAACTCCTTGTCATTAGACGAGGCGTATAATTGTTTGTCAAATAAAGTGTAAAAATACATGACAATATATGAATAATAATCCTAGTTATACATAGAGTGACGTATACAAGAGTACGTTGCATCATGCATGGTAATAAGAAGACATTACAAAATTACCCACCATTGTTCTGAGTTCGCGGAACACACTGTTTCTTGGTGCGCGCCCGCTCCGATCGGCGGCGGCTAATAGTACTCGTACTCGCATCATTGTGCATCTTCGTTCCCACAGTCAACACACAAAATCCAAACAACACCGGGGAAGTAACACTATGCGAATTCTATGTAACAATTTTGTACAGGAAATGTAAGTCGACACGTAATTCAGTAATTATTATGTTACAAGTGTCTCGAGTCACGTACGTACCGTTCCCAAAGGACTCGTCTAAAAATAATGTTCTCAATGCAATCTGTACTGCATCTACCAATCTAAAGATAACATTGCGCCAACACGTGTTTGTGGTGTAAGTTTAGTGACCCCCTGAGGCGTGACGTGACGTCAGGATCCGTCGCAGCCATTAGTCGACGTCCTGCGGTGATCTGACTGTTCTTTGTACCCTCGCCCGGCACATTCAACAAATGCTTACTTAATTGTTTTGTAACGAGGACATTTACAATACCAGGAGTTGTTTTAAAAACGTGAATAGGAACTGAACTCGGCAATCCTCAACTGCGTTTTGACGCGGAAATATTTTTTAACATCTTAGAAAAAACAAATAGAATGCAAAATAAACAATAATGATTCATTCACATTCAGACACTGTGGAGTATTCGAACGGTTTTGGCGTGGTTTTACAATATACATATATGTTCACATATTAATGCCGAAACTCCATCAGATTTCAATAGTCTTAATTAATAGGACAAACGAACAAAGCCATACAGCACACCTTTTTCTTTAAAGTGGCAGATAGACTTATAAGATCTCCAAGTTTCACCAAATTTGTTAGGTCCGATGTAGAAGAAGGCGACAGTATTACTCTAGTAGTGGTTGTGCCACGTAGTATGTGCTGCCCCTAGATCAAAGTGTCTTTACCTACATACATTAGGAATAGTATTAATGGCCACTTACAATATACTTACCTAACAGTTAAATTCAATTTATAATTAGTATTTTCTTTTGTCTAATTTTGCTAATGCAATTGAACATTATTTAAATACTTCAACGAAAAAAAACATGCAATATTATGCTTGGCGCAGTTTCTCAAGGTGCGGCGTGCAAATAACGTTTTTGTACCTGTAACTTATATACGTGAGGGACTAAAATAGGTGTGGGTGTCCGATGGTCAGTGATCTAAATCGTGCCGCAGACACGTCCACCGCCCGTGCCGCTTCCAGGCGCTTACGTGACCGTGAATAATACTTCCATTGACAAGTGTACTTCAACCAAAAAACTTAGGAATTATCCGCTTCCTTAAAAGTCTTATAAAAAGCTAAGTTTAGATTCCTTCGGGGTCAAATTTTATGAGAAAAAATACCTGAAATGTAACGGTTATTTCAAAGAACTTGAAGTGTTCTGTTATTTATTTGTTATCTAAGTTCGTGTATATTTTTATAAATTATACTGACTAGACACAAAATGCATCAAAGTAAAAATGGACTTCTAAACTATCCTTATATATAGCTATATTATAGCCTTTGCAACAATATTTTTTTTAGTCTGACACCTGGAAATAGACAGTTATTTCACTGCTTGAATGTTCGCATATTGGGTAAATATTTTCATTTAAAAGTTATTCAGTAGTTTGATGCCGTGTTCGTCAGTGTAGTTTTTCACTGCTCAAAGGCACGTAATTATCGTTTCTAGAACTCGAACAATTTCAACTAATAAACGTAAAAAAAGTAAAAAAAACGCTGACACATAATTATGTCGCCTCCTCGGGAAGTTAATTGGTAGTTTCGCGCTGGTTGCGTGTACGCACCGTTTAAATTATATTCCGGGAAGCATGGAGCAGTGCCCATGACTCGCTCCACTGCGTCCTTGGGGATAGCCACACGGGTTTGATAACTTGCAGTGGTTTAAAAAAGACAGAATAAAGGCCGAAACATACTATCGAAACGCGATGTGATCCGATGAAACGCTACGCGTGTTGAGTCGAATTAAATCGTATTATTTTTTGTGACCATAAACACACCCACAACATCACACGTAACGCGCTATACCTACAACGAAATTTACGCATGCATTGGGTCGCGTCGTGTTTCAATAGTATGTTACTCCACAATTGATCTGTTAATTGGTATACGTCCTTTTCCTTCATGTAAATATTATGTATTAAAAAAAGTTACATGTAACAAATAAACCTGACAGGTTGAAGTAGTAACATGTGTTTTTTAATTGTTGTTTCTTTGTGGAAGAATATTTCTGTCCCTTTTTTATAAACATAATCAATCATTAATATTGTACGTAGAACGCACATAACAAAGGTACGTCATAAGCCAGCATCATTCGGGAAGCTCGATCAAAAAAAACTATACTTTTTATGTACGCTTATTCCAAACACTCACTCATGTTGGGCCAACTTGTTGGCTTAGTTGTTTAGCTATTTCTGCTATACGTTCACGCCAATGCGCCAATAAGCTACTGTCAATTTATACCAACCTATTATGATACAGTATTGACCATGCTACATACATTTTTGCTGGCTAGTCAACCCTATTTACATTACATTGTAAGCCAGTACAAATTGTAGCTCCTAGCCAGTTTCTCTCATGTCTGTACCCTTGCCAGTGGCCGCAGGCAAATTAGTTGACATCGTTTTTCTAGTTTTTGTATTACTATAATTATGAGTTTGAGTTGGCTACTGACACAAAATCAAAATGTGCCCAATGGTGTATACGCCCAGTAAGCTTGCACTAGGTACATCTACTAGGAGCCCTTAGGTGGTTATCACATTGTTTCGAGCAACGCGGTGTACATCGTGAGCGCTGCGTTTAGCTTAGCATATATCTACTTAGTTTAAATTTATATAAAAATGCGTTCGTACCTAGCAGTATGTTCACCGCCTAATTTGCAGTATAATATCAAACAGTACAGACAGATACCGAGTATCTGTCGGCTCGATCGTGATTGTTACATCTTGTAATTGAAAATAATTATTGGCATTTTTATTCAAGGTGATGTTGTGTCCTTATTCAGTGTCTATGTATTAGCTTCGTGTGTCGGAGCCATGTATAATTTATAATTACGTAATTGTGGTGCGCAGCTGTATTCGCTTCGACATTTACAATCATCTATACTAAAATATCAAAAGTCAAATTTAATCAAGTTTTTGTTCCATTGTTTTAAAATCAATCATGATAAATTTATTAACTAAAGATGTAATAGTATCTTCATTTATCATGTTTGCCTACTAATCTACATCCAGCTAGAATTTTCGATTACGTAATGCTTTATCAAAAGTGGCACATCGATTTTAATATTGACACGGCGCGCCATGAACCCATGAGTCTACTTCCTTAGCGGGCTTGGTACTTTCTCGTGTTTTATGTAATTTCATTATCATGTACAACAATATGAATTATAGTTATTAGCTGCACGCTAATATAACGATCGTGTTAACTTTAAAATACACAACACATTTTATATATTTGCTAGATAACATTCCGAAATATCTGCGAATTGTGTCCTCGATACCAAATTCGAATAGTACTCAAATATTTCGCAATACATTGACACAGAAGTGCTCTAAGCAAATAAATCTATTTCACAGTGAATTCGGCCGAAGTATTCGATTTGATACTTCAATACAATATTTGCCTTCAATGCATAGTGTGTAAATGAATGTTGTAAATTGAAAAACAATGCTTCGCATTACGCAAAGTGAAAGCGGGAAACTAAATTATCGACAGTTTGCTCAGTTCTGCAGTAACCATAGTCAATAAGCATCACCTGGCTAGAATTAACAAGAGACTGAGGTCACAAGTACCGCTCTCCACGAATGATGTAATGTAATATTGTCATCCTAGTTTACAAGCATATGAAGAATATAAACATACCAATAACGACCTCTCTAACCTAACTCTTCCTTTATTAATCCATTAAAAAGAAGATAACATTGATGTACAAAAGCAGAGGCAGGTAGTGAGTGTCACCTCTGTCCTACCCCATATATCAAATTTGACATAAAGCCGATCAAATATTTAACGGGATACGGATTTTATTCTTAAACCAATCGGATTTTCGGTTATAAATTTATACCTGTCTAATGCGATTATTACGTAAAAATAATATTTTTCCACTTTTATGTTCGTAAACTTTACGCTTGTTAAGTAATAGATGCAGTAAACGTCACATAAGCATATATGAATAATTTCTATGTTAATTCCTGTTTCGTCATACCGTGGCCCTTCGGAGGTGATCAGGCATTGCACTGTGATCTTTGGTATACGTAAAAGTTGTCAATCACTTATATCAATATCTGTCACCGTAAAAGGGACTGCGCAACTTGTAAAGTCAAAGTCAATCCAATCAAGAGTGATAAGTAGTAGTTTGGATGGGAAGGAGGAATAAGAATTAATGCGTTCGTTGGGTGGGGTCAGCCGCGACGACCCGCGGGGGCTCGCCGCTCGCTCAATTAACCGGCCTATACATGGATCACCAGATTGAAGGCGAGGTGTCCGGAGCGCCCGCGCCGCGTTACGTGCCTGCCTCGAGCTGCACTTTCTCCCGTGGACTTATTTAAAAACGTCTCCAACGCATGATTGACGCACTATTGTTAACATAGAACTATTACGTAATAACATTTGATGCCGTCATTCAAGTTTACAAAAGAGACGGTTTTGTTAATGTGTAATGATGCGTATTCTCTGTGCTTGCCATTTAATTGTTAAGCAATGTGTACATATATACATACATCGTATTATGTAGAAACGATTACTATAAACGCACGTTGATTTTCACGCCTCGTCCGCAGCTATAACTTATTGAAGCTGTCATTCTGCCTCTCAATACTATTGATAAGAATAATATTCCTTCAATTGCAATACAATATTTCAAATGTAGTTGCAAAATAGTAAATGCATGATCTTTGTGATTTTATTGACGAAATAAATAAATAATTGAAATTGCGCTATTGTTCGATGTATTATATAGTATTGCAGAATTCCATTATCTCAAGTTTTTTCTCATTTTAATATTAATCTTGTACGTCATTCGAATGTCGTATTTCATGCGCGAGAACATATTTTAAAAATGCACACAAAAGACTGAATGTAAATTGTTCAGAGTGCGAATAATGTTTTATCGTTCACATTAATTGTTGAGGTCTCGAATGCAATACAAGTTGGCATCTCATTTGAAAGATTGTTAAGTTTCATGAGTTTTTTTCCCGTCCTTGTTTTAAAATGAATGTTGTGTTGGAGGGCTGGGGGGGTGTGCAACAAGGCCGTTGACCGCGATCTCCTGCGTGCGGTGATTCGGCCCAGAATGCATTATTCCGAATCACCGCGGTAGTCCTACACCATTCCCAATCGAGAATTCCACGCTTGATGTCTTCTTTGGTAACAGCGAGCGTTGCTTTCCTTATGATTTATGAACGTTGCCCTTCAACTGGTAATTACCTGACATTATTTCGTATACCAACATACCTTTTCGGTCATCATGATAAGTAACTCTGTTCTATTTCTTTATTACTTTCTTGTCAATAATATAAACAAATTATAAATTAAATAAACTTCTGTGAGAGGTATTTATGACAATATTTATAAAATAGCGTAACATCGTTATCCAATAAAACACCTAGGATGGGTAAATGTTTTTCCAATTATGTAATATCTACCTACCATCATTTTTTGGCAGAATATCCAAATATCACTCAACTCGATGGGGATTTCTACCTCATACATTCAGTTCAGTTGGACCTACAAACCACTATACATAATACTGATGTTTATAAATATCAGTATTATGAGGAAACTATTAAGATAGGTTTCAAAAGCTCCCTCTTTGCGGACAAAATGAAACAGGCTACTTTTTGTAAAATATACTTATCTAAGTGATGTGTAAATATTAAAACTAGAGAAATAAATGAAATTCTGATTCTGATTCACTACACCACTTACGCAATCTTTAATACTTAATTAATAAAATTATTGAATAAACACAACATTTATCTGAACATGTACATACATTAAACTTAACTAAATGTTTGCATTCAAAAGATTTCAACGCGTTCATCATATCACTGACAAATTGTATGTAGCTATTCCGTAACCCGTGCCCTACTAATAGTTTAGACCTTCTATTAACACAATTAACATAGTTAAAAAAACAAACAATGAGTTTTCTGTTCTATTTACCACTTATTCTATTAACTTGCTTTGTTACAAGACATACATACAAAAGTTTCTTCAATATTTAGGTCAGATAGAAGCAATCGGATATTATGAGCAATAGTTACGGTATTATCTTCGATATCGAGGCGTATTTTTGTTCATAATCACAATATACCCATTGTGTTAATCTAGACATGAATAAATACTCACATACTAGACTTTGACAGCAATTGATTACTTAACAGAATGAAATATAGCACTATGAGACTATGACGGGTTTAAGTAGGTGAGTAAATCGTACGTAGTTCAGTTTCTATTGACCTTTGATGAAGAAATCACTTTTACTGAACGGTATTTTGTCCAAAAGTGAAATGTTATCTGTGATCTTTGAATTGTTTTCGTTGAGGATGAGTTGGCAATCTGTGGCGTGTGGCACAACAATAGATAGGAGATAGGTGTCGCGAGCGACCCGACCCGTAGCGACCTCTTGTGATGTCGTTCCGATAGCCTCATGGTACTCGTTTAACTTTGCGGGTATGTAGACCGCAGTACATCTTGATAACGCCCCCGAAATGCAGTAATGAATGTTTTCGAATTCCCTTTCAGAAATTTTAAGATGATTGTCTTTAACAGGAATTAATTTTCGTTTTTTAAATGTCAAAGTTGAGATTTGATTTACGACATGCAAATAAATATAATTGTTCGCGTGCAGCTCGTTTCGATATTCAGTAATAATTCTTAATTACACGCTTGACCTATAATTGCACCTAAAACGTCAGAGGCATTGACGTATATTTGAAATGTTTTTGAAAGATTTTTTATTGTGTAGGTGTAGGCTGCCTCCGTGGCGTAGGTAATGGTAGATCAAAAGAATGCAGTGTAAAAAAGAAAACTTAGGTTCGATCTAAGATAATGAAAAAACCTACTATTTACTCACTATCTTTGGAGGTGTCCGGTATATATCAAAGGATCATAGATACTTACCTACCCATTCAGGGAAAATGCGTAATGCTATGATAAGTGAACGCTTTTACTTCATCATCATCTTCTTATTGTTCTCATCAGGAAATAGGTACTACTTACTTACTTACTTAAGTATTATAAAATGTTTTTTATTTTCTATTTAAAAAGACAACTCTCACACTAGGCAACAAGCCCTGTGTCGCAGGGTATTTTACAAACATAACGGACAGAAAGTAAACCCAGACTCGGGGCAACCATTTCTAGATCATACAATTTTGCCCCTTGTAGGAATTGAACCCATAACACGCCGCGCAGTGTTTAATGGTGAGAATCAGATAATCACTTAAGCCACTGAACCAACCGTGCAGTCAATGTTTGGGCAATATAGCTAGGACATAAGCGAATAGGCCTCAATGGAATTCCCACGTACTTCAATTTATTTATAAGACCTCCAAACATTGCCAAATCAAATTAAATAACAAAATTATGTATTCAAATAGATTCATCATGGAGTTAACCTTTGTGGCAATAACATCTGTGAACGTACGGACCGACGAATAGCATAAATTGTGCTCACGACCGTATTGCCGACTGCTGCACATCCTTGTTCCGAAGCGAAACGGTGAATCACATCGAGATTGCATTCCGTGAATTGGTTTGCATACCACATTACCGTTAAAAAATCTTTGTGGTATTAAATTTGTCTTAAAAACCGATGTCAAGCGGTAATTCGGACGTAATTATGGCGCCTCTGAAGCTTTATGGGAAGTGAAAATCACTCATTTGCTAATAATGTCTGCATTTTTTTGTCGAAATGGGTCTCGTTAATGATTGTGAATTCGACCGCACAATTTATGTTAGTTCGTATTAATATATTACGATGAAGCATTTAATAATTTGGCACGAATTTATATTACTTACAAAGCTTTCACAGTGTTATTTAGTTTTTAACACCGCGCTGTGAAAAATGAATTTATCTGACCACGAATTTGTCATACAAATATAATGAACACGAAAGATTTTGAGGAAGAATGGTTATTGTTTCACGCAAAAACTACAAGGCAGATTTCGATAAAACTTTACAAAGTTATAGCTTGTACATTAGAATAGCACATAAGCTATATTTTATTTTAAAAAACCAACATCCACGCAGGTAAAGCTGCGGGCACAAGCTAGTCTCTCATAAAGCACTTTGAGTTAAACCATCATCATTAATTTCATCATTAGATAGGTACTCATGAAGGATGTTGCAAATACAGGTATTTATGAGATACCTAAGAAGCCTATAAAGAAACCGAAGATAAGTAAATGATTATCAACGTAACATATCATATAACATATAATTAAATGGCATTTAATCGGTTGTCTTATATACAATGTTATAGAGCGTGTTTCTAGGTTGTAAACATTATCTAATTTGACTTATTAATTACATTAAGTGTTACATAAATCCCGATACAACACATGATGACAACTTTCAACTTCCTTTGCGCAATATGTTATGTAATGTACGTGCTTTGAAGACTAAAATATAATGGCTTATTTACACTGGGGTGTAGTCAACCTCATTGGTCTAGAGCAAACAAAGTTTTGTCAAGTGGTCCCTCACCACTGAAGGTCTTCAGTGGTACGGGACCACTGAAGGTCTTAAGTGGTGCGGGACCACTGAAGGTCTTAAGTGGTGCGGGACCACTTGATAAAACTTTGTTTTGCAAAATAATCCTTCACCACTTATTTACCTTATTGGTTGACGGTAATGTAAATTACTATTAGGTTATTTTCTTTATATAAATAATACATATATTAGTTTGAAAACACGAGTATTATTAATATATTTAATAATATTCTTGTAATTAAAATATAAAACAAAAAAGGATGTTTTAACAAAATAGAGTAAAAACTTATTTTATAGACCACTTCAGGTGAATTCAGGAACTACCAGTGATCTACGGACCACCGCTTCACCGGTGGTCGAGAGTTTAGGAGCGATTGCTGATTATGAGGTCGTACTTCGATTCCTTTTATTTTCTAAGTATACTAAATACAAAACTCTGATGTTTTAATGGTTCAGCAAATGCGTTTAGTATTACGAGTACATGGCTACGGTAACTGCTTACTATCAGGTGGGCTGTAAGCTTATTTTTTACTATATTAGTATATAAAATGTCATTAGACGATTAGGTGTTTACACTGGACCATTTGTTGACTTTGGCTTATTGGTTGTTTTTAATATCAGCAACGCTTGTAATACCCATAATGATTGCGTTACTCACGCGTTCATTTCAACCATATTTGTATTCAAAAGTAGGGAACTGCTCACCATTAGTCTGGTGTACCACTTATATGTATATTAAAAAAGTAACGAAGGTATTGACGACCTACTTTCATTTTATACGGTTGACATAAAAATGGAACACTTAAAATACTTAAAAAAGTAAGGCGTGTCCACTAAAACGGGAAACTAAAAAGTAGATAAGAATAATTTTGTAAAAAGAACAGGCGGGTGCGGTCGACGCGCACGCGCTGGTTATCTCACTTTAGGACAGTTCACTCGTTATCTAAAAAACTTATGCCCGTACCCACTTACTCTAAAATAAACATTTGAGTTAGAAAGTGGAGTTCCGTGTAACACGTTCACAGATAACATTAGTGTTTGTGATGCTCTGGATGAAACTCACACATGGAAAAATAACTCAAAATAATATACATGCTCATTGAGAAGCAAACACGCTATCTTGACGAAGGATTTACAATCAGCTTTTCAAATTCTATTTTATCTTGAAAACAAAACATTTGTACAGTCCTTTACAAAAAACGTTAATCCCTTTTTAAGTAGTTGTTCGATTGTAAAAAAATAAACTTAAATGCAGTTTTACAGATTGACTCAAACATCTAAAATCTTTTGTTATTAACATAAAGGTACAACTACTATTATTTGAAATCTGGTTCAAACTTTTCGCGGAACTCAAATTGAACCCTCAGTGGAAAAAAGGCATAACATAAGACTTGCCACTTAGTATTTTTGACCTTATGTTAATCGTGATAAGATATAAATTTGTCAAATAAACTTATGTAATATGTAAGTTATTGAATAATTTCGGAGCTTTTGCTCTTGTCGGTGCAATCTCCATTCCCTATTATTGTTTTACATCAGGCCAATATTAGTGTTGTACTCTTTTCTACTGAACACTTACACATACACCATTTTGTCCTCAGAATTTCTTCAGATTTTGTTTAGCACGATATTTTCGTTCACCGTTAGCAGATAATATTTTTTATTGGTTGGTTGTTGGTTGATACTTTAAAATTAATACTTCTCTAACCACCATTATCCCTTATTCCCATTATTTGACAGTCCGATGGGACGGTAATTCGACACGACCTGAGTGCGAGACCGGCGCAGCATGGCCTACTACCTGATTCCCTCCCATACTGCTATTAATTTTCTAACTTTATGTTAAAAAATTATGATATTATAAAGAAAGATAAGTCGACTATCTTCATAATAAGAAGCGTTCAATTTTGTTTCCATATTTTAGTGCATAGTCATTCATTCTTATAGATTTCAAGTATGAATGCGATAATTGATAGATATCTTCGAACGGAATGATACAGAAGGAGGAAGTGATATATGAAATTAAGCTACTTAGCCTAATTTTTTTTTTTAATTTTTAATTTCATCTATCAGTAGCGAACCCTAGCTCGAACCGAAAATCTAAACCAAGACCTATGTATCAATCAATTGCTAACGTAAGAGCGTAAACAGTCGAATAGAGTGATTTGCAAAACTATTATACGACGCCTATTGAAAGAGTCTTTATTTATATTTGTAGCAGTTAGGGTTCTCTTTATTCTTTTTTTAAATCGTATAAATATAGTTTTATTATATTTCCTTATGTCATATAAAAAAACAAGCCAGTACCTTTCTCAAACAAATAATTTAAGGAAGTTATCTATTGTGTGGATAATCTATACAATATTTAAACACATAGTTAAGTTATTCACAAAGTTAATTACATTAGTAATAAATATTAATGACGCTGTTAGTTAATGCTTAGCTAATAGCAGTAATTTAATAAGATGCTAATTTGTAATAATGCCTTTGCATTTTCAAGTACTTACCACGACAGGCCCATAAACTTTAAAAACATACAAATAATTCACTTCGTTTAAATAATATGTTACTCCTGTGTATAAATAGAAAGACGTTAATAAGAAATTGTGATTTGTTGGGCTTGTAATTCCAACCTTTTTACTGTGATATTTATGAAGTACTAGCTATTGCCGCGGCTTCGCTTGCGCACCTAATCCAATGGGAACCGTGATTTTTCCGGAATAAAAGTATCCTATATGCTATTCTAGACAATAATCTATCACTGCGCCAAATTTCATTCCGATCTGTTAAGCTGTTTTGGCGTGATTGAGTAACAAACTTACATCTATCCAAAGTTTTGCATTCATAATAGGTACTAGTGAGATTGAGGAACTGTTTGATATGTTGGCATCGCCGCTTATTCTTCCATACTGGTCTCGACAGCAGAGTTCACTCATGCCATTAGGAAACTATTTCACCAGGACGGTACGCTTTCAGCGTTCATTTTTTCTGGCTAATTGGCCGATATAATTATTATGAAGATTAGTTTTGAAAAAACCATTGTATTTATTTCTGTGGAATTTGGTAAACCTACAGATAAAAATATATTTCACACAAATCATACATTGATTTTCTTAAATACTATTCTTCCTATAGCGGCCCTGTATATCTATTTCCGTTGTCCACCGTACAAGTATGTTCTAAAATGATCTACGTGACATGTTCGTCTTCTAGCTAAAGGTTTAAAGAGGGCACTAACTATGGCATTACTGAGGTTCATGAAAGACGTTTACCACTTAGCATTAAAAAAAACATCGTACTAATGTAACAGGGTTTTAGGTATTCAGGTTTCTATACTAAGGCATAGAAACTAAATCTCCATAATAGAGGATGGTAGTATGATACAAAACAACAACTACTCGTAGTTTAATGACTATGGTAGTTTAATCTGTGTACAAAGATCGTATAACGGTGCCGGTGTCGAGTTGTCCATTCAAATGAAAATCATGGCGATCGCGTCAGGTCGCGGCTGTGCGGACATTAATATGTAATTATTTACAGTACAATAACTCTGCGTCACTCAAATAAACATTGTGTACACTTTAATGGTGCTGTCAATAAAGATCAGCTGAGTTTTTGTGCCTACAATTGAAGGAGCGACAAAAAATTGTATATTGATTTGTGTTGAGTAAAATCCCGCGCCTATTACGTCATTGAATTGTCGTTATTGATTATTATTTTAAATTTTTTGAAGAAGCGGGGTCTGCCCTCGCTTCTACAAAAAGTTTAAAATAAATAGTGAATATTGTTTATTTGATATCTCTAGAGTTTTAGCCGAACCATGGCATGTCTTGTTAGCGAGAAAGAGGGACGGAGGAATACACGCTAATTAGCTTCGTTCCTCTTTCTCGCTCAAACTACTTACGTTTTAACACGTCATGATACAGTCCCAGTACCAAGACGTTCTTATACAGCTTCATTTTCAATTTTAATTTTGTAATCTTTTTTTTTATTACCTGACTTTAAGGATTGAAATTCAAATTAAGAGCGAAAACAAATCGCTTTAAGGATGTCATGGTGCGGCCCCAATATCTGTATAAGGATTCAAACAGATGGATTTAAATCAATGCAGTTTTTCCTTTTTTTCTATTATCGGAATTTGTTCAAGCATTTTAAACTTATATCATTTTAACCTTATTAGTTGTAGGTAAATTCACTGTGGTTATAATTAAAAAAGAATTTTCGACGCTTCACGTGAACTGAAAACTGACTTATTTTTTAACGTGGCAATGCTGGCAGTCTTCTGGACACACTTTCATTAGACACCAGATGAATTATACGACGCCTATTAAAGAGTTTATATGTCTATGTCTAGGTGTAAGACCATTAATGTCCTTTTTTTAATCCTGTAAATATATTTAATAAAGTAGCAGTGTCCTTTACTTTAAATGGCCAAATAAATCATTTACTTATAATTTATAATTACACTATGAGTACATCAAATCACTCGATAGTTAAGTATCGTATTATTAAACTTGAATGAGATACTTAACGGCAGGATATTACATTGGCAATAAGAAATGACTGCAACGATTTCTCGGAACATAATGAAGACAGTACTATATAACTCTGACAAGTCTAATGTTGGTCATCGCGAGGCAAACGTATCATTTAACGATCCACTGAACACGGGTGCACTTATACTAAGCTATTGGATACTATTATAAAATAGGAAAATAAATTATCTCCGTTTAAATACGATAATACGTTTATAATTGCGCCTGTGTATAAATTGATTTTAGTACGTCGTTTACGTATTTTTATTACAAGTAAATTACTATCGCTGGTATATAAGATTGCCAATTTATTTGTGACCTCTGAATTGTTAAAGATTATTGGTATAGAGTAGTGATTCTCAAAGAGAACTATATCAACCATACTTCTCATTAATCTACATTATATTAACCCATATAATATAGATTAATAACAGGCCTATGCCTGTACTTATAATTGTCATATATTTTTATTGAAGAATTCCTACAATACGAAAGAATGTTCCCTGAATCACGGGGGTTAATATTTCTAAAATATAAATAATTAATAAATATAAAATTTTAAAAAATGTTGAAAATTCAGTAATAGATTATAGGCGTAGTCTACACACTACGAAAAAAAGTGGTCTAAACGAAACACAAAAGTTTGGCAATCTCTGGTATTAAGGTAGTACATAAGTTATGAACAATTTGCCTAAGGCTGCGTGATGTAAGTTGGACAATGACTTGTAATATTCTCACGGTCCTTTGTCCTGTTATAATAAGGTATCATTGTAGTGGATACGGTTGAGAGAGTAGTCGTGAGGGAGCACCCTCAGGACTCCGCTGTGACGCGATCAGAATTTAGATTACGCTGCGTTTGAATAGACTTTAATAAACTATAATGTATGCTTGAGTGGGTATGAGCATAACGACTTGTCTCTTTACACAACTGTACTGGCTATCAGATTCATTGTTAATTAAAATATTTTGACGCTAAATTCACCCTTGAATCTGATTACATTTGACCTAGTTTAGCGTGAAACTAGATACGTAAATGTTCAATGATTTTAAAGTATCTTGTTCAAGTAAAAACCGTTATATAACTTGGTGTTGGTGTCAACGAGAGACTTGTTTGCGTAATTGTGATGTTTACTCAAATAACTGTTACTGTGATGTTTTTAGGTACATGCTCTTATTTTAATATACATAAACAGTAATCATTCTGTTGTGCACTAAGCAATATGTTTGTATTATGATGCAGTACACCATAATTATAAGGAGTTTGTCTATGTAATATTTAGATTATTACTAGCACAATCGGCAGTCCCATCTTAAGCATTTATTTAAACCAGACAACATGGTTGTTCCATTTAAATTAGGTTTCCAATAAAAAAAACTATATCTGTATCGTTTTTGGTTCAGTCTTATCACATAGAAAGAAAGTTCGTAACATGCTTATACTAGCAAATTTGGTATATTTATTTAATTAAAGGAAAGTTAGATACTTCATAAAATATAAAAACAATGCGTACAATACGCTTACAAATTTTGTCATCATAATCAAATTTTTGGTTCTATTTTCCGCTTTCTTTTTTATAAAATGCGACTTTGATTTTCTCTTTTAATTTTAGTTTGTTTACATTTCATATTATTATTTTTGTTATAATTTTAATAGCAACCCATAATGTCGACACAGGTCGGCTCTCCTTTATCAAAAGAGCAAACAGAGTTAAGCCTTTATTAATCCATACACGCTGATCCAATGCGGGTTGGTAATCTTTCGAGTTAATACTAGGTTAAATCAAAATATGTTCTAACTAACAGAAACAAACAGGACAAATAATATATGTTCTGTCATAATGCTGTTACTTTGACTTTGATGAGGTGCTAATGTCTGTATTTGTGTTGTTACAGATCGAGCGATTGGCGCAATATGAGAGGCTGGTGGGTGGAGGATGCGCGCGACGTCGTGCAGCTCGCTTGTCAGACCTGGAACGAGTACAGGATCTGTTCCCGCAAGACTACCTCGCGCTGCACGATGCTGATGCACCCGCTGCACTTGCCTCTCACCATGCACAGGTAACTACCAACATTTCTTTACACTTAAAAAGAAAAGGAGCTTTATAGACAGTCATCCTTAAGAATAGTATTCAAAAATCAAATAAAGTAAATTCAATTAGATATATTAATCGGCAAATATACTATCTTGAGTAGAAACTTTGCGCTTGTTCATCGACTGATTAACCAATAAAGCAGTTAAGTGCGATCAAAATCCCCCCTCGCCTCCTTCGGTCCGCCAAAGAGACCTGCTTATCGACTAGCGCATTGTACGAAATGTTGGCTGGCACAACATTTCTCAATAGTCACATATGTATATCCTTGTCGTTTTAGGAGTTGAATGTTACTTTTCGGACGTAAAGCCTATTGGAGCCACTATAAAAAATGATGATAGTATACCCAAAATAGTGTTATTGAAATCTAATACTGGTATGTGGTTGATATTGTGGTTATCTGTATGTAACTATATATTATATTCATTGTATTGTAAAACACGTGCACATCAACCACGTATAGGAACACGTATCTATGGTTTGATTATATCTAAGCAGAGTGATGATTCTGCATGATAACATTACCTGCCTATTAATAAGGTTGTAGCCGTAATTTGACTAAAACATAAATTGTTTTTTCCTGATAATAAGCAATTACTGCAGCCCACGGCAGGGTTTTGTAATAGGGTATTTTGTGTGTCATTATTCGGCAGAGGTGATGAAAGGTCTACAGAAAACAAAAAATAGTGCCCATTACAAAAAGATTTTTTTGCATGGTAGGATTCATTATCACTATTAGACCAACAGGCCAGTCTTACGTATTGAAGAAATGTCCTGTATTTAATGACAGAATTTCCTTAATTCCAAAGTTTGTCTCAAATTTATCTCTCAATCTGTATTTAGAACATTAATTAATTTGATTACGAGAATCCGATTGTACTAGCCATAAAAAATGTTATGAATCCGGACATAAATCTATAATACAAAATACTAATCTGTTACAGAAACAAAAAAGCGTGCGCAAACGACCGAGTTTGGACATTGGAGGGACCATCAGTGCCAGCACTACTAACCTATCACCGCGTACCTTCATCATGGAAGCCCCTGTCCAACTCAGTCCTCTAGGAACCACTTCCCCACCGTTAGACCGCCATTTCTTCCTCTTCAGCGACTTACTACTAGTTGGCAAGTCCCGAGGAACCAACTGCTTCAAATTAAAGGAGAGTGTCAGACTTGCTGAAGTATGGATCGCGTTGTCTGAAGGCGATGATACCGGCTTTCTTATTGGATGGCCTACTGTGACTGGTGTTGCGAACTATCTTGCCACGTACCCCACACAGGCTGCTAGAGATACTTGGTACAGGTAGGTTTCACTCATTTTTACCGAAAATTACTAGTAGGTTCGCAAGTGTAACTGAAAAAAATATTTTATATACATTTTCTTCAATAAATTTTGCAGAATTAGATATTTTGTAATGAGTAAATATCTATGATTTTGTTGGATGTTACGTTTAACTTTAGATTTAACAAAGGATTATACAAACAAAAACGCCTTTATATTTTCAGGAAAGTCCAAAACGCTCTAACTGCTCAACTGGCCACAGAACCAAAGTCTACAAATATTCAGATCTTCTACAAGGACGCAACTAGTTCTATTGAATTTGTAAGTATAAATGAACCTACTCATGAACACGCTACACACAAAACTTGCGCTTTATGTTAAGAGGAAATGCGGTGTGTCTATTCTCCATAGAAACGCTCTCGCCTGTTTTCTACCTGGTTTACGATCTTAAAGTAAACATTTTTTGCAATAAAATTAATATCAACTTCTTGTATGTTCCTATGTTTTCATTTTTAATGATTCATTATATTTATAAGCACTAGAAACCCTTAAAAATGCTCAAAATAACCATTTTAGACGGCTGTCAACATAGACCTGGTATACAAATATGACAACTGTTATTGAAAAAAGGAAAACATAGGGGCACATTTTATATCCTAATCATGCAATTTACGAAATATCTTTTAAATTGGTCTAATAATGGAGGAGGAAATAGGCGAGAGCCAAACCTCGAATTACGACTTTTTACTTATGCAGTTTAGTCGGATATGCAGTTGTCCCTGTCGCACAAATCGCGCGGCCGAGCGCTCGTGGAGCGACAGCGATAGTTTATTCAAATACCTAATATTCAAAAGTCTCTCCACCCGCATTTCCTCTTAAGCTTGCTTTCTCCATAGTGTTATCTTAAATTTATTATATTTTTTTACTTTAAAAGAATAACAACCGCAATAAAGTATCCCCATACCACACAGCGTCGCAAGTCTTTATCATAAATTCATTTTTATATCTTTTAATTGGCAATTATTAATATGGTAATGTCATCTCATTCATAAAATGTAGGTAGTCATTATTTTCTACGACTATTCCACACAAAGATATCTAAATTCAATTATGTTTACATTATTTATTGTGTACAAAAAATAAACAATGAGTTTCCTTAAATGAAAATATTGATAAATAATCTTTTTTTTACAACAAACATTACGCTATTCGGTAGTAAAAACAATCGTACGTAAACTCTATTCAAATTAGGTTTCGAAATCTTATCAATTGTGTATTTATTTCAGTGTAAGACAGTGTCTGTGAGTCCAGACATGAGTGCACGTTGTGTCGTTCGTCAGGCGTTGCACGTACTACAGAATGGTAGTAACGAGAACGAAGATCATGAAGGTGAAGGTGAGCATGAGGGAGACGGAAGATGGGGAGCGGCGAACGAGATCAACCTCTTCGTACGGACGGGTAGAGATGCACCTCCTACTCCACTTAGAGGGATTGAAAGACCACATGCTATACAGGTAAATAACACCATCATATTAATTGCTTTTATTTTCACTTATTTATTTGTTTATTTTCAGTAATGACTGCCTTATTTCGACCATTTGTGAATAATTTCATCTCGATACTATCGAGAATATGGCGTAATTAAATTCTAATTAAATCAATTGTAAACATGATCAGAGCCTCTAGACAAGTGGCATAAGCGATAGTCGAATCGAAAAGTCTAAAAATAAAATGTATGGAATTTGACGTGAGTCTACGATTTAATGTCGTAAACTTACGTCAAATCCCATACATTTTCTTTATTGACTTTTCGATTCGACTATCGCTTATGCCACTTGTCTAGAGGGGCAGGACGGTAATTTTTTAAACAACATAATTAAAGCCGCTATTTAATTAAATATTCCTTTATAAATAGTTTTATATTACCCTTAATAAAAAGTGCTAAAATGTTAACGAGATTTTGTTCAAATTTCAGATGTCAAGAATAAGACAAACATTGTCCAGTGAGGACGGGTTCGATTTGGAACACGTAAACGCGAAAAACAATCCTTGCGGACTGGTCTTTGAGCTGAGGAAGAAGAACCAAGGATTAAAAAAGTGAGTGTGTTTTATTGAAAAAGGTAGAGCAGGCGAGCAAGACAGACTGGGAAAAGACAGACAATTTTTTTTCCTATCTCAGGGTTACCCATAACCCTTGTGTTAAATGTCTTTGGGTCAGGAACACGTTAGTGATGCCAAGTATTGCAAGCGTCCATAGGTTACGGTAACTGCTTACCATCAGGCGGGCCGTATGCTTGTTTGCCACCTGGGTAATACAAACAAAACTGTATTTTATTGCATTCACAAAACATAATTATGAATAATGTTGAAGGTTGTAAATTGTGTGTGCCTTTGTAAGAAATAATAAAATGCCTCCAAATGTGTCTTGAAAGGAACAATAAGGATTAAATCAAATCTTGTACACTTAATGTAAAATAAGGCCGTAATATTTTAAATGTATGTATGATTCCATTTGTATGAAGTCGTCCGACGCCCACACATACTGAATCTTGAAGATGAATGGTTTACTAATTCAAGTTAAGTTAAGAGGTGCAATTTTTTAGTTAAAGTTTACACATACCTTGCTTTCTGCTACTCATCATGCAGTTCGTAGTATAACAAATGAAAAACCAATGGCCGTACCATGACGTCATTATAGCTATTCATTTTCGATTTTAATTTGTTCTTTTAGGATGAATTTTAAAAACCCAGCTATAGGATTCGAATTTAAATTAAGAACAAAAATAAATATTCACGTCAAATGCTTGAATATATATTTTTTAATCTGGAAATAAATAAAAAAAGCCGGTTGGATAATCATATTTATGTCCTCTAATAGAAATCAGTTTGTGATCATCATCATCATCATCTCAACCCATAAACGTACCACTGCTGGGCACGGGTCTGGACAAAATAACATTTGGAGGAATATTAGCCTACTATAGCACGCTGGCCAGACGGGTTTTATACACTAGCCAGTTTCTGGTAGACAAGACGACGAAGTTTTAATATTTTTTCTTCTCCACAGCGGTAACCCTGCTGGACGTGGTCTGCGTCTCCTTCGTCGTGGCGGGCGCTTATTCGGCGTCGCACTTACGCGTCTATGCGGTGGCGCTGTTCCTCCAGCACTCATGTTGGCGCTAAGAAGACTACGTGTACTCGCACCTAACACGCATGGTGTTTTCCGCCGAAGTGCCAACGCTAAAGCACTTAGATTGTTAAGGGATAAGGTAATTATAATTCTTGCCTCTTAAATTTTTCTCCCACACTTTTGAATTGAGGTAGGGTCCATATAAACGAGCAAATCTCACAAGAGAAGGACCTCCACCTCACAGAAGACTACAACCTAATAACTATACTGGATTAAATAGGTAAAAAATACTCTGAACGGCAGTTCAGAGTATTTTTTTTTTGTGTTACTTATCCAAGGGATACATTCATTTCTAAACCCAAGCGCTTAGTTTTTGTCTTTGCAATACGCAAGTAATGCGGTATTAGAAGCGTCCATCATAGGCTACGGCTTACCTTCAAGCGGGCCGTATGCTTCTTTGCAATCTAAGAAGTATAAAAAAAACTTGAACATAATCCCTATATCGTATGCATTTCATTTTTTTTATTCTAAAGATGTATTTTTTTTCTATAGTTGGATACACTCGGTCCATGGGCAGAAGGCTGTCCAGAATTAGAACGCGCACCCGTGTTACTGCTAGCGGCTCTCGTAAAGGAGTTCTTCCGTGCGTTGCCACAACCTCTGCTGGCGTCTGAGTTATACCCTGCCTGGCTGCAAGTACTCAGTAAGTATCTTACAATATAATACTAGCAGCCCGCCCCGACTTCGCATGGGTTAAATAAACATTTCTATTTGATTTTTACCCTGTTAGGGTAAATGTTTTTTAAAACAACGATATACAGCTAGCTTTGTTTCTAAATATAAGTTGGTATATAAAATTTCATACTGAAGCTTTGTGCAAAATTTCAAAAATAAAAAACAAAATTATTTTTGGCCCTGCGTTAATAAATCAGTCAGTTAGTCGGGATGCATAGATAATAAAAATAAATATTCTTCATAACAGAAATTGATTAGCATATCTATAACATGTTTTCTTTTTGTTTGCAGCTTTATCTCAAAACGAAAAAGTGACAGCCGTACGCTCGCTGCTCTTGAAGCTACCCAAAGCTCATTACACAATGTTAATGTACTTCATATGTTTACTGCAAGCCATCGCCAAGAAGTCAAACATAAACTTAATGTGTCCCATGAATCTCGGCGTGTGTGTAGGCCCAAGTCTACTATGGCCCAATACTCCCTGTGACAAAGCTCCCAAAGCAGTGCCAATGGTTGTTGAACTCTTAATTGTGAAAGCTGAAGCATTATTCGGGCCTCAGATAATAGGACTTCTGGGCAACGGCAGCCCTGAAACTTCGAACGCTCTACTAGATTCAGGCGCAGAAGAAAGCGATAGCCTTCATTCTGTTGGAATATCTTTAGATTCCATGGAACTTTCTACGCCGCGCAAAGAAAAGTTATCCTTAAGTCGAGATTCAGGGTTGACGCTTTCAGAAGACGATTCAAATAGCAACGGAGGAAATAGTCCTGCGCCAAGAAATATACTTCACAGTCTTTCAGCGCCAACTTGCAACATGCAGCAAGAATCTAAATTAGGAATTCGGTATAACACCGACAACCATAATGTAACTGGCCTTCCTCAGATAGCTCAGAGGCAGAATATTTACTCTAACAAATCCGAACTTTACAGTACTGTAAACGAAGAATTATACACTACACCATATCTCGCAGAGAGATATATACATAATTCCATAAATATTGGTCTCGCAAATGGTATAGATGAAAGGAATTATGTATCTAAAACCGCATTACAGCGTTCAACGGCTGACATCTACGATCAAAGTCCAGCTAAATATATTACCGGCTTAGAGCCACAGAAACCACCGCGAAGTAACATTTCAAAGGCAGCACGTACGTCTAAAGTATACAGTATGTTCGCCGAAACTCAAGAAAATACGAAAGTAGACAAAAATGTAGCCAACAAAAATTTCAGCCGAGCAAAAAGTTCAGACAATCTGTTAGAAACCAAACAGGAAAATATGGACAATAAACGAGATCTAGTTTCTAGTCAAGAAAATATAGTATACAGTAACATACACGACCTGGCAATGTTCACAGAGAACATCCAACGACAAAACCAATATCAGTCGCATGCAGATACAGTATCAAACGCGAACTACTCGCGAGTGTACACAGGATGGGAGAAAAAGAGTGCTAACTACAACACTAAAGCGAATAACTGCACTTCGGAGAATATCTATGGTCAGATGACAAAGAAGCAGGGTGAGACTTCGCAAAGCAAGGGAGAAGACAGCGTCACACCGGCAGCCACCATTTTTACAAGAAATGACTGGACTCGTCAAGCAGCGAGAACAAAGAGTTTAGAAGTGAGCGAAGAGGTACACGCTAACTCTGAGAAAATGCGTAACGGCAACTATGACATAAATGTCACAAATTTTTGCCGAAAAAGACGATTTGACCCTGCACACATGTGCACTAAGAGTTGCTCTGTGCCACCAACTCCTATCAGAGAACAGGAGAAGCATATGAATCAGTTACAAAATTCTTATTCATATGTCGAGAATATCCATGGTAATAACTCCGACGAAAACAAAAAGACTAGGCTTCGCAATTATAACACTAATAAGCTGAACCAATCCAAATCTTTGGCAAACATTATGCTTCACAGTGACTCAAGTAGTAGCGACACGTTGTACCAGCCACAAAACTCATACAACAGTCGATCGACGGAGTCGCCGGCCAGCGAGAACTCCTTTGAGAACTGTTATACCTCACAATACATTGATCCTTTATACACATCAGTGTACAATCGCCGAAGGGACATATTCCACGATATGAAATCACCAAATATGTTTCCTTCTGATATCTATAAAGCGACGCCGACAGCCGTCCAGCCCGAGTACAACAACTCGGAGAATGAGCAAAATAATAATATGAAGAAACCACCGCATATGCCCCCACCAGTCCCCCCAAGAAAAATGGTGTACCAGAGAGTGCTGAAGAAATTTCAACCGGTGCACATGATTAAGGATGACAAGAACTCGCGATCTAAATCTGTACCAAGACTGTATAGGGAACCGTCGAATGGTGCTGACAAGAAAGGACAGAACAATATGGTCACCCTGGACGGCTCCGAGTCAGACACTGAGTCGGAATCATACGTATAAGCTGTGTAAGCACAAAATTAACATACATTTAAATGGAGATATATTTAAATTATTAATAATGCATATTATGTGTCAAAGTAATCATGATCTGTGTTGAACAAAATTTGTTATTAATGTAGAATAATCTCGATGTTAGAAACTTAAATGTTTTGAACCAGTTGGTATACTACTTACTTACTTTTAAGAAACTATGATATCATAGTGGTTATATAAGGAATATCTTGTGAATCCCGCCTTAAAATTATAATATGTGACCATAACCAGAGTTGTTTTGGTGATGTAATTCCAAAGACGTAAGAATAGTTTCAAACTTAATGGTATAGATGAATGTATCGATGGGATATTATTATGTTTATTATATTGTCCTTAATAAATTGTTTTAATTATGGGACATGTTTATGCCAATCACTCGATATTAAAATTTTAATTTACGGTAGATATTTGTCGTAGTGTACCTAATACTAAAAGTTTATCTTTATAGCGCTGGTTGTATTTTAAATACATTGTTTTTTTATTGAATAAAAATGAATCCATAAATAAGCATACAGTTTATTAACATTTTTAAATTATGATTCTTGATTAAAATAAATAAATAAAATATAATTTTAAAACTAAATGTGACGTTGAAACTAAAATGTTGATAATATTGTATTTATTTCTTTTTTATTTTATATTATATGTAACTAGCGCTGATTTAAACTATGACTCTAATGTGTCATTTATTAAATAAATAAATTTATGTCTGAGAATAATAAAATATTGATGTTATTATTAATGAAAGTCTGTCTGTGTATATAATGTATGATATATTGTACCTACACTTTTAATAAAATATATTAAATGGTTTTAATGATAGCTATTGCATTTTTACTATTCCTTTTAACTATATTTTGGACAATTATAATAAATATCTTGAAACAAGAAGCAAGCGTCCATAAGGTACGGTAACTGCTGCAACATCAGGCAGGCCGTACGCTTGTTTGCCACTCAAGTATTATAAAAAATGTGTGTAATTTGTGTCCGTTAATTGTATGTTTGTAAAGTACCCCGCAACACAGCATGTTCTCTAAAAACTTAAACTAAACGTCTTTTAAAAAAGAAGAAATGAGTAGATATACGGAACTACTCATGTGCCTGTAATATGGGAAGCATAACTCTGTTAAACATACTTATTTAGGTACTATATAAATATATCCAAATTACATTCAACACAAAATAAATTGTAGTCACGACACAAACCACTAAGTACATTAAACACAAAAACGATACTGAGGTAGAAAAATAAGGAACAATGTGATCCCGAGGAAAATTATTTAAGGAGCAAAGAAACTGCTGCTGTTAAAATAAAATGTTTTGCCTAAATTCGCTTGTATCTAGAGAACGGTGACTTCTAGCGCCAACCATCTAAAATTCTACAAATTGCTAGCAATCCTTGTTATCAAACTGACTATAACCTAATCCGCTGACGCTTGCGGTTCCAACGCGCACCCACAGTTTCATTCTAAGTTGCATTGTATTGATTTTATCCGTAGCTGAATCTAACAGGCAACTATTAAATTAACGACTTAAAACACAAGATCATCGACCTTAACCTTTGACCTTGATTAGTAATCTTTAATGATTCGGGTGCCCTAACACACAACGGTTTCAAAGTTAAAAACAGAAGCCACAGTTAATCTTTATTTTTTCTAAATTAGCTTGTATCTTGAAAACGGTGCGTCCTAGCGTACTGTCTGTGCGTCCCCCCCCCTATGGTAACACCCCCATCTTAAATTCTACATATATTGTTAACTACCCTTGCTAGCAAACTGGCTGTAAGCAAACAGAGGGCGCGAGCGTCGTCTGGGCAATACAAAAATTAAGACTTAAATAGCATCGCCTCATCAAGCCTACGACACTTCGTGGGCATCGTAATAGGGTGTTTAACAAATATTAGCACATACTTTGAACCATTTTCAGTATATATTATAATTCGTTTACCTTAATGGTCAATTATTTAATAAACGAGTGTTGTGATAGATTATAGCATTTTCATCATTCCTATTATACCTATGTACCTCATTGATAGAGCTGTACTAACATTGTAATATCAGAAGATATAAATAACAAGGATTGTAATTAAACAAACAAAACTATATATCGAATAATTTAATTTTCTTTATAAAATTATCATAATTCACTCTTATCATCATCATCACAGTCATAAATAAAACAAAAACCTAAAATATTGCATATCTTATAAAACTGGGGGTTATTTAATTCATTCGTATAAAAAAATATTTGAGCTATTTACAAAACACGTTATAATGAATTTATTAAATTAATTTGTCACATTATGAACATGCAATATTTTTTACGTTCCTATAAACGAAATCACACAAACAATTCTACAAAAATGGTACTTATAATCCAAAGTTGCATTCGTCATGTAATGGATTTTTTTAGACGACTCCCACGGAACAAGCTGTCACGGGAACCTTCTCAAACATACAATTAACGAACTCTAAGTACATCTAGACTCAATAAAACTAAATTTTGCGGTCAAGTTTTGTGCTTTTTAAATTAAATGAATCCATCCAATTCAGATGGATGGTTCAGAATTATCATATACCATTTCTACAGCCTTGTCGTTACGATTTCTATAGTACTACATTTGTACCTACATCTAAAAGCTAAACAAAGATCTGGTTCATAAAATTAAATATAAATAAAATTTGATTATTAAATTTTCATTTTTATATCTTGTACCAAATTGATACATGATGATTCGAATTTGACGCTTAACAAATATGTAGACAAAGCTATATTGGGAAATTAGGTACTACTTCCTTCTCCTTTTCACAATCTACAAAATTCATTATGGCAATTTAATACAAACTTAAACAACTACTTAAGTACTTACTTACCACTAAAAATACCTAGTCGGCCATATTTGTATTTTCAAACTACAACCTTTATTTATTCAGGGTCTTTAACATGAGGTCGTGTGACAAGTACAAGATGAATTCCCAATTTATTATATACAACGAGTCTAAATACCTATGATATCCTGACATTCCAAATGCTCCAATTTGGTTCTCAAAATTAATTTTAGGTGCTAACCATACCGAGGACGACGCAAAACGAAGCTGACACCGTTTCATTTTGTTTACATGCCGAACTAACGAACAAAAGACGCCGCAAGTAGGTAGGTACTTTTTGGACTTCAGCTACGTACAGCTAATGAAGTAAGTAAGTTTCTGTAGCTAAGGCCGCATTTTATCCACAATTTAAAAAATAATAGATTTAAACGGAGTGCATAGAACAATAAAACGAAGCCACTAAAAAGCGTTCGGATATAAGATGGCCAATTTTACGTATTTATTGAACTTTTTAAAAATCTGCAGTGCTTTATATAAGTTTCTCTTGTGAATAAAAATACATTATATTTGATTGTTTACCAGGCCCTTAAGAGGGTTCTCACTACGAGAAGGCAACGTCGTATTTTTGATATATATTTTTAAATTACTGTGTACTATATACTAATTTCAATATGTACAGTCATTATACACGTAGATATTTTACAAAATATGCATAATGTTGCAAAAAAACGTTTATATAACTTATTTTTTTATTGCAGAAGAATTATATTACCAGCATGTAAAATGACTTCGTACATTTTTAAATTATGTTTAATCAAACAAACTGGATTAAATTATATCAAAATACTACGTTGCCAGCTCGCAGCGAGTATACGCTCTTAAGTCTGAGATCCACACACATTTTTATCGTGTGCAAAGGGCCATGTACCATCTAGAACTCCAAGTAGTGTACTCTTACACGCTAAAGTCTGTGCCAGCACAGAAGTTTGATACAATAAAGGTTCCACGTTACCTTCTTCTTCCTTCCTCAGTTCAATTACGTCTTAGATACTATAAGATACTATAGATACCTTAAGACGAATGTGGCTGGCTACTTCTAGAAGTGACAAAGTATGGTTACAATTCTCATTGATGCCTGAATTACCAAATATAATATTGTGCTCATTAACACTAAAATTTGCATGTGCGACTTAAATATTCTAAGCCTCAATACTTTTCCACACAATTTAAAAATAATAAAATGAGGTATCAGTATTCCAGTTTCTCCAGTAACATGTTCCAAGGTATCTTCTAGAAGTTGCACACCACTATCTCGAAAGCAAGGAGTTTTTTTAACTACCCTCGGACTTGAAAATGTTGTTTTATTTCATTCTTGATATCAAAGGCGTACATAGAACGCAACTTAGACTCGATGTATATAACTATAATATGTATAAAGCCTCTTCTATACGTTTGGCCAACATAGAGGCCAATGTTAACCACAGTAAACTTAAGACTATCGCTAGAACCAATGCTGGAACCAATGTTCCAGAATTACAGTTGTATTTTGATCAAATTTATTTATGTTATATTGGCATATGTGAATATGTAGTCATGTTTGGCCAACATGTAGGAAGCTTATGATATAAATATATTGGGATAACAAGACGTCATCATCGACGTCATTAGACGACTAGTGACGTCCATCTTGTTTTGTCACTCATCCTGTGCTAGACCTTACAGCATAAACCTATTTCTTGTTCTCGTATTTATCTATGTTTTAGGCGCGATAGTAACGGTGGTATCCGTACTGTTGGTCTCCTGCGGTCTCTTGTCCTCTTCTTCTTCGACTGGCTCCACGTAGTTCCATGATTGCGTCTCGGCTGTACCGAATAAGATGAAGTAGCCTGCCGATGCAATGTATAGAGATGCTCCGGTGATGAATACTGGACGCCATTCCGCGAAACCATTCTGAAATTATACAAATGTTATTACTAGATATTTAATATTGGTTTAGTATGACAGAGGTGGTTCCTGTCCCCGGTTTAATTTTGGGAAGAGTAAATTGTAATTTTACTGATATTTGTTACTTATTTATATCAAAAACTAGCCGAGCCTTGATTTTGTCACATCAAAAATGCACATGATTTAAGTAAACCCTTCAAAATTCCATAGGCTATGGTTACTACTTAACAGTAGGCAGGCCGTATGCTTGTTAGCCACCTAAATACCTGGTAGATATAAGAAAATCATTCGACGTACGAACAGGTTACGAAATGAGCTCCCTGTTGAGGTTATCCAGAGAGATCATTATAAGTAGTATCGGGTTTACCATGAAAACGGTTTTTTTACTGGTTGGTCAGAGTTATAGCCCTAGTGTCAATAATCCGTAGGCTTGCTGCTTTATCAGGCATTCTTTATGCTCATTTGTCTCCGTAGTATAACAAAACTAACTAACACAACGTAACTAACTTACCCCATTCTTCGTAAAGTGTGCAGTCACTAGAGGTGTGACAAATCCGGCAGTATTACCAATTCCATTGGCAATACCATAGAGAGTACCAGCGTAGTTCGGAGCTAGATCTTGATGGTTCACAAGGTTTGTCAGCGTTGCAGCGCCATTCGAGCCCATTGAGAAGGTGATTAATGCCACGGAGAGGATGGGTGCGCAGCCTGTGTAGCCCAGACCGATGAGGAGAAGACCAGGTACCACGTGTGAGAACAGGCAGAAGAACTTCCTCATAAACGTTGTCGATACTACGTTTTGTTTTACGATCCTGGAATAATATTTTTTATTAATTAGCAAGAAGTAATATATATTCATTACTTACTTATGGAATGGTCTTAATAGACAGTGTACTAGCGCTGCTACGTCTTGCGGCGCAGTGGCTACAGCTAAACTAAGATCATCTTTGCCTCAACAATGCTATTTGTTAAAATTAAAAATGTTATTTATACTTCTAAGTTTGAGAGCAAATAAATGTTTTCTTCCTTTCTACAGAAGACAACGGCCAAAGATTCTGTTTATTGCGATTACCGACGTCCACGCGGGCGGAGGCGCAAGCATCAGCTTGTATTATATAAAAGATAGAGGTAGATAACGCACAAGCGCGTGGAAATTGTAGCCGACAAATTGAATGCATTATGACATGTTATTTAATTTAAATCGGCCAATAGCTATCTCTTTTATGTATCATACCTTCCGTATTATCTATCGCATTCATACTTTATATATTTTATACACCTATAAGTAAGTACGCGTAATAATAACGCAACAAAACTCAACTCCACTCAGTATGAAGGAAGCTTATCTTTCTTTAAATATCATAGGCCGTTACAGTCAAAAACACTTATATGAAATGATACCTATTAGTGTCTGAGCCCCATCTTTGATGATAGTAGGTACCTATGTAATTTTCATACAGTCAGTAATACAGACGGAAAATTCCGTGACAATAATACTGTGAACAAACGAAACAGCTTAGTAATGTTGATCCATTGTTATCGGTACAAGATCTACCCACAGGAAGAAGTGTAGAGTCACTGTTATTTTACAATTAAAGTATATTACATATAGTTACGTATATGTCAGTTATGACACGTGTAAAGGTGTGTGAACACTTTAAATTCTACGATATACAATGCGCAAATGTTTACCTTAATTTGCATAAAAAATATTTAAAGATTGCATCATGTATATTACGACAATAATCTTTGATATTTTAGAATATGGAATTCTAAAATATTACACATTTATTGGACCACTGGGGAAGCACCTTTACCTCACAAAAGACTATAACCAAATCCCTACATGCAGTGGTATAGGTAATTGTTCTTCTGTGCGTGAGTAAGTTGCGCATTTAGTATGTTTGTAAACTCCTTTGTGCGTGACACGGGACATGTTTCCTAGTGCGAGACTTGTAACTAAACGACATTATCGACTGATAATAAGTATCTTAAGAGAAAATGAAAAGAATCCGTGTTTATAGATAGGTCATCATCTCAACCCATAAACGTCGCATTGCTGGGTACGGGCACTGATTACTAAATAGTTACTTAGTACGGGTCTCTTCCATACATTTGTAGGGACATTAGACTACTATACCACGCTGGCCAGACGGGTTGGTATAGCGCCACCACACAGACATAGGTAGGTACTAATTGTTTTCTAAATTACAATTCCAATTACACTTTTTCAACCTTTCGTACCTAAGACAAGCCCAATCTTAGCATAAAATATAAATAAATATGCATCAGCATTACACATGTGTGTCATATGTTATCTGACATTTAAATAGTCACACTTCTAATCGCGTATCATATCGAAGCGCAGCAAATCGCACATATGAATTAGCTTTACGACTGTAACAATGGAAACTTATTTAAATAAAAGCCGGTTTTCGTACCTGTCACCGATGGCTCCGAATATAAGAGAGAATATCATTCGAGCGAGATACGGCAATGAGGACAGAGTGCCGGTAGATGTTAGATTGAAGCCGAGAGCGCTTGACACGAATTTAGGAGCGGCGGTCATCACGAAATACAAGCCCCAGTTACTGCCGTAATGTAGTATAGCCATAGCTAAGAATGGGAATGATGTCAGTATCTTCCTGAATGGTGGAACAACCTGAAAAGATACATAAAAGGTTTAAAAATAATAAGTATAATATAGTCATATCGTTGTTAAACACCGAGTCGAAACTCTGTAGAGTGCAGTATTTTTATATTAATTTGGCGGAAAACAAGCATCCGATAAGCTTGATAGTAAGCAGTTACTGTATCCTACGAAAAGATCTTACACTTATGTGTGTCTTAACCACAGCTAAGTTACTACACATAACGGTGTAGTTGTATTCTATTATATTTTCTATTTAAGAGATGCGTTTTTGAATAAACCCAGGGATAACACTTCACAAAACCCTGGACTTACAAATGATTGTCAACCATATGCAAGTGACGCTTCAGTTATTGGAAGCGGCTAAGGCTATGGTAACTACTTACCATCACCGTATGCCACATACCCGTACGCTTATTTGCCTCTAGTACTATAAAAAAACCACCTACGTTACATCTATTGGCCTTTGAACCATTGCCCCTGATATATTATTTCGTCGGAACTAAAAATCATGTTAATGTGGTATGCAACCTTATAATTTTGATATACGATCTCTCTTCGTCGACCTGCCAATGCCAAAAAAACTCACGATTTGATTTTATATGAATTTTTAAAAGCAAAACATCACGTAGGTATATAGAGGTCAGAGTTATTATAAGGTTATTTTATTTAAATGGCCAATACTTAATTTTTTTTATGACTAACTTTTTGCTGTATAGAGGTGGTAGCCGAGTTGGAAATAACCGATTTATACAAATTAGGTAGGTGTGTTCCTCACCCCTTGATATAGTATATAGAGGAGATCCGTGCCCGACAGTGGGACGTATAATATGAGTTGCTATTATTATCTCTCTTAATTATTATTATTAACGTAGTGTAATCTTATTATTGGAAATTTTATAAAAATGATTCCTGCTCTATTTACATTACAGATTTACAGAAGACTTTAATCAAGTATAATGCACGGCAAACATCTTGAACAATTTCTCAGAAACCATTTTTAAGTTTTTTTGATGGCTTGTCCGGGCCGCGGGGGGCGGGCGCAACAATGAACCAATCACAGGATTAAAGGATTTGAGTCATTGGTTAATACTGTCGAAATATGCACTTTGCGCGAACTACGCCGACTACTGTTTACGATCTTTACCGGGTAATAACTACATATGTACGTGTAGTTGTGTTTCCGTGAAAGCAGAACAAAATTTTATAAATAAAAAAAAAATGAACCCGAGCGAAGGCGTGACGACACGAGGCGCTTGTTCATATGTTTGACTAGTGCTTACCTTATTATCCTTGGAACTCTGGATTACTTTATCACCGATTGCTTCGAGGATGTATTTCTTCTCATCATCAGAGATGCGAGGGTGGTTTACGGGAGAGTCGTGCACCAAATATAACCACAGAATACACCACACGATTGCAATTACTCCTGAAAAAGGATATTTATATTTTAATAAGATTGATTTCTAACCGACTTCAAAAAACGAAGAAGTTCTCAATTCGGCGGAATCTTTTTTTTATGTATGTTCACCGATTAGGTACTCAATGGCGCCTCAACCGATTTGAAAAGTATTTTTTGTTTCAAAGAGTAGGAATATACTTCCCTTAGGTTAGCCAACATGAAATTTATCAAAATCGGTTTCCAAGTTTTTAAAAAGCCAACAAAACTAAAAAGTTGTATACATCGATGTAATTTTATAGAATTCTGATTTTATTTATTTATTTATTTTATTTTAAAAAGACAACTCCCGCACTAGAGAACAAGCTCTGTGTCGCAGGGGACTTTACAAACATAAAATTAACGGACACAAATTACACCCAGACTCAGAACAATCCTTTGTGGGTCACACAAAGTTTTGTCCTGTGTGGGAATCGAACCCACAACCTCGTGCACAGCAGGCGCATACTGCGGCCACTGGACCACCAAGGAAGTCTATGATTATGTTTTTAAAATTATTCTTATAATAGCTAGTAGGGCACAACACAAGAAAGCCAGAAGAAAGGTATATATTTAAATAAACATTTTTTATTCCAGAGATACTTCATCAAAAAACTCTGGTTTTTAAATTAGTGTCGGCAACACGCAGCTAATATCGGTTCGGGAAGTTGTTATTGTAATTTTATACCAAATAAATAAACAAGTGTAAAACTAACAGGCGAAACTAAATTTAATAATAACTAGACAAGCATAATGGCTGCTAAATTATATATTGGCAATCAAATACTGATGAAATTAGCGGCTTTTATACAACCGAAATTCCTCTTAGCAATTTTGCGAAATTAGCGCGTTTTATAAAAGGAAGTATAATTATTTATTATTAGATAACAAGTACAGACCTAATACCTGTTATGTTAATGTTATTTAATATCATCATCATCATCATCTCAACCCATAAACGTCCCACTGCTGGGTACGGGTCTCCTCCATAAATTTGGAGGGATATTAGCCTACTATACCACGCTGGCCAGACGGGTTGGTATAGGGTTTTGTTTCGAGTTTTCCCTCTCTTGCAGTGGATATTGTCTGCCTGACTTACTCCCTTAGTCGTCTCTTACGACACCCACAGGATGGAATGGGGTGGTGACATTTGTATTCTAAATCCGTCACCACACGGAATTATATGATATGATATATAATAAACAAATACAAAATTAACATAACATTTTCACGAATGCTACCATTTGAGGGATCGATAAAGCGCGATCAATCCTTCTGCGAGTAGTCTGTAGTCAAAACGAATAGAATATAAAGCAAATGTATGAGATTTGACATACATAAGTTAATGTACGTTTGTTGTAACAATTTTTATGCAAAATACCTATATATTTTTGAATTGGGTCAGTAAACACGAGTTTCACGAATGATGCCTTAGGTAATGCAAGCTTCCATCGGCTACGGTGACTGCTTACCATCAAGCGGACCGTTAGTTTGTTCGTAACTGTGGTAACTTATAAAACAACTAAACAAATTCTTGAAGTTAAAACTTCTTTAGCCGTGTGGAGCTCGTGTCATCACCACCGAACATCACCGTCATATTCAAAAATAATAACCTAATAGCTCGACGATACAATTCACAAGATACTTAGTTTTCACTTCTATCGGCAGTCCCCAAAGACTGTCCCGCATTTTTTTTTTCCTCGTCTACGAATCAAACTCAATACCTCATTTTATTAATATAATAAAACTAATTCAAGCTATATATATTTGAAGTAAGTACATCAACAAACATGTCACGGCTCAATTAACTATGGAGATATCTCTACTAACCTACATAGAATGTAAATAGATACAGGTGACAAGAAAGACAATTTTGTTATAATATATTGTCAGGTATTGTGATCGTTATCAAAAAATAATTGCTTTTCATTCGTGAGGTCTTAATTTGCAAATATATATATTATACATATATACCTATACTAGGTTTGGAAAGCTGCTTCGCCCGCGTGTATTTTCTATATTTAAACCATGGTGAAGTTTCTTCCAAATCTGTTCAGTAGTTTTTGCGTGAAAGAGTAGGTAACAAAATATTCATCCATCCATATAATTTATTGCGGTTATAAAATTAGCAATATCTTTGAAAATATAAAAATGTTTTGTCATAAACAAGCTACAGATGAAAAAAAAAAAAGATAAAAGATGCAAAATTAATATTCTTTAACGGTAACTAAATCATAAAAATAATAAAGAACCTCCATAAAACATATAAGATTAAAAGGGTTGTCTGAATCCAGTTTTCGGCGTCTCGAAGGAAGTTAATACCCTTCGATGTATATTACTTACGAGTACACCGGTATCAGGCTGATACTGTTACCTTTAGAGTTCATTGACCCCGTAAAAGAAGAACGTATATTATGCATTTTTTAAACACGCAATGCATTGCTAATCTATAATATTATAAATGCGAAAGTTTATATGGATGTAGTTATGTTTGTTCCTCTATCACGCCAAAACGGCTGACCGGATCTGGATGAAAATTGACATATAAATAGATAATAGCTCGGTAAAGCACAATAGCCTATTTTATCCAGAAAAAACTGATCTCATGGGATTGTATGGTCGGGCGAAGCCGCGGGTAAAAGCAGCATATTTGCTTAGTGAACGACCTACATATATAGTGAACATATAGTTCGGTATAGGTATTAATCAATCCTAATTTTAGTAAAAAGGATACTGTAGTTCCAAATATATAGTGCCCAAAACCTTTTAATAAAATTATACCAGTTTAAAAATTTAATAATTTAAATTTGCGTGTCATTTTGATAGAGAGGAGACCCGTGCCGAGCAGTAAAACATAATATGGGTTGTTATTAGAAAAAGTTGTGAGTTATAAATAGGATTGTACTTACCGTAGTACCACATTATATACCCACCCCGCTTACAGCAAATATATAATTTGAATTTAAAAGATAATCCTATACAAATGAATCAGAGAAACAATTAAAAGTTTACGTAAACCCAAGTTCATTCTCACACGTAGTTCACCGCCAGCCATTAAACAATTAAAATAAGGAAGTACGTAAATCGAATCGGTTAACAGCTAATTAACTAAATTAATAACTACACGACATTGGATCGTAAAGCTTGTAAAGGTAAGTACTTACCGGGAACATAAAACGCATAATCCCATCCGAAGTTTTCAATCAGGGGTCCAGTTAGCGACCACGTGACGACAGTTCCGATAGCACCGCCGAGTAATGCGCTTACAAACTTGCCTCTTTCTGCGGGTGGAGCCCAGTGTGCTACTAACGCGTGTAAAGATGGGAACAGGAATCCCTGCAAAGAAATCATAATGTTAAGATTGATTGAATTATGAAAGTGCAGCAGGATAAGGAAGGTTGGTCTAGTGCAGAGGTTCTCAAACTTATTTCGTCTAGTAGTACTACTATAACTTTGAAAATCTTTTTTATTTTCTCACTCTCCTCGATTTTTAGCGTCCACAGGGAGGCGTTATGCCCTAGTTTGAGAAAGATTGGTCTAGTTTTTGGCCCTTATTGCTATGACCGGAGGTCGTTTCGATTCCCACCCAAGACAAATCTTTGGGTGATGAGCACGATTATCTGTTCTTTGTCTTGGTACATTATAACTACGAGTTATAGGTAGGTAGGTAATATGTCTAGAAATAAAGAACCTGGGAAACCGAGCGTCCCTCGACGTGTATTTTGTATAAAATTATGGCGTTTTTAGGTGATTTATTTTCGATCCTAATTTAAATTTCGTTCAATGACAACCTTAAAACTAGATAATAAACTTAAATCGTTCGACTTTCAGTTTTAAGAAATTAAAACGGTATAAGTACGTCATGGTACGTGGTAGAATATCATAATAAATCCCATAGGGTCGAAGTGCTCTGGCCTAAACAATCCATCAAAAATGCAGAATATTACGTCACTTAGATTATGGTTTTTTCAATTTAAATACTCGTATTAGGTAGATGTCTGTGGACGCTTCGTAGAATTTATTATTCAAGGTTACCTTTCATCGTTAAGTTATACAACTACAAAGAAAACTTATTTTAAATCATTTTAAATGGAACGGATTGAACACTTTTCCAAGACTAATAGAAAACAATATTTCACATGAAAATTTATGTAAACATGCTCTTTTTTTAAAATACCTACAACTCCCGCACTTATGAACAAGCCCTGTGTCGCGGGGAACTTTACAAACATACAATTAGCGGACACAAAGTACACCTAGACTCGGGACAACCATTTATGGATCAAACAATTTTTTTCCCGTGTGGGGATGGAACCCATAACACGCGGCGTGGTAAATGGCGAAGTAACCACTTAGGCCATTGAACCAACCGTGCACTCGATTATAACTTGCTGTTTTCGCCAAATTTCGCCAAGTTTAACCATATTAATTTATAATATACTAGCTGTTGCCCGCGGCTCAGCCCGCGTGGATGTCGGTTATCGCTGTAAATAGGAGCCTATGTGTATTCCAGATCATAATCTATCTCTGTGCCATTCATCTAGATTCGTTCAGTAGTTTTACGTGAAAGAGTAACAAACATCCATCCATCCATCTATCCATACTTACAAACTTCCTCGTTTATAATATTAGTAGGATTGCTAATTTCTTTTCATTCTGTCTGTGAAAGTCTATAGACAATAAGACAGTGTCTATATTTTTTTTGCATGCAAATAGTCATAATTGTTTCTTATTTTGTTTATTTTTATTTTGTGTGTTTTTTTTTAATCAGTTTTATGTAAATTATTTTTGTAAATAAACATGTTATATTATCAACAAAAAAAAAAGATAAGTTAGTTCGCAGACAATGCAATAAAATTTTCTTGTGTGCTATCGAACTCCGTGACTGTTCGTAGGAACGTTGCACGCGAACCGTGAAAACCGGTAGTGAAGCGCTTTTTTATAGTACCTACTTAGAGTTATTCGACTATAATTATTTATTTTAGTTTTGGCCGTTAGTTAAAGGATGGACAAGGGTCGTACTATGACGTCCTTGAACTAATAAATTCTTGATCTACAATGACAACCTTAAAGCTAGGCAAGTTTTTAATATATTTTTTATTTGTTAACGACTTTGTCGCTGAGCGATTACACCGTCATATGTGGACAACAATAACAGCAATAAAAAAAGGAAATCTTACAGCTAAATTAAGCCTAGATCTGCTATTAAAATAAAATGGCAGATTCGTAAAATGTCAACTTCGTCACAGGATACATCCCGTTGACATCTTACGAATTTGAAATAAAATACCAATACAATTCACGGATACTAAGTACACCCAGGCTCAGAGCACTTTTTGTGGATCACACAAAATTTTGTCCTGTGTGAGCATCAAACGTAAAAATAAAATAACTGCATTTACATTTATTAAAATTATGAAATATTTCCAATGTATAAAAAACAAATAATAATGTAATTTGATGCGCTTTTATTACATTTTAAACAATATAGCCACGAGTATGGGCTAGACGTAATGTAAATAAATAAAAACAATGTACTGACGTCAAATATAAGCGTCATTACGGTTCACAAACAGAAGTGTTTTGTTAAAGTCACTTCCTAACTATTGTTCATTATAATTGATGTTGTTTGCTGAGCCGTACCCGTCTTCATAGCGTTTCATTTTCAAGCCTAACCTAGGTAATATAATTAGCAACTTAAGAATGTTTAATTAAGATCAAATAATAAATTGCACGGTAAGGTCTCAACATGTTTGTGATTATAAATTGTGAAAGTTTAAATTATCAAGGATCATAAATAAACTATACAATGACCTAATAGATGTCAACATAGGTATACCTATATAATATATTATCGGACGTCATATAAAGCACACAGTTCCAAGCATCCGTTGCGAAATGACCATTCGCAAGAAATACGAAGCTCATTGATTTATACGAGGCCACACAAGATCGCATTCCGAAACAAGAAAAAAATAAATTAATCTTTGACGTAAGGCATTGGCGATTAGACGCATCAACAAGTCCTGGAAATATTAAATTTATCAATACCATAGATATAGAGTGGTTATACACTATGTTTGTTTACGTCGATCATATCTATAGCGTTTGCATGGCGTTTATATAAGTCGATGCAAAATGCCGTAGTGTGTAAAGTTGAGCATCTTGCGACCATATCCCATTTGCATCGCGTTTATATAGCTTTTATATCGATGCAAAAGTCATTTTTTGTAAAAGTGATTTACAAAGCGTTTGCATTGCGTTTGTACTGATAAAGAAACTAGTATGTTAAGGATGGCAGCTAGCGATTGAATAGCTTTTGCATCGATGCTACGATGCTAAAAGTCGTAGTAGTGAAAAGTTGGTAGTTAGTGACTGTATAGCGTTTGCATTGGATTTGAATCGATGCAGAAAGCCGTAGTGAAAAAAGTATGCCAGGTAGCGATTGTTTAGCGTTTGCATAGCGTTTGTGTCGATGCAAAAAACCGGAGCGTATACGGGACCATTATGAATAAATAGTAATTCTTTGTGATGTATTTTTGACATTATAATTATAGAGGTGAGCCAGTACCTGCGCATGGTTCCGACAACTGTTCACCACCAACAACGTCGCTTTTTTTCGGATATAATTAAAATTATCAGCTAAATATTTAGGTATCGATCAGCGCCAACATTATTAATTTATGTCAGCAAATCTAACGAATAGAAACGCAACTACTGGACAGCAAGATTGATCAAAAAATAATTTTAAAAAATCTTTTTAAAGGTACCATATGTACTGTACCTCTAAAAAAATATGTGTAAAATTTTCATGGTAATCGAATGGTTCGTCGAGTAGTTAAGGTGTCATAGCAAACTAAACAATATTTTTTTATAGCGTACACACACTGTCGCATTAATTATATTATTCAGATACTATAGTTAAGATGACAAACATTCGCAATAAGACAAGACCATACTGGCTGACAAACAGATCAAATAGAATCCGCGTTAAAACCGCAAATTGGTGACATAGCTTATCCAATTTCAAAACAACGCGATATTGTTTTACTCAATTAGGTACAGTTAGCAGTGTACCCATGGAACTTGACCACTTTGTAGGCAAAATAAACGGTGGTGTCCAGCAATATGACGAGAGATCTTGGTGGACACCAAAGGTCACAAGGTTTATTAATATTTTTTTATTTTTTACAACTACTTAAACTTTAACCAGGAAGCCTTTTACCTTTCTTTAACCACTTTAAGGAAGAATATCTTTCTATAGGATTCATTATACTATACTTTAACATAAGAAATTGTAAAGGTATGGCGTATGGCTAGTAGGTAAAAATAAGAAGGTACGTCGAAAAATAATATATAACAATCCATAACTTTGTCTTAGACTTCTAAACGGACACGAAATTCCGGTATGAATAAAAATATATTGTAAAATTAATATATAACAGACAAAATCTTTACAAAAGTGTAGACAGTATTTTTAAAATAATATGGCAGTAGACAACTACCATATTATTTTAAAAGACAGTACACAGTTATTCTGTAAAAAGTTTGTTTTTAACCAGAAATGTTCTATAGTAAGAACAAGCATTATAATGAAGATCACAACTTAGCCCAAATTTGCACAGATACAAATGTAAATTTAGTTTCAGAAGATAATATGGCGTGAAATTAGCTTAAATATAAGGAAACCTAATATCGCACTCGCAGTGGAAAAATTACTCAAGTTAAGGGACGCCTGTTTGGCAATTTTCATCTTATGCTAGTAAGCAGTTAAGGTTCAAAATTGCTAAATGGCATTTGTCAAGTTGCGCTTTTATTCCACTAGCGGGTACGGTATATGTTAATATGAATGTTACATAATTATACTTCTAAACAAGTTCGTTAAGTCCTTTCTTCATTAAGAACAACAAAACAAGCTCATCTTTATGAGCCAATACAATGAATTGTAGTGATACATTCACTACAAACTGCTATAGAAATCACAAAGATGTATGCACAACATCCCAAGATAGATACGTGACAATTCAAGACAAGAATTATTAGGCTGTGTTTAAATGCAATATAAATTTTACGCTTTCGCAATATCTCGCGCTATTCTACAAATTTAAATTACTACAATAGCGCGAAATATTACCTATCAAAATTGAAAAGCTAAGATGAACAAAAGCACAGCCGTAACAATCGTAATTTACAACGAAGTTACAAGGGGAGACAAGAATTTTCAGTGACCAAGAAGAGATACTAGTAGAGATGTAGTCCATCTCAACCATAAGACGTCCACTGCTACCTACTATTTATGTGTAAAGAAGATTTTTAATTTTGTCATTGGCACACTCATTGATTATCATAATTCTAAGAAACTTGTAGCAGACAAGAAATTTTTATTAGGTCAAAAAAAAAATTATAACTGCTAGCGCGAGACCACGTATACATTTAACAAAATTAATATTCGGTATACAAAAATTGATGTAAAAAAGAACATGTTTACATCTGAACTATTGGATCGCGATATAATTATATTGGATCGCGTTATTCTATTTTTTTCAATTTGCCTTTATCTTACGAAATAACTACTGTGACTTTGAAATGGACTCGCGCTTTTAGTTATTAGTACCGCATGGAACTGAAATGTATAAAATAAGCGCGAGATATGTATCTTGCGCTTATTTATACGCTCAAAAATTTGCATTCTGCGGGAAATCACGAGTGCCGCCGAGTTCTTAAAGTGCAGATATCTGCACTTTAAGAACGCGATTAAACTGTAAAAAATCTTAACAATTATTGCAAGAGGTAGTCCACTTAGAGCACCCGTCCGAATAGCACGTCCACGAAGAGCACCTATCAATATTTTTGGCAGGTGCTCTTCATACATTCAGATTTATAATAATACTGATGGGTGCTCTTCGTGGACTAGGCTAGGTGCTATTCGCGCAGGTGCTATTCGGACGGGTGCTCTAAGTGGACTACCTCTATTGGAAAACGCAGCCTTATTCAACGTAGGTATATATTCTAATGTATACAGGTAGAAGTCTCAACAATATTCCACTGTAAATAATGATTAAATAATTACAAAAAATGTATATTACGTAGGTTATAAAACCGTTCTTTATCATGAATAAAACATGTGAAAAATCCTCCGTCGTTAATGTGAAAAATACTATAACAAAGTTACTTTGTTATATAGTATTTTTCACATAGCATGGGAACTGTGACGTTTGAAATTTGAAGATAAATATCAATGAAAATGATAGACAATTAAATTAAAACCAATCGATTGAATACTCTAAGATCTTAATCATTCAATTAGCCAATTGGTTAGAGATTGATTCAATCATTTTTTTTCATCTTCATTGTAAAATGTTAAATGTCACAGTACCTATGCTATGTGAAATACACTATAGTCTAGAATATTTATTTTTGCAGCTGGTTCCTTTTTTGTTACTGATATTATTCACCGAAGGTTTATTATATAGATATAAATACAATTGAGACATCCATATACATATAATCACCGTGGGAACTGCTTAACAGTCAAGTTGATTTGCGTGCTTGTAAACTTGTTTACAGTCAATGTAATAATTAGTAGACGATGGACAATTGTGAAGACCCATGACTGACAAAATAATAATATAGTGAATCTTCCACTTAGATTGATGACATGTATGTTTGAAGGTAATTTTCTTATAGGCTGTTATAGGGTCCTTAATAGCATGCACTGACAACGTATATTTTGATATCACATGGTATCTATAGCTTTAACAAACTCTTATTTGTACATAACTGAAAATTAGGCGCAAATTTTCTTCTATACATAAAAGATTCATAACAGAATACCCTCGTTCAGACATGAGCAAATATACGCCTGATTGTTCCTAGATTACCCGCGTTTTTTACTTCCTACACGAGAATATCTGTGGCACAAATCAGTATTTACCTTATCCACTTAACTACAAATAACAATAACGCGAACAAATCGCGTTAAAACATATTTTTACATATATATTTTTTTAACTAACGCGGCCCGTAGGCATTTTACATTTTGTAGATATGAACAGTATTTAAGTGGTTATTATAAAACATGGAATTTGTAATATTACCTAGTGTTATGTACACATTTATATTTATGGTAGTGGTCGTGACTAATCCAACATTATTCCGCGAACAAAAATGTGTTCTATCTATTTTAACAAATCGTAAACACGTTTAATCAGTCCGTAACTAAATAACAGAAATATTGAATAGACAAATGATAATATATTTCTGTTTATAGTTTTTTACATGAACTATGACGAATCTTTGCTTGTGTGGTTTTACTATAGGTAATTTCAAAGGAGACTAGCAATTCGCGCGGGAAATATTATTGAACACATTATTTTTTGCATTTTAATGGTGTTCAGAATTTAATTATATTTTTTCTGTAAAAGACTATATGCTACATATATATATATATATATATATACAAGATAATATTAAAAACTTATTTAAACTAACTAATATTTTTTTATTCCCTAACTCATAGTCCGATGCGATGGCAATCACAAAAATCATAAAAATTTAAGAGAGGTAGGGCACCATACGAGCGAGCAAGCCCGACTGGGGAAGGACCTCCACCTTACAGAAGACCACAGCCAAATGACTACACACAGCGGTGTAGTTGTGTTCGTGTGTGTGAGTACAGGTCTCCAGCGCTCATTTAGGAATGCGTTTTGAAACAAACGTATTCCTATCCCAGGGTTACTTCCATCTTAAAGCCCTGGTGTAAAAAAAATGGGTTGGCAACACGCAAGTGATACCTCTGGTAATGCAAGCGTCTATAGGCTACGGATACTGCTTAGCATCAGGCGGGCCGTATGCTTGTTTGCCACCCAAGTAGTATAAAAAAAAAAAAAAAAAAAAACAGATACGACCAGAAAAAACAAGCGTAGAACCAACAGCTTTACGTGAAACGCTTTACATGGCACGGGGATGTAATGCCGCCATTTTCTAAACTTAGTGAATTTCTTGACAGGAAAAAATCCCAATATCTATTTATGGCTTGACCCTGGAATCGAACAAGTCGATTACCAATCGCGACCAACGATGCAATACCTAAATTTTCTCTAAGGTATATGAAAGGAAAAATGTGATTATTTACCAATGTTGATGTATTGAACAAAATAACAATCATGGATGGTCAATTCAACGAAGAATACATTACGTATACTACTTACGGATGGGTATATTTATGAATGGGTTCAATTGTAATGCGATTGTGAATACTGTTATTATTTGATGACAATAGTGAGCGTGTGGGAGTGCCTGTGGAAAATCACCCATGCCAAATATGAGGCACTGGAGTTTTAGCGATATAGGTCCAGTGATTGAGTAACAAATATCCATCCATCCAAACTTTTGCATTTATGATATTAGTAGGTAATAAAATAATAGCAGTTATAGAATATTACAAGCAAAGAAGCCTTACATAAAACCACAGTTACACGACCACAGTAAACTTATTTGAAAAACTTAACGTTCTTTTTCAAATAAGGCACCAATATTTTTAAATCTCTACTGCCAAATTTATGGCTGGGCCAATTTCAAAATACGCTATAAATCACGCGCACTTAATTACAATTTAAAAAACAATAATAATTTATTATCTTTATCTACAAAGTGCTCCAAAAAGTCTTTATTCGAAATAAACTTTTACTGAACAGTTAATTTTGGGCTTTACTTCCACTAAACGACCGTGAAAATTGTCCGAGGCTTTATTTTTACATATTTAGGTATACTTTCGAAATGTTTATAGATATCATATTTTATACAAATAACTTTATAAGGTCTACTTCCAGTCCAAAAAGCGAAATCGACTCTGCTGCATACGGAATTATGCTAATTAGTTCAAGACAATTAATAATTTGTGATTGTGAAGGACAATAACTACTCATAGTTTCACCAAATTAAGTACAATACTATGTTTACAGGTGATCAAAAAATAATTGGCCAAAGTTTTAATAACTAAGCAAAAATAACTGAAAAGCATATTTGAATAAAGAAAAAAAAAATTCATTTAAATAAGACTTTATACGAATTATACCATTTTTTGCATCGATACAAACACGATTCATCGATAAAGGTACAATAGTCGCTAGCTGTCTATTTTAGAAACTGCATCTTTTTGCATCGAAAACAAACTCGATGCAAGCGCCTTTTTAAAAAGCATGTATACCGATGCAATAGCGCGTTTAAGATTCACGCGATTTCATCGATGCCAACAAAAAAAATGTTGTGTAACTTTAACATAATATCAGCATTTTTTGCAGGAGATAGGCATGCTTGTACCTATGAAATAGGGAATGAACTCATATCATCATCATCTCAGCCAAAAGACGTCCACTGCTGGACATAGGCCTCCCCCATATACTTCGTCTTATTTTAGGACAGTTTTAGTATCTAATACCACTAGATTCGGAAGTATTTCTATTACTATTTATTTTTTTATCAAATCATTTATTCATATCTAAGCCGTTAAGGACAAATTAAAACATAGGCTAACAAAATAATAACATGTTTACTGCAATTTTGCTTCCCTGTACTTGGGATAAACTTGAGACACAGGTGGTTAACATCATTCCTCGCCAGCTTACGTTAGTTCCTATGTATGTAATAAGGAAGTAAACCAATGGACAAGGTCAGCTCAGGGTCGAGAGTTGTGGCAATCCTTTGGGGGAGGCCTATGTTCAGCAGTGGACGTCTTTTGGCTGAGATGATGATAAAACCTAGCTATTTATCATACTAGCGACGCGCTTTGCTTCGCTTCGGTTTTTCTGGATTTCTCTATTATTATATGCATATGTTATACATTTTTTTTTTTTATACTACCAAGTAGGCAAACAAGCATACGGCCCGCCTGATGGTAAGCAGTTACCGTAGCCTATGGACGCTTGCAACACCAGGGGTACCACTTGCGCGTTGCCGACCCTTTAGAAACCTTATAACTCCTTTCTTGAAGAACCCCATGCTATAGTCTCAAATCATATAAACCTTCCGGAATAAATTTTCTAAATGATAGTGAAAACCGCATCAAAATCCGTTGCATGGTTTAGAAGATCTAGGCGTACAAATAGCAGGAGTAACTTTATTTTACACCAGGCACAATCAAACAATGCCAGAGTACTACTAACGTACCTACTTCTACACTGTGATATTACTTTATGAGATAATTACTCGTAATAACTAAGCTCATAATCTTTTATCTCACGATAGAATAAACGTAAAGTATAATTAGAACTATTTTTGTACTAGCGGCAGACATTCAGTATTATATGTATGACAGTGAAGGAAAACATCGCGAGGAAACCCACATCTCCCTCTCTCTCTCTCTCTCTCTCTTGATAGAGGAAAGGGGACCCGTGCTCTGTAGTGGAACATAATAGATAGTTTGTTATTATAACACGCAAGTAAAGGCCTAGATATTCAAGCGTACAAAGGCTACGGTAACTGCTTAGGATTAAGAGAGCCTTATGCTTGTTTGCTGCCTTAATAGTATATAAAAATATGCAAAACACTTACCGCTGCAAGTCCGCTAACGAATCTGACTGCGACAAGAACCATGTAGTGTAACCTCGCTGCTTGAGGGCTCAGGACTGTGAGAATGGCACTAAGCAACATGGTAATAAACACCAGTTTTCTTGGACCCCAGAACTCTGCTGCTGTACCTCCAACTAAGCTGGTTATCGCATAACCCCAAAAGTATCCGGAGAGTACGTAGGCTTGCTCTTGAGCTGTCCATTCGAAGGTCACCACACCTTCAGGCTGTAGAACAAAAAATATCATTAAATACATTTTTTATCTGCTGTTAGTTTACTAATCACTATTTGTCAGGAAGAGTTCGCTGTTAGCGATAAGACCGCCTATTGTACATACGCCTGTTTATAAATTGTAATAATTTTGTTTTTGTACGGTACACCCGGCAATGGAGATAGCTGTACCTACAGGGCCTCTACATGAAGATTAGTTTCTTTAAGAAATCCATTATATATATTTCTGTCGAATTTGGTAACAGTGTACAATCAGACTAAACTTACTGACAAAAATATATTTTACACAAATTCAAACACAGGTTTTCCAAAAAACTAATCTTCATATAGCTGACCTGCCCCTCTAGACAAGTGGCATAAACGGTAGTCGAATCGAAAAGTCAAAAAAGCAAATGTATCGGATTTGACATAAGTTTTCGATATAAAGTCATAAACTTACGTTAAATCCCATACATTTTCTTTTTTTAACTTTTCGATTCGACTATCGCTTATGCCATTTGTCGAGAGGCTCAGACCCTCTAGACAAGTGGCCCTCTAGATAAGTTTATGACATTATATCGTAGACTTAAGTCAAATCCCATATACATTTTATTTTTTGACTTTTCGATTCGACTACCGTTTATGCCACTTGTCTAGAGGCTCAGTACAGCTGGCTCCGTTGCCTACCGTACATAAGTCGGTAAGTACACTGAGCAAGCCCAATTGGAGAAGGACCTCCACCGTAGCAGGTCAAATGACTACACTACTGTTGTGTTCCTGTGTGTAAGTGCAGCTGGTTTCCAGAGCTCATTTATTGATGCTTTTTTAACGAAACGTTTTCCCATGGATACTTAATTATAAAACCCTGGTGTTCAAATTTTTGACTTGGCAATTCATCAACGCAGAGCCTAAACGGGTGCAAAATATGAAGTTTCTAGCCCTAGGCAAATTACAAATATACACATAGGTTCCTTATATGACGTAAGTGAGCACAAAAATATTTTTTTAATTCAATCTCCAAGTGGATAAAATATAGTTTATAATTCTCGGAAACAGTCGGGGCGGGCTACTAAATAATGGCAACCCATATATGTATGTCCCACTGATGGGCACGGTGTCCTCTCCTCTGCCAAGAGAGAGAGGGTTTAGGCCTTAATTAACCCACGCTGGCCTAATGCGGGTTAGTGAATCAGACATGTCTTATTAGTATATTATTTAACTGACAATGAATGGTGGTACATTTATAAACAAAGGATTTTTAATTAAGCAATTCGAAATTTATCATTATCGAAATCGCTTGGTTAAATAAGTGGACGATTGAACTTTGTCTAAAGTAGCTAAGTCGCTTGGCTGAACAAATCAATTATATAGGGTCGTTAACATTTGCGACGTGTGTATGTTAACGTCGCACACACACGGTACTATATGAAAAAATATAATCCTTACTAATATTATAAATGTGAAAGTTTGTAAGAATGGATGGATGGATGGATGTTTGTTACTCTTTCACGTTAAAACTACTGAACGGATCTGGATGAAATTTGGCACACAAATAGATTATGGTCTGGAATAACACATAGGCTATAACCGACTTTTTGCAGCGATAACCGAGATCCACGCGGACGGAGCCGCGGGCAACAGCTAGTAATCTATATACTCACTAAGTAATGAACACCTAATGAACGCTACGCTCAGCTGAAATGTTACACCTATCAGGGATTATTCTTTTTGAACCTCCGTAGTTTGCACCCACTGGGGAACAATAGGATTTTTTCCAGTTGTGTGTGCCCAATATGTTTCGTTTGGCGGGAGACGTATTTGTTACAAGCACAACCCGTTACCCTCGCTATAATATTGTAAGTGTAGATGTTTTATAAATTTACTAGCTTTGCCCGTGTGGATGCCGGTTATCGCGATTAAAAAATCTTGTGAATTCTTATGTCCTTCTCCACAGTACCAACTATCTACTTGGCAAATTTAAAGAACCATTCTACAGTTTAGTCGTATAAAAGCAACAAGCAGGCAGACAAAATTGCTTTCTCATTTATAATATTATTAGCGACCCCTCCCCCCTATGCTTCGCTTCGGTTTTAATATAAGAATGTAATTTATGTACATATAAACCTTTCTCTTGAATCATTCTATCTATTGCTGATATAATCCCTTTTAGACAAGTACATAATCGGTATGATATAATGTCATAAACTTACGTCAAATCCTCCATTTGTTAACTTATTATATTCGATTCGACTACCGTTTATGCCACTTGTCTAGAGAGGCTGCAATAAAATCCGTTGCGCAGTTTAAAAGATCTAAGCGGAGAGACAGTAAGTGGGAGTGACTTTGTTTTATACTTTGTAAAAATTAGGGATTCCTACAATCATTGAAGCGTAGAGTAGGTACGTATTATAAATCATTAGAAAGAAAGAAAGAATCATTTATTGACAGACAACATACACAACAAAATATAGTAAAAGAAATAATATTTGTATGCAATGGGTTGACAACTCAGCATATTGCCAGGTGTCAATAAACAACTAGCACTAGTTTTCAGTTGTAGGTAGGACCTCAAACAACATTAACAAAATGACGTATTTATGTAAAGCTTAGGTACGTCGTTATCACGTCAAAACTCATGTAACAATAATAGTACAATTTAAAATCGCCCTTGTTACAATAGATCGCGAGCAACACAATCTCGTTCGAGAATTTTCGGTATTTATAGTGTTTCCGTTCATGCAATGTCATTTGTTAACAAATGGCTATTGCACATAACATGATTATAGTATTTAAGTGGAAAAAAACATGTGGGTTATTATTTGTTATCTAATAAGCAGTTTTGTTTTATTATTAGATACTATTGTTGGCTATTGTGCAAAAGAAATGCATATATTTAAGTCTAGTTTTATGTTTATTGCTATAACAACAACATAGCATTAGGCATTCTTCTGAAAGGATAGATAAGAAAGTATAACATCTACTGTTCTCTAGATATGTTAGAAGAAAGAAAGAAAGTCTCATGTAATAAGCGAAGAGGCTACTGCTATATCAACGAGTATAGGTACTAGGCACATTTTTTTCTTGGCTGTTGTTGTGGGAGACATTTTCGACGAAAATCCCTATACCTCCGATCTGACCCGTGATTGAACTAGAAACTTTGTAGTATATTATCAAAATTTTCTTCGTGTCAGTGTGTTACTGAAAGTTTACACGAACTGAGAGATCAGGCGTAGGACTTTACATTTATTTATTTACTTGACTGCCTTGGTGGTCCAGTGGCCGCAGTATGCACCTGCTGTGCACGAGGTTGAGGGTTCGATTCCCACACAGGACAAAACTTTGTGAGACCCATAAAGAGTTGTCCTGAGTCTGGGTGTAATTTGTGTCCGTTAATTGTATGTTTGTAAAGTCCCCCGCGACACAGAGCTTGTTCTCTAGTGCGGGAGTTGTTTTTTTTTTTTAAAAACAAAAACATGCTTTCCGAGTCACCGGCGGTGTAAACACCGCCAATTTCTAAACTTCGGGCAGCCACCTATTCTGAACTGCATATGTTTGTGGTATCAATACTATATATTATGCTATTTGTGGCCCGACCCAGGAATGTAACCACCTAGTGATCGGCAATCACTCTTAAGAACCACTAGGCCAACGAGGCAGTGCTCAAAATATTTTTTATAAATGCAAAACTTTGCATTGGAGAATATCTGTTACTTAATCACCCCCAAATTGGCTCATCGGATCTGGATTAAATTTAGCACAGAGATACAATATAGTCTGGCATACCACATAGGCTTCTATTTATTCCGAATAAAAACACTGTTCCCTTGGAAACTGTACGCGCAGGCAAAGCCGCGGATAGTGAAGACTAGCAATCCCTAAATTGTAAAATTCTTTAGCTGTTCATGAGACGAACTATTAAAATTCAGTTGTCATATAAAACGTGTGCGAACGCAAAGTAACTACATGTAATAAAGAAAGGTAAGTAGATATAAAACAGGTGAGTAAACAATACATGTGACATATTTATATTTATTTTTATTCAGCCTGTATTACAAATGGCGGCTGAGTAGAACTAAATAAAAAACATGATAAAAATTATCATTTTCAATATATTTTTAGCAAATCGTGGATGGATTTAGATGAGTGGTAAAGTAACCGACTTATACACATAAGGTAGAAGTTCAATCCCAGGGCAGTACCAAAGTAAATTTCATTTTGAGGAACTTATACATGCGTTAGCATATGATGAATAATGGGATGAGTTCCACCGTTGGGTGAACGAAAACATTGTAAGGCAACTTAAAGGCATATCTGATCCACCAAAAGCCTAAACTCTCTCAGGTCTCTTGAAGATGAGAGGAGACTATTATTCATTTTTTATCAATGACGATAAAAATGACAGTATCCCAAAGGTCCCTTTCCCGCAAAATAGGAATGAATAGCTGTTGCCCGCGGCTCTGCCTGCGTGGATGTCTGTTATCGTGACAAAAAGTAGCCTATTCGCTATACCAGACTATAATCTATCTCTATGCTAAATTTCTTCCAGATCCGATCAGTAGATTTTACGTGAAAGAATGACAAACATCTACACATACATCCATGCAACATCATCCGACTAGGGAAGGACCTCCACCTTACAGAAGACCACAGCCAAATAACTACACACAGCAGTGTAGGTATTTGTGTTCCTGTGTGTGAGTGCTCATTTAGGGATGCGTTTTGAAATAAACATATTCCTATCACAGGGTACTCCCATCAACATCAAGCGGACCGTATGCTTGTTTGCCACATAAGTATAAAAAAAACATCTTCACAAACTTTCACATTTATAATATTAGTAGGATGTACTAGGTAAGTAAGTATAACATGTAAGTGTTACCATAATGACATATTTACCTGTCGGAGCTCTCGCTTGGTGACCACAGTACTGTTATACAACGAAGTGTCGTTGGTCACGATGGCCTTGCATTCGCTTTTCACCCTGTGAATTATAATGAAATTTTTATTGAGTACACAGATATCAATGTCCTATCTGTACGTGTCAGTGTTACTGAATAAAGATTGTCTATTGTTCCGTATGTTAGGTATTTTATTTACGTAGGTATATACATATAAAACTATTGCACTACGGTCAACATTTAATACACAACGCATGCGGATAAAGATTTAGGAAAGGGATGGTTGACAGCGTGCAGTAACCTACCAGACAGTAGGGAACGGCAATTTGAAAGAAAAAAGAGCAATTTTATAAGTAAAAACCAATTGCCCTATTGGCAATTTCGTAGGTACAAACTTTTTGACAAGTCAAAAACGGTAAAATTTCAATTTAAATTCAATATTATGCAAACTAACTACAAATACATAAGGACATCATGGTACGGCTCCTGTACGGCATTTGGATATTGGTATAAGACAGCAGAGCCTCTAGACAAGTGGCATAAACGGTAGTCGAATCGAAAAGTCAAAAAACAAATGTATGGGATTTGACGTAAGTCTACGATATAATGTCGTAAACTTACGTCAAATCCCATTCATTAGCTTTTTTGACTTTTCGATTTGACTATCCCTTATGCCACTTGTCTAGAGGGGCAGTAGCTGAATAGATAATAAATCGACTTTTCGAATTTCGAAACAGCGACCACAGCTTTATTCATCACATAATAAGGGCATTGGCTTCCTTTATGACCTTGACAAAGTGTATAATTTAACCAAACCTACTTATCAAAAATAATCCAGTAACTTGTTAATATTTCTAGGTCAATGTTTACGCAATAACAAAAGGACCTTTTTACCAAGGGCGCGGTGAACACTTAGTTCATTACCAGCAAACACATGTTTATTTAATCGGAAAAATATAAAAGGCTAATGGTAAGGTTACGGGCAGCGCAGACGCAGCGCGGTTTTTTTAAATTTAAATAATAAAAATAAATTACACTTCAAATCACTTTTTTAATATGGATATATACATACAACATACACACAACTTAGTTTAAATATAAACTTAAACTTTAAATATAGTAAGAATATATGTGATACTAGCTGTGTGCCCAGTTGGGAAAAATCTATTTAAACTCCTTAGGGAATAAATCTACCCCATGAAAAACGTCGGACACCAGTTTTGTCATAAAATCGGAGCGAAACGGCAAAAAACAACAGCACGCGCATTGACTGTGACGTCACTCAATGCGCGTGCAAAGCATTTTCCTTTAGAAAAAAAATGCCGCACTGCGTCCGGCGCTAGCGCCGCCGCCGTCACACCAGCGCCATGCGCCGTTTCACCTGGCTCCACTTATGTTTACTATCATATTTGTCATCATTACAAAAAGATTTTTTATAAAAAATCATATCTAGGTACTATCTAGAACATTCATTCGATTCATTTAGCGAATGGCATTTTTATTAAACTCAAACTTAGTCATTTATTCGTTACGATCAAATGCATTTTACCAACTTATGAACGTCAAAATAAACAAAAGTCAGCATTTTTTTTCTACAGCCAATTTGTGGACAAAGGGCCTCGAGAAGAAATGGCAAGAAATTCTGACCTTTCTTTTTAATTTCCATCATGCCTCATTTATACTTGTTATTTTCATTATCGCGATAAAAAATATGTAAATAACCTATTCGCTATTCCAGACTATAATCTAGCTCTATGCCAAATTCCATCCAGATCCGTTCTGTAGTTTTTACGTGAAAGAGTAACAAACATCCATACATACATCACATCCTCACAAAACTTTCACATTAACAATATTAGTAGGATAGTAGGATTTTTAGAAGAATTTACAAATTGTAACAATCATGAGGTAAATATTTAGGTAAGTATTATGTATACATATAGTGTGTAATTCGTAAGTCGTGAGAACTGCGAGGCTCACGTGTTGAGGCACGCGTGACGAAGTGATGCGATTTAAATTCATGGATATCGCTACATCACGTGCCAAACCACATTACCAAACTGTGCTCCAATACTATTGCAAAGGCCATCATACATTATCTTACTTTCAATTTTTAACTATAAAAATAAATTATACCAAACCAGTTTTTTTATAGGGAGACAAATTTGTTTAATAGTTTAGACTAAACAGTTTTTTGAAGTGAAAACTTTCGGCGCGTTTAGCACTTTTTGGGTGAACAAAAATCATGGAATTCGCTTCATCGTCACCGAACTCTTTCCATATTTAATAATAATAATCTTATAGCTCGACGATACAATTCACAAGTTACTTGGTTTTCACTTCTATCGGCAATCCCCAAAGAATGCCTCGCATGTTTTTTTTTCTTTATATTGCCTTTATATTGCCTTTATTTATATTGCCTTTATTTAATAAGCCCTGGAATCTAGATACATATAAGTACATATAGTGTCTATAGGCTACAGTAACTACCTACATAAAATCAATTGCGGGCCGTTTGTTATTTTGCCTCCTAAGACGTATAAAAAAAACGAACGTTCCCGTGAAACAAGAGAGTCTGAGTTTTAAGACAATCAGTCACCAGTCTATGGACAGACCCCAACAAGCTTAAGCTCGGTCTACTTACTACAATCCCCACATAATCATAATAACATTATATTTGAAAGACATCCGTTATAGCGTAGTACATTATTCCTATAAATATTATAAATGCGAAAGTAATGCCGTCTGCCTGTTACTTTTTTCCCACCAAACGGATCTTAATTAAATTTGGCAAGTGGATAGATGGCATTCTGGGGAAGAACAAAGAGTAATTGCTATCGCGATAACCGACATCCAGGCGGGCGGAACCGCGGGCAATATCTAGTAATACATTATATCGCTTACTACATTGATATCAGATAACAAATACAACCTTTATATTGTAGGCAATAAAAGTGCTGGAGGTTGGTGATCTTAATTTTATTTACATAGTTACATACAGCTACCATTTATTCTTTTTTTAGAAGGTCTTGTAGTTAAGTGTTAGCGGCGCGGATCGATAGATCTGCAAGATTAAGCAATTTCGCCGCGGTCGCTCCCTAGATGGATGACTATTATCTGAAAAACAAAATAAGACTCCTCTGTGCCTCGGAAAGCACGTTAAACACAAACAACTACATGCAGATTGAAAGATCTGAAACAAATCTAAGACACAAAAGATAAGCGCTAGGGAACAAGCCCTGTGTCGCGGAGGACTTTACAAACATACAATTCACGGACACCAATTACACTTAGCCTCGGACAAACATTTATGAATCACACAAAGATTTGTCCCGATATGGGAATCGAACCCACGACCTTCAGCTTAGCAGTCAGGGTCACTAACCACTAGACTAACAGGCCAGTCAGTCAGCCTACGGGTTGATATAAACATTATTTGACAAAAAGATAACTACACCCTGGGAATCGAACACGAGACCTCATGGCATTGGCATGCACTACTATCTATACCCATATCATAATGAAGTAGGTAAGTAATATAATGTACAAACATAATAATCAGCTTATTAAAAATAATCATCTTCTCATTTAAGTCAAGGAGTCTATTTACTTTATAAAATACCTTGATAATACAAGCCAGTGTCATATTAACTAAGTATGTAAGTACTACTGCTAAGCTACATTATCAGCGTGTAACATAGGCTATAATTTATTTAAAAAAAAATAAAGAGACCAATAAATAAACATAACACCAATTTTATTTAATAACACATTCATTTATGTATAAAAAGGTCTAATAGAAAGAATGAAATATTTATTCATCACTGGCACAAAAAAAAACTAAACTAAAATAAAAAGAAAAAAACTAATAGATACAATTATACACAAAACTACGCATTTATTCTTGCCAATTCTTCTCTAGGCCCTTCTCTTGTTAGTGAATTGGCTGTAGGAAAAAATATGCTGAAATTTGTTTATTCTGACGTTCTGTATCATGAATTTGATCTTAACTAATAAATTACTTTGAGTTTAAGTTTGAAAACAAAATAAATCGTAACCTATTATTTAATTTTCCTACCTCGTTTACCAAATTTCTCAATTTTCGGACATTGTATTAATATCTCGTATATTTATAAAATATCTGATATGACGTTAAAGTTAGGCTGGGATGCAATCCGACTTACTTAACAATAAGTGCCTATTAGCATTACAACGATCACATTTGTACCTTCACGCTTCACTGCAAGTTCAATTACGATGTATTGATTACGGTTATACGTTAGTGCAAATAAGCGGAACGTAGACCTTATGCGGATTAACACAAGAAGAAAAATTGACAATCAAACGTATCTGATCTTAGGACGTTTTTCCAATGAGTGTGTGACATGCTATAGTATGTTTGACCCCACTCATATACTACATTCTTTAAGTTATGATTCTTACGTCTAAGGATTGCGCGATAATAGCGACATAAACGAGGCTTACGCAAACACCATTGATATCTTCTACTGGTATTATGTCAACCGTAAAAAAAGTCGTGAAGATAGTCTGAGTGGTATCAAAGATTTGCATTGATATCCCTATAGCGATTTATTTTCGATCGTAATTTGTTTTTTATTTTATTTAAAAAGACAAAAAGAACATGCTCCGTGTCGCGGGGGACTTTACAAACATCCAATGACACCCAGATTCATCCAAGTCTTTGTGGGTCACATAAAGTTTTGTCCTTCGTGGGGCTCGAACCCACAACCACTTGCACCGCAGGCACATACTGCGGCAACTGGATCACCAAGGCAGTCTAACTTGATACGATCATGTCAACTTTATTACCTAGCGTGAAAGTTGTCATAAAATCAAAATTCAAATTTAAATCGAAAATAAATCGATTAAGGAACGTCATTAAATGGCTACTGGAAGCAAAAATCAAAGGTGACGTGACACTGATCGCTGGTAAAACCTAAATGTGATTGGTGGAAAAGCGTGGATATTGGCACAATTAGAAAAAGGCTTAAGTCCAGCGGTACATCCAGCCTATGAATAACAATAATAAACAAAAGAGAAATTTATTTAAATCTTTTTCTAAGCCACCTCACAGGCAAAGGCTACTCAAACTCAAACAAAAAATACTGCTAGCCCGTTCCACCTTGCAATCATTAATTCGGCTGTTTCTCAATACTGAAGAACACTTTTCAGCTGTACGCATCATAAGGATAGAAGCGAAAAGATCAGGAAAGACGTTTGAGCTGTAATATACCATGACTAACTTATACAAATATTTGTATATCTGATGTATTTATTTGTTAAGGTCAACAGATCCATCACGATTTCACACGTATTTTATATAATCTAAATAATGTATTTTCCTCTTTGAAATGAGAATACATGACAATAGATCACGTACATAAATTTTAAAAAATGCAGGGCAGTCTTTGGGGACTGCCGATAGAAGTTAAAAAGAGGTTACTTGTGAATTGTATCGTCGAGCTATTAGATTATTATTTTTGAATAATTTTTGGTCTGACACTTGAAAAGCATTCGGTGACGATGACGCGAGTTCCATGGTTTTTGTTTACTAAAAAAGTACTCAACGCGCCTAAAAAAGTTTTCACTTTAAAAATGCAAATGTATCTAGAAAAATTCATATTAAAAGAAAATTTATTTTGTGCTAAGTATCAAGAGTATAAAGATATAGTAGGTAAAGTTTACATAGCAAACACGAGGTGTTTTGATACTGTAGAAGTCACGCATAGATAACATAGTGGGTTTAAGGACTGCCATAAAATGATTTTAATCTATTTTCCTTCCATTCCATATCAACTTGCAATACACAAGGAAAAATGCAAAAGACAAACGCAATCTTCTTCTTCTTATCTTTGGTTACTAGCCAACCTGATTCACTAAGTCCAACTTATACTTCATAATTTTGTAGCTATCGCAATGTCATTGGCTCAACAAGCTGTCCTAACAGAGCTCTTAGCACCAATCCGAATTTCAAATTATAGGTAATTTAAGTACTATATTAATTCAAAAGAATGTACTGTTAGCGTGCGGTAAACAGTTTTTCGTTATTTATAACTAATTAACATAAAAAGGCTTATATTGTGCTGTACTTATTATATTCAAGAATAAAACAGCTGTCATTATTTTGTTTTATATGAAGCAAACTGTCTTACGGACTCATAAGAAGATATAAAACTGAACTGGACGACATGACGATAATAAACGACAAATATCACAGTAACCTTGCTATGTGAATAATTCTATAGGATATCCTCGTAAATCTTCATTACCATTTAAATCATAAATACAAAGTATACCCGAATTTGGACGCAAACAAAAACAAAATTTGTTGTTGCATACATTGAATCTGAGACGCAACAGAAATAAAAAGCAAAGATAAATGGGCATCACTCTGTCATCGATGCAATCAGCATAATGTTTTACGATGACTTATTAAAATGACTGAATGTTAACTCATATCTACTGAATGCTTCAAAAAAGTGAAAACTTAATTATGCACACTGCATTTATTATAACTAGACCAAATAGCTAACAGAATATCATTAGCAAATTTCAACAATATGTTATAATTTTTCACAAATATTCGCTACTGTCTGTCATCCACTTGTCATTGAAACACAGATGGTTGAATAAACAATAATTTAATGTTATAATAATGTAGAATGACAGAATACTTTATTATATTTTGTGCAAAACTAAGGTAACGGCACCTAATTCCGAGGGGTTCTGAAATTGGCACCTAATTCCGAGGTATTTAGAAAAACGGCATTTACTTGCGATTTAAAAGCTGTTTTTTACCAGAATATTTCTTATTTAGTAGATAATATATCTACATGTGGATATATTATCCAAGGTAAGGTGTAAAGTATAAGATGTATAAGATAATCGATAAGATTCGCAACGATAGCCGGTCCAAACGCACTCTTCATACATTTGGCACCCTGTGCACGTAAATACCATGTTTTTTTAAATAGCGTTTTTCTTGTTGTTTTGGTACTGTGTGTGTAATTCTTTGCGTTTAATTAGTGAAAAGACTATATTGTTTATGGGTATTACATAACTTTTTTGTATTTTACTAAATAAATAAAGGTGAAAATACGTTTTGAAAATACCGCGGAATTAGGTGCCATAAAAATTAGCGGGTTCCTTATTCCGATGTATACCACGGAATAAGGATTTCATAGACTTGGTTTCATTTTGTGTTTTCAGGATTGTTTTTAGGATTCGGCACTCCACACTTTAGATTTACTAATTTAAGTAGTCAATAAATATAAGATCTAATTACGTGGTACACTTTTGCATCGCATTCACTAATTATAGCATATCAAAGATGGTGTATTTTGGTATTTTGTTAATTCGTTGTTTGAGAAAGTCAAGACCAAAAATCTAAGTTTATTAACAATTAAATATAACTCTTAGCAAGTGAAATACATATTTAGGCAGATATTACAATTTTACACTAATCTGTATATAAATTTTGCAAAAATGTTTTAGTTTTTAATACTCGGAATTAGGAAACGTGATATCTTAGTACGAAACCTAATTCCGATGTATAGTGCAACGGAATTAGGTTCTATTGGCACCTTATTCCGTGGTATAGAAAAGTAAAATACAGGCTGTTCACAATTTATTTTTTAATAAATTTTTTTTTAATTAAATTGATTTAGGAAGTTTGTATTTTGGTTATTGATATTGCAAATTTTATTATTTTTTCACTCTAATGGAACATCCAATAAGAAAATTAGTGTAAATTGATTTATTTTGTCTGTAAATTTTTTTTCATAGTGTTCTCGTAACATGACATAATTTCATCATGTTAATGTTTTAGATATCTTTTATTTTTGCAAGCATATGACCAGCCTGATGTTAAGCAGTTACCGTAGCATAGCAGACACTTGCAATACCAGAGGTATCACTTGCGTATTGCCGACCCATTTTTTTACACCAGCGCTTGATGATTGAAGTATTCCTGGGATAGGACTACGTTTCTTTCAAAACGCATCTCTAAATAAGCGCTAGAGACCTGTACTTACACACAGGAACACAACTACACCGCTGTGTGTAGTTATTTGGATGTGGTGTTCTGTAAGAGGGACTTTCCCCAGTCAGACTTGCTCGCTAATATGATGCCCTACAATAAATCCTGGCACTTTCTTAATTTACAATAAATAAAATCAGTGATACAAAATATGTATCTAGTATTTTTTTTTTCAAAACTCGACAAGATTAACATTTGAAAATTATCTAAAAGTAATTTTGTGTCATAACTACGTAATAGTACTTATATTATTAATACAAAACTAATTGATATAATAAAAAAAAGCAACTGTAAATAGTATCAGAATTTTTATAAACCTCGATATCCCAAATTCCTAATTTTAAAATACTAAAACATTATGAACTTTGTATACAAACTTTATTCCCCATGGTAATAAAGATTCAAAGAACAATAACATATTTATAAAGTAGATAGGGATTTTTTTGAACACCATGTTTTGTTACCACGGAATTAGGAACCAAATACATCGGAATTAGGATCTTTACATCGGAATTAGGGGCTACGGACTTTTTTCATATTTTATTTATTATTTAATACAAATCAGAGTCCAATAGTCAAATCTTTAGTCTATTTCGATAGTCAAATAAACGAAGCTTCTGATAAAAATAACAAAACACTCAAAAAGGTACCGTAAATGCTTAATTTTCGATGCTGTTTCGAGTTTTGGTGAAAATACCGCGGTTCAAGGTGCCGTTACCTTAGCGTGGTAAATACGACACCGGACGCAAATCCACCGGAGCTAATGATAGATACCAATATAAAGTGTCATCCACCCTGGTAATAACACAAATGCCGGGTTAAAGCCATCCGGGCCATTGCTCGGACGGTCTCAAAACGGCATTTTTTTAGTTAGGGGACTAATCTCTATCAGCTTATCACTGTGAGGGGCTGCTACAGGTTTAGTCTTCGCCGTAAAAACAATCCGTGAATCTCTTCAACATGACTTAAAACGATTCTGCAGGTATTGTAGTAATACAACACAAAGATTTTAAAAGGCTTGGAGAAAACTTTTATTTTTATTTTTAAAAAGACAACTCCCGCACTAGAGAACAAGCTCTGTGTTGCGGGGGACTTTACAAACATATAATTAACGAACACAAATTACACTCAGACTCAGAACAACTCTTTGTGGGTCACACAAAGTTTTGTCCCTGTGTGGGTATCGAACCCACAACCTCGTGCACAGCAAGCGCATACTGCGGCCACTGAACCACCGAGGCAGTCATTTTCGAGGCAGGCATCACTTTGTTTCTTGTTCTATAAATTACAACAGAATAAGTGCTACTTACAAGTAATATTTCACCTCTCTGAAACACTTTATTCTTTACGTATCCCGTACCGTTTAAGAGAAACTGTTTTTTAAATATCGTCTTTCTTATCCCTTGGTTACCCGTAGCACAAAAGTCTGTTGTTGCAAGATCTATGTTGGACAACGCGTGAGTAATCCTCCTAACAATGCAAGTGTCTATATGCTCCGGTTACTGCTTACCATCAGGCGGGCCGTACGCTTGTTTGTCATTTAATTAAAACAATATTTAATACATAATATGTAAGAGTATACTCACGATGTAGATGCAGAATTGTCAGGCACCATGGCAATGATGTTGACACTCATATTCACCCTCATCATGTAGTTCACCCAACACGCGAAGAACATCATTATGGCGACGTTAAACCGCGCTGGCACAAAATCTGAAAAAACAACACATCTTAATACTCAGGTCACGTAGGAAGCCGTCAAGCAAAGTAGAACAACGATCTTCGCAAAGCGGCTAAAATATGTAAGGCCGAAGGTCGTCTATATGCTAAGTGGAGTGCACTTGTTCCATGTCATCATATCTTAATTATATTGCTAAACATAATGATGATGACGCAGGTTATTGATGAGGTAAGTCACAATCAGACACATAACACTTTATTAGTTCTATGACATAAGTTTAAAGCTGATTGTGAGGTTCGGACAATGTATTATGAGACTTTTCTGTAAGAAATCTCAGTAGTATCACAGAGCTAAGAATTTGGCATTGGCAGTTGTTATACCCGATGCCTTGAAGAGCACATCAAGCCTGCGGTCTTACATAATAGGGGACGAATCTATTCTCATATACCATATACTGTTCCACACTGTACCTGACCAGGGAATCGAACCCAGCAACTCACGATCTGCAAGGCACCTAAAAGGCAATTTATACTTTAAGTACTGGAATTTAGAAGATAGACAAATATTAAAAGCTAAGTATAACATGTTTCGATCGATCGGGTCCGCACCGGCACGTAGTATTTTCAAGTGTTAACCGAAGGCTTTTTCCTTATCTTCTTCACATGCAAATCGATTTCCAAATACCAAATATTCAAACAAACATCTAATGATGTAATAAGGTTAAACGTATAAGAATAACCTCGCACAAAATTTATTGTAAACTTAATGATTCACCAAATGATTCCAATCTAACACTATAAATGCTAAGGTGTGTCCTTACATATCATGATTGGGCCATGGACTGTCGTGATCCTGTTCAAAGAGACAGCTGATAAAGGGAAATTGGTGTAGTTATGTTTTATCGACAACAAAATAACTTATATGTATATAAAGCAAAGTATTACGCCAGTATGCTGTGGCGTGTATATCACCACCTCCACGATTCCCCAGCTAAATGCATTCAGGCTTTACATAAATGAGACGATCTCATCAGCACAAAACCGTGTGAAATATGGGAAGTAACTATAGAATTTCTAAAAAAAAACTATTACCACTTTTTATTTGACTTACAAGTCTTAATACGGCCACGGCATTAAGCCACCGAGACATTTATTAAAATATAATTATGTCAATATAAGATGATTTCCTCATCGACCTTTAGTGATTGCGGAAATTAACAAGATTGTGTTTTTTTTTCGAGTTTAGCCAATAGTTGTGAACAAGAATGTACGAGCAGCGACCTCGCAAAACCAGTATAAGTGCGCGGAAGATAAACTTTCGAATTCATTGTCAATATCAGCCGGACAGTCGCATTTAATGTTGTGAACGGTTCATTGCACCAAGCGACAACATATAATCTACTTATTATACATTTATGTGATTATCGACAAAAAATTAGGTGAGGGGAAAGTATTCTACTCAAAATATACATGTAAAGCAGGCCAACTACTCGCAGGTACAATATAATATTGTTATACTAGCTGTTGCCCGCGGCTCCGCCCGTGTGGATGTCGGTTATCACTGTAAAAAGTAGTAGCCTATGTGTTATTCCAGACCATAATAATTTATCTCTGTGCCAAATTTCATCCAGATCTGTTCAGTAGTTTTTACGTGAAAGAGTAACAAACATCCATCCATCCATCCATCCATACTTACAAATTTCGCGTTTATAATATTAGTATAGATAGAAACTATGTTAAGTTACCAACTTAAATATTACGTAAGTAGATACCCTATATTATTTACTAGTGGCCCACTTCAATTCGTACAGGTTGAACAATTTTATACCCGTTTTGGGATAGAATTTCTAAAACGAGGGGTATTTTGACTCACTTACATCATTTAAGGAACCTTTGTGCAAAATTTTAGGTTCGTAGTCCCAGCAGGTGTAGGCTGTACATTAATGGACCAGTTAATGAGTCGGAACAAGTAATTATATATATGGATTATTTTTCTACTATTAGTCCAACAAAGGTTACCTAGACGACATCTAGCTTTTAGCGATCAGACTTCCCATTGTCAAAAGTACCTAAATATTAATATTGTTTTATTGAAGTGAAAACTTTTTTAGCGGCGTTGAACACTTTTTTAAATCATGGAACTTGCGTCATCGTCACCGAACGTTTTCCAATATTCAAAAATCTAATAGCTCGACGATACAATTCACAAGTTACTTAGTTTTCACTTCTACGGCAGTCCCCAAAGACTGCCGCATGTTTTTTAAAATGTATATTACATATATGTGTAAAGAAGAATATTCTTAAAAACTCTTTATTAACAAAAATATTATTAACAATGTGTTTAATTAAATTGTTTTGCTAGAACTTGGTCTAGCACTCTATGTATTTTTCGATCTGATACACTGACATTTTGATCTGACTTATTTGACATATATTTACTTTTTGCAATGCAAATATGTTGATCACAGAATATAAAAACAAGCTCTTTTACATAATATCCATAATTAGAGTCTTTAATATTAGCACAGGGAAACGAGTTCTCTTAGACCTGAACGAAAACATAAAAAGTTTATGCAGAATATGAAAAGATAATTATTTGTTCACAAAATAAAATTAGGTACACAACAACTTATTTTAGTCCCGAAGTCCCAATGCAAAGAGAAAGGGCATTTTCTTTTAATTTATTTGTTGATTAAAACAAGTACATACAAACGATAAAATCAACAAAGCGTCACTTGAAAAAGATTGTGTTTTTATACTGTGGCCATGGCCTCAAACCGCGATGAATAGAGCTGCGCATGATGACCACAACAAAACGACCCGAGCACGACATCGATTCGATCAGCAACATGTATTCGTTATTAAGTCCTGAACTTTAAAGCTAAAATTTCCCTTGTAAATGCTATCTATACTATCTATTATACATATGTATATCCCATACTACTTTTATAAATGCAAAAGTTTGGATGTATGGATTAATTATTGATACTCAATCACGCCAAAACGGCTAAACGGATCTGGATAAAATTTGGCACAGAGGTAGAATATAATCTGGAATAGCATATAGGCTTTTTATCCCGAAAAAGAACACTGTCTCCGCGCAATTGTTGATAACTGCGACCCGTGTCGCCCGGTTGAACAGTCATGGAATTTTGTAAGGTTCCCTATTTCTTTTTTTAATAAAATGTAGTCTATGTCGCTCAGTGATAGTCTAGCTTTCTATAGGTTAAAAAAGTTGACATCGGTTGAGTAGTTTTTGAGTTTATACACTAAAGAACGAAATATTATTTTCTTTAGTTTAGAAAAGCTCAATATTAGCATTCGGCAAACGACAACCAAAATAAAATCTTACAATTTTACTTCACATTTCTTTTTAAATATTTTTGCCGGCAAGGTTTGTTTGTCGACTGCTCTGTTAAATGAAAAAATAGGTGTAAGTACATATTATTAAAGAATAAATAATAGAAAATAGACATATTATAAGACGTTCATGCATGAAGAGGTTGATTAATGTAGAAGAAGCGAAAGAAGTGTGCCTGGATCGAAGCAACTGCCACCCTAATGAGAGATGAGCGTGATGATATGCATATATGATTATAAGTAAGTATGCAAATTTACTACTCTCTGCAAAATTTTGATCCCTGTAAATTTACATTTTGCAATTTACCTCTTGATGCGAAGTAGCAAAGCAAATGGATGGTATTATTGCAAAGTGGCAAAGCAAATTATTCTGCAATTGATATTAAAAGTACTTTACACAGCGTCATTGAGTTTTACGAGTTTTATTACTATTGTCAATGGCTAGATACATAATCATTGCCGTTATCTTTTGTTTGTCCTTTGTTTCAATTTTTATGTTTAAACCTGACGCAAGTCGTATTTATTACTTAAGCCTTGTATGATCAAAGAAATTCGAGAAAGTATCAATTGGTCTTTATTTTTTGTATAATCACCTTTTTTACATTTGCAATATAGGATGCTATGTTTATATACCCATATACTTACTATATACATAAATTTTGAAAAACCTTATCGAAAACCAAAGTTTATCAGAGGAATTAAGTAAGAAAGAAACGATTATAGCTACAATTAGAGACTTAAGTGTAACATATGAAAGAAGAAAGAAAGATAGAAGCATTTTTATTCGAACATACACAGGATAGAAGATAAGTAAACAAAAAAATAGACACATAATAACAGCGCAAAAAAATATCCTGTGTGATGTCAGAAAGTGTCCTAATCTCAGCACTGTGCTGCGGCATTTTAAACTACAGCGCTGATTTTCTGATCAGGCCTTAGTGAAGTCACGGTCAGTTATATAGATAAATAAATAAATAGAAAACTCTTTATTTTTATCACTATAAAATGAACCGTTGCCGAAATTCACATAATATTAAGATATCATACAATAATTACTCGTTTATTGTTATTAAAATTAGCAGCAATGTTAAAAATCTTTTTAAATTCCTGATTTTTTTAAATATTTACATTCTACTCCAATTCCTTATTAAGGCGGAATCTTTTACTTGTTGTTATGAACAAAACTCTTTCTATTGATCAAAGAAAATTCTTAATACAAAGAGATCAACAAAAGCTGTAAATATTTATTACCTGTTCCGAGGTTTTATGATCTGCATATTTCAACAATAGAGGCACATCATTACCTACTACTTATCTAGGGACCTATTTCTTAAAAATATTAGTTTGCAGAATCACGTAACGACGCAACAGAGGGCGGTGTGGTTGCATTGTTACAGTCGCTATTGTTACTTGGGCTTTGTGTCGTGAACAAGGGTCAGTTCACACTACATCAGATTCAGACGCGTCGCGAACATTTTATAAGATAGCTATACAAAATAGAACCAAATTTTTCTGCATATAGGTATATGTTTTACTGTGAGAATTTGAAGACGTGGCTTCGTGCTGTGCCTCAATATGCCTTACAGCGCGGCGTAACGCAACGTGCTTTAGATACCGGTAGGCGCGGGCGGCGGCTCTGCGCCTTGCGACAACATGCGACAGCGCGAACTCACCGGCTTCTTCGAGAATCGTCGCGTCTCAGTGTGACCCGACCTTAACCCTCGTCGTTTATCTTATTGATGTGATACAAAACATAGTCATTATTGCCAGTGCCTCATTTCGTACCAGGCGGTGACATGATGATATTTTTAAACATATGTAGGGTTCTACTCTACCGTTGATTTTCGTAGTTTATACGATTTCTCTGGTCAAATCTTCTCAATTGTCTTTACTGTTTAATAATACCACTAATGAACCAAAACACAAGAAGATAGCCTCATGTGCTTTGTTGAGGAGTTACTATGTTGATATGGTACAATAAAGGAGGACCATATGGCTGTAGTCCTATGTAAACCTCAGTCTATCTTGCTTGCTTGTATGGTATTCTCTCTCACTCCTTCCCGACTATTTATCCAACATGGTGGTTGAGGCAGCCCTTCCTATGTACACACGGCAAGAGAGATAGTTGTATAGGGCCGCTATACGAAGATTAGGTTTTAATGAAAACCATTATATATGTATATGTCTGCGGAATTTAGTACCTAACAGTGTACAATTAAACTAAACCTAAAGATAAAAATATACTTCACTCAATTTTATACATTGGTAGTTCTAATAAACTAAAAAAACAGAAAACCAGAGCCAAATAACTACACACAACGGTGTTGTCGTTTTCCTGTGTGTGAGTACACGTCTCCAGAGCTCTTTTAGGAATGCGTTTTGAATAAAACGTTTTCCTATCCCATGGATACTTCATCTTAAGGCCCTGGTGTAAAAAAAAATGGGGCGGCAACACGCAAGTTATACCTTTGGTATAACAAGCGTCCATAGGCTACGGTAACTGCATCAAGAGGTTGCTCACCGTACTTCCTCAACTGTATGGTATCTCTTGAAAATACCTAAATGTATTGTATACTAATGATTCGGGGTTAGAGACGCGTAACTACTGAAGTACAAGCTATAAACCTAGTTAAACACAAGACGTTATCAGTAAATAAACAATATCGTGAATCAGTTGGTAAACAATTATGTAAATGGAAACATATTTCTATTATTGGAAACAGGCGTGATATGAAACCAGGTATATAATGTACAGTCGGCAACGGAGTTAGCTGAACAGCCCCTCTAGACAAGTGGCATAAGCGATAGTCGAATCGAAAAGTCAAAAAAAGAAATGTATGGGATTTGACGTAAGTCTACGATATAATGTCGTAAACTTACGTCAAAACCCATACATTTCGATTCGACTATCGCTTATGCCACTTGTCTAGAGGGGCAGAGCCGCTATATGAAGATTAGTGTTTTAGGAAAACCAATGTATGAATTTGCGTGAACTATATCTTTATCTGTAGGTTTAGTCTAATTGTACACTGTTACCAAATTCCACAGAAATATATACAATGGTTTCCTTAAAAAACAAATCTTCATATAGCGGACCTGTACAGCCATCTCCGTTGCCGTGTGTACGTATAGACTGTCTTAGGCTGATTGGTGTGGTTACCTCGCCATTTACCACTAGGCGGCGTGTTGAATTCGAGCCCACACAGGACAAACATTTGTGTGATCCCTAAGTGGTTGTCTTGAGTCTGAGTATTCTTTGTATGCGTTAATTGTATGTTTGTAAAGTCCCCCGCGACACATGGCTTCCCTAAAGAGGGAGTTATCTTTACTTTAAAAAATGTGAAAGTCTATCTCTACTATTATGCAGTTTATGTGTCTCTGAGTACATTCTACTAATATTATAAATGTGTAAGTTTATGAGCATGGATGTATGTATGGATGTTTTAATCTGGAAAAAATTGGCATGGCGTAGAGATAGAATAAATTTTTATCGAGATAACCGACATCAACGCGGGCGAATCCGCGAGCAACAGCTAGTATTATATACTTCTAAATAAGCCTTAAATCAGTAATACTTCTAATATAATGAGCTACTTATCCTCGCAAATGCAGAGTTAGACAGTAGTTAATGAGTCGCTACTGCTAGACAGCGTCATCGATTTGCGTAACGGTCTACACTTGCATTCTGGAAGAATTCAAATTCAAATGTCTGTATGTTGGTGTAGCGGTGAAAGTGCAAGAATGCAGGCTCTCTTTGGCGCCGCTCGCGGTATCGCGACTGCGCCTCTCCGTGCCGGACGGTGGCGCCACTTGGCCGGCGGCGGCGTGCGCAGGCGCCAGCCTCACGCGCTAATGACTGACCATCCCGTTTCTGACTTATAACACTTGATTACCCTTACACTTTTATACACGTTTTATAATACAAATTGAATTACTTAAGTGGCGCCAAGTGTAAGTTAATTTCACGGTAATTTTATGGATTAAAGTAAGCACTTGCTTTTTAATTGTTTATTTGCTTCGTTTGTTGGTCTAGTGGTTAGTCCTGACTGTTAAGTGGGATGTCGTGGGTTCGATACTATTATTCTAAATAATTATTTGTTCTGCGTTAGGGTATATATTCATCTAAAATAATATGGACAGAAGTATATAAATATGTTTACCTGTTATATAGGACCTACAAGCTCTGCCTTATTTGTGATTAGATCACCGGTGCTGTGTGCTATTAACCTATTTACTTTATAGTACATACACACAATAAAATATCACAATATACAAAGAAAATACCAAGTACAAAGGCAAGCATAACTCATGATGAGTTTTCTATCAGCTAACCTGAGAGTGGCAGAAGAAAAGAAAAATGTGAGATAACAAATAAAGTACACAACTGAATAAGATATATTATGATGGAAAAAAGTATCTAATATAATGAAATAAATTCAATTCCAAGCCTAGATGTAGTACTTTGTGGAGTTTTTATGTCTTAGAAGAAATTCTGAGGACATATCAGTCTGATTCAACAACCCGCATTAGGCCAGCGTGTGGCCACCTCTAAACCCTCTCTCTCTTGATAGAAGAGAGTCTCCTCTCTTCTATCAAGAGAGAGCGGGCGTGTCTAGCAGTGCAACATAATATATGGATTGCTATTATAAATCCAATTCACAAACCCATTATTAAAGCTTGATCATTTATTTACTTTAATACAACATAATACACCAATTAAAGACTCAAGGACTTCCTCGCAAAATTTTTTGAAGTTAAAACTTCTGTAGGCGCGTTGAGCACTTTTTGGGTAATCAAAAACTATGCAACTCGCGTCACCGAACGCTTTCCATATTCAAAAATAATAATCTAATAACTCGGTGATACATTCACAAGTTAATTAGATTTCACTTCTATCGGCAGTCCCCAGAGACTGCACCGCATAGTTTTTTTTTTATACTACTTGGGTAATAAACAAGCATACGGCATGCCTGATGTTAAGCAGTTACCGTAGCCTATGGACGTTTGCAATACCTTCTGACATGTCAACAATATCGACGGCAAGCCATCCGTAAATACATATATTATATTACACTCAGGGTATGGCTAAACCCCCGTCAATACAAACACCCGTATGGCAATTTGTTAAAAAAAAACAAATTCTTCATAACTTTCACCTATCACAATTATATATAAATAGAAACGTTCAAGGCCTTTAAAAGTAAACCAAAATATTCCACGAGTATATTAATCTGGTCATCTTAAGACTTAACGGGCATCGGGGCGAATACACTTATCAAATAAGTAGGGTTGCCACCCGTATAGCTTACTACATTTTTGGCCAATTGTACTACATATTGCACAATTGACTATATGCGTTTCAGTCATAGTACACAGTGCACTATATCAGTGTGGTATACTGTGTACTATATATTTTTTTATAATACACACTGATATACACATAACACTGATATAGTGCACCTTACTGTAACTGATACATACATTACGAGCTTCCACCCGCGGCTTCGCCCGCGCATACAATTCCACGGGCACAGGGTTAATTTCGGGATGAAAAAATATTTTATCGTTGTTGACTCCCGCCTACGTAGACGTCGGTTATTGCGATACCTTGTGTACTTCCCCGGGATATCATCTATATTTAGTCCTCAAAGGGCAAACCAAAAACAAACAATCAAAGTTACTGTCGCATTTATAATATGGGTATCGATTGTCTTCAAAAAAAGGTGGTAACCCTACTAATAAGTGACAGATGTCGAACGCAAACTTTCAAATGATTAAACACTCAACTTGTTACTTGTACATACTCTAACGGTACAACCTACTTATACTTAAAAGGTTATATGATTCATTTCGCACAATACCTACCGTTAAGATGCAACAGATCTCTTCCAATTCTTCCAAAGATTCAGGCCAGGGACCGTACAGTGACGTTTATACATCGAATCTTTTTCATTCTAACGACAACCTTAAAGCTTGGTAATAAAGTTGACATCCTAATAGCAACCCATATAATAATATGTGCCACTGATAGGCCTAGGGTCTCCTATATCAAAAGAGCAGAGAAGCTTAATAACTTATTTCACACACGCTGCCGCGCAGGCCCAATGCAGGTTGGTGGATCAGACATGCCTTTGATTTCAAAGTCAAAGTCAAACTCATTTATTCATTTAGATCAAATACATGATACTTAAAGTATGCTGGCATTTGTTTTTATGACGTTTCCTACGGCCAATTCGCTGACTAGGGTTGGGCCTCGAGAAGAATTGGCAAGAAACTCAGGCCACTCTTTTTTGTTTTGTTTGTTTTTCTAAAGCGCCTTTTCTACCTTGTTATTCTTCATCGTCAGCAGATGGTAACTCATTCGATTAGCACCTACGTACTACCGGTCAAGATTGTACTCACACATCATGTTGCACCGCTATTTAAGTTGATAAATTTTAAGTCGAATTTCAAGTTAAAATCGCTCAGATGAAGTCATAGTAATGCTTAAGATTCGGTCATTACACTTACACATCGATGAAAGTCCAAAACTAAATTAAGCGTGAATTCAATCAGCCCTGTTCCTATATTTTTATTTCAAGCCATAAAAGTGGTTTATTATGGCCGTTCTGATTTTTATTGACGGCAAATAAAAAACGTGAATAATCTTGGGAAGCTTTAGCAGTAAAGTTAGCAAGCTGTAGGTAAGTAAGTATACTAAGGGTGGTAAATAAATCGAACAGAAAAAATACCAGCTACATTTATGCTGGTAACTTTAAGTTATTCCGAGCGAGTCCCCTGAACTGATCTCTCAAACTTCCATCTGATCCACTGTACCTATATTTTGCCATTCTGATCGGAACTACAACCTGTGTTTAGAAGGTATGTATAGTCAAGAAATAAAGTGTTTAACATTGTGATATTACACGATACATTTTTGACCACTGCTCACATGGACAGAGAAGTTTAATAAAAAAAACAGGGAATCAAACAGAACGTCGGAAGACTTCCTGAGGGCAGGGCCCGAGTAATCATGTATTGTAATCCTACTAATATTATAAATATGAAAGTTTGTAAAGATGGATGTATATATGGACATTTGTTACTCTTTCACGTAAAAACTACTGAACGGATCTGGATGAAATTTGGCATAGAGATAGATAATAGACTGGAATAGCGAATAGGCTAATAATTATCACGATAACTAACATCCACGCGGGCGGAGCCGCGGGCAACAGCTAGTAGCATAATATAAGCCAAAAAATTCGAAAGCTTGTGCAGAAGACATATTTTTTAATTCTGATTGATTCCCCACATGGGAATCAATCGGAATAAAAAAAAACAAACTTAATAATCAGGTAGTGGGGTTGAACCGGAATAAGTCGTAAGTTTTGGGAATGCTACACTACTGGTTGCAATAATTACTTGTTTTATTTATTTCCTTATTGGTCCGACAACCTCAACAGATAAAGTATTTGTCCCTTAACACCTGTCACCGCTACCTTATTGCTCTAGTTACGAGTCCTATTGTTTTTAGTTAAAACAGTTAAGTTGAAAAACAGATTATTTCAAGTTGAAAAATGTTATGAATGTTTATTTATTTATTTACATACTTAACAACTATCATTACAGGTTTGAAAACCTAATACAATAATTTAGTAAAATTAGTAAATTTAATAATTTAAAATTAATGTGAATTTATGCTATTATTAATTTATTTATTTATGCAATTGAAAATTGTCCTAAATGTGTAGTTTCTGCGTACCCGTCTGAACGTAACAGATATAAATCGGTCTATGTTTTTATAATATTTAGGCGGCAAACAACCATACGCTAACAACCTGGTAATAAGCAGCTACGATAGCCTATAGACGCTTGCAATATCAGAGAGATCACTGGCGTGTTGCCGATCCAAAAAAAAGATACAATAGTTTCGTGATGGAGTTTCGTTGGGATAAGAAATCGCTTCGTTAAAAAACACATCCTTAAATTAACCCGAAAGCCTGTAAAATGTAGATACATTTTACTGGCTTTCGGGATCATTTCCAGGTGTTTACTCTTAGATTTCAGATTAGTGTCACAATGGATTGATTTTGATAACTGTATTTTGAAAAGAAATCATTTAATCCGCTTATTGTAAATATCTTGGTTGCAAATAATATTGTATATGTTATGACTGTAACTACACTGTTGTACCTATTAGGTGTAACCTGTGATGATGTGGTAATAATAAATAGATCTATCATAGAGTTGGAACTGATGTAGTCGGTAAAGTAACGCTCACGTCAATTCATACTTATATTATGATTAAAAAAATAAAATGTATTAACGGATACACTGCTAAACTGATTTTGACAAAATTAGGTATTGAAATAGCCAACGAACCTTCGGAAAAGTCTTAGGCTGCCAATGCCAATAATATACATGGAGAAATCTATTTGCGGGATCCAGTTTTAGTAGATATCAATCGTTTGGCGACATTGATGGCGACAGCGCAATGGCTCTATACGATAAAAACGCAGTAATGAATAGTGCAGTCTAATAAAAACATTACATTGATAAAGAAACGCACCCCCAGTATAAGAAAGGCGTAAGTTGTGAAATGTAATTTAGGAATTTTGAACCTTAACCGTTAATAGTAAACAATGAAAATTGCAAAACAGACTTATCACATCTTGTATCATTTTTTACTGCACGTACGATATACGAGCACAATCCGAACAACAAAGGTTGTCACAACAAATAGCCATTTATTATTTCTAATACCCTTTGAATGATATACGTAATTATATTTTTTCTTATCAAGCCTTGTTTTGATTAGAATTTTCAGTGTAACTTTAATAATAGCGGCTAGATTTCATGATAAGGTAATCATAATCGGTAAGTATTTGAAGGAATTTTAAACTTCAGATTTGGATGAAGTGTAAAATTAACTTAAATTGAATTAAGTAGTAATCATGTGTGATTAATCAATCCACGATTTTGAATAGAAGGGTTTCTTTCTAGAATATTCTAGAATGCGTTTTAGTTTATTTTATGGAGTGATTAATGGCCAACCCGATGACAGAGTTATTCAGTTGATGGCGTGATAAAAAGCCTTTAGTAGTTTTACTTGCCGATAATTTACCTATCAGTGAGTGCACTTGGATAAGAGCACCTAAAATCGTTACTTTTAAGATCTTGTATAATTGTTACTCTCGTTAGAAAATAAAATAACCTAAAATTGATAAATATTTTTAGCATTTTTTCTATACAATAGTTTTAAATATTTGAAACTTGTATACAATAGTTTTAAATATTTGAAACTTCTATACAATAGTTTTAAATATTTGAAACTATTGCATAGAAAAAATGCTAAATATATTTATCAATTTTAGGTCTCTTTTAATTTCTAACAAGAGAAACACTGTTAAATAAAAGAGGTGCTTTTCGCTCCACGTGTTTAATAAAAAAGGACATTTTGAAACAAAGCTGTCATAGCTAAGGATAACAGTGTTGCCAACATTACGGTGGTGATATAGATGTACATTGTGCCAACCTTATAATAATATACAACACACTAGAAACTTAAGAACCCGACTCGGAAATAAAAACCCTAGATGCTACAATTAACCACGGTAGCAACGAGAAAGTGTGTACCTAAATATGTACTTTATCAAAGGTCTGAATACTTGAAACAGCTGTTTTGTTAGAACGTCACATAGAATGAGTATGAAGCCACGTCTATTGCGCCAAAATGTATTAAAACAAACTAAAGGTAATTCGTACATTTGTTTGGACAAATGATAAGGCCACTCTCTGTTTTGTTGAAAAACCGTGTTAGGGACGATTTATAACATAGCATTAGGTACTATTACAAATTTTAATAGGACAGAAATATTGCTCGAAAAATTGCATAAATTAAGTGGCAATGGACATAGAATACACCACAGAGAAACGACGGCCGCTGTTGTAGAAGGTCTTATCAAGCGTATGATTGTTTGCCATTAAACAAAAAAAAACAAAAGGCAATATAAACTTCTTGCACAAAATATGTGTAGGTCAATGAAGGATTTAATGCCAGGGGCAGGCAACCTTTGGGTGCAGGTGTGAAATTACGTAGATGCATTTAATGGTATGGGACAGTAACTAATTTATAGTTACGGCTATTGACAGTTTTGAATAGTAACTAGTATTATACAATGTTATAATGCTGTTGTAGAAGTTAGAATATAACAAAAAAATATATACAGGTGACAACTACGATACAGTCGGTAGGCACTCGTATTCGATCATTGAACGCGACAGCCGTGAAAATTGTTAAACAACCAGAAATCCTTCTCCTTTTTATACACCTGGTAATTTTGCGGTGAGGCAGAAATTATTGAAAACTGTGACAATACTTCTGAACCGTGAACAACAAAACCAATAGAATTAAATTGTTTTGCCAAGGGCATACCTCGTCAATAAACAAATAGTAACTAACATATTGTTATTTTTAATGAAGCATTTCTGCAAATAAAGCTTTTATTTTGTATGTCGAGCCTAATCCTTATATATTTTTTTTTAGAAAAGCAGCTAAAAGCAGCTCGCACTCGGGTTGCGCTGTGTCGTGCGCGATGCACTTTAAAAACATAACATACCTCTGGTATTCCTGGCGTCCATTGGCTACGGTAACGGCCGTATGCTTATTATGGTAATCAGTCAACTGACAAACATAAGATTTGGGCGATAACGTCCTCTTGTGGGCCCTGGAGGTCGAGGAAAAATAATTTTCTAAAGAAAAAAGCCCATCGTCAAAGTAAAAGCAAATTTGGAACCGCTGAAAAATAATTGATTTTCAAAGTAGGCGGTAGACGAAATAACTTAGAGAATCTCTGCACTAAACCGCCTGACAAACCCTATACATGCACGTGAATTAAAATTACATAAATAAATCTAATTCTAAGTACCTAATATGTTATTGAAGATTTAGCATAACTGCCAACAAAGTTGCTGGAACTGTAAATGCATATTAATTTGCAGTTACTCTATGGATAGATTACTAGTACTAACATAATCTATACCTACTAATACTCGTCTTATAAATACAAGAAAATGTATGGGTGTTTGTTACTCAATTACGCCAAAACAGCTGATCTGATCCGAATGAAATTTGGCACAGATATTTTTTATACCTGAAAAAATATCCCGTGAGATTATATACGCGGACGAAGCCGCAGGCGGAAGATTTTTATAAAGATAATTGCTCTATAAAAATCAGCAAATAAGAAACCAAATGAGTTACTTCTATGATGACGACAAAATAAAATAAATATAAGTAAGATTAGATAACAACATTATATGCATTGTGGTACGTGCTATACTTATTGTTTTATTTATTTTTTAAAATGGAATTGTAAGAAAGCCAGTATTATATAAGAGCCTTCTCTTTGCGTTGGCGGCTAATTAATTCTATATAATTAATCTGAAGAGTATGTATGTTTAAAGAAATCTTTCACAGCTGATGAGCAAAGAAAAAGAAGATTAAAATAATAAGGGTGCTGTGACCCTATGATTGTACCCTAGCTCCAAGCTTCGGAGGGCAAGTTAAAAAATGATCCTGGCTATGGCTAAACAATCGTTAAATCTCGACAAAAGCCTATATTTGCGATATGAACAACATTGTCCCCAGATTAGCAACTAACTTAACTAGTTGATTAAACAAAATAAATAATTAAAGTCCCGTCTAGCCGTTGCGGAGATTAGCGGATACAAACAATCAGACAGACAAAAGTTTTAAAACACACCTTACAGAAAACCACAGCCAAATCACTACACACAGCGGTGTAGTTGTGTTCCTGTGTGTGAGTACAGGTCTCCTGCTCTCATTTGAGTATGCGTTTTAAAAGAAACGTTTTCCTATCCCAGGGATACTCCATCTTAAAGCCCTGATATGACGGCAACACGTAAGTGATACAAAGGTATCACTTACGTGTTGCCAACCCATTTTTTTACATCCGGTACCATACCAGAGGGTATTGCAAGCGTCCATAGACTAGGTAACTCCTTAACATAAAAACAAAATGTTTTACATGATTTTATAAGCAAAACCAGCATTACGCTAAAAACATTCCTTTAGGAGTAAAATGTCCAAAAATCCCAATAAAGTGCTCTCTTAGGTTATTTTAAGAACCTTAGTGCAAAAATTTAGGCTTGTAACCCTAGCGGTTTAAGCTCTGAGTTGATGAATCGGTCAGTCAGGACAATTATTATATTACCTTATAGGTTAAGTAACACATATTCAACCTTTATAAATTGAAACAAAATAGCGTTAGTCGCGGCTTTTGATACGGTTTATATCACTTTCATCGAATTCCAATGGATGTTATTTCTATGCTCGGTTTGTGACCATGGACGTTCAAAAGAGTTAATAAAAATTAATAATAAGGTCAAGTAAGGTAGCTGAATGTGGGAAACCGAGGATCGTGTTAGGTGGCGTGCACTTGGAGAGGCCTGTGTTCAGCAGTCGATTGCGATAGGCTAATGATGATGATAAATAAGGTCGACTTATGCTTAATTTTATTTGGCAAGTAATGCACTTACAATGTAATCAAAACTTAGTTATTAGCGATTACATTTACGATTGTCATACGAGTGTTGTCGGTTTGATTCATACATGTGACAAATATTTGTTTAATAAGTAGTCTTTCCGTGTCTAGGTTTTCTTTGTTTTAGTAAATTGTATGTCTGTAAAATCCCCCACGACACGGCGGGTGACGGCACGACGCGCTTATTTTCAATAGCGTGAGTTGCTTTTTATCAAAACCAAGAAAAAGAACAAACATTTTGAACAGATTCCTTGAAAAAGATTTAGAACTAACTAAACTACTATAATACATAGTACCTAGTAGTTATTGTAAATACTAGTGCACGATATGAAGCCAAAGCGGCTTTAGAAATAACATTTTTAAGAATTTATAAAATAACGTAAATTATGTAAGTATGTGTATAGTGAAAATCAAATTGTGACGCGTTGTTTGACCTTCATTACTGATCAATATTGATGAATAACAGATTCCAAAATATTTGAACATGTGCGCTTTGATTCAAACTTTCATCATTTTAATAACATATAAACTTCATAAAAAACTAAATGACCAAAACCGAGACGCAACCCAACTACAGGTAGGTAGGTAAAGGTGATGATATTAATGAAAAAATGGATAACTTATCATTAAAAACCTTTAACAAATCAATAAAGCGGCCATTGATTCTGGCCGTTTGTGATGCCAAAAATTTGAAAACCAATTTGTTATTAACGATAACGATCTTGCTGTTTGTTGAAATAAGTAAAGATGAAGTAATACTTACAATAAAACATGATTTTGATGATTTGCTAGTGTACAAAACAAAACAAAAAAGCGCTAAATAACTTTGAACAACACCTTTTGCTTACACTTAGAAGAAAAACATAATACAATCGCAACAAAATTATTCTAGCAGCGAAAAATCTAGCAAAAAGTAACCTATCCAAGAACATTTATTAGCTTATTATGAAGGTACATGAATATTACCAAGAGGTAGGTACATCTTTTAATTGATTTCTGTCGTTAGAGGCCTTCAAACTGCGATTATTCCTATTGTTTCTATTAAAAGATTTTCTTTTGTATTACTTGACGTATAAAAATAAACTAGATATACTATATAACGGCAATAGAAGCCAAAAATAACTTTTTTATTTTCTCGTCAATACAAAAAACTATATCTAATCTTGTTTACTTACTATACAATTCGATATATATTTGAATACTTAAATTAATATATATAGATGAAAAATAACTTACCAAATAGTTTAATATGAAATTTCATTTTGTTATATTATACACGAATCACGTAACACAAAACAGTCGCACCGATATATCAGCACGCACGCGCTCCGCGATACCTTGCAAATTATCAACGGTGAACTAGCGAGTTGCGCGAGCGCTTGTCTTCCTACGACTGCCTTACTTCACGTTGACTACGGTCGCCTGCTTTTAGATCCGCACACTGCATTCGAAGGCCTCACCTCGCGTGCTACTTCAAAACATCCGATCATCAATGGACATTAACGCTGTAACACAAAACCTTTGACGCGCAAACACCTATTGAAACGTTCAATACTCTGCTATATAACCTTATATACATATATGTATATCTCTCTAAATATCCATCTGACGATAAATGTAAGTCTCTTTACGAACAACGACGCATGTATTTATCATATTTAGCTTGTATTTCGACATTATTGATTATTATAAAATTAATTATCAAAACAATTGGTACTTACAAGTACTTACCAATTATTTGCTCCCTCAGACTAATAGAATAAGATAGACGGAGCGTGTAGAACTCGCGCGTGAAGCCGCCAAAAGCAATACTAAATAGCAATGTCATACGTTTTCGCGCGCAGTCGATTTGAGCCGCTAGTGAGTACGCACGTCTAAACACGTTCTGACAAAATATTATTATAATGCCGTATTGTGTAGTAAAACGTTGTAAAAATACTTCAGCAAATCTCAAAAAGAGTTCTGGAGTATCGTTCCATAGGTAAATAATTTTAACATTATAGATTTCTTATTGTTTTCGTAAATATTTTAGTTACACAAACTAGGAACACAAAACCTCTACCATGTTCTACAGTGTTGCCATTCTTAGCATATCTTTTTCCCTAAAATATTTTGCAACGTGTTAGTGGGAATATAAAACAATATTAATCAGTCTATCGATATACTATTTAAAATAAATCTGAATGATAGTTGGGGATCCACGCGAAAAAAAAAAGAAATTGTTGTTTGCATTTAGCGAGTAATTCCGTATTTTTGTAGTGATTTTAAGAGGTACCTAGGTAGGTACTTAGATAATGTTTTTCTATGTTATTCAGATGATGATCAATTAATATTAATATAATAATAATAATTGATCATTTAAATTCATAAAATAAGTAGATATGTTAGGTTTATGATTTATTTAAAAAAAAGTATTTACATCCTAACCACGGCTGTGAGCGGCGGCGGCGAGCGGTATGAACAAAATTTGTTCTTACCGCTTGCCGCTAAATATTTAATTTTTTTTTATACTACTTGGATAGTAAACAAGCATACACCATATATATACATTTTTTTAGATACAATTTTTGCCAGTTTTGTTTTACGAGTAATATGTTTTGTATTTTATGTTTGTTTTTTTAATATAATATTGTATTTTGTCTTGATATGTTTGTTAACAGAAACCTTTTTTTAATGTAACATAATGCTAAGATGTATGATGTTATATTTAAAAAGATTAATTTTTAAAGCATGTAGTTAGTGTTTATTGTTACCTATTTATTTTGAAATATTAATGTAAAATAATTATAAATAATAACATTATTTAAACAAACAATTTGAAGTATAATTTTTAATATTGATATTGCATATTATTATCACGAGTTAACAGTTTTGTTTCAACTTTTGTTGGGAGTATTTCATTTGCTGGCAACATCGTTTTCCACGTCACACGACATTGACAGCGCTTTGTGGCTTCACTGATTTGTTCTACACGCTCCGTCTATCTTATTCTATTAGTCTGAGTTTGCTCCTTACCTGTGTTCCTACCGACTAATGCCAAGCTAAAGAATAAATACACATTTTTATTGTAATCTAATAACATTATTTATTAGACTTTTTTTTATATTTCGCTCTATTCCAGAGGTCGTACCAAGAAGTCCTTAAAGCTATTTATTTCCAAACTTAATTTGGAATTTCACGAGATGTCAACTTTATCGTCTAGCCTTAGTTGTCATTGTTTTATATTCTAAATAATATAGATAATAAATCGCTACAAAGTCGTCATGGTACGGCTCTGGGCCTAATCTCCAGATTAAGGGATTAACGTAGTAATTCAACCGCAACGCGTTGAAGTCTTCAGTAGGTCACATTATATTTTTAATATTTATTTTTGTGAAGAAGGAACTTCTTTACTTTTTCAGCGTTCAGGAGAAATAATATTGTCGTTCTTTCGTCGTTCGATCGATAGTGTCGTGTCGTTCGTTCGTTTGGTTAGTGGTCAACCTAGTGATAGAATTATTTAGATCGCTTATATTTAGGCCTCTGTCGTGATCTAACGACAGTTAACAGGGACCGACTTTTAGCGTGCCCTCCGAAGCATCGCGACGCTCAGATAAAATACCACTATGTGGTCACACACCGTTACCGCGCCCTTTGAAGCTTAACCCGCTGATCGTCTACCGAACAGTGAGGGCTATAGCTATAAGCGCCTCAAAATATTGTCGTACAAAATAGGCTGGTAGGTATCTCATAATAAGTAAATAATAAAAAGGAGATGAGTTAGTCACTAAAGAATCTCAATTCCATTATTACGTTAGTGGAAGTTTCAGCTATGGTAACTGCTTATGATCAGGCATAAAATGAAAGAGAGTTTAGGAAAGGTAGGGCACTATAGGGGCGAGCAAACCCGACTGGGGAAGGACCTCCACCTTACAAAAGACTACAATCAAATAACTACACACATCGATGCAGTTGTATTCCTGTGTGTAAGTATATGATAGGCCAGCTATACGTAAGTGGTATTGCAAGCGTCAATAGGCTACGGTAAATGCTTAACATCAGGCGGGTCCTATGCTTGTTTGCCACCCAAGTAGTATTAAAAAAAATGATTTTATACGTTTGAACTAAAATGCTCCATTAAAACTGTCCTATGTTAACACGCCGGTATAATTTGTAACAAGGGGCTAGGGCTACTAAAAGGATACTAAGAATTCGGGCGGGATAACCCAACACAACTTTCATTTGGTACCCGAAAAGGGAATCTGAGACGAAAAAAAAACAATCGGTGTTGCTCTTGTCATATACTTATATTGTACTAGCTATTGCCCGCGGCTCCACCCGCGTGGATGTTATTTATATAAAAATTTGGCATAGCGATAGATTATACATATTAATATCGCGATAACTATGTAACATCCACGCGGGTGGAGCCGCGAGCAACAGCTAGTACAATATAATTGTATCTTATGCTTACGTTTAAGTACAATAAAGTTGCACAATTGTATTTTCTACAACTTTACCCTTGATCGACATTGTATTATATAAATAACCGAAACCTAGTTAATTCGTTAAAACGTGTTTTTTGTACCTTTCATTAAAGTTTTGTTCACTCTCAACCCTGCCCTTTCAGGGTCACGACAGAAATAACTTATTAAAAACATTTCTAACCTACTCTTCATATACAATCCATACTTTATAAATGCGAAAGTATATATCTCTGTTGGTTATTATGACGTCATAGTATGTAACAAATCAACTAATATAAATGAGTCAGGCCTGGCTCGTCACGATGCCGGCTCGTCATGACATTCTTCAGAAAAACTTAACCCGCCAGCGCTTGAGTAAAAATAACGCATTAAAGACTTAACTCCTCTAACTCAAGTCCTCTAGGTCCTTTTTCTTTATTTATTCGAGTTTTGGTTAGTGACTAAGCTGATGTGATAGAGATGACTCTCTTAAACGACTGCTGTCAGTCAGCAATACCAGGAAAATTACTCCATGTCATAAAGTATTATATTAAAAACCGTTTTCCTAAATTTTTAGGAGACCTATGCTTACGCGCCGGAACTCAACTCAACCACGGTGAGTAGTTATTTGGCTGTGGTTTTCTATAAGGTTCTTCCCCAGACAGGCTTGCTCACTTGTATGCCCTATCTTCTTTCTATTTTTCAGAGTTGTATTGTAACTCCACGGTCTAGTAAACAGTTGTCTGTTTGCCTCCCAAATGATTATAAAAAAACTCACTCGCATATTTCTAAAATGTCACCTGATGTCATCAACTGTTTTATTAACAAAAACTAGTAGGTAGGTATAAGAAATAATGATGACCTTACTATATAATGACATAACAGAATGTGAACTTATTAGCTAAATTAAATTTAGTTTTTTATTAAGATAGCTAGCTGACGGTATTTTATCCAACTTCTTGCAGAAAATTCCCGCGTCTATTTCATCTGTTAATCTTTTCAAATTCTGATGATATTTTAATTATTATTATTCCCTTTATTAAACTTAAATCTCTAAATTACATTATTAAATACATACCCTATATAAAAAATATACATTTAAAAATATAAAAAAGGATGCCCACCGGTATCGGGTACAGGGACCAAGCTACCGGTGGTTAGGGCTCCAAAGACAGGAACCTCCTCACGATGCGCGCCGTGTACAAGAGAACCGCCATCTGAAGCAATTACTTGAAGATTAAATTTTATAGAAATTGGAAACTATTTTTACCACATTACCTACACCGCTACCTACCACTCTTTCCAGTTCCTACCTACCACTCTTTCCAGTTCCTAATGTATTTTCCCTACATATTTTTTACAATGTTTTTATAACACTACTTTTACAAAAAGCTACTAATGATATATTTACGACAACCGATATCAAGCACCCCATACGTTATTTTACAATGTTATGAAAGTTTATACTTTAAACTACAAATAAGCTTGATATCACCAATGAAACCTTCTTACGAAGGTTGATACGTACATATAAAACCTTATAGCGCGACTTGAGTTGTAATTTGCGGAAGATGGCATTCTAGACTAAGTTTATATAAAAACTATATATATAGATACATAGATATATTTGATAAAAGACAAGGTAAACTAGTTGTCTCCAAGCTACAACATAGTAGCAAGATAATTATTTTTGTATTTGAGTCTAACTTGATTTTTTCATAGGTCATTGCCTCAACCTTGACTTAATATTCTATAAAACAAAAAAAAATACGTTGTTAAGGGTACCCTAAACCGACAGGCTTGTATAAAAATATTGACGAAAGTATATAAAGAGTTGCCCACAAGTTGGCTCACCTGCTAAAATTCTCAACCAGATCCCAGCGCTACCTACTGGGTCCAGTTGTGAATATAAACCACCCAGGAATCTACTGAAACACACACAAAACTAAGTCAAAATACGTCCATGTTTAGGCAGTGTGAAGTGACACACATAGATACAGAAGAATTATAATATATAATCTGAAGATGAGATTCCCATGATAATACCTACCTACTTGTGATACCTTAATTATTAATGTCAATAGTAACAATCACCTACTAAGTATAAAGAAGGCTAATAATAATGAGGTAAGTAAACACGATCGAGAGATCGCGCGTAAGGATCTTAAATAACGAGCCATTGCTCTCAAGAAGTTTGCAATGTTATACACTTTTTGTTTCCTTTTACAGTGTGAACGCCGAGGGCCTACATACTTTAACGCAAGACCAGTTCTGGATACGGGTCAAGATCCCGGTATATATATTTTTATATGATGTCAGAATTATAAAAAGACTTCGAGTGTAATTTGACCAGTCTGTGTAGATATTCTTAGAAATTAGAGGTCATTAGACACTATGAGGGTTGACCTTTGGATGCCTACGGCGCAGATTAATAATGCATAGTACCTACGGTTTATATATTATTGTATTAAAAACTTACCTGCCAACCAGATTTTAACATAAGACTTAATAGGGTTACAAAAAATCGTGATTTACTAAGCTATTTTTTGCTAGCTGCAAGCTACGAATTGTCTACAGAGAAATGCTCTGTATATGACCGCTATAGATAGTGCCTGACCGCTAGCGAAACGTGGGTGTAGTACATTTCTGCTTATCTCTTTGGAGAAAAGGCGTAATGGTAGGTATATCTTATGACCTTTTTAACGCCTTTCATGTTCTAACAATCTGTAAAAATCGCATGGAAGGCTTTATAGGCTCAGAGATTTGACGATTAGTCAATCAATGACCAATTAAGCATGTTAAAGATAAAACAATTAAAAAACAAAAATATTCCATGTCAACATATTATCTTCGCAGATACATAACCATTTTGTTATTTCCAAAACGCCTAAGACGAACAGTGGGTAAGCAAAAAATCTAGTAATTGATGGACACAACAAGGTCACCACGGTATACACCATATTTGCATGTGTGTGTACGTACCTCAGACTAAAAGAATAATAATTAGACGTTTTATGGCATATACCTACAGTAGAGAAAAGATGTAAGAGAAATGTCAATTGGCAACCTTACCTACCTTACATTAATACCTTCTTATTAGTACCTGGCTAATCTCAATTTTAAATCGTTCGCGTTGCATGATAATATAATATGGGTACAATACTAGGTGGGTATAATGAATTTACTTTTGTAATTTAAGGAACCTTTATGCAAATTTTGAAGCAGCAGAATTAGGCTCTGCATTGATTCAACAGTTAGGTCAAGTAACTATATAATTATGTATAGACATAGATAAAAAGCGTATTAACATGATCAAGCATTATTTCACCTACCTTCAGATTGCTTGCATCGGCTGCGTCGCATCACCAGCCAGTGACAACGGCCCCGGTGTAACCTAGTCCAAAGTCCAAACGTCAAGCACTTTAAGGGTCAATTCATACTAGCGCAGAGTCGAAACTTAGCATAGCAAATTCACCCTTATTTCCACAAAGTAATACACATATTCCTTCTGAGATAAAAAGAAGATGCGAATTCAACGAAATTCGTGCGTTTGATTTTCGACCAACGTAGAAGATGTGGGTTGAAATTCTTTCTTTCTTTCAATTGTGTCATCCGAGCTGTTACTCCTGAGTTCGAGAGTTGAATTGACGTTATCTTCTTTTGTTAGCAATTATAATTATGCATTTTGTTCTGCTGCGTAAGATCTGCAATCGTCAAGCGCAGCTAAAGCCTTGGACCACACGGTCACGGGGACATTTTTTAAGCGAGGGCGCTTGTAAAATGTCAAACCTAGGTATTATAAACATTAAAACCAGAAGCTGATATCAGAGATAATAAACCTCTTATACCAACCATACATAGAAAGTCTTTTATTATAGGTACCTAAAGATAGAAGATAACGAGTCACATGAAAGAAAAACACTAGCATTATTAATTTTATTATATTTAAATTAAAATCATAACTAAATAATGATAACATGACTAGTTATTACTTAAATAAACATAATTATAATTCCATTAAGTACAATAAAGTAATCTTTCAGTTTTTATTAGGTGGGAAGAACATAAAATATTAATTACAAATGTAGAACAAATAATTACTGAATGAATTTTATTAAATACATGAATGGCCAGCCATATTCTAAAAGTTAAGAGCTATTTTTATTTACATACAAATAAATGACGATTGGATGCGAATAAAAAATAGGATTTCAAAAATGGCTATGCTGCGCTTATTATGACACTAAGTGTGCGTGTTTGAACTTAATTTTATGAGAGGCACCATAAAAGCAAACAAGCCCGCCTGGGAAAAGGTCCTTTATGTAACTGAAGAGCGAGCCTAAATAACTACACACAGTAAAGTTGTGTTCCTGTGTATGAGTACAGGTATTTAATGCTTGTTTTTAATATTTTTTTTCCTAGGTTTACCCATAATACATTGTGGTGTTACAACATGAAGGATTGATAATGCACGAATTATGCTTCTAATACTGAAATTCGTATCAGCGCTCGCGCATCCAAGCTATCATAAAGGGGCGTTAAGCACGTTACCACTTTTCATCATTTTCTTTATTCGCATAAGTTATTAAAATAAAATAAAAACAAAATGTAATGGAATAATTGAATTAAAATTGCTTAATGTTTTATAAAACACCTATTAATCGCTATTACCCTAATTGGTCTAATTGACAATTATATTATTATATTATTTTTTAATATATTTTAGATATATTACGGAGGTACTATGGACAAAGTTGGCGCTCGACCATTCATAGAATAATATTATAATAATAGCAATCTATTATGTCCCACTGCTGGGTATGGGTCTCCTCTGCTCTATCAAGAAAGCTGAGAGGTTTGAGGCTTAAATCCACACACGCTGGCTTAATGCGTGTTGGTGAATCAGACATGACTTTAGTATTTCTTCTAAGACACGTGAATTTCTCCACGATGTTTTCTTTTACCGTTACATAATAAATCACGTGATTACTGTGATTAGTGCCTACGTATATTGTTTATTCATTAATCAAGTCAACCAACCCAGAACGTGACCACTCAAGATTGCACATGATCTACGAGCAAATAAAGTGACATCATAAACTTATAAGGTTTTTGAGCATTATGCCTGTTAATGTCAAAACCAATTGGTTAAAATGTTGTGTCCAACTTTGTCTATAGTACGTAATCAAGCCGGCAGTATGTGATATCCATTCCCTTTACAAGGTTTTCTACCTATCATATGCCAGTCTCATGTTCGTAACTAAAGAGCAACGTGTCTACAAATAAAAACTGTGAAAAGTATTTCCACAATACGATACACACACAAAAGAATACATTTTAACGTTTGGCGCATTATTTTAAAATATACGAGTTGCAATACTAAAATTGTGTTTTTAAATATTAGTCTTGTGACTGTTTATTTTGTTATGAAGTATGATAAAAACATTTTTGATTGCATTTTGTAATATGTAACACATTATGTACAAGTAAATTAAGTTTTTGAATGCCACATCGGTCACCAAGTGACCACCAAACAATGGATTTTCTATTGTAGCTGCTGTGTGGCGTTCAGCGTGTCAAGATTTTATATATTTTTACAATGTTTAGAGCTTTTTAGAGAAATACAAAAGTAGGGTCTGGATTTTGTATGATTATACGTTCTCTTAAACAAATTGTGTTACCTCATATACATCGTTTAGTATATAAGATAAACTTTGGAGTTAAAATACTTATTTATGCCGGAACTACACTGCTATGACGCCGTGTCGTGACGCGTCAAAATGGTATCGAATCACACACTTTCGACAGAAGTTATACTACGCGCCACAAACGTGCATCTCACTACACATGCGCTGCTTGTCCATAGGAAGGGAGAGATGAGGAGTTGTGCAACCAATAGAATTGCATAAAACTCCGCTCCGCTTCAGTGGACAGGGATTTGCGTTCTAGTTTTAAAAATTTTACATGTTAAACGCGGAAGCGGATAAAAACGGCCGCTAACGTGCGTATAATTAATGTCGACCGCTCGCCGCCACCTACAAAAATGACTGATCGCGTGCTCTCGGTCTAGCTTCGAACAGGCTGCAACTCAATTCCGCTTTATTACTCCCTCGCTCCGCATCGTAAGACAAGGAGCCTAAACGAATGAATCTGATTCTGACGCATCACGAGTCACGACACAACGCGTCATAGCAGTATGGTTCTGACTTAACTTATTACATAATGAATACCTGTCAAACATTTAAAATACACCACAAAGCGGTCTATTAAATCAATTTTAAAACAAAGGGCGTAATGGTCATAGTAAATAACCGACCGGGTTGAATATTAGGGTTGTTGTCATACATCTAACATGTTAAATAGAAATTGAATACAATATTATCAGTTCTGCATGATTTAAATATGATGAAAAGAGAATTAATTGGCGTCAACACTCCAAAAAGTAAGAAATATATCTACAGATTGAACAACTAAGATCTTTGTACAAAAACTGAGATATAATTACTATAGGGGTTCTTAGAAGTAGTTAAGCCAAGTTACCGCGAATAGGACGAAGTTCTTAAAAAACACAGCGAGATAATATACGTGTTTTGGAAAGCACGTAAAGACGTTAGTGCTATGAGATTGCCGCTCCATTAAATTATAAATATAAGAAAATAGAGTGCATGTTTTTTTGCGCACACACTTGTGTTCTACGCAGTTAAATAATTTCTGTTGAGAGTGGTGTGATCACTATGATGTGAGGACTATTATTATTATTAATTTTAAAACTAGATAGGCCAAGACGTAGCATACACCTAACGGTTGAGAAGCTTGCGTTTCTGTCGACGCATAAAGACTAACGCAATGCTTTGTCCCCTTCTTTCGAATGTCAAATTACTTATGACAGAATGAGAAATTAAATAATAAAATTACACCTATTCTATTCGACGTTTATTAATAAGACTGCTAGTATATAAAGATTGTAACGTGGAGCAAAAATACGACTATAATTCTCCCTCTTATAGTATGGTTAGTGGCCAACTTGGTTACATAGTTTTAAGATCGCCCAATATAGACTTAACCTGCTCTCCGAAGTAAAGAGACCCTAGATGAAATAATACCACTATGCGGTCACCCATCTACAGGGTCCCTTGGTAGCTTAACCCGCTGATCGTATACCGAACAGCGAGTACACCTGGCTATAAACTTCTCTATACTATAACCATACTATAGTAATAATAAATCAGTGTCTACAAATAATACACATGAATATTAAAACAACATAAACGGCTATTAAACTATGGTGAAAGGAGATGTTTCATATTGGCTACGCTCATGTAGATACTACATAGAAAAAAAACATGCGGGGCAGTCTTTAGCGACTGCCAATAAAAGTGAAAACTAAGTAGCTTGTAAATTGTATCTATTAGATTATTATTTTTTAATATGGAAAGCGTTCATTCATTATTAAAACAGCTCCTTTAAATTATCTAACTAATATTAAACTTTTAGCCGCCTTAGTACCAACTAGGCGAGCGTACTCTATGAGATCGTTGTTCTTTTGTCCATTTTTCTTACTCGCTGCATGCCTTTTATAAGCTTTGTACAACATAACTGCACCATTCACCCATACCGGTATAAAGTTTATATCACTTTCTTTAGGAAAACAGCTGTCTACACTGTCAATATCTGGATCTAACCTCGAGTATGGTGATGCTTCAAGCTTGGCAACGCAGTCTTCTAATGGAAACCAATTGTAGGTCTCAGGACAGAGTAGGTCTGATGGATTAAAGTTACCTTTGTACCTCATCTTGATACAAGAATGAATGTAATATCCCATGTAGTAATATTCGATTTCTGGACACACGGAATGCATGTGTCTGGCGAACTCGATCTCTCTAAAAAATAGAAAAAAAAAACATTTACAAAATTTTATTTTTTCTTTTAAAAAGACAACTCCTGCACTAGGGAACTAGCCCTAGGTCGCGGACTTCATAAACATACTATTAACGGACAAAAAGAAATAAGGTATGCATAGTCTAGCTCTGTTGAGCTCGGAGGTGGACTATGCATACCCTGGAAGAGCAGTCTATTCAAGGCATTTAAGAGGTAGGTCACCATGCAAGCGAGCAAGCCCGACAGGGGCAGGACCTCCACCAAACAGTAGACCACAGACAAATACCTACACACAGCAGTGTGTTTCTGTGTATGAGTACATGTCTTCAGTGCTCATTCAGGAATGCGTTTTGAAATAAACTTTTTCCCATACTAGAGATACTCCATCTTAAAGCCCTGGTGCAAAACAAATGATACCTTTGATATTGCAAGCGTCCATAGGCTGCGGTAACTACTTAACATAAGGCGGGCCGTATACTTCTTTGCCACCTAAGTAGTATAAAAAAATATATCTTACCTTAACGCACCATAAGTTCCTAATGTCAAATTCGTATACTTCGGGTCATAGAAGAAGTAAACAGATGATACACATTTAGGTAGTATATCTATTACACCGACTGCTATTAGTTTTCCTTCCAGCCAGTATTGTTGGTGAAATGAACCATAGCCACACCGCGGACCATTTTCTTTATGCTCCTCCTAAAAATGAAATTAAAACGAAGAACATAAGAATGTAATCTTCTTCTTATCGTTTGGTTAGTGGTCAACCTGGTGACAGAGTTATTTAGATCGTCCATATTTAAGCCTCTGTCGTGATCTAACGACTGTTAACAGTCGGGTCCGACTTTTTACGTGCCCTCCGAAGCACGGAGACGCTCAGATGAAATACCACTATGCAGTCACCCATCTATAGGGTTACCGTGCCTTTGATTGCTTAACCCGCTTATCGTTTACCGAACAGCGAATGCACCTGGCTATGAGCTCCTCGAATCGAATCGAATCGAGAATTGTAATTAATAGATTTAACACTTCCCGCTTTACTAATAAACAGCGTGTAGCGAGGGAAAAGTTACACTCTGATTTATCTCTTTCTGTCATCAGTAATTTGATATTCGAAAATTCAGCTTCACGAAAAAATTTTGACATCTGCGTTTTTAAGAGAATTTTTTGACATCTGCGTTTTTCTATGTTGAACTTCGTTGCTTGTTGTGGCGTTATTCTATTAGCCTGATAGATGACGCTACAGTATGTTTGTAAAGTCTCCCCCGCGACACAGGGCTTGTTACTTAGTACGGGAGTGGTCTTTTAAAAAAAGAAACAATGTGCTTACTCACCAATAAAGGACTTTGTACTAGAAAATCTTTAAACTTGGGCTCAGTACATTTGTCTGGTTTATCATTGTGTATAGTTGTTTGATACTTGACGTACACTTCATGAGTCTCTTTGGCGGTGGCCAACCATTCATGGCTTGGTGGTGCAGTTCTTACTAGTTTTATCTGGAAACAGACAATATAATAACGTCAGTGGTAAGTTAAAACGGCTAAGGCGCCTGAATGGTGCTTTTGAAAAGTGAGGTTTAAACTTCTTGCTATAAAGTTCATTTTCTATTTCTTTTTTTTACTTCAGAAGTACAATTTTGACACTCAAGCAATTTTAACTTTCCATGGAAAGTAAAACTGTTACAACAACAATAATAATTTTACTCATCTTTCCTCGATGTGGGCGGCCATAAATTCAAAAATGTCCTTTGGGATAATAAAAATACTCTATCAATATTAAAAAACGTAAATGTTTTACAACAAACAATAATATTAAGACTACAAAGATTTGATCGTCAGTCTGGACAAACGATTTAACTGAAACATTTTAGCTGCTATCACCAAAGAGGTATTATTAACATACGCGAAGGTTATATAACAATATAAGGTTATATCTGCATACAACAATAGCCTAATAGCATTAATGGGAAAATACATTTACTAAAATTTCATATTAATGTCTTCATAACCTTATTTTAGTCATGGCAACTAATCTCGACGGAAACTAACTTTGCGCGAGGGGTATTATAGTGCACAAGCGTGTGTGCAAACACAGTTCACTGGCACTCTTAATCCCTTTATTCTCATAGTCCGTTGGGACGGTATCTAACACGACCAGAGAGAGATAAGTCGCAAGACCAACAGGATTACATGCTTTTCAAAGCACGGAGGTAATCAACCCCATAAACAGCATTCGCACTCATCGACCACAGTCACAGTCACACTTACGTACCTTATCATTGCTAGTAAATTAATGCCAACAAAAAAGGAACAATGGTTGAACAAAAACTAACAAGTACATTGATACATTACCACAAGTTTATGTTTGATATCATCCGGCAACTCATTTATAAAGTCCTCGATTTGTTTTTCCTTGTTTTTACGAGCATTGTTCATTGGTAGTACGTCAATACCCTTCTGGCGAAGTTTCTCGAGTTTTCTTTCGCGCCTCAATTCTTTCGCTTTTTTACATGGTGTTTTATTAGGGTCTGGACCTGCATCTGTAAATTATGTTTAATATTTATTTATTTATCTACTTGTGTTCTAGGATGGTGGTAGCAGAGTGGTAATTTATCTACTTGCGTTCTAGGATGGTGGTAGCAGAGTGGTAATTTATCTACTTGTGTTCTAGGATGGTGGTAGCAGAGTGGTAATTTATCTACTTGTGTTCTAGAGTGGTGGTAGCAGAATGATATTTTTCAGCTTATGTTTTAGGGTGGTGGTAGCAAAGTGGTATTTATCTATTTGTGTTTTAGGGTGGTGGTAGCCGAGTGGTAATATATCTATTTGTGTTATAGGGTGGTGGTAGAGGTGGCTCCAGAGACAGGAACCTCCTCACTATACGTGCCGTGTCGAGGTTGTAGTGTGTGACTGCACTGTGCACTGCCTTCTGCATCAAACCCTTGATCCATCAACTAACGCGAGCCTCTTAAGGTGTTGGTCGAGGCATCGAAGCGCGATGCCCCTTGTATTGGTAGGATACATAGACTACGATAACTGCTTATCATCAGGCAGGTTATATGCTAGTTTAACTTTAATGGTAAATAAGGGTAGGTACTTTAAAGGTAATATCTAAAAAAAATACAACAAACCTTTTTGAATATTAATATTAGGAGCTAAACTTGGCTGGTTTTTAATTACAATTTCACTTTGGACGGTGCTGATAACTGAAAACATGTAAAACATAGCTATTAAACCGATAATATGTGTGACAATATTTTCATTCAATGTGTTATCAAGAGTTTCAGATCTGTTTTGGTTTAAGAATTTATAAATAGACTTTTCTTTTATACTTTTTACATTACATGATATAACAAAAGTGAACCATGATAAATTTATTTAATTTACAATGAATTGAATTTTTGAAATACACTTTATTATTTTTTTATAATACAGATAATAATATAATATTAAACACTAAAACTATATTTACACAAATTAAAAATAAATTTTAATCATAAAAAAATCACAAAAGACTGCTTAATAGGCGTCGAAAAATTAAAAAGCCAAATATAAGCCAGCCTTCTGGTCTTACAAATAGACGAGATGCTTCACGTGGAATTTCTAAATTGTATAAAATAAAATTAAAGTTTTAGGGTTGAATATTTGTTACTCCTTCGCACAAGAAGTACTGGATGAAATTTAATTAAATTTTACAATTTATTTATTTTTTTAAAGACAACTGCCGCACTAGAGAGCTCTGTGTCGCGGGGGACTTTACAAACATACAATTAAAGGACACAAATTACACCCTAACTCAGAACAACTCTTTGTGGGTCACACAAAGTTTTGTCCTGTGTGGGACTCGAATCCACAACCTCGTGCACAGCAGGCGCATACTGCGACCACTGGACCACCAAGGCAGTCAAATGTTAAAGCTTATCATCTTACAATTCATGCGGGCAACGCTGAGGGCAAATTATATAATGAGCATTTGAAAATGTGGCAATGTGTTGTACATTACAGCATCATTGTAGTGTATGCAATCTATCAACCTAATCTGTTTCTGATATATTATCATTGCTTTGCATCAGTTTATCTGAGATCATGTGTTAGATTGTGTCTATTTAACTTCATGCACACTAGTAACATGTAGACCTAATGCCAAAAGTATTCTCTACTAAATAACAATGGAGCAAAGATAAACAAAATATGTACAATAAATAAAGTTTCTTCATGATTAAGTATCTATTCATTTACTTTGTTCTTTATTTCTTACTATCTGTTGACTGTTGTCATCCTGCTATCAAATCTTAGGAACCAATAAAAAGTGGATTATTTGCTATTCTAGATTATCTTTATGCCAAATTTTATCCAGATCTGTTTTTACATGAAAGAGTAACAAACTTTCACATTTATATAATACTAGCTGTTGCCCGCGGCTCCGCCCGCGTGGATGTCGGTTATCGCTGCAAAAAGTAGCCTATGTGTTATTCCAGACCATAATCTATCTCTGTGCCAAATTTCATCCAAATCCGTTCAGTAGTTTTTACGTGAAAGAGTAACAAACATCCATCCATCCATTCATTCTTACAAACTTTCACATTTATAATATTAGTAAGGATAAATAAAGTTTCTTCATGATTAAGTATCTATACATTTACTTTGTTACTTATTTATTTCTTACTATCTGTTGACTGTTGTCAGCCTGCTATCAAATCTTAGGAACCAAAAATAAGTGGCTTATTTGCTATTCCAGATTATAATCTATCTTTATGCCTAACTTCATCTAGATCTGTTTTTACATGAAAGAGTAACAAACATCCATCCATCCTCACAAACTTTCACATTTATATAATACTAGCTGTTGCCCGCGGCTCCGCCCGCGTGGATGTCGGTTATCGCTGCAAAAAGTAGCCTATGTGTTATTCCAGACCATAATCTATCTCAGTGCCAAATTTCCTCCAGATCCGTTCAGTAGTTTTTACGTGAAAGAGTAACAAACATCCATCCATCCATCCAAACTCACAAACTTTCACATTTATAATATTAGTAAAGAAGTAAGAAGCTACCTTGACTAGCATCACCAGCCATTTCCAATCCGTCACTTTTTCTAAATGTATCTAAATTGATATCTTGATGTTCTCTCATTGCTTCAACAATTTGCTCGCCTCCTTCCTCATACCCTTCTCCAAAGACTTCACTACCACTGCTACAAGTAGACATCTTTCTTCCAGATCCAGGAGACACTTCATGACCAATCAAGAACTTGTTGACACGCTTCAATACTTTCTTTTGAGACTTAGTTGCTTTGAATTCTAGGGACCTGCATCTGAACAAGAAAATAAATATGTGAATAGTTAGGAAATCAACAATTTGTTCAGTTAAAATAAAGTATAACTTTTTTTTGTTTTATCTTTGATAGGCTGTCAGAGATAAAATAATGTAACTAGATAAATAAAATAGAATACCATACTAGCAAGCAAGCCCCACTTGAGAAGGCCCTACACCTTACAGAAGACCACAGCTAGACGTTTAGCGTTTAGACGTTTTGAAAGTTTGAATACATCCCCTCAAGCCCTAGTGTATAAAAAGGGTTGGCAACATGCAAGCCTAAGGACACTTGCAATACCACAGATAGTATTGCAAGCATCAATAGGCTACTGTAACTGCTTAACATCAGGCGGGCCATATGCTTGTTTGCAACCCAAATGGTGTAAAAATCTAACCAGGCCAATCCACATTTGATGAAAGCTCAAAACTCTTTTGGTTAAGAAGAGAATGTGACCAACAATAGATATTATTATATAGATAACTATCACTATTATTATTGTTTATGCCTGCAATATATTTTATGGATTTTACAGGTTTCGAGAGATTGAAATGTTATGTCTGTCCCTTGGAAAATCTATTATAAAGCTCAGGTGGTAATTTCTGTAATTATGCTCATGGACTTTAGCAATTTGTAACAAGGACTTTAAAATCCAATAAGTATGTATACAAAATTTAATTAATATATAGGTACTAGATGGGTAATACTAGATAGATTCCACAGAACTTCAATTACATGGCAGGCCCAATTATTGGGTTGACTGGACAGTCAGAGGTCATGATCGTGACCTGTGGAAGAAAGAAAAGGAGGCGTTTGCCCTGCAGTGGGACAGTCATGGCTAATAAGAATAAAATTCTCTAAGGGCCTCTGCATGTTGAACCTATGTCCCAGAGTGAGCCTTCCAAAGGCCTAGGTATTCTCCTTGAATGATGAGAAAATACTCATTACAAAGAGAGACATAATAATAAGAATATAGGTACATACATCAATTATACAGTATACTAACCTTATAGTGTACATGGGACAGCAAGTAACATCCATTGTGGGCTTGTAACAATATTTTCCTGACCGCCTCCATCCTCTATCAATCAAATCTTGATAATCAGACACCGTTAAAGCATGAGCCCACATACCTTTAAAACAAAAACTATTATAAATAATTCATTTCAACTTAGGCTAGCAAGGGCGTGGTTAACTTATGGATGGGTGACCGCAAAGTGGTATTACATCCGAGCATCTCCATGCTTGGGAGGTCACGTTTAAAAGCTGGTCCTCACTCTTAAACTGTCGTTAGATAACGACAGAGGCCTTGGGTGACCTGAACAACTCTGTCTAGGTTGGCTACTACAAGAGTAAGATTTGTTTCATAATGATATCGCTGTTTATAAACTTACCATGGCTATAATTAGTATCAGGGCTCTTACAATAACCACATCTATAACTCTCGTGTTCAGCAAAATATTCTACAAGACTGTGCATATTGTATCGTAAATTGATTATTGTCGTACCAGTTACCGTTTATGTAAAATGATTCAGAACAATAACCTGAAACAAACGATTGAATCCAAGAATAATGTTGATGATACTGAAGACAAAAAGATAATATTATTTCTCACTTCACTTGACACTTTGACAGTTCAATGAATTCAGTTCGGGAATTCAAATTTGACATGAAGCTGCCACTTAATTGTTGCGGTAGGTGGCTTTGTTCCAAACACTAGAAAGATTTTAAAGTAGTTTATAAAATTGTTTAAAGATGGCGCTGCGTAACTTCAAATTAAGATCCACAACATAATACATAAGGTGATGATTATGGTAGGTTCATTGTACATTGGCTACCTAACCGCTACCCATCAGGTGGACCATAGGTATGTAAGTTCCTTAGGTATTTATAAGTATATCGACTTGTTGATTAAGAAGAAAGACTAAGTAATCTATTTGTGTGTGGGTGTTTACTTGGTCTAACATATGAGGAAGTCGAAAACTTTCTCACATCTACTTGGTAACGTATGCACTAATATACCAATACGTCTAGCGCGCGCACACACACATATCCACACACACTCTCACTCACACACACAAACACACACCACACCACACACGCACACATACCATCACTTACACTTTTTTATTATCTATATGTAAAACCTATTTTTATACCTATATGTGAAAATTGTATGCTTTTATTTTATTTTACTTTAGTTCTAAGGAACGTTTACGCCGCTGTCCTACTGGAGGGGGCGTTAATGGCTGTGCCACAGTGTTCCACTACTACAGCTATTATCGTTTGTAAATTGTCATAAAACACTATTGTAAACTGTTCCTAAAATAAATTTTATTATTTATTATTTATTTATAAGTATATAAACTTTGTTGATTAAGAAGAAAGACTAAGTAGGTAATCTATTTTACAGTCCATGGTTAGTAGATAGGTACTTAATTAGCAAAACAATAGGTTTGTAATATTTGCAGATAAGTAGATAGCAGTCATACCTGATACATAGGGTAATCTAGTAACGCCGCTTGTAAAACTAAGACAAACAGTCACTTTTTAAGACAGAAATGAACTTACCATATAATATAAGCCTAAGTATAGGTAAGTATCGCGTGGGATGGGACTTTTACAAACAAATGACACACAAAGTAAGTACCTACTTTGGTAGGTACATGTAAATTTTCTTATTTAGACTCGGAACAACTATCTGTACATCACATACATTTTAAATCAATGTGAGAATAATAGGTACGAACTCCGCGTACCTAGTTGTAAATGGCGAGGTAACCACTTGATCCACTGACATAAGTAGGTACTTTCCGTACTATTCAAATTTGTATGTAATCTCAAATTATGGCTTACAATCCAGGAGACATAATTTGAGATTCATTAGATGATACCTAACTTAATTACCGAGACCTTTATTCTTTTTAATTTATTTCAATTGTATATCAAGATACTGATAATACCTGATAGGTACTACCGAGCAGGCAAGCCTCATAATCTCCAAAGGGTATCTAAATAGCAGTATTCAAGGCTTGCGGGGAAAACCGATTAGGTAACGCAAGAAGTGAAAACTACATAAACGCGAAGTCGCTAAGTTAACGGTGCCGTAGATGTACCTAAGTACGTATCTTTACCTAATAGCTCTATCATTATTTACTAACCTATTTCCGCGACTGCAACATTCATTAGGTAGGTACATCTCGTATTTCAATAGGTTCCTGCCGGTTCCTACTTGTTCATAGGCAAGTCACTAATGCACACAGATATCTGAGCATAACTCCATACCACACCTTGTAGAAGAGTTTGTTTGTCTTTTGTTATTTAATATTAATTTATGTATTGATTTTATACACTTATAATGATTTTATTAGAAACTTATTGTTTACTATCTAAATCCCACACCATTGCGTGTATTTCATTAAATATTCTGTGCAAACAAATTTAACATAGCCACACGAGCAGTGTGTCGACGCGCGACGTCTTGCAAATATCTATGTCAGAAACGTGAGCAGACACGTGAATCTTCGACCGTAAAGACAGGCACGGAAGTTAATACGTGCTTCTTTCGTTTGTAGCACGATTAGATGCGGTTACATTCACTTAGGATTTGAATCTTAGACTAAACTTCATTCTTACTTTTAAACTATCGATCACAGAAATATCTGTGCTGTCGACACTTGAGTATTCGTAAATAATCATGCCCTTACGTTATATGATATACGTATGTACCTATTTACCTACAAAAATAGGTATATATGTATAAGTTTCGGGTGTCTAATTGTAGAATAATAATCCATGGTCGCCTTAACATTGAAGAGAAGGCACCATATGAACGAGCAAGTTTGACTTGGGATTGGAAGAAAGAACCTCTACATTATAGAAAGCCATAGCCAGACAACTACATATATACAGTGGTGTAATTGTGTTTAATTTGTAACAAGTACCAGGTCTCCAATTAGGTACGTTTTTCTATCCCATACCTACACAAAATTTTGTGTCGGCAACACGCGTGTGAAGCTCCATATAATGCATTTTTACATAGGTCGTACTCTGAGGTCGTAATGCTGTTTTTAAGTGATCATATTGAATACCCGTAGCAAATTCAATTCTTATTCCGTCCGAACTACGCAAATATTTACCTAATGAACTTATTCATGGTTAGAGATCGCTAATGGTGATTAAAAACTATAAATGCTAATAAAACACTACCTGGAAGTGATCAAATATTTATTGGAAATTAACGTAAATTTGATGTTTGCGTCATTTTTGTTTGTGAAATCTTATCTTCATCGACTTCAATGATATCAGACATAGTGGTTGAGGGCTTAGCCAGATACTTGACTCGCCGAGGTCTGAAAAACAACATATTTCATTACTGTAACATATATTATTAGGTTATCTAAGACATGGTACCTAAATAAATAAATAAATAAAATAAATAAATGTCCAAAATATATTATTGGAAATGACCTAAATTTATAGTCTAACTTCGGTATAATTTTTTGTAGGAAGTAATTCCTATAATGTTCTATCATCATGATAATGAAGGTACTAGCTTCCCCATGGAATTCGGTAACATTTCTTCATGGCATTTGCCATAAAGAAATGTTACCGAATTACCCCATTCCCCTATACCCTTAACATTGGGTGTTAACGTTATATGGAAGACACAAAGCGTTACGGAAGTTACAGCGGCTACAGTGTATACCTAGTGGATGAAATTATCCCTAGAAGTCTATCCAACGTAAAAAAGTGGTCTAAAAATCATTATTCACAATTTATGAGTTGTTGATGTTTTAATGTCAGGAATAGTTATTATAATTATATTACCTACTATTTCGTGTAAAATTCCATGGCTGTACTTGAGTCTCGCCCCATATCAGGAATATGCATCCGCTCATAAACAGTACTGTAGCATGAAAACACCATATGTGTTTCCAAACGAGTGGTAAATTCTAAAAGCATACCTATAGATACATTTACCATCTACTCATTAACTTAAATTTATTATAATGGGTGTAGTTGGTACTTATGTTGGGGTAATATTGACGTAAGGACACCTCATTCAGAAACAGCAAGGGTAAGGCGGTAAGAAACAAATTAACAGCGAATTTGGAAAATTTCTAATGCTATCGACATTTTAACTCATTTAGTTGTTCGTAGGTCTGTACCTCAAAAAATTATAATATTTTTCTATGTTTACCCCTTCGCCAATTTTATCCAGACGTTAGGAATATCTACATGTCTCCAGTGCTTTAAAAGAAACGTTTTTCTATATCAAATGGATGCTTTTCAAAGAAACGTTTTCTATATCAAAACCCTCGTGTTAGAAGTTTTTGGGTCAGTAGCAAACAGTGAATTATATTATTTTTGCTAAATAATAAAGAGTTATAAGGTTTTTAAAGGGTCGGCAACGCGTGAGTGACACCCCTGGTGTTGCAAACGTCCATAGGCTACGGTAACTGCTTACCATCAGGCGGGCCGTATGCTTGTTTGTCACCTTGGTAGTATAAAAAGAAAAAAATTACAACCGCGACTACATTCAGCGTCCCGTGTTTTGACCAAGCAATAGTAAAATAAAAATTCTTTATTGAGTAACACTATCACCTATCACCTTAGGAAATTTCTAAAACAGGTAGTTCTAAAGGAAAACTTAACTTACTTAGATAAGGAAAAGCAAAAGATGTGAAAGGTGTTTCTGAATCACATAATCACAACATACCGATGTCTAAACCAGCGTATCTATTAGGTATTCGAGTCAGTTATATGATAATTATTATATCTATAGTTTAATACTCGTACATTAATTGTGGGGTAAGTTGGGTTTTTACAAGACAACCAACTCCATGTAAATTAAGGAAACTCGGTAAAATAGGAAAATCTTACTAATATTATAAATGAGAAAGTTTTTAAAATGTCTGAGCATCAATCACATTGACATTAACTTTTAATCATGCAAAAAAAAAACGGAAAGAATGAATTCAATCCCCAGTGACAGTACTAATGCGAATTTTACTTTGTGGACTTTATTTGTACTATTCAATGATTTACCATCTGCTAATGGTGAAAGAAGAACATCGTGAGGAAACCCACATGTCTTAGAAGAAGTTCTAAAGACATGTCTGATGTGTCTGAATTCACCAAATTAAGGCCTAAAACACTCTCTGTCTCTTGATAGAGGAGAGACGACCCGTGCCCAGCAGTGAGACATAATATGGGTTGCTTTGGTCTTAGCAGAATACCAGCGCTGCTACGTCCTTCGTCGTAGTGGCTACATAGCTGAGCTAAGACCATTTTCGCCTCAACTAGACTAGTTGTTAGATTAAGTACCTACCTATGTTATTTGTTGTTTGAGAGCGAAATAAATATTGTTTTGTTTCTTTCTTTCTATTATATTCATTCGAGTGAATCAGCATATAAAAGCTTGTAGGTACCTTATATTTCTACGTTACTTGCCCCACACAAAGAGATATAATTTTTTAAGTACCTATTACTATTTGTTGTTTGAGAACGAAATAATTATTTTTTCCTTCTTTCTTTCTATTATATAATGTAGATTTAAACAAGTCATCATTTTATAAAACGATATCCACGCGAATGAAGCGGCATATAAAAGCTAGTAGGTACCTTATATTTCTGCGTTACCTGCCCCACACAAAGAGATATAATTATACCTGACGTGTTACCAATAATTTTAATGACCGTATTAATCGAATTCATAAACGTTGGTGTTAGTTCCTGTAACAAAAACATATATAAAAAGTCTATTAAACTATAGATATTTAAATCATAAACGGTAGTTTAAATCTGGTTTATCTATAGAAATCAATTAAAATGGCAATTATCATATTAGATAATTGCACGTGAAGCGTAGGTAAGTATGGCTTTGATCCTTACACCGGACAGATATTTCTATAATCCACAGATATGTAGTTCCTTTGACTTATATGTTCACAAGGTCCAAAACAACACCCCTGTATTGTTTTGGACCCTGTGAACATATAAGTCACGGATATAAAAAACACCCAGACGCAAAGCTGTGGACCTTTATAGCATAATGTCCTTTTACACGACTTATTCTTGGTCTTAATTTTAACTACGAACAATGTCTACCCTAAATACTATAGTGTACTTATTTCATATAGCATAGATAAGTACTGTGACGTCTAACATTTTACGATGAAGATTCAGGAAAATGGTGGTATCAATCTCTAACCAATTGGCTAATTGAGTAATCAAGAGCTTAGTGTTCAATCGTTAATTTATCGTCTATAATTTTCATTTATGTCTTCAAATGTCAAACGTCACAGTACCCATGATATGTGAAAAATTCTGTAGTAAGTGCATGCGCACACTAACACAGCAGCGATTTCGAAACCCACAGCGACGACATCTGTCATCAGGTTACAGATTGATTTAATATATAACACAATGGTTTTCTTAAAAAACTAATCTTCATACAGCGGCCCTGTACAGCCATCTCCGTTGTCGTGTGTACCTGCATCAATAGTCAGAAGGACAAAGGTTTTGCCTTTATGATCGATGGACCTTTGTCTATCTGGATGCATTGTGTTATAAAAAAAGAATAACACATACATTACATAGATCTAACGTGAGGTCCATTCCAGCAGCTGTTAGTGACACAGCAACACTTAGCAAAAGAGGTCCAGGTATTACAGGTAGAAGCCATGTTGCAATCACTAGTAAGCCCGGGAGAACATGCGCTAGAAAAAAACTTGTAATGAACAAGATGTAACTAAATACTTAGATTTGATTGTGTGCCTTTAATACTAATCTTTTTTTTTTCATATTGCTTGAATGGTAAACAAACGTACGGCCCGCCGCAGTTACCGTAGCCTATGGACGCCTGCAGAGGTGTCACTTGCGTGTTGCCGACCTATTTTTATACCAGGGCTATGGGCTATGTCCGTTGTCCATGAAGAACAGATGTTAGGCACCAAACTAGCCAGCAAGACCGACTAAGTAGGACCTCTACCTTAAAGAAGATTAGAGCCAAATAACTACACACGGTGGTGTATTTGTGTTCCTGTGCGTGGGTATCTACAGATATCCAGTGTCCAGTTATGGAAAAGTTTTTAAACAAGACGTGTATTTATTGTGGATTAATATCCCTGGTATTGCAAGCGTCCAGAGGCTACGGTAAGACAAATATCCTTCAGTTCATTGGCTTCTTCATCATGTCATCTCAAGTCCCACTGCTGGTCACAGGTCTCCTGCATATACTTAGAGGCATATTAGCCTAGTATACCACGCTGGCCAGACGAGTTGGTATAGGGTTTTATTTCGAGTTTTCCCTCTCCTGCAGTGGATATTGTCTACCCTGACTCTTACGACGAATGGTGGGGTGGCATTTGCATTCCGCCACCACAAGGACGTTGGCTACTTATTAATTCATAAATAAAATTTACTAACTTACAGACAATGATAAAATATTTTCTTATATGTGTTATTCTCCTTATTTGAGGTTTATGTTTATAATAATGAAAAGTGTGAATTAATATTGTTCCCAATACTAATCTGAAGAAAAATGGTACCGCTGTTAGTGCTGATGCCTGTAAGTTAAACAAGGTGGATAAGTACATGTCTTTTACTCAATCTGGCACTGTTGGTCTTGTGGTTACTGACCCTGACTGTTACGCCGGAGGTCATTGGTTCGATTCTCACACGGGACTAAACTTTGTGTGATCCATAAATGTTTGTTTTTAGTTTGGGTGTAAATTGTACACAAATTACATTGGCACAAATCACACCCACTAAACAAAAAACAAACATTCCAGTTTGTAAATCCCCCGCGATACAGGGCTTGTACCCGTGCGGTAGTTGCCTTCAAAAATAAAAATCACGCTAAAAACAGCTGAACGAATTTAGATACAATTTTGCACAAAGATAGAGTGTAGTCTGGAATAGCAGTTAGGTTATGGGACTGCTTTAAAAAATATTTTTAAATGCTTTATTTTTATACTTACACTATAAATGTTGTATCTGGCAACTTTGGAATAGTAGAGTGGACCATGAATGCAGAGAGCAATAATCATCCAGGAATATCCAAAGTTTAGTATACATAGTGCCCAAAATGGTACAGATCTCAATATAAGGGCCCATGGAGCGTGTGAATTTGTTAACTAGAAATAAATAATAGCTAAGTAGTAACACATAAAAAATATGTACAAAAAAATGTATACAAAACGAATGAGAACCATATGATTGTACGGTTGGTTCAGTGGCTAACCTCGCCATTAACTACTGCACTGCACGGCCACTGTGTTGTGACTTGTGGGTTCGATCCCCACACGGGACAAAAAATAGTGAGATTTATAAATGGTTGGTCCGAGTCTGGGTGTTTTTGTGCCCGTTAATTGCATGTTTGTAAAGTCCCTATTAGATATAACTAACACGATCTCATCTACCAAACAAAAAAAATAGGTATAGTCAGTAAATACTCACTTTGTAAATATATTTACAAAATGAGTTGCGATACAGTATTAACCAGGTTCTGGCAGTTTTGAATGTATCATCAATCAGTTATTTTTTTTCCTAGTGCTCTAAGTTTGCTTGTATTTTTATAACAAGTTATTTTTCTCATATCTCAATTTGTTTGCATATTAGATAGTAGTAGTAAGAGCCATTACCCGATACTTACTTCAATTTTTTTATAAATCTCAAATATCGTAAACATTTAGACAATGGCTCAAAAACAATGTCAATGATAAGGAGGATATTAAATCGATAAAGTAAGTATTTAAACAATTCTAACTATAGACACGAAATATGCAGCAATGAAGTAAGAAAGACGTGCATATCGTGCTAGCGCGTGAAAATTGTTGAAGACAAAAGTGACTAATTGTTGTCTTTCGGCTTATAGCTATCTCTTTCTGTATCATTACATCGTAGTATCACCGTATTATCTATCCCATTTATACTTGAAATCTATGAACAAGTACGCGTAAAAATATGGCAACAAAATTGAACGAGACACCGCGCCGCAGCGCCGCCCGCCTAGTATGAAGGTAACTTATCTTTCTGTAGGTTTACTTACTCGTTTATCATTGATAGCAAATAAATCGCAATACTTACTTTGATAGTAAAAATAGTTCCAATAGCGCTGATTAAATACGTCAATTCTTCTTCAGAAATACATGGGTGTTTTCTAGGAAAGTCAGTCACTACGAATACCCAAGTGATTGACCATAGTATTTGCAAACCACCAGATAAGAAGAATCCTACTGGCCATCGTGAGTAGTAATGGATAGCGGCACATACGAGAAATGTAGAGAGAGTCCCCGTAGTGAAACCTAATTAGAGAAATATGTAGAATTAAGTACTTCGTGGAATAAGTAATGGTATACACTTAATAGTTACCTGGAAACATTTGTGGCTTTTACGTTATGTTGTAAACATAACTTACCTGTAGGTATTCATTATTATGTTTATGACATTTTTGTTTAATAGATATTATGTTCTTCTATATGCGGGTGTTAATGTTGAAACAACTAAGTACAATGCGATGTTACGGTATGTGGTATTCGCTAACTACGTTATGAACGCACCACTCGATTCCACAGCAGAATTCACCTGTGCCTCACGCCTTGGTAACATATAGGCATTCTCCCACATATGGGCTAGAACTACCTACTGCGGTGTCACAACATATCCTTCTTCAAGTAAGGTTTAAATACAGCATTGACTTCAAAGAAGGTAGCGGACTGGCTGGTGGGTACCATGGACTGCTGGCTCACCGGCCACCATTAGCAAAAAAAAACAAAAATACAAGATGAGATTAACTTACCACAATAAGCCCAAATAAAATGATTTCTTTCTATAGGCGGCACCCAATTTCTCAATACTTGGACCATACTGGGTTGCATAGCGCCCTGTTTTCAAGCAGATAATAAGTTTAATACTTAGAATATTATAAATACTTCGTAATTTTCGTTATGTTATTTATGTACGAGTACATTACATTTCCCCTAAACCGAGTAAGAGAGAGAGTGTCACCCATCACAACTTTGTCAAGCTTATGAAATTTAGGTAATAACTGCAATTTAGTGGAGAGCCTCCGCCGAAATTTACATTGATATTTTAATTATCAGTTGTGTTTGTAATTGTCAGAACAAGGTTTTTATGAAATAAAATTTTGGGAAAATCCTTGAGTGGAACTTTTCATATAATTTTACTAGAAATAATGGTTCCTTAGTTTCGCTATACTCGTATATAAAAATAATACCTTCGTCAGTGAAGATAAGCTAAAGAGAGAAAGAAAACTGATAAAGCTCTTCTAATAGCCTAAAATATATTGTAGGTTGTTGACGATCCCAAGCTCACAGGCGGTATTGATCCACTAAGTCTCAGGAGAGACTTCGCCTCCTTGTGTGTGTTCTACCGCCTGTACAATGGGCTGTGTTCTGAGGAATTGTTCGAGATTATGCCCACGGCCACATTTTATCAACGCACCTCTCGCCACCGACAGGGTGTTCATCCTCACATCCTTGCACCTCAAACATGCCGTACCGTAAGATTCCAAAAGAATTTCTTACCACTCCTTGGAGCTCATTCCACAACCTTATCGTAAGGTTGTGGAATGAGCTCCCTGCCGAGGTTCATGGGGTTCTTCAAGAAAGGAGTTATAAGGTTTTTAAAGGGTCGGAAACGCGTGACTAACACCCCTGGTGTTGCAAACGTCCATAGGCTACGGTAACTGCTTACCATCAGGCGGACCGTGTGCTGTTTGCCACCTTGGTAGTATAAAAAAAGGTACTTAGTTTCTTATTCTATAGCAGAAATGTATTGATTCGTTCTTGTATCGTGTATCCAACCTGGTGAAAGAGTTTTTGTTCAAATAGGCCTCTAGAAATGACGAGATTTCACGACTGTTAACAGTCGGAACCGTTTTTTGACGTGACCTCTAATGCAGGAAGAAGCTCTGCGTCAATGTTAGCCATACATAGATAGAGTAACCGCGCTCTAAGTAACTTAATCCAATTTATTAATTGAGTAGGTAATACTAACAGCACAAAAGCCTTTTATGATTCGAACTAAAAACAGCAGCCAATAGTTGTAATATGCTGAAGCTGGTGTGAGACAGCTTACAACTCCTGATATCATTCCTGAGATACCAACTACCCATGTGGGACCTAACCTGCGGGACAATCTATTGGTAACTAATAATATGATTATGATGATGGCCGCTGAAGCAGAAGGGTTCTGGATTAGCGACCACGATGGAAGACGCAGCGTGGGCAAGCCTCCAACAAGGTAAAGATTGCAGGCAGACTGCAGCCAGCAGTGATAAGGTCAACCCAGTACCGAATGCTGTAGAAAGCTTGGTGAAGGCCTAAGTCCAGCAGTGGCAGAGATAGGATCAGATAAAGGCAGTGACGTAACTATACTTTTTAAGGCTCGTGCCCATGTTGTAATAATAAATATTAGGATCCTTCTGTGCTCACGGCCATTTTCGGACAGGGGGCTCTTCAGGCCTCATGGCTTCATGTGGCATTTTGCCCATAATACCACCCTATTGTTATACTATAGATTAAGGCCGAAACGAAACATAAACCATAAAAACTAGCGATGCACCGCCTTTATGAATTGCTTTAAAAATGTTGCGGATTCCTATCACGTCTTTTGGCTATAACCTTGGCCGAAATTCGCTTATTTAGATTTCTCTGTCTTTAACACACACAATGATTCTCAAATAGGACAATAAAATAATACATTAACATTGCAAAGCGTAAAACCGTTTAAACTAGTAGATACCTAACTCAAACTTGCAATTATAGTTAGGAACATGACATGTTTCCACCAAAATTTACATTGGTTTTTTGGTGCTTGAGGCGTAATAATTGCAAACCTGGCAACCTGGTGTGACTTAAAACTACATCTGCAATCAAAACAACATTATACTCTAATAAATAAGCCCTTTCTTACTGTCAAGATTTTACTAATACAAAACAAATTTTATTGTGTAGGTCTGAACAAGAAGTGTTTTATCTTTTTTAGCACCTTACCAATATTCAAGCCTCCTAACCTCAACCTCACTGTATAAGTTTCCTTTTAATACATAAGCTTTAAAAAAATAATGTGTATTTGAGAAAAACTTACCTATCTCCAAGGTTATGAAAAATGGGAAAACAAACGCAATATCCTATGTGGTAGGCAGAAAATAATTTGCCCATTTTCATGCTATCCCAACTTATCAGATCCACCATCTGAAAAGATATTTGTTATAATGTACCTATCGCTTATCCATATATATCACAATAAATCCCTCATAGGGTGATTTCGCGGCAACCAGCTATAAAGTAGTCGCTACAGACTTGCGTTATTAGCACTTATTTGTACGTCACAAATGATTGAGAATTTTGAAAATACTACTATACTGAATTTCACATAGCATGGGTACTGTAACGTAGTATTATATAATTTGTGGTAACGTTTAACATTTTACGATGAAAGTTGAAAAAGATTGAATCAATCTCTAACCAATAAGCTAATTGAATGATCAAGAGCCTAGAGTATTCAATCGTTAATCGTCTATCATTTTCATTGATTGATTGATTTATCTTTAAATGTCAATTGTCACAGCGCCCATTATAATAATACTAGCTGTTGCCCGCGGCTCCGCCCGCGTGGATGTCGGTTATCGCTGCAAAAAGTAGCCTATGTGTTATTCCAGACCATAATCTATCTCTGTGCCAAATTTCATCCAGATCCGTTTAGTAGTTTACAAAGAGTAACAAACATCCATCCATCCATCCATTCTTACAAACTTTAACATTTATAATATTAGTAAGGATGTAAAAATACTTAGTATAGACTATGATTTACAGGGTTTCTGCATATTCACCTAAAGGGACATATTATGCTTAAGAAACTGAATTAAATAATTTCATCGCAAGTAGAAATGTTTACCACCCAACGAAGTGGGCACGGGTTGGCTAGTCCTACTAATATTATAAACGCGAAAGTTTGTAAGTATGGGTGGATGGATAGATGGATGTTTGTTACTCTTTCACGTAAAAACTACTAAACGGATCTGGATGAAATTTGGCACATAGATAGATCATAGTCTGGAATAACACATAGGCTACTTTTTACAGCGATAACCGACATCCACGCGGGTGGAGCCGCGGGCAACAGCTAGTTGATCCCTATGCATTCATACCTACGTACCATACCTTGTTCAAACAGACCCTAAAGTAGAAAGAAAAATGTCTTACCCCAGCTCTGGTAGGCACTTTCATGCTAAAATTGTATCGTACATGATGTGACTCTTCTCTCCTCACTAGCTGCGCCATAGCAACTATATGCACGCTTAAGTTATTACGGACTATATACGTCAAAAAATACCCAAAGAATATCATTATCCCCACCTATAAAAGACAACGTATTATAATCATATATTTATTTGGAAAGAATTATATGATTTAAATTTGTCATTCATTTAATTTACTTACTATCGCACGAATCCTAATTTTAAACATCACCAAGCCTAAATATTTACTTAGTGACATGACAACACCTAATAAAAATAAATACAAAGTCATAACCACATTGAATCGTAGTGTAAGGCAATCATTTATTCTATACTAATATTAAGTATAACTATTATATGCAAAAGATTTTTTAATTCAACCTTTTTGTAACCTGTATCTCATGATTTAGTGACTTACCTGTCGGCTGTCATCATCATCATCATCTCAGCCTAATAATGTCCACTGCTGAACGTAGGCCTCCCTCATATGTCTCCACAATGCCCGATCTTGAGCTGCCTGCATCCAGTGCTTTCCTGCAGCTCTGATGATGTCATCTGTCCACCTAGTGGGAGGTTGTCCCACGCTGCGTTTTCCTGTACGTGGTCGCCACTCGAGAACCTTTCTTCCCCATCGGCTGTCATGTAATCACTAATCTTAATCTATCTTCCCCATCGGCTGATATGTAATCACTAATCTTAATCTAAAAACTCTCAAGTAAAATTAAAAGCTCTTCTGGCAACCCTCTGCGGCCGGAGTTTAACTCTTCTCTTACCTCTGTTTTACCTTAAAATAGCAAAGAGGGTAAGAAATAAAACTTAATTTAAAATAGAAAATACTGACACTATCATTTACTACCAATTTTACTGACTGATACTATAACCAAATTAAGTTTTATTTAATAACTTCTTTATTATTTTAGGTTAAAACACCCCGGCTGCAGACGATTGCCAGAAGAGCCTTTTATTATTCTGCTGGTGTATAAGAGTTAGTTTCTATATTTTGATAGCTTTTGAAATAAAAAAAGAAATACGTCGCTGGCTCACACTCTATAGATTTTTCCACAAGGATAAAGAAGGCAGGTAGGAATAGCTGCCTATATTTTTATTTTATTCCATTTCTATTTAACTTCCCGCACTAGGGAACAAGCTCTGCGTCTCGGGGACTTAACAAATATACAAATCACGGACAGAATATACACCTACATCCACCTACATAGTTACAGACTGATTGATACAACCTCAAAAGATCTTTTCTGTGACCCTGCATCTTATTTGTATGTTCTCCATGTAGATGTATATTATAAGAAAAACCTAAAAAAAACCCGCATACTTAGAAATATTTAGACTGCTCCGATTCAATTAAGTTTTTACGATATAATTTTCACTGACATTTATACATGTACCAAGTTTACCAAAATTCTTAGTACGTATACCTACTTAGGTTTTACAAAACATTCTTCTTCTTCCTATCGTTTGGTTAGTGGTAAACCTGGTGACAGAGTTATTTAGATCGCCTATATTTAGGCCTCTGTCGGCAAAACATTTATTATACAAATAACAACCCATATATGTTTCACTGTTAAATCACTTAAATTTCACTAAGTGAAAATTACATTATACTACTCTGCCACCCGTAAAGTTACTTAAAAGAGTCGGTCTTGGTTACCACCGCTCTATATACATTTATTACCAAACATTATAAAATATATCATACAACGAGGAAGCCCGACTGGGGAAAGATCTTACAGAGTACCATGCCAAATAACTACACAGTGGTGTAGTTGTGCGTGAATACAGGTAGCCAGTGCAGATTAAGCGTTTCAAAGAAACGTTTTCCTATCCTAAGGATCTCAAAAGAGGTGCTACTACTACGTTTTTAGATAGGCATTACGCAAGTGGTGCCAAAGGGACCTATTGTAAAAGTCCATAGGCTACGGTAACTGCTTACCATCAGGCAGACCGTATGCTTGTTTGTCACCGCAGTAGTATGTAAAAAGGTAGGCCGGTATAATTAAACAAAATTCGGCTTTATATGTTCAGTTTATTTTAATATGATTAACAATGTATTAAATTAAGACAATCAATTGTAATGTCAATTATATAATTAATATTACATACACTAATCGTAATTTAAATCTAAATACAATGATATTATTAAGTATATTGATAGCATCACACGAATATGGGTGTAACACAAAACTTACGTTCTACAATAAATTTACATTGGTCATTTGAGATACCCTCAAGTCTTTGGCTGTCATGTTGTGTTACTCTGTTAGTCTTGTTATAAAAAAATGCGACAAAAAATCAAACCAGTTCAAATAAATAAAAAAACAATAAAATAAGAAAATATCAGGGCAAAGTGATTCGTAAAACTTTTGAACAAACCTAATCGAAGGCAATATACGATGACTTTAGAATTCGGATATATAAGTAAATATTTGTGTAAGGTCATCGTTCTATAATAGGCAAGGTTAAAAACTACCTAGTAGTTGCCGCGCAACAGGAGCAAAATACTGCTATACGAGTTCACTAGGTTACGCGACCAAATCAAGGCGAGTATTCTTTAAAGCCTCGACGAACTAACAAACTATATATAAATAAAAATAATAATACCACTGGGGCAACTCCTATCTAAATACCATTACATTTTTTATTAAAATCACAGCAATTACAGTACATTGAAGTATATCTCTATTATTTTTTTGACCTCAAACACTATTGACGTATTCATCTCAATCTATAAAAGCTATTTTAAAAGGCACAATATTAATGTCAATTAACAGGATATTATGTAAATTACAATAACGGACATTAATAGGCAGGTATGTATATCTAATTAAAATTCTATCACATAATTTAAGTATTAATATGCTTACAGTAAACATGTTTAAGCAAAGTTGTGCAGATATTAATGTGGTGCATTGAACTGTTGGAATACATCCTCAATAATAAAGTAATGTCTAATACATTTGTTTTAATTAATTTAATTTGAATTCACATACATTATTAAAATGGTATGAGCGGGATAATACCACTAACTAAAACGTAGTTTAACAAGCAGTAGGTACATTCTAACGGGGTGAATAAGAAATTCCGGTGTGAATAAAAATGAAATGTGATTAAAAATTCTTGATCACTTTTAACAATATCACAATATATTGCCGGCACTAAACACCGTTGAAGACAATAATAATACATCATTGGTACCTGGTCCTGTTATATATTTGTTATTATAGAAATTCAGTTAAACGAGTGAGTAAAGATTCGGAAGTGAATAAAAATAAATGTGAAAAAAATCTTAACCATTTTTTCAACGAAACTATTAACAACAAGATATTTGGCAACACTATATATGATTGTAGAAAAAAAACATTTTGTTAGTATTGTAAAATATATTACTCAAGAATTTGCCACTACTATTTATACCAACTGTTTATTCACCCGCAAGTTTCGTTTCACCCTGTCTGTCGGTACCAGAGTTACATGACCAGTATTTTTATTACGCATTAAAATCTATTTTAATACATGGACACTGTTGTAACATACTCGTCATATCAGTTCATGTTCTTATACGGGCGAGTAAATTCCTTTTATCACATTTCTATATATCTTACAGCAGTTTAAACAAGGTGAAATTGAAATCATCGGCAATCTTTTAAAAATAAAGTTTGCAATGGGATAAGTACAGGAAGAAATTTGGAGGGGAGTATTTTTTGCGTATTCTTAGTTGGTCTCATAAAGTTAATTATGACAATGAATACACCCTCTAAAATGCTGATGATTTCAAATTCACCCCATAAAATCTAAGCACTAATAGGCACATCGAAATATTTTCAATGTTTGTTAATAGATTATAAATAGATATTATAATATCTGACACTAAAATAACAAGTTTCATTTACGAGGTAACATTTAGTGGAGTTTCTTTTATTTCTTTTGCGTCACCGTTTTTAATTGTCGGAGTGCTCATTTCCTTGAGATCACCGTTGATTCTTTCGTCTTTAATCTCTTTGTCTTCTGGTGTGAAATTCCATGGTTGTATATTTCCAGTGCCGAAGCAAACGAAAAACAGTGCCGATATAATATACACCGAAGCACCCAAGAAGAAAACTGGACGCCAACTTTCGAAGCTATTCTGCAAAGGAAAAATACCGCGAGTTAATATTACAGCCACAAAAAAAAATAGATTTCATACGATGCTTAATAAGCAGGTCACTGCATATACTTAGCACCTACGTTAGTAGATACTGTAATGGCTTTTTATCTTTACGCTCCAATAATGTCATCAAATACATTTTTTTTTTATTAGGAAGACGGAATTCTACTAAAAAAGATACAGATATTTGGCTAGCAATTTTTTTTTCAACACAATGTAGCATTTGGGTACAATCCATGTGGCTTAATATGAGATGTACGAAAGAAGATCCGTGCCCAACAGTAGGACGATAGTATATAAGCAACTAGTCATTTTAATTTTTGACCACCTAAAACTTATAATTTTATGGCAAATCTTGCGTATATGGCAACCGATAGACAAGGTCAGCTCAGATACGCAGGGGTTATTCATAAGAGCGAAAACCGAGCCACCGCGAAAACGGAGCAAAATCTGGCTGTCAGATTGAAAATCGGTATTCCATAAGAGCGAAAACCGAGCTTTTTCACGTTTAGCAATCGTGTGTGCCGTCACCGAGCAATCACAAGGGACAGTTTGCGATCGCTGTTTCTTAGAGAATCAGCCGGCCGAATGCTGTGGAAAACCTTGGGGGAGGCCTATGTCCAGCAGTGGACGACTTTTGACTGAGATGGATCATCTTAAACAATAGTTTTATCTTTCAATCGATTTTACCATTGTAATATTAAAGCCAAAAGAGAAGTAACAGTGATGAACCCCCTCGATCACTTCGAGCTATGACTTTCGAAAGTCCTAGGGAAAACTAAAAAGTCTTGGATGCCGCGAAAAAAATAATTCGAAGTGGAATCTTAATACCTAAATAAATAAATAACTTACCCCTGAACTGGTGAAGTATGCTGTAATCATTGGCGTGAAGAATCCAGCAGTACTGCCCACGCAGTTTGCTATTCCATACAGAGTACCCGCGTAATTAGGTGCCAGATCTTGATGGTTTTGCAGATTAGTTAGAGTAGCCGCTCCATTGAAGCCCATCGACATAGTAATTAGTGACACTGACAGTGCCGTAGAACATCCAGCATAAACTAACAAAACTAGCAGAACCCCAGGTAAAATATGAGAGAAGATACAAAAGAATTTTCTTATTAAAGTCGTCGACATTAATTTTCTTGCTAGTATGAAATCTCCAACAACTCCAAATATTGTAGCTAGGAACAATCTCGCTAAATATGGTAGGGCTGATATAACTCCAGCTGCTGCTAGTTCAAAGCCCAAAACACTTGAGACAAACTTAGGTCCAACCGTCATAATGAAATATAATCCCCAAAGGTTTCCATAATGAAGTATAATCATAGCCAGAAACGGTAATGATGTCATAATACTCTTGAAAGGTGGTAGTCCCTGAAAATAAAATACAGAAGCATTTGAACAAAAGTAGTTGAATAAATACATGATAACAAATATTTCTGTTACAATTTACAGGCATTAGTGAAAACCTAAGGAGCAGATATACAGGGCAAACAGCAGATGATGTAATGGGGTTTTTGGTGTATATATGTACTAATGATGTGACATTTAAATAATTTGTATTTATCCTTCGACAAAAAAGTAGTCATAAAGTTGACAGTATCATAGATGTATAGGTACATATTTACTTGTTAACATGTTGAGTATCAAAAATTGACACATTAATGCGAAACTAGCCTTGTTAACTCTTCGTTCAGCAAACATTAACTCACCTTTGATTTCTTGACCTTGTCTCCTAACGCTTCTAAGATATATTTTCTCTCAGCCTCTGATATCCTGGGATGATCTGAAGGTGTATCCGCTACTAAATACCACCAGAATCCACACCAAACTATAGTTAATGCAGCTGGGACGTAAAATGCTGATGCCCATCCAAATTTCTCCATTAAAGGTCCAGTTAATGACCAGGTGACTACAGTACCCAAAGTGCCTCCCATCATAGCGCTCACAAATTTGCCCTTTTCAGCTGGTGGAGCCCATCGGGCCACAAGAACGTGCAGAGCTGGATATATAAAACCCTGAAAATATAAAGTATAATAGGAAATATGTTTGATAGATTTCAATAAAACTTTTCGGCCATTGTTTCGGAATGCCGATGTTCTAAGCCTAAACATTCAATGTCAAAAAAGTAATTGACTTGCTAATCTATACTTAAGCTAAATTACAAACGTATTTAATCTTTATATATGATATTATTTACATGTTATTTGTTTAATAAATCCATAAGGAAAAGAACTACCGGTTCTTTTCTACGAAAAATTTGGCTTACATTTGTTCTCATAAATTAGTCTTTGCTTTCATTTCAACGACGTGATGGCAAATTCCATCTACATCTCGTATTTGGCTTTAATTTATATTAGCCGAGATTAAAACTTGTTTGCAAACGTATAACTCATAAAAAACAATCGGACTGCGCATGCATAAATTTATCTATTCAAATAATACTGGTAGACACGACCTTGCTAGTTTAGGCGGGAAACCACACAAGCCAAAAAAAGGTTTAAACCTACAACAGAATGATTTTGTCAAACATAAGAATCGGTTGTTATGTTATATAATATATAGAAAAGCCTTGCAGATGTCTCGGAATTATTTTAACCTGACCGCAGACGATGCGCGTTAGACCTGTCAAAAACTTGTTAATTATACGGCCGCAAAGGACACATAAAGTAAAAGATACAACCATTACTTACATTTAAGTAATAACAGGCAAATATATCTGTCAACATTATAGATAGATTTCTTTCGAAAAGATCTTAATTTATTTAATAAACTTTTCTCTTTCAATATAAACATCATATATGTTTTGAAGGACAAACTTACCCCAGCACATCCTAGGAAGAATCTTATAACTACTAAAGCCAAATAGTCAAGTTTCGCTGCAAAAGGACTGAGGGCTGTCAGTATGGCACTGGCGAAGGACGTGACAAGGACCACGTAGCGAGGGCCCCATCGTTCAGCAGCCATACCCCCAATCAGTGACGTCAGAGGATAGCACCAGAAATAGGAACCCAAAATTAAAGCTTGCTGTTCCGCAGACCAATTAAATGATGCTCCTCCTGGTACCTAGAAAATTGTACATAAATATTTTTATTACTGAATGAATAATTTTACCTAAGTCTATTTTAATCTAGGTATAGGTTATCTTCGTTTCGCAAGTTATGAACCTTTCCTTTACCGAAGTTTTTGACCAAAAGATCATAACATAAAGCAAAAAGTTCCTTTCAAGAATTCAAAGGTTTTTAAAGTGTCAATAATGCGTTAATGATGTAATGGTGCTGCAAGCGTCCATAAACTGCGGTAACTAGTACTTACTTCTTTTTCGTTAGCTCCTTCATGATTTCAAACGAGCATGTTAAAGAAAGCAGGGAAGGGAACTTATAAATTTCGCCGGCAATCCTAGCAAAAGAGAAACGATGAAAGACGATATCACGAAAAATACGTTAACGATAATTATAAATTGTATGCCAAGAGTTCACGGGCTATATATGTATAAATGAATCCATAGGCCATTCATATTTTTGCCGATTGAAAACAGGTTTGAATTTTATATTTTGCCTATACTGCTTTTTTTATTAATTAAAAACATGTGTAAATATGTTGTTTTCAATATTGTTCGTGATCGTCTTCTCTAAACATAGATCAATCGATCGATCGTAGAAAAATACGCGAAATTAGAATCGACACTTAGCTCGATGAACCGGTAACCGATAGAGAATAAAGGCTCTCGAGGGACAACTATGAACAGGAAAACGCAATGATCTACCACTAGGAGGATAGATGATGATAATCAGAGATGCTGGGAAGCACTGGATAGAAGAATCCCAATATTGGCCATTGTGGAAACATATAGTCACCTTCAACAGTAGGCGTCATCACTTTGAAATGATGATGATGAAAATTGCTGAGTTGGTATTTCCCTTTACTATTAACAGCATCAAAGTACAGAACGACTTTCAAATATAAATATTTATGCAAAATGTAAGTTTTTCCAGCAGTGAAAACTGTATATACCCCTTTGGGAAACGCACGTGAGTCTATGCAGGTATTTTTATTGGACTGACACATGATGATTAATTAATAACTAGTCTACTTTGATGCAGTATATTATAGTCCAACCGTATAATATTTTCTACAAGCTGACTCCATACCAAATTACTTCTACACATTTTTTACGTCATAGCATTTTAATCGTTACAAAAAAGACAATAAAGTTTAGATCTATTATACAAGCAGTCGTTATGTGATAATTTGGTTATTTACCTTAATAGGTGCTGGTTTAACTTCAGTTCCGTCCTCATGACGTATTGTGTCATTTCTTACAATGTCATCCTTCGATCCGCACTGAGACCGCGATCTGATAAAAACACAGTACAACACACATTAGTTACGCCATGCATTTGCGTGACTGATTGTCATCTGGCAAATTAAAAAAAAGATAAACGAAAAACTTAATCGAAAAAAAGGTAAGATTCCTTTTGCTTTGGCAAAATGTTCTTTACGTAATATCCTAAAGTGTGCGAAGAATTTAAAATAAAAAGATAAATAAAAAACTTGATCAAAAAATGCAGCAAATAATAAAGTATAGTCCCCGGATAACGGTAAACAGTATCCTCCTTTACAGTAAGATTAAAAGTAAGTCTTTAGATCCGTTTTTATATCGAAACACTACCTTAGTGGCGCAGATGCATAATAATATGCAGGGCTTACCGTATTTGGTATATTGGCAACCTAATTTACCAAATACAGTTTTTGGTTTTAAGATTTTCTGCCGAAAATTGCTTAGTATCAGCCCGCATAATATGCAAACAGATTTCCCTTTTTTATGTGGCACCTAATATAGCATGGAAAAATAGGTTTATACATACATACATATTAATAACATTTAATTACATAAAGCCAACCAACATATTTTGTATTGTTGGTACTATTTTATATCGAGTGATTAGTGACCAACCTGGTGATAGAGTTGGTTAGGTCGTCCCATATAGACCTCTGCCGTGATCTAAAGACTGTTATCAGCTGAGACCGAATTTTAACGTGCACTCCGAAGAATGCTCTCTATGCAGTCACCCATATATAATAACCGCTCTTGGTAGCTTAAGCAACTGATCGTTTACCGATCATCGAGTGGACCTAGCTATTAGCAACAAAAATAAATCCGAATAGAAATTAAATTACAAGTATGATAAATCTACAAAGTCATTGGATCCAGTTCATATACCTAAGTTGACTTTAAAAACTTTCTACGTCTTAATGTTCTAGAAAACTTACGTAGAATTGCTCGCAACTTGCGGAACCATAGCAATGAGGTTGAGACTCATATTAACACGAAGCATGTATACCACCCAGCAGCTTGTGAACAGCATCACCCATAAGTTAAAACGGACTGGAACTACATCTGTAAAAAGTAAAAACAAACATTATTAGATTTTTTATAAAATGTGAATGTTTTTTTAATATAAAATACAGCCTATGTTTGAATTCAGTACGTAAACCTAAAAACCTTCGTACTTTAATTAAAATCCTTCCTTAGTTTTTGCATGAAGGAGTAATAAATATCGAAACAGCCTGCCCTGGCCTTTTATCGCATGGCGTCATTAAACAAAATCTACTAGGTTTCCCGAGAGAATATAGCATGGTGTTCTTCAAGGAGGAGGAGTTATAAAGCTTTTAAAGGGTCAGCAACGCGCGAGTGCACCCTTCGTGTTGGTAACCCTGGGATAAGAAAACGATTCTTTCTTTTATAACTTTATTACCTTCTACTGTTTATATTGTTAAGAACACATAAAATGACATGACCCGTTGAACAGAATTAACATGGCGGCTTTAGTATGCAATATAACTGCACAGTGGACGTGGAACGAGGTCCCCGACCGCCTACGGGGCCGCTAAACTTAGCATCAGCAGATTGAACCCAAAAAGTCGAAGAATAACTGGATTGTATGACTTCTTTTTATGTTTATTTTTATTACGGTTTCTTTCCTTTGTTGCCATATGTATATATTACTTAACACCTTCTAAAATTATGACGCATGTCAATAAAATCCTTTACTTTAATATGTTTGAGACTTAAAAAATAACAACATTAGATAAGTAAAGTCAGTTATCCCATTTTCAATCCCGATTAATTTATAAGTACTAACGGTCACTTGGTGGTCGAAATTCGACCCCAATTGCTTTCCGCAGTCCTATTCTGCATGAACTTTAACTGTGCCAAATCTCACACTTCTCCGTGCGCGCAATGCGCTTAAAAAGGGATGCAAAGATATTTCTTTGCGAATTAATACATAGAAGATATTTTCAAACATAAATTAATTGACCGCCTTGCAGTTGCAACTGATGATGAGGTTCATAGTGCGATTCCCGGATCCAATAGACCTACCCTCCACCAGATTTAGGTCGCGGCGACCAATTTCACCGGCGATTATTTAATATATTATTATAACTCTCTATTATTATAACTTAGCTACTTTGATACAATGAGGTACTTGTAATTTTCATAAACTTATAGACGTATGCTACACTTGACGGAAATTCCGTCGCCGATCTTACGCAGGGGAACGCCATAACATTAAATTGCATATAAATGACTAATAGCGGTCCGAAGCGACCGATCTTCCACGTAGTGCGCTTGTTATTAGTCATTTATATGCAATTGAATGTACTTGCGTTCCGCTGCGTAAGATCGGCAACGGAATTTCCGTCAATTGTAACAGTCTTTATACAATTGCAGTGTTCATTTCGGGATGCATTTTTGAATAACTTTTTCATGTCTTAGGGTTAACCGTATCATAAAACCATGGTATTTCAAATTTATGACTTAGCAAATATAAGCAACACGCGAGTCCATATGCTACGGTAACTGCTTACATTCAGACTTCAAACTACGAAAGAGTATAACATTTCTGAGTATTAGTATTCTGTGCCAACTATTGGCGTATATTCGGCAAATGTATGTAACAGGCGTAAGACATTTGTTTGCACTGTCATGTACACGATTCGATACACAGTCCGAAAACAATGTTTAAAACAGGTTTTTATGTTGATGTTTTGTTAAATTTCATGTACATCGTACTTACCTACCTACTTAGTACGGTACAGTGTTTAGGGAACAGTTGTTATTTAAATTATATATTGTCATGTTAATATCGATAATTAGAATTATAATATAGTTATATTTCGTAACTTTTACAACCTTACACCCGTTTTGAAGTCTTTGAAACAAACATTTGTTTTACATATCTCGCTAAAGGGAACAAGCCCAGCCCTTCTAGACAAGTGGAATAAACGGTAGTCGAATCGAATGGAATACAAAACAAATGTATGGGATATGACATAAGTTTACGATAAATTATCGTACACTTACGTCAAATCCCATATATTTACTTTCTATTCTATTCAATTCGACTACTGATTATGCTACTTGTCTAGAGAGCGACTTTGCAAATATCCAATTAACGGACACTGAGAACACCCACGCAACCAATATTTTTAGTCCAATTTAGGGATAAATCCCACAATACGCAGAAAATAAAATTCAAACTATAGAGAGTCTTAGGCAGTACTCTATATTTGACAAATTCGTTAGTCCGACACTGCGCTGCAAAACGTTTGTCAGATTACCAGGGGTCCACTGTAGGTCCTTACACAAAAGGCCACAGTCAAATAACTACACAAAGTGGCGCTTAGTTGTGTTCATCCAGCATTCAGTATTTTTTTAAAACACGTTAAACAACTTAAAATTTTGGGGATAGCGCAAACAGACTACAGTAATGAAAACTAAACAACTCATACACGACCATCTGATCTGATACCAATCTAGCCACAGCCTATACTATAGTAACCAGACAACTGGTAAGCAAACATAAATATCTTTGGATATAAGTAAATTACATCCAGACACAGACCAAAGAATCGACAAATCTTTGCGTGATGACCACGATTCTTTCACTAGAAGAGTCTGTCATAATATTATATATTAATAATATACATAAATATAATCAAAAATACACCAACATATCAACAGAGAAGGTTTCCTTTGTGTTATTATTTTCATTCTCACTGCATCCCCTGTGTGCATTTTGATTTAGTAATAAATACTATCTAAAAAAAATGCTCAAAACACTTGATATAAATCAAAACTACTACTGTAAAGTTCTCTCAATTATTATTTTTAAATGTAATCAAAATTATTTCCGTGACATTGCGGTTACATATTATAATTAGGTACCTACTAATTGTTCCTTTCAGTTTCACCCGAGTCAAATTTGGATTTCGTGCCTGAATAATTTCATAGTTAGGTACTACTCTGCTCCTAAGGTTCATATCGTGCTGCTAGGTAGCTTAGCCTTGATCAATAAATGGGCTATAAAGTTTATATAGGATTTTCTAAATTGGAGTGATATATCTTGAGATAAGAGCAGTCAAACAAACAAACAAACTTATTAGCTTTTATATTAGTATAAATCAATGCTTTGTTGAAATTGTCAAAATGATGGCGTTATAGGCATAGAAAAAAAGAACATACGCAAATTTCATATTCGGCGTGCGTATTTAGAGGTCAGAACAATCTATATATGCATTATGGTAATATACCAACTTGTGCCAAATATAATGAGAATAGATTTGTTAGAAGTAAAATTTACCCCGAAACATAAGATACATATGTATGTGCGAAACAGAGATTCGCAAAAACTATTGTAGTCTAGGGCCTTATTATATAAAAATATCCTCTTCCAATTATCTGCCGTGACCGAAATTAGACAAAAGTAAGCCACCCGCCCAAGAGATATTATAGTGCACCAGTTGTTGCGCAAACACTCTTGCTCTTTATTCTCTCGACCGGCTAGTGATCGAGGGATCAACGGGCTTAGGTGCCTTCTGAGTCGCGGAGGTGTTACCATCGAAAATTTTGATTTTCATGACAGAAAAACGCAATATAAATTTTGGTCCAGCTCGGGAATCGAACCCGGGGCCTGATCAGCAGTTACACTCAACCACAGACCCGACGAGCTACGAGTTAGTAGTTTAGGATCTAGAAAATTAATTAAATTGAAAATATTTCCGCAAAACACTTGCAACTACAAAAACATCTGCAATAAATGTTTGAGTACCGATAGACATACTATTGTAAACGGCATTGCATGTCGCTTTATGAGATTGTGTAATCCGTAGACCTCCCGTGAGATATTTACATAATTATTGCAGAAGAAATTGCAATAACATTTTCATCTAGGAAACGGTAAACTCAAGCTGTGGAGGAAAATATTGTATCTTGTATCATAGTTTATACCAAAGTTACTTACCTCTGTCTAAACCACGCAACGGATTTCGAATCGGTTTTCACTATAATTTCATCTCAACCCATAAATGTCCCACTGCTTGGCACGGGTCTCCTCCATATACTTGGAGGGATATTGGCCTACTATACCTGGCTAGACGGGATGGCATAGGGTTTTGTTTCCAGTTCTCCCTCTATAGCAATGGATAGTTGATATAGGGTTTTGTTTCGAGTTCTCCCTCTCTTGCAATGAATATTGTCTGTCTGTCTGACTTTCTCCCTTAATGGACTCTTACAACGCCCTTTATCCGGAATACACTATCATTTTAGTTAGTGAATATTTTTTGAAAGGTTTATATGTATAATAATGCATAATAGAAAAGACTAGCGGCTCGTCCCGGCTTCGCACGGGTGGACATTTATCCTGCAATTTGTTTAGGGTATGTTACCCGCTGATAATGTAGCTTTCTAATGGTGAAAGAATTTTTTAAATCGGTCTAGTAGTTTATTAATTTATTCGTTACATTTAAAAATACATTTTTTTCTCTTTATAATATTAGTGTAGATAAATCCAAAAAATCCGAAGCTAGTCTGGTCGTTTATTAAGCTATTGCATAGCTTCTATCGCGGGCCTTGGGCGTGGAGACCGAATCCAGAAATTCCGTAACGAAAACAATAAACCTAACACCCCCCACTCCGACCAGCACAGCGGTGATACTTTTTTAATAACAAATTCTCTAAACAGCCAAAAGTAATTTTTTATTTGTTTCGATAAAAAAATCATACTAAAAAATATGCAATAGCTATACCGCGGCGGTAGTCCCCGAGTGTCACACGTCTTTTTTTATTTATATCTAACTTCATACCAGGAAATTATTAGAAAAATATTATATAATGTCTGTCCATATGGTTCAGTGTCCCATGAAATGTTAGATGCGTATTACGTCGATCATCCAACCACGTCTAATATGTGTCCACGTTTAATATCTCTGCGTAGACACATTTATAATGACATACCTTTATCACGCTCTGTGTACTGGAAGTTAACAAGAAATTATACCGTAAAGTGTCACGTGCAAACCTTCTTACATGCGACAAACATTAACTTTGATATCATCTTAAAATGTCGAATACTAAATGCTACAAATATCTGAGTATAGTAATGTTACTTAAACGCAGACTCGAGACACTACGAGTATAACATGGGGTTTTTCAAGAAAGGAGTTACGTATAAGGTCGGCAACGCGTGAGTGATATCCTGGTATTGCAAACATCCATAGGCTACGGTAACTGCTTACCATCAGGCGGGCCGTATGCTTGTTTGCCTCCTTGGTAGTATTCAAAAACACTTTGGCGATTAAAAAGAATGACCCCAGTTTCTTGCCAATTCTTCTCGAGGCCCTACCATAGTCAGCGAATTGGCCGTAGGAAAAAAGTATGCTGGCATTTGTTTTTATGACGTTCATAAGTATCATGTATTTGATCTAAATGAATAAATGAGTTTGACTTTGACTTATTTCAACAATCATATTGTAACAACAACAATTTTCTGCGATATTAATGACTTGGACTCGGAGATTAACTAACTCATTTCCGAAAAAATATTATTAGTCAGATCTTTAAAAATCTGATGATGATTAGGTAATTACAATTCACCACACTTCGTATTTAAGTATGTAATTGTTGTTTATTGTTGTCAAATTATTTAAATATTATGATGATAATGACATTTTTTGTTTATTATTATTTTGTTAATAAACTCAACGCATTCCAAAGAATATTGTAAAAATTATATTTAATTTTGCCAAAATAAAATAAAATTAAATTCCGTTGTTTTTCTTTTACTTCTACTTCTACGAGATTTTTATAATAAGACAAATGTTCCTTATAAAACGGATTTACAATCCATTGATTTAGATTTAAATTTTAGTCAATAAATATTGAACTCTGTTGTTTAAAAAGTTAGATTAAAAGACATTGTGCGCGTGAACTTATAAAAATTGAGCATATTTTATTATAAACAATTGCAAAACAGATGAAAAGTAATCGCATCTCAGCAATAATTAAAATAATCTTATTTTTAATTAAATCTGCGGTTTCTAAATAAAGTGGCTCAACAGTCAACGTAAGCGAAAAATAGTATTTGTTTTACTTGCAAGCGACTCTTTAGAAACCAAAAGTCATCAAAATTGAACTAAAGCTTCTACTTCGCTTATACTTCTCATTTTGACCGAATTTCTGCCACACTCAAAGTAAGAGAAACATACTGTCCTATAAATGCATATACTCTATCTCTTTTCAACCCGAAATACTATACATAGGATAAAAGCATTAGGATGCTAATGTAGACTGTCTACTACATAAATAAGCATGTTTATAATGTGGTAAACAATGTAATTAAAATAAGTACTTACTGTGCAGGTTAATGCAACACACCAAGGTAGCAGACATGATGAAAAATGATAGTTCAAATCTAGTATGCCATGGATTAGTACGAGTTCATTGGAGTTGGGTACCAATTTAGTACATATTTTTTATCATTTTATATTTTTAGTACATATTTGTTATCGTCATCATGGATAGCCTGTGGTGATCATAGCTAGGTGTGCTCACTGATAAAGCGATCAGCAGGTTAAGCTGCCAAGAGCGCAGATACCAGCAGTTGACGCGTATTGGAATTTCATCTGAGCATCTCCGTTCTTTCAGAGAGCATGTTACAAGATATATATATAAAATTCAAAGTTCTGATTGACTGATTTTTTTTTTATACTTCTTGGGTGGCAAACAAGCATACGGCGTAGCCTATGACCGCCCGCAATACCAGAGGTATCACTTGCATGTTGCCAACCCATTTTTTTACGCCAGGACTTTAAGATGGGGGTATCCCTGGGATAGGAATACGTTTATTTCAAAACGCATACCTAAATGAACGCTGGAGATCCGTACTCACACACAGGAACACAAGTAAGGTGTACAGTCGCTTGCTCGCTAGCATGGTGCCCTACCTCTCTTACTTGACTGACTTATAATCAACCCACAGCTGAAACTGCTAGTCATAGAGACCTGAAATTTGGAGGGTGTATTCTTTGTGTAGTATACACTGGCACCTACGTGTCCACTACTTATATATATTTCGACACACGTCACGTCAGACGCGGGCGAAGCCGCGGGCGGAAGCTAGTAGCTTATATTATTATTTGTTTTTCTAGTTGTACCGTCTGGTATTACCAGTATTACCAGAAGAAGTATTACCAGTTTTTTCGTTGCTATGGTACACAGGCTCTGTCTCGTTTATAAGTCAGATGGCTGTGTGTGAGTAAACTTAATATATTTTTATTATTAAAACGAATTATAACTAACCTCAGATGTAAGTACCTATTTATATCTTCTTTAACCACAATATTACAGTACAATATTGTTTTATGTACTAAACTGATATTGTATTGTAATGAAAGACTGCCTTGGTGGTCCAGTGGCCGCAGTATGCGCCTGCTGTGCACGAGGTTGTGGGTTCGATTCCCACACAGGACAAAACTTTGTGTGACCCACAAAGAATTGTTCTGAGTTTGGGTGTAATTTGTGTCCGTTAATTGTATGTTTGTAAAGTCCCCCGCGACACAGAGTTTGTTGTGCGGGAGTTGTCTTTAAAAAAAAAATAAAGCTGACGTCAGTCCAAAAGGTATTACGGGGTGGACAAATTGGAACTCGGGAGTAGGGTCTTGGATAGCATAATTAGTCGCGGCTAGGCCGGCCCGGAACATGAGAGGCGCAGGTTTAAATCCTCATTTTCTCCAGTGCTTTAAATATACATAGTGTTATTATTACATATCATCACACCCGTCTCCCATTGGCGTAGAAAGATACAATGGTACGCCAGTTGTTTCGATCTGAACATACTTCTTTCGCTTCCTCTACATTCATCAATTTGGCCTTTATTTACTACTTGGTCGCTGTATTCTAGGATGGCCCCTACCGATATATACCTATAGTGATATTTTTGTACCTACTAACTTTTTCTGCACAATACACTTTTGTTTATTTAAAACCTCTAAAGTACATTATAAACACAGCGATTACCGGACCAATCAACAAGTGATGACTTAAAAGTTGTTACAAGTAATTTAAAAATAATAAAAATATTCTGTTAGTCATGTGATAGAGCAAAACTATTTTTATCATCATCTTAGCAGACAAATGCCGTCTGCTTACAGATATTTACTGGCATATGAGCCAGCGGATCATCTGATGGTAAGCGGTTACCGCCGCTCATAGACTTCTGCCCCTCTCTAGACAAGTGGCATAAACGATAGTCGAATCGAAAAGTCAAAAAAGAAAATGTATGGAATTTGACGTAAGTTTACGACATTTAATCGTAGACTCACGTCAAATCCCATAAATTTCATTTTTGGACTTTTCGATTCGACTATCGCTTATGCCACTGTCTAGAGGCTCTGGAATGCCAGGGACACGGCCAAGTCGCTGCCCACCGTGAAGAAAAAATAACACGCTAAGTCTTCATGTAATTCTGTTAAATTTTGTCAGAAAAATTGCTATTTTTGTTTATGCAAGTTGTAGGAAGCAAACACCAAAATTATAAAAATAATTTCCAATAAAAAAAAAACCAAAACGTTGACGGAAGGTCGTTCATGGAAATTATCAGTATAGTTCAATGTCATGGTGGTTTTATACTTCGACCTCGATTACACACTGACTGCATTTTAGTCCATTTGTATAACATAGTATTGTTACACAGTTTCAGTACATATACCTACACGTATTTTACATATGTAGTACATAAAAGCGAGTTATTCAATAATCGTAAATATTATGACCTGTAAATGTCTTTGTAAATTGTGCTAGTAAGTTTCTCCTACTGTAGTGGGTGACTACTTTTTATTTATATACTACTTAGGTTACAAACGAACATACGACCCACCTGGTAAGCAGTTATCGTAGCCTATGGACGCTTGCAATACTAGAGGTATCATTATCTGCGTCAGGTATAGGCTTACCAGGGAAAGACGCGTCAGGCTATGACGCTCGCTATATATAAATGTAATATTTGCATTTGCCGAAATTCTTTCAGAAGACCAGTAATAAATACGATTCGTTTTTTTTATCAATAAAGTAAGTATCGTGTTTTGACTGCATCAGCTAGCATGTTACCATACTTGTATCTTACAAAAGATTGTAACTATCTGGCGATTAAAAATAGTGGCCTGAAAATTACCTGTGACCTTTTCAGCTTTTTTACCAGTACATATACTATACATTTTTTTACACTACCAAGGAGGCAAACAAGCATACGGCCCGTCTACATACTCGTACATAGGTAAACATCAAGCTTTGTATATTCCTCAGATGTTATTCTTTTAGTCTGAGGTATATTCATGTTTTTCTAAAGCTAATAGTTATACCTGCTAAAGAAAATTGTCCCGATTTAAAAACTTTAATGAGGTACAAATACTGTATTGTATCTCTGTATTGTAATCGTTGACTGTATTGTAATCTTTTCATGCACACTGCCTAGAAGCTAAAAACCTCATTATAGATTGTTTTTACGTTACAAGCAATAGCTTAGGCAATGTCTATAGATCTTTGGCATGTGGCAAACAATAGATAATTTGTCTTCACACAAATCACGTAAATTTATTCTGAGACATAATTAATCTTCACACCGATTTCAGTCTCAACGCTCAAATTAAACAAATCTTCACACCGATTTCAGTCTCAACGCTCAAATCAAACTGATTTTCTCCTTTTTTTAAAGACAACTCTTGCACTAGGGAACAATCCTTGTGTCGCAGGGGACTTTACAAAGTTACAATTCACGGACACAAACGGCGGAGATTAAATCCGGCCCTGCCTATACATACTCACCCACGTACTAGAACACAACTACACTGTGTGTATTTGGCTATGATCTTCTGTAAATTAGAGAACAAATAGCTAAATCGCTAGTTACTTATTAAATATATCTGCATTAGGTACCTAAGTACTATAGATTACATCATAATCATAATAGTTACTGAGTTAATATTGTGTGAATGGTCATAACATAACATAGTCTGGAAACATTACCTCGTTATGTCCAATATTTATTCAATAGTTAGCGATTATATCAGCAGTTAGTTTGAATAACGACTTAGGTGGTATACCTAGGTATATTATACTAATATTATAAAGAGTTTATACGTTTTAACGAGGTAAAAGAGATACGACACCATACTAGTGAGCAAGCCCGATTAGGGAACGATGTCCACCTTACAGAAGACCACAGCTGAATAACTACACACAGCGGCGAAGCTGTGTTCTTGTGTGTGAGTACAGGTTTTCAGAGCTCATTTAGGGATGCGTTAATAATGTAACTTTTTCGGAAAGAAGAAATTTCGTCGTATTGTACAACGGAATTTCCTTCTTTGTGTTTAATTTTGGGTCGGCAACACGCAAGTGCTACCTCTCGTATTGTAAGCGTCCATAGGCTACGGTAACTACTTACCATCAGGCGGGCTGTATGCTTGTTTGCCACTTTAGTAGTATAAAAAAATACCAATATAACACTCGTAATATTTATGCGCCATGCAGGCCGAAATGGCTCTTTCTCTTCTTTTATGATAATTAAGGCCTTATACGGGTTGTTAGATCAGACATGACTTTAGAATTTCTTCCATGACATATACCAATGTTATCTTTCGCCATTAGCAGTAGGTAAATCATTTGATTAGTACTTATGAATATGGCCAGTGTTAACCTCGCACCACACAGGTGTAACCTATACGTCTCGTCATGTTGGTTACTACCCATTCGGCTACCACTTGTACCTAAACTGGATTATGTAGGGGGTTTCTTACGAGACTTCTGGCCCATCATTCTAACAATTGTGCTATCAATCACCGCCCAAAGTTTGAATTTTTACTAGGCCAGCTCCCCCGAGACTTTAAATGCGTCCCTGTTAGAGGTTTTAAATGCGTCCCTGTTATATCTATTAGTTTTAAATGTTGATCAAATTGAAAATACACCTTTTTTTTTAACGTGAGTGATTGACAAAACCAGGATTGAACTCTACTAATAAATGTGTAAATATAGCAAATTACAGCCACAAAGAAAGTATTGTTTTATGTGGACACAGGCGACACAGCTAACAATATTCCCGGTTATTAAACATTTCATTACGTTATAGTAATGAATACATACGTTATTTCATATATTATATAGCTTATTTCATAAATATATTATTTGATTATTATTAAAGTGTTATGTTATTTCGTTACCATATCAGAATTTATTAAATTACGATAACAATCAGCAGTAGTTGCACTGTAGAATAGCCGTGCAAGTATTTGCGTCGGTATGCAAACTCATAAGTGCTCTTTCCTTAATAAAATACAAAACAAATCAATAGTTTTTGCTCGCATCGAGATAAAACTCCTATAAAATCACGTTCATGTAGTTGGTGCGGCACGCGGCAAGCGGCGGTCAGTACGCAGAGCGAATTTTTTTTTATCGTCTGCGTCCTTTCCTTAGCGTCAACATCGTCGTGTATTTGATAACATAGAGGTGACGGTCCGTCCAACAAATCCAACTGTTGACATAACTGACGGCCGATACTCGTATGACTCGATCCGATTTCACAAACATCATTCTTCCAATGTCTTACAATTTTCCACAAGTTTACCTGATTATCTGTTAATCAGAATTGTGACTACATATTGCATGGTTTCTTTTCTGATTAATATTCAACGACTTCTTTTAATAGTTACAAAGAAACAACATTTTCTGAATATATATTTATAGGAAAACTTGTTAAACTTGAATTTGTTTCTAGAAAATACTCGGGTTATAGAATGTACAATTAGGAGAAAGCCACCATGCAACGTAAGATCGTTCTATGGCGTCGATATGCATGTTCCAGAATGATTATTATAAGTTAAACATGCCAAGCTATAGTAAAGTCATTCAAAGTCAAAAGTTAATAAGTACTTTTTTTTTCAGAAAACTCATTTCGTTTAATAAAAAATAATCAGGTATTCTAGCGACACAGTGCTACGATAAGAAAGATTAATCAATTTCGAAAGTTGAACAAATTGAAAATTACGATTCGCGTTATTAACGTTGGAAATTCATTGCTCTAATATTGACGCATTTGATTATTTTTCTTCTTTTAGTGAAATAAAAATATTTTTGACGATTCCTATCTGTTGAAACGCAATTATGAAGCATTAGACTAGAAATACTAGAATTATTCTAGAACAACACTCAGAACATATTGTAGATAATAGATAAATCATTATTTGAAATCGTTTGTCCTCACTGATTTATAGACAAGCGGCCAATACCTAAGTCTATAAAACTGAAATTTGGAACATAGATACCTACGATTATTTTATAATACAAACATCCGATAAGAAAGGATTTTTTGGAAATTCAATCTCTGAATGGTTAAAAAGAGATGGGTGAAGTATATCAACAAAAAAATTGTGATGTAGTTGTTCTGTCATTAATTCTCGGAAACAATTCTGTCTGTAGTAATTGTCGATTACACTTTGTTGCTTAAGCTAACTCGTATCCGGTATTTTCTTAAAGCATAAGTAAAAAAGTTGTATGAACCATTTTTTTTTCATAAAACCTAGTGATCGGTTCTGGTTGTATATTTGCAAAGCACAAGTGCCTTATTATATTTTCATGCTGACTGTCACTGTAGGGGTATACTCGAAGTAGTAAATGAATTTTCAGAATCGAATCAGTATCTTTCTTTTTTCCTTTCTTTTCTATTTAATGACAACTATTAGGGAACAAGCCCTATGTCGCGGGGGATTTAACAAACATACAATTTACTGGCACAAATTACAAATTACACGGACAACAGCAAGTCAGATATAATAAAATATATTATCTTCACATTCACATGCCACTTTATGTGGCCCGTAGACCGATGTTTTCTTTATCAAGTGCCTTGTGTTTACAACACCTGTTTAGTAATGTTCAGGTCAAATATGACACCAGCTGCAATAAACTGCGATATTAACTATTGCTATTGTTATAATAATAACAATAGCAATAATTAATTAACAATTAGTCGTCAGCTGCCAATTTTTATAATAATAATAATAATAATAATTTATTTTTCACCACAATATTAGCATTCAATACAATAGCTAACTTAAAACATATACAAACAAGTTGCGGTGACTATTGTATTTATAGTATTTTCAACAGCACTGATTATAATTTTCTGAAGAATATTTTTAGTACAAGATTAAAAGAGGCGAGGTAAAAGTTAGATAAACTTAGTGGCATAGTCTGATAGGGGAATAAACTTCCACTTTGCAGACACACAATTTGGGATAGGTAAAGGTAAAGACCTGGTACTCACACACAGGAACACAGTTTTATTTTTTACACCAATGTAACACCACGTAAGTGATGCAAGGTATGAAAGCGTCTGTAATAGGCTACGCTTTCAATTCATTACATACTAGCAATCCGCCCCGGCTTCGCATGGGTGCAATGCTGATACTAACTATACTACAGAATTTATAGGCAGGCGCCGCGCCGGCCGCGACTCCCCGCAGGGGTATTCCGTAAGAGCAAAAACCGAGCCACCGCAAAAACCGAGCAAAATCTATCCGTCAGATTGAAAATCGGTATTCCGTAAGAGCCCTTTTTGACGTTTAGTCAATAGATTGCGCCGTCACCGAGCAATCACAACTGTCAATTTTGCGATCACAAATGTCAGTTTGCCATCGCTGTTTCTTAGAGAATTAGCCGGCCGGTCGGTACCGCCGCAACCGCTATGTCCCTGCATTTTTAATCTGTAATATCTTTGAAAATATTCATTTCAATTACTTACATGTTGTAAGCACCATATTGATCTATTTTAAATGCATAATGTATTTAAGGTATCTACTTAATTGGATAAAGATTAATGATGTATTGCTTAAAATCGCTTCGTAAATAAGCCATTATTTATCGTAAAAAGTAAAGGATATGGTTACTTTGGATTATCCCTAAGAGATAGAAATATACCATCACGGACTTTTTTAAGATTTTTTGAAGGTTATTTTGATCTATCTCGTAGGGTTTAGCCAAAGCGTTTGCAATGTAAGCATCACATTAGAATCCTCTAAAACTATCAGTGTTTCTCTACTATATTAAGTAATGCATGTTTTATACATAATAAACCTTCCTCTTGAATCTTTCTATCTATTTAAAAAATCCGCTTCAAAATCCGTTCCGTCAGTTTTAAAGATCTAAGCGATACATAGGGACAGATAGACATTGTTTTATAATATGTAGTGGTTATTATATTCCCCTCATCTTTGCAACGCGTCTGTAAAAGCCTAAGCCATGTACTGCTCTGCAAGAACTAGTAGTATACCGACACTTAGTAACAAAAAATAAGTATGTTTAAACAAAAGTACAATGATTTATTTAGTCGGACCAGAAAATAAAAATAAATAAAATGTAAATTATTATTACAATAACCGGTTACCATAAAATATCATCTTAAAATATATATACATAAATAATAAATATATATATATACATGCCTGTGAATAAATTTAAATAAATGAAGTGTGCCAAACTATATGTTTATTACGTAGGTATTAACTTTTACCAAAACGTGACTTATCATCGCACGCGTATTATTGTAAAGACGAAAGTTTAAGTTTGTTTTTAGTCTGTGTTCAATTATGCATAAGTAAATAAATTATAGAAAAAATATATATTAAAGGTTCTAGAGTGGCGACTACGAACTGGAAGACGAAGCGTGGGCAGGCCTCCAACAAGGTGGACCGATGACCTGGTAAAGGTTGCGGGCAACCGATCGACAAGGCTCAGGCTCGAGAGTTAGACTATGTCCAGCAGTAGACGTCTTTTGGCTGAGATGATGATGGTGATGAAAAAAATATTCATTATTAATCCTAAGTCCTTATTACATATCCTATGGTATGTAATAATAATAAATAATATATTTTTCCCAAACGGACTTTTCCACTACGCAATTTTGCCCAAAGAAGTATGATATGAAAACGAGTGCAGGGGCGTAAGTACCTACAGTTCCAGACTGTATTCCGATGATGAGATAGTTTAACAAAGAAGCGCAATAACTTTTTACCTGGCTTGGGAATCGAAACCAGACGTAGCGATTTATTATCGTTATAAATTCGAATTTCGAACAAGGACAACCTTAAAGCAAGGTAATACAGATGCCATCTCACGAATTTCAAATACCTACTTAAATAAATAGCCTAGGAATTAAAAACAGGGTCTGTACATACATAACAGCATAAAGTTTTTTTAGAAAATAAAAAAGAAAAAGAAAGCCATTTTAATGGCATAAGGTCGACAACTCGACAACATATGAACATAATGTCTATGTTTTATGCAGGAAAAAATGCTTTATATTTTAAATGGGTTATAATAGGCACTTAAACTGTGCCAATAGGGTCACAACTCAGTATGTGTTAGAATGCCAAATACTCCTAACCACAGAATAGGACCTTGAAGATCCCAGAACCTAACGATCAGCCACAAACTTGAGCGTAAACTACCATATACCATAGGGCCAACAAGGCAATTATTTTTACGACTTTCCCTATAAATATGTTACATCTATTCAAACGTCCTCTTGTTCATGTTACAGCTAGTTTAATATAAGTAATGACCTCAAAATATCACTGATAACGTAATTAACGTAGCCATCACTTACGATCACTTGCAGTATTATTATCACGGTTACATTTAGTGTAAGAGCGAGTAGTAAGCGAGTGCGAGTAGTAAGTGGTTGGCCACTTACTAACTTATGTTATTTGCTATCTATTCTATTGGTAGAATATATAGCAAATAACATAAGTTTCTAATATTCGGTGTACAATATAGAATTATTTATGCGATATAAAAAATCATTTATTTACTGAACAACGATTTGCTAGTGACTTTATCGTTAAATCATAATAATAACTGTAACTTATCCATTTAACATGCATAATATATATATAATAATATATCTAATATACATTTATATAACTAACTAATATACATTATTATACATTGTTTATTATATTATTAGGTACTGATAAATATGTATAATAAGTAGGAATAATAATAAATAATGTCTTTCAGACGGATTTCGGTCACGGTGGTTAATCTCATCCAATTTCACGGTACCTACATTATAGTTGACAAGTGTGTACGCCAACACAGATGAAAGAAAGAAAGAATGAAAAGCATTCATTCGAACATACACAGGATAACAGATAGTAGAGACAATAATAACACAAAAATTAAAGGGTCCTAATCTCAGCTCTGTGGTGCGGCATTTTATGCTGCAGCGCTGATTTTCTGATCATGCCTTATCTAAATCACGGTCAGTTATAGGTATTATATAGATAAATAGTTAGATAGAAACCTCTTTCTTATAATAATAATATGATTTAATAATAATATGATTTATTTTCTCTTCACAAATGGTGCTTACTATAATACATCTAATAGGTACAATGATACATTTGTGAGAGACTGGTGCCTGAGATAGGTATTATAAAATACCTGTGTTACAGGTCACCAGGCCCCCTGAGCATAATATAATAATCTTCATATTAGACAATATCATGAAATATTTAGTTTTGATAGAAGAGATATTATTATATGAATATACATTTATGATACAGAATATGATGTAGAGAGCACATCATATTCTGTATCTTTTACCTTACTCTCATGACTTATAGTCTGATTGGAAAACAATCCGACACAATCGTAGAAGCAACAAATTCACGTGCTTCGACACAGATCATCCGACACGGCCTCGATGCAATTTTTTTTTAAAACGTAAGCCGGACCACAAAAAATTGCTTAACCTTACAGCCCCTCTAGACAAGTGGCATATGCGATAGTCTAATCGAAAAGTCAAAAAACTAAATGTATGGGATTTGACGTAAGTTTACGACATTATATCGTAAACTTACGTCAAATCCCATACATTTGTTTTTTTGACTTTTCGATTCGACTATCGCTTACGCCACTTGTCTAGAGAGGCTGATCTATCGACCTGTCCTCCTTTAACACATCTATGATAATCCTCTTAGCATAGTAAGTAAGTCCTAAAGTACCTATATTAATTCTATTAAGAACATCTATTAGGAAGGTACCTAGAATAAACATGCATACAATATTTTTAGGAAGTTTAACCCATTGTGGAATTTGATTAGTGCAGAAATTAGTCCTTACTAATATTATAAATGTGAAAGTTTGTAAGAATGGATGGATGGATGTTTGTTACTCTTTCACGTAAAAACTACTGAACGGATCTGGATGAAATTTGGCACACAGATAGATTATGGTCTGGAATAACACATAGGCTACTTTTTCCAGCGATAACCGACATCCACGCGGGCGGAGCCACGGGCAACAGCAACAGTAATATATTTTTAACATTTGTTACAATTGGCAATATTTTATTATATTACGTCTCAAATTCTAATATTCTTTTCTGTCGTCCTTCCTCTCTCTCACACATAAGGCTCTCTCTTTTAACTTCCTAATACGTTCGGTTTCCCAGATAGTTACATAAAGGTTTTCAAAAAAATGGCAATCAGCGCAGCGCGTAAGCCACCGGACCAAGGAAGATGCTTATTTGCTATAACAATAATATTTAGCAATTATTTTATAACAATAATTATTTAACCTACATAAATGTTAATGAATAACCTTGACGCTTTGAAGTATTGTTATCATGTATGTGTCCACGAATAATAATAATATTTTTGGGACAACTCACATATCGCTATCTGATTCCAAACTAGACAGATTCTGTACTATGGTAACCAGGCAACTGATAAACATACTCATATATTTCTAAATACATACATGAAATTACCTCCCAGACAGAACCAACAATCGTGCTCATTACAGAAAGATTTGCCCTGAGTGGAAATCGAACCCACAACTTTCGGCTTAGCAGTCTGAGACACAAACGAGTAGACCAACAGGCTAGGCAATAAAAATAAATAAATTCTTATTTCCTCCTTTTTTTCTTCTTACTTCGCGTGAGCAAAAGGCTGGCTTGTTTCTTACACATATTATTATATTTAGAGTTCCATTCCAATCAATAACGTGACAATGTTTTCTGTGTTACCATACTATTGCAGCCATTTTTTTCATACACTGATAGCACCTAGGCACAGTGTAAAGAAAAATTCTAAAATGAAAAGCGACTTTGACCTAGATATGTCCTTAATATGTAGGTATATTATATATTACCTTATTAATTATATATTATAGGGATCGTCCGCGACTTCGTCGGCGTGGTAATTTGGAATATTTTCCCCGATTTTGCAACATATCTCACTATTGCTCCGCTCCTATTGATCATAGCGTAATGTTATATAGCCTTCTTGGATAAATGCACTATTTAACAAAAAAATATTTTTTCTAATCGAACCAATAATATTAGTATAGATATCCATCGTAATGAAATCTTTTTAGCAATGCTTTTTGGTTTGAAAGAAACATTTTCCTATCCCAGGGATAATTTATCTTCATGCTCTAGTGCAAAAAAATAGGTCGGCAAACCTCTGGTATTGCAAACATCCAAAAACTTCGGTAATAGCTTATCATTAGGCTGGTAATACGCTTATTTGTCACTGTAGCAATAAAAACCAAGTAACAAATTCATTATCAATAGATGATTAACGTGAATACTGGTCGTTCCACTGTACTAAATAAAAATCTTATAAAAACTAGTCTTTTCAAGACTTGTGACTACATTAAAGTTCTTTACCTATGATATTTTGCTTAGTAGGATATAAATAGTTCTACACACTAGTTTCAAGACAATATTGACATACTAGCGATCCGCCCCCGCTTCGCTTCGGTTTATTCTGTATCCAGGGCCGCTATATAAAGATTAGAAGAATTTGTGTTAAATATATTTTTATCTGTAGGTATACTTAGTCTAATTGTACACTGTTACCAAATTCCACAGAAATATATACACTGGTTTTCTGAAAAAACTAAACTTCATATAGCGACCCTGTACAGCTATTTTCGTTGCCGTGTGTACATTGACTGGCCTGTTGGTCTAGTAGTTACAGGCTCTGCCTAGTTTGGAATCAGATAGCGATGGTTGAGTTGTCCCGAAAATATTGTAATAAAAAAATCATAATATACATAATAATAAACCTTTCTCTTGAATCATTTTTTCATTTAGTCTATCGCTGAAAACCGCATTAAAATCCGTTGCGAAGTTTAATAGTTATAATAGGCGTACATACAGCGGGAACGACTTCGTTTCATTATAGATGAGCAAAAATGACAGGGTAATTAATTATGTGTCGGACTTCGATTTTGTCTTTTTATTACGCGTTTTTTTATGGACTCGTAGGTACTTAATCTAAAATACCTGTTCAACCAATCCTTTCGTGTGTAATTCTGTCTGCTAAGTATGATAATGTATATTGAAATCTTATCATAATACAATTATAAAAGCAAATTTGGATGGATGGATGTTTGCAACTCACTCACGCCCAAACGACTGAGCAGATCTGGATGAATAGTCTGGAATAGTGCATGTGGCATAAACGGTAGTCGAATCAAAAAGAAAGTAAATGTATGGAATTTGACATAGGTTTCCCATTTTATAAATTGCAATCCCAGACTACGTCTAAAATCCAATCGCTTATGTTAAAATGATTACTGTAAGCTGTTACCGTAGCCTACTGACGCTTGCGACACCAGCCCCTCTAGACAAGTGGCATAAGCGATAGTCGAATCGAAAAGTCAAAAAAGGATTTGACGTAAGTTTACTACATTATATCGTAGACCTAAGTCAAATCCCATACATTTGTTTATTTGACTTTTCGATTTGAGTACCGTTTATGCCTTGTCTAGAGGCTCGGGAGTATCACTCGCGCGTTGCCGACCCTTTAAAAACCTTATAAATCCTTTGTTGAAGAACCTCATGCTATAGTCTTTGTGTGAATGTTTCCAATTTCTCACGTGTATTGAGAATTGTTTACGTTACTTTCAATGTTATCACAAATTGTTTACACATACTTAAACACCTAGGTATTATTAAACACTTTGAGTGCCTTTCAACTCTGTACTTAGATTGGGTTCAGCAAGGCAATGTACAGTAAGTAAGTATCTAAGCGAGCAAGTCTGACTGGGAAAGGACCTAGAATATTTAGCTTAGTTCTAGTTAACTTCTTTTGGAGATGGGCGTTGATAGCTACGCCAGATTGGCCACTTTTGTAGCTATCTCCGTTAATTGTATGTTCTTGTACCAATTGTATACATTCCTAAATAAATATTATAACTAATATTACTTCCAGCTTACAGAAGACCATAGCCTACGCACAGCGGTATAGTTATATTCATAATAATAAACCTTTCTCCATTAACCATTAACCATCAATTTCAAACATACACCCAATATATCTTTCCCATTCAAAAACGGCTGAACCAAGTTAAATAAAACGTTACCAAAATACCAACCCGATCGGAGATGAAGATAATGTACTTAAAAACATTGAAAGCTGTCAAACAAATAAAAATGCATAAAATTCAGTAAATCCGTTTAAGAGTGATGTCGTAGACAAATATACAAATCGCTACACAGACCTCATACCACTCAAACCCTTGTTTTGCATCAATGTCTAGTATTAATGGAAAACTAAAGGAATGTGGTGTAACTCTTCAATTAAGTTGTTATCGCCAACCAAGTTTAATGGCAATTCAAATGGAATGAAATTAGCAATAAATCAATGCAACTCTAAATCAACTGTATCCGAGCTAGTTTAACTTTGCATAAGTAGTTAAAGGTTTAAGTATAACTGTAGAAACTGTTTAAAATAAACTAAGTATAATATTGTAGAAAACTCCGATTTAATGGGAATTGGGAATAGCATCGAACGAAAACCAATGCCTTTTGAGATACCATCCCGAATTTCCTCGCAGCATTCAGAAGACGTTTTGAAATTATAATAATAGTTTGTCCCAGAAAAGATCGGCTCCATGTTAAATTTAACTAAATTTAATAGATATACATTAACCTAGATTTGATATAAATATACCTATTTTTTTATTATTATTAATAAGCGACACTTCCCGGCACCGAACCGGTGCAGCGGTGAACATCTGTTTATTGTTTAGTAGATTGTTTTTTTTTTCCCTCTTTATATATTGTTTTTTATTTTTCCTCTTTTAGTTATGTGTTATCTATATACATACTTTTTTGTGTTTAATTATGATTATCTTTGTTCTAGCTTCTAAGTTCTATCCTCTTTTGACTCCGGGTGGGCTTAAAACCAGCTCTAGCTGTGCCTACACCGTTTCCACTTCTTCTTCCTAATTCTGTGTGTAATCTTATATATTCTGTTGTTTCTATCTTTCTGTGTTTATATATTATTTATTATTGTAATGTGGAATAAACCATTTTGAATTTGAATTTGAATTCAAAACGTCACTAATTATGTGTCAATTTTGCGAATCAAGACTTTTTGACCGACTTCAAAAAAGGGGAGGAATTCGTGTGCATTTATTTTTTATGTTTGCTATCGGTGAACATTTATGAACCGGTTCGAAAAATATATTTTAGAGTTCAGAGTTTAGTTTGGTCTCACTTTCATCAAAAGCCAGTTTTGATAATGGGATCCATGATGAATTAAGGGAACTTCTCAAGAATTATAGGCATATATAGCGTTTTCTATATTTTTGAAGTGAAACATGAAGAAGACAACACATGGCCTAAACTTATCAATTATAATTTAAGGATGGCGATTAGATAAAGCCCACATCAGATGGAGCTATAAGTAATATATGTATAATATAGTAAGCTATATGTATATTACTATGGCTATTAAAATAGTCAAAGTCAAACTCATTTATTCATTTAGATCAAATACATGATACTTATGAACGTCATAAAAACAAATGCCAGCATACTTTTTTTTTCCTACGGCCAATTCGCTGACTAGGGTTGGGCCTCGAGAAGAATTGGCTCGGAAACTCGGGCCACTCTTTTTAATTGCCAGAGTATAACATTTACAATTTGGTATGAGTTACAATATTAGTGTTAACAAAAAGGGACGGAACCCAATATACCATACAAAATTAAATTTAAGTAAAAAAAAATTTTAATAAGTAAACAATGAAGGGAAAAAATGAATTAAGCTTTCCACTGCAACGCAATAAGGGATCCTTTCCTTTTGTATGTATAAGATAGAAACGTGTCCAAATCACATTGCGTTCTTAATAAGAATCTAAAAACTATATCTTTATTATTTAAAAATAAATCATGCCAAGATTGACCAGCCACCCCAAGTAGCACCCGGTCACGAATATATTTTTAAGGCCAAAATTTACCACAATAAATCGTGCTATATCTATAGACATATTTTGGTGACGTAAGTATAGCTCCATATGTTGTGGGACTAAAAAGCAAAATATGTAATATAGCATATGAAAATAGTACAATTGAACCGATCAGATGATGAAGCTGACAGGTAAGCAACGGAACTCCGTAATCAAACAATGTGATCTAGACGTGTTTGGGCTTATTTAAATGGTTTATTTTTATTTTATTTATTTAGATGCATTTTAGCTGTGAAAAAAAAAATTAAAAGATTCACAAAAAAACGTCTTTAAGTGGGATAACGGGATAAGAGATTGTATGAAAGTTTAACCTGTTTCAAAACTTGAGAATTGGGATTTCAAGATTTTTGAAAATTCTACAACTTGCTATATTGAAGTCGGTTTGTTTTTGTTAGAATTTATTATTCACGATCATAAATGTATATTATAATCAATAAAATATTTATTAAAAATGCCTAAAAACAAGCAAAAAATACTCTGGGTAGCGTTTGATTTACAATACTAGAGTATTGCATAAATAGCTTTTTACCGCGAGTTCATCTACATGAATGATTTTTTTTTTTAATAAAAGATTTCTATTGATATAGAATGAGAATAGGACACAGTATTGTAAGCTTTAATTAAGATCCGTTCAGTATTTTTTGCGTGACTGAGCAACAACCATTCTCACAATTTTTTGCATTTATGCTGTTAATAGGAAGTAGGATAGGATAGATAAACTAATCCTGCACTATACAGTATTAATCACTACATATATCGCGGAGGGTTTTACAAACATTGCAATCGAGAATAATAAAGTACCTACACCGAGACTCAGAACTGTTGGCGAATCACAGATTTTTTGGTGCGCAATAGTCTTCTTCTTCTTCCTATTGTTTGATTAGTGGCCAACCTGGTGACAGAGTTATTTAGGTCGCCCAAGGCCTCTGTCGAGATCTAACCTGCTAACAATCGGGACTGACGTTTTAAAATGCCGTCCGAAGAACTGAGACGCTAAGATGAAATAACTATGCGGTCACCCATCTATAAGGTTACCGCACCATTGGTAACTAAACCCGCTGATCACTTACCAAACAGCGAGTGCACCTGGCTATGAACGTCTCTGCGCAATAGTAAATAGCGAGGTTTTTCTCCACTGCCTTTGCCGTAGGACCAACTTTTACAATGCCGACGTCATCCGTAGGGTAACTTTTTTTACAACAACAAGCACTTGAGCTTTTTTTACCGTAGCTTGCTTTAGGCTACGATTATTTTACTTTCAGGCGGGCCGTGGAAATGCAATCATACATATTAGGTACGGTTCCCTATCCATTTGCCTAAAATTTTAAGACCTAATATAACTTAGCATATTTTTGTTAGGCATAATTATATTTTCGCATGATATAATTACGCATAACAGCTTACGCATAATGTTTTAGGCATATTTTTTCAAACCATAACAATGATTAGGCATAACTTTCTAATGCATAAATATATTAAGCATAAAGTTCTATAGCATAACTTTTTTAAGCATTATATCCTAAAACATAAATTTATTTACGCATAATTACATTAAAACATATTTTTATAGGTATAACATTGAAATAATTATTAACACCTAGAATATTAGACACTATACAATACTGCTAACACGTTTATACAATATTGCTCTAATGAAATTTGTAGGCACTTGATATTGTAGGTAGAATAGAAATTATTTTTTATTTTTCTAAGAAGACGGTGGTGTCGTAAAACTATTGTGTCACTAAATGTATTATTGCAAAGTTGTAATTTTGATGATTAATTTAATTGTTTTTTTTAGTAATTGTAATAAATAAAAGTTGATTTAATGATAATTATTTGGTTTTTATATCCTTGCCCATGAGAGCATGTTCGTTTCTGGCACTCGCCGGCCGCTGCCGCGGCACGCTCGCTTCGCTCGCTCGGCTCGTGCATAAGAGGTCACAGTTCTAACCTAACCTAACCTACGCATTTTTAAAGAAGAAAGTAACCCAATCTATATTATTCTAATTGAAATTCTATGATCTTCATAGTATGCCTAGTCAAATTATGCCAAGTAAAAAAGATGAGTATACTTCTAAACTAGTATTTTTACAAGCAATTGCTAAAAATATACACCTAAAATAAATAATTATACATAATTAAGGACCACTGTTTCAATAAATTAACTTCTATCTGAGAAATAACCGCCATATTTATTCTCATAATAGGTAGAAGTTAACTAATATATTCTTCAGATAAAAGTTATCTCGCGATTGAAAAATCGTTTAAGTTACATAATGTTATGTATAATAAATAATTTGCATAAAAATTATTTTTGTTATTTACCTATATTAATTATATGCTTAAATATTATTATGCTAATAGTCATTAGGCCTACTAACGTCATGCTAATAGTCATTAGGCCTACTAACGTTATGCGAATCTAATTTATACCAACACAAATTAGTCTTTAACATGATTGTGCCAACATAAAAGGTATGCCATAAAAAATTAGGCCGAAGTATTATTATGCCAAAACAAATTGTGCCAAAATCGTTATGCCGAAGTATATTAAGACAAAGAACATTATGAGAAAAGAAGGGATCCCATTAGGTACATATATGAATGCATTGAATAATAAAATTACTCATTTAATGCACCTAACGGACGTACCATGTCTATCAAGTGACACATTTTATTATTATATCTTTATTATTAAAGACAATAGCAAGGTATGTTCCAATTTTTATAACAAACCATAATGTTTGTGGTATAAAATGAAAATAATATGTGACGAAGTTATAATATAATGTGAAAGAATACTTTATTTGGGTTTTAGTTTACGATTTAAGATTTATTTGTTGGATAAATTTAATATATATTTTTTATTTATTTAATTTATAATTAAATAAATAAAATACAAGCGGGGCAGTCTTTAAGGACTGCCGATAGAAGTAAAAAAACTAAGTAACTTGTGAATTTTATCGTCGAGCTATTAGACTACTATTTTGAATAAGGAAAGCGTTCGGTGACGATTACGCGGGTTCCATGATTTTTGTCCAAAAAGGTTGAATATACGGGAAACGTTCGGTGACGATAACGCGGGTTACATGATTTTTGTCCAAAAAGTTTGAATATATGGGAAACGTTCGGTGACGATGACGCGAGTTCCATGATTTTTGTTCACCCAAAGAGTGCTAAAGTGCCAACGCGCCTAAAGAAGTTTTCACTTCAATAATAATCAAATTTCTAAGATCTAAGCATTGCAGTTAGCAGATCCTGTGTCGCGTTACCAGTATACCCTTATCCAAATATCAGACACCAAATACCTGTTTGGTTACCTAAATATAGAATATCAAATTAAATAATATTTACCTACCCAATGAAATGAAATGTTATGCTATTCTATTTTTATACCAAAGCCGGTTATTTATCATTGACTTCGTATATCACTAATGGGATGTAACAATAAATGATTCATTATTTAATGTTAAAAGGCCAAAAAGTATCGAAATTGGTCAGGATTAATTTTAAAATTAATTTAAAAATAAATTTTAAAACCAGCGAAAAATGTAACATAAATTTTAACGTAACATGGGCGCTCAGAAATATCTATGGTCGGGCGTATCAATGTTAGTGTTAGTGTATTATGTTATTTATTTGTTGTTACAGATCAAATAACTTAATTGTATTCTTTTATAATTTTTCGTATATATAAATATATGTTTTTGTTATTTTTTGCTATCCTTTACCTTTATTTTTAATGTAGTGCGTCATTTGTATGTTAAAATAAATAGATTTTCCTTCTTATTCATAAAAGCTGGACAAATTATAGAAAGGGTTAAGGAAACTCTTCTGTGAAAACGAATAGTCTTCTGGATCCAGTCAGTGGTGTTTATTAGTCCTTACGATAAAAAGAATTTTGTTCGCACTCAACGACGAGTTCTACTAAGCGACAATTATGTAAATTAACAAGTATAATAATTATATTGCAATATTTAATTAGTATGCGTTCCTAATAATGAAAAATTTACATAAAAACATGTTTTAAATAGATACCATTTTATCGAAACGACTTTGCGTACAGCATGTGACAGCGCAATTAAATTAAACCGTGAAAATTCTTTTCACGACGAGCTGGTGGAAAAACCCGCTAAACTATTCCTCTCACTGCTCTAACAATTTTTACACGTTTATGGATTGTTTTTTTAAATCCTTTTTATTGCTCACTGACGTCATTTATGGAATTATAAAAAATAATTTAAGTTTGTAGCTTTAGTGGTTTAACTACTCTAATCTCTGGAACTACGAGTCAGATTTAAAAGATTTATTTTTTGAAAGCAAAGTAATATTTTTTTAAAGTAGCTTTTTTTGTTGTTTATAATTGAAGCTCTATTCACGTGTCTCGATTTTTTTAAATATTTAATGGGTAATTCCAGTAATTTGAATTAATACTAATACGACAGTGGTTATAAAAGTTTATTTTAATAATAATAACTGCCAATTATAATTATTATAATTTTTTACTGCTAATTATCTACTGCATTTATTTCTAGACTACCTCGGTTACCTCGTATCTTGACATAAACTGCCCCTCTAGACAAGTGGCATAAACGGTAGTCGCATCGAATAGAAATGTATAAGGATTTGACGTTTGTCATAATTTTACACCTTTATGTCAAATCTCATAAACTAGCTTTCTATTCTATTTCATTCGACTACTGTTTATGCCACCTGTCTAGAGGGACTGTTAATAATATCGCAGTCACTGCGTCAGATGAGTCCAGCCCAGTCAGTAATTTTTATGCTGGAATTGATATTCGGTTAATTCTACTATGAAACCTACCCTATATACTAAGATACCAATAAATGTAGCGAGTCGATGAGAGTTTGTTTACATTATAGAATTTATTGCCCTTGCAATTTCTCGGGGGAAACTACTTCCTTTGCCGGCTGTTTACACTTTCAATCAACTAAGTATTAAGACTTAACTTCCCTGCCTCTGCTTGATATCTTTGATAATCTGCAAATTATTGTATTATCTTATTGTTTCGTACTTTTTATATTTTGGCTTTAGGAACTTAATTAAGTTATATATCCTATCACAACCGAAATAAGGATTGATCAGTAGTTTTCTTAAAAGAAATAGCTAAATAAATTAATTTGTAAAAAGTGCAAATAAAAATACTTTCTTTCTTTGGCTTACCATGTAGTAAATGGTACCTAGTACCTACTGTGCTATAAACTGGTCACTAAATAATTTAAAAATTAAAACATATCACTAAACAAATGAATTCGCATTTGCTATGTTATGTTATTTTGTTTCTTGAAGGTAAATACGACCTAAAATGTAGGTCGTATAGAAACTAAACGGCGCGGCGCGGCGATTAGGATATGGATCACCACGATTCAACCTTGACTAAATTCATGATCTCTCAAAATTATCGCGGTATTTAATGAGGGTCTCCGTTAATGACCTTGATTAATAATAATGTCCTCCTAACCGAATTTCGGTCACGGCAGAAAATCTCAACGAAGACTTGCCATCTGCGCGGGACATATTATAGTGCACAAGTGTGTGCGCAAACACAAGTTCACTCTTTAGTCCCTCACTCTCATAGTCCGATGGGACGGCAAATCCCACTTTACGGCTTTCCGAGGCACGGGGGTGTAAACACCGCCAATTTCCAAACTCCGGGCATCTATTGTGAATTTCTTAACAGAAAAACCCAATATCGATTTTTGGCCCGACCCGGGCATCGAACCCGGGACCTCGTGGTCAGTAGTCTTACACATCGACCATTGAGCCACGGAGGCAGTTAAGTTGACCTTGATTACGTAGTGTATTAAACATAAAATACTAAACATAGGAAACAGAATATCTAGCAGAATATCAGCGCTGCAGCGTCTGCGATGTTGCAATTAATTGCTGAGCTAGGTCCTGTTTTGTCTTGTAACCATTATATATATTTTTAGATTACTGTAGTAAGATGTAAAGACAAAATCAATATTTTTTCTTTCTTTCTTTCAAAAAACAGGAAAATGGTTTTTTTAGGGTAATATTTAAACGAGCGATTATAAATTCAATTTATGGGTGTCATAATTAATACATAATGGCGTACAGAAATACTAAGTGAGCGAAACACTGAGGGCGAACACAAATTAAATTTATGGGTGTAAAAATTACTGAATGTGGCGTACAGAAATACTACGTGAGCGAAAAACTGAGGGCGAACACAATTCAACACAATCTATCAAAATTAGCGTTGTTGGGGTCACAGTTCTAACCTAACCTAACCTACTTGTCTGATAGCATCTTGTTTCTGGTAGCAAATGCATGAATATATATATATTCAAATGCATGAATTTCTAGTCGCTCACCTAGTAATATAGTCGCACGGCTAGAATTTACAGTATCTTATCATCAGTCGCTAAGTTTATGTTGACTAGCCTGCGTCTAGAGGTAAGTGACCCTGACCTTGACCTCGAGTCGCGGGTCGTAAGTTAGATTCTCACCCAGAACAAATCTCCGTCTATATTAGCCACAGTGGCCTAATTCGGGTAAAAGGACATTAGGTGTATAAATTAACCAATTAACCTGTTTACTGAAATTGATAGAGGCATATTATATGTCCAGCAATAACAGTCCACTGCTGGTCTGGGTATTGTGGCGTTTCCCAATTCACGTCACAACATCCAGTTCTCCGCCTCTAGTCTACTCCAGCACCACACAGCTCCACATTATAATACAGAATTCGCAAGCCCCATATTCCTACTATCGTAATCGCTACCCTCTTACTTTATATAAAATTAAGTTCTAGGTTTAAACTAGATTATTTTGTTGTCAATTGCTATCCTTGCAGATCGCGTGATATTCTGATAATATTGAGTGTCCTCGACGACCGGAATTTTTGCCTAAGTAGGTATTTGAACTGTTTCTACCTACGAACAGTAGGTACCTATTGTTTTAATTTATACATATTTGAGTAACACGTGCCGAAGTAGTGCAAAACTATTTAAAACGTGTATTTTGTGACCGTATGCATAGAGTAAGGCAGACTCTTAATAGTAGGGAGTGAGGACATTGTCGCATTAAATCAAAATAGCTTAGGACCGGCGCGGCGCTACGCCCAGCACGCGCGCCCCCCGCTACGTTGCGCGTTGCAGTTGCAGCGTTGCTAGCCCGTACTTGGTTGCTAACTGAATCCGTCCTGGCCGTAGGTATTTATTGGAAGTGTCCTCACTATATAGTGTTCTTTACACTATGCCGTATGGTTGTTGAATGATAGGTACTTAACTGTGAGGCTATTTTTTTTTTTTTTATACTACCAAGGTGACAAACAAGCATACGGCCCGCCTGATGGTAAGCAGTTACCGTAGCCTATGGACGTTTGCAACACCAGGGGTGTCACTCACGCGTTGCCGACCCTTTAAAAACCTTATAACTCCTTTCTTGAAGAACCCCATGCTATAGTCTTTTAGAAAAACCTCGGCAGGGAGCTCATTCCACAGCCTAATCGTATTTATGTTAGTGTTGACACTATGTAGGTAATATTTGTACCATTTGAGTGGCTTGTTGATTTAGTAACTATGACTGCTAAGCCATAGTTACTAAAAGCTATTTTTTGTGGGAAACGAACGGATTACCTTCGGATGTCCGTTCGTTTCCCACAAAAAATAAATCTATGTGTGATGGGGACAATTTTAATTTCCAGGTCGGACCAAAATAAGATTTTTCAGTCAAAAAAATCACAATAGTCGCCCAATAAAAAAAAAACAAAAAGACTGTCGTTTAGGCGTCAAAATATTCCTGAATAACACTGTCTACCGGAAACGTGCCCAGATGCTGCTATCCTTGCAGCATCGCCATTATGCATAAATAAAACTAAACTTGAATAAATTAATTAAATACTTCTGTATTAAAAATATATAATAATAATATAAGTATTAAAAAAACACAACATAAATAATCTAAATATAAATAATTTTTATTAATTATTTAAAACATCAAGCTCTCACGTTTTCACATAGACGTATTTAATGTAAGTATAAGTGAAAAAGGATAAATCGTTCGTAGAAATACCTACTTAGTTGTTATTCAGTTGTAAGATACTGTTTGTTTTCTGAATAAAAATAAAATTATGAGTTACAAACGATAAACTAACAAAAATAAACAACAAATTTATGTTTTCCTTCGTGTTAGGAAAGAAAATCGAATTCAAGTATATTTTTAAAATAATTTTAATTGAAAATTTTAAATTAAATTAGATAAGAACCTCCAACTACTTTTGCTCACGTGCATAGTATAATAGTTCCCAGTGAGCATTGTTATTAAAATACATTAATTGTGTTTTCCAAAACATATATGTATAATAATAAATTTGTTGGTAACACAAGTTTCTTACAGTGTTAGAAGTTTTCATCATCAACATCATTATAAAAACCTAATTAAAAAACATTGTGGAGCTGCATCCACCGCTTTATAATAGGCGCCGCAGACTCGAGCCAGTAAAGTAAATATAAGTAATAAAAGTAGTTCAGGTATATTTTCTCCTTGTGGTACAAAATGTTACCACCCCGTTCCAACCCGAGGGTGTCGTAAGAGTCTACTAAGGGAACTATCGATTGCAAGAGAGGGAAAACTCAAAACAAACCCCTATACCAACCCTCTGGTACCGCGGTATAGTAGGCTAATATCCCTCTAAATGTATGAAGGAGACCTGTGCCCAGCAGTTTATGGGTTAAGTTGATAAGGTATATTTTGTAAAAATATTGCAAAGAATTTGCAACGTAGAAATTCTTGTTCAAAGAGCAAGAATTTCCACGTTGCGAAGTTGTAGAATTCTCTGCTGCGAAGCATAGCGTAGTAGCATAGCAACTATGCTGTGCTAACATCTTTCGACCACGGCATAAAGACACACACTAGTGTAGTTGTTTTTTTTTTGTGTGTGAGTAAGTACAGGTCTCCAGCCCTCATTTAGAAAAGCATTATGAAAGAATTTCATCATCATTTTGACACCAAGGCAAAACTGGTGTCAAAAAATGGGTCGGCAACACGTAAGTGATACCTCTGGGCCTCTGGTATTGCAAGCGTCCTTCGGCTACGGTAACTGCTTAACAACAGGCGGGCCGCATGCTTGTTTGCCACCCAAATAGTACAAAAAAAACACTTATTCGTAGCTACTTAATACCTATATGGTAATCTAGTGGCTCGTTTCGGTCTCGCACATTTGACATTTATTTTATACTAGCTGTTGCCCGCGGCTCCGCCCGCGTAGATGTCGGTTATCGCTGCAAAAAGTAGCCTATGTGTTATTCCAGACCATAATCTATCTGTGTGCCAAATTTCATCCAGATCCGTTCAGTAGTTTTTACGTGAAAGAGTAACAAACATCCATCCATCCATACATCCACCCATCCATCCATTCTTACAAACTTTCACATTTATAATATTAGTAAGGATTCGTAGGGACCCGTGATTTTTTAAAAATAAAATGATAATGTAGCGTTCTATAGGTTCTATAGGTCCAGTATTGTTTAAGTTTATTAATTACAAACAAAAATACAAAAAAATAAGAATACAAATCTTTTCCCTGTATAAAATTAAGTATAGACCATAAGTGCCTATAAAAAAAACCTTTGAATAATACACTTATTCAATAGTTTCGTTTGTATAATAGTTATTTTTATGAAGGGCGAGCAAAAAAACATTTGTAATCATTTTTCATTCTGTATTTTGTATGTAATGATAAATAAGCCACACAAGTAATTACTTACCTTCATTGACAAAAACAGAAGACCGGTAGAAAAAATACCTACTTACGCAAATAAATAAATAAAAAGACATCGTTTTTTATTTTTATATGCGAAATAATAATAAAACAAAATAAAAATCTACTAATTAGAGTCCATTGTCTCTTAAATTGACGTAGTCCAAGTATCCATAAAGAACATACAATACTATTATGTAGTTTATTATATTAACACAGCAGAGACAAATGAATGACAAAGTATTCTCACTACAATGACCTACCTACTTCTTTCTTTTATACATCGTAATCCTACTAACATTATTATATAATTCTATTAACAAGGGCTCCTTACTAGCGAGCAAATCCGACTGAGGAAGGACCTCCATCTTCCAGAAAACCACAGTTAAATAACTACACACAACAATGTAGTGGTGTTCCTGTGTGTGAGTACAGGTCTCCAGCGCTCATTAATTAAGGATGCGTTTTAAAAGAAACGTTTACCTATCCCAGGGATATCACTTCTTAAAGCCTGGTGTAAAAAATAGATTGGCAACACCACAGATAATATAATACTAGGCAACACGCAAGTGATACCTCTAGTATTGCAAGCGTACATAGGCTATGGTAACTGCTTAACATCTAGCGGGCAGTATGCTTGTTTGTCACTCAAGTAGAATAAAAAAATATATATCTAAATGTGAAAGTTTGTGAGGCAGGATTATGTATGGATGTTTGTTACTCTTTCGCGTAACAACTACCGAACGGATCTGGATGAAATTTGGCATAGAGATAGATTATAGTTTGGAATAGGGAATAGGCATTTTTATCGCTACAATCGTCATCCACGCGGGCAAAGCCGGGGGCAACAGCTAGTGTGTAATAAGTATATAAACTCGTTAGTCGATCAGCGTACAACCAACTCATAAAGCCTAGAAAGCTGAAAATTAGAACATAGGTTTATTTTGTAACATAAGCATCTGCTAAGAAAGGATTTTTGGAAAGTAAAAATAACTTAAACCCTAGCTAGCTCTGGCATATCAAGAAGAACTATAACCGCTGGGGCTTGAAATTTAGCACGAAGATGACGTAAGTGAGCAATAAGAAGGGTTTTTTAGAAATGATATCCCTAAGGGGATAAAAGGGACGAAAGATTGTATGATTTTTTTTTACGGTGAATTCATACGGGCAGTATGAATTTTAAAGAAAATAATTCAATATTAAAACTACTTCTATAAAATAAAAAAAATTGTTAATGAAATCCAATATTATACAGATTAAAGATATGTAGGTTTGTAAACAAAACTTTTCTTCGTTAATATACCTATCTACTTTTCTCTGTAATAAACTCAAAAATTACAACACTATTTTTTTGACCATTGGAATGTTTTATCACTAGGCACATTTTATTATCTAAAAAATGTGATCCCTAATAAATGTAACTATATATTAACTAAATGATTAACTTAGTTAATATATTTTTCCACTGAATGATTTAATAGATATTAACTCATTCAGTGGAAAAATAAATATGTACCATTTTTAATTATTTTTTAATATTGTTTTTATAAAATTGTTTGTTTCCTTATTAATTGAATACTCTTTATTTACCTAAATTGTATTTTGTATGGTTTACATCCCTTTTTGTTACCACAAATATTGGAACTCACACCAAATTGTAAATGTTTTACTCTGGCGATTAAAAAGAAACGAGTGGCCCGAACTTCTTCACAATTCTTCTCGAGGACTTCTAGTCAGCGAATTGGCCGTAGGAAAAATGCTGGCATTTGTTTTTATGACGTTCATAAAAGAACATGCATTTGATCTAATAAGGTTTACTTTAACTTTGACTTTGAAATATCAATTAAATTGTACTTTCGTACAAAAATAAGGCTTTTTACCTATACTCGTCGGTATTATAAAATTGAAAAACTACAGATTGAATGTGGGTACGCTATCGAAAAAGAAAACAATGTCGAACATAACGCTAATGCTTTACCTACTTACTTTGAATAAGAGAAAATGTTACTGACTATGTATCTATGACTTAAACTTTCCTTTGATATCCTCATTTTAATTAATTATCCTCAAAATATTATTCCTATATTTGGTTAGAATTTCAGTATGAAAGTTAATACGGGATTCTTAAACTTATAACTAGAATACTACTACGATTTGAAAATAAATTTACATAAACGCAGTAAAATAATGATTGATATACTTCTACTATCACTATTTGCTATTAATAAAAAGAAATGAAAAACCAACACATAAACGGAAAAGTAAAAGCAGTCATTGGTAATTTTCTTATTTGTTTATTTACTGTTAGGCTATAAAATATAAACATACCTAACATTTGACGGTAGATTAAAAATATCACTAGTTTATTTACTAACTTAATTTATAAAATAACATCCGTTTAAATAAAATATTTAAAAAAATAACTCACCGAAAAATTTTATAAATATCACTGCCATTTTAATAAATTATTATTGTCAATCTTTATAACAGTCAATGTATCACAAATATTGTCACTTTATTATACGAGCATGTTGTAAAATAAACAATACATAACAGGCGTAATGTGTGGTAGACAGATCACGTCGACTGCGGACTGCGGAATAAACAACTCGCAACCACTGACCTGACTGGCGGTCGGTGAGCGAGCTGCGGACGTTGTTTCATCAACAACCACCGAGGAGGCTTCGAATTCGAATCACACTATCGCCACACTTCCGCTGAGACAAATATAATGCAAATTACGTGTTCAATGTTCTAGCTTGTTGACACTACCCGCGTACATAGTTACATAGTTGATGCCTACGAACCGGAATCTTGCACGATCAGGATTTTGCTCTGCTCCTATATCTGGAACCGACACTACGTGATTGTGTACATATTTCTTTTTTTTCTTTTGTAACTTGTAAAGTATAATACAAGGTATAAAAAACTAACATTATGACCCACTTTACTAAGTGCGAGTATGGTTGGTATTTAACGCGTACCTCACTTAAGATAGCCTCATTTAAATAGGCCACATTTCTGGAATGTCCACGTTCTTATACTGATTTTTATTTTCGGTCATAATTTGATTGAAGATGTGAACTTTATTGCCTAGCTTGGTTGTAATTGTACGATATTCAAAGTTAGAAAATAAATGACTATAAATATGTATAGTAAGATAGGACCCCGGACTAAAGTTCTCTCAAAGATAATAAAATAACGCACACGAATTTGTAGTGAACACTTATTTAGGCGCGTTGAACACTTATAAAAATCATGTAACTCGCGTCATCGTCACCGAACGCTTTCCATATTCAAACTTTTTGGGTGAACAAAAATCATGGAACTCGCGTCAGATCAACGTCACCGAACGCTTTCCATTTTCAATAATAATAATCTAATAGCTCGACGATGCAATCCACAAGGTTTTTAGTTTTCACTTTTATCGGCAGTCCCCAAAGACTACCCTGTAGCTATTTCTCCTCCTTGTGCAGCTCGAGGCGCGGTCTGTCTAACTTATTAGGGTATAGGGACACCTAAAACAAACAACTGTTTTTATATTATACTAGTGGCGACTTCGACCGGGTTAAACAATTTCGTTTTTTTTTTTTGTTTGTAAGAATCTTCTACTAAACCTTGGAGAATTTTAAAATAAGGTGATTGAAATGCCCTCTTCACTATGATCTACAGTAGTGCTCCACATGTGTATCTGGAGATACATTTTGTTTCTCTTTAATCAAACTTTGAGGACAGTAAAGCCGTTCTCAAGTTATGTCATGATCTTTATATTCAAAAGGTAAGGCGTGTGGTTCCACGCAGAGCTTTTGGTAATATATTAAATACAGTGGTCATTCGGGACAATCCCACCCACATGCCCACCGCTGTGACTCCTGTGAGCCAGGATTAACAGCGGAGTAACCAACTGATACACCGAGTTTTGACACTCGTGCGTCCCGTGGACAACTAAACCTACTGTCTTGGACCCCGCAACGAATTTAATCAGAAGTAAATAGGAGGAGTTAGAAAGAAAAGTTTCCACTTCCCTCCATAGCAAAGCGGGAGACAAAATAAATCTGTATAGGTTTGTAACCTATGAAAAGGAGCACCACGGAGGACCTTAAACTACGGGACCTAAGTGAGCTAAGTTTGATTGCTATAATATGTAGGTATGGCAGAAACGTTTAAATGCACGAAATTCCCCCTAGATGAGACTAAATCCCCATAGTAGGCCGCTCCATATGATATATGTAAGCTGTTCAACATAATAGTACGATAGGATACAGTGGTCATGTCATGTATTCGAAGGGAGCTTAGCCGCTCAGCGTGGCTGGTATAAAACAAGCTCTGCCTAACACCCAAGCGATACCTACCTACTCCTATGGCATAATAAGCACATAAATACTAAAGCCATAATCATGCTTATTACCTACTACATTAAAAATAAAATTCCTTGTCTTCATGTTCTAGAAAATAAACAAATTTAAGTACCTAATAACAAGTCACGTGTATTATGAATCATGCACGTGAAAATTCTTTGATCTGAATCTGCGCCACCTAGGGTGATAGAAAAGGCATTCATTGCACCTATATCCTTAATAATATTATAAAATGTGAAAGTTTGTAAGAATGGATGGATGGATGTTTGTTACTCTTTCACGTAAAAAGTACTGATCTGGTAAGAACGGATCTGGATGAAATTTGGCACATAGATTGATTATGGTCTGGAATAACACATAGGCTACTTTTTGCAGCGATAACCAACATCCACGCGGGCGGAGCCGCGGGCAACAGCTAGTATAAAATAAAGTCACTTCCCTGTGTCTGTCCCTCTGTAGGTACGCTAAATCTTCTAAACCATGCAACGGATTTGATGAAGTGAGGGTGGTCGCTAGTCATAAATAACTAGTTATAAAATGCTATTCATGGTATAAGTTAAACCTGAAAGTTGTTTGTTCAGTAATAGTTTTGAGTATAATAATTTTTAAACCCTGATTTAGTTTGTCCCAATAATGTATGAAAATTGTTTAAAGTTGGACAGCCATATTTTAACGGGTCTTATTTTAATTTTACAAATTCACAATTGGTTTACACTGCAATGTGTGGCGCTAACGGCAATTTCCTAATTTTACAGGAAAAACTTAAGGAAAATAAATAAAAGCTTACGATTTTACTGGCCTGTTGGTCTAGTGGTTAGTGACTCTGACTGCTACGCCGGAGGTCATGGGTTTGATTCCCACCCAGGACAAATCTTTTTGTGATGAGCACGAATGTTTGTTCTGTGTGTGTCTGGGTGTAATTTATCTATAATATGTATGTATTTAGAAATATATAAGTATGTTTATCAGTTGCCTGGTTACCATCGTACAGGCTCTGCCTAGTTTGGGATCAGATGGCGTATAGTATATAGTATGTGTGAGTTGTCCCAAAAATATTATCATTATTAGCTTATAACATCAAAAGTTTTTATTTTTTTATTTCTCATAGGTACCAAGAATATTATTGTATAGATTAAGTTTGCGGTAGACAGCGGCCTAGGCTGAGCCTCTGCCTAGTACTATTAGTGCCTGCAAATGGCAGATATCACTTACGATAACGTAGGCAGTTTGCTCATCTACTACAATCTATACTAATGGACAAAATATAATAGACTTTCAAATATATCAGTCTTTGCATCAATTCTTCAGCTTGTGCCTGTCCTTACATAGGTATTATATCTACCTTTTCCCCAGAGGGATGCGGTGGGCAGAGATAGTCTTTTACTGCTGAAAATATTTTCATATTTTTCGGATTTAATCGGATCATAAATAATGATGACGATCTTCAAATAATCCGAAAATCTTCCACAGCTGGACATAAGCCTATTTATGTAAGAGTCATTCAGTACTTTGATGCACGTTATGTGTAGGTACGTCAGTTTATTTAAAAAAGAGATTTTATGTTTGGAGTTTAAGAGAGAGTTAGTATGTTTGGATATTAGAGTTCATCTCTAAAACTAAGTACTACTCCGATTCCGAAAATTCTTTCACTTGCAGTTGGGAGGCTGATCGGCTGGCAAATTAGTCATTAATCAAAAACTATCACACCTACCGTAGATTAATCCTAATCTCTCTCCGATCATGTGAAACTGCAGTCCGATCGGACTATGAGAGTGTAGGAATAGTAAAAGTTATTATTGTTGTGATTATATGTATTATCATTAACCACGTTGGTGTACTAACTGTTACTGTACGGGAAACAGACACAGACAATACAGAAACCTGTGTTTGCGCACATATCCATCCATCAAAACTTTCGGATTTATAATATTAAATAGTAAAGACTTGAGACAAATGAAAACGAAAATTGATATGAACAATCACGTCAATATATGTAGAACGCAGAGTTGGATCTTTATGGATCACACAAAAGGATGCTTTGTATGAGAACTTACAATAGAAATTGTCTCCTTTGAATGCAGTTTAGCAAAGTAGGTATATTAAATATGAAAGTATATATTTTTGGTACTACGGTGATAAAATACAAACCTTGTCCTGACACTAACAAAAAACAAAATAAAAGAATTATCCAATTGGGAGCAGTCGTTCGGAACCTATGCGCGTATATTACATTATGGAGATTTATTTATCCTTACTAATATTATAAACGTGAAAGTTTGTGAGAATGGATGGATGGATGGATGTTTGTTACTCTTTCATTAGAATGATGATAGATTTGATTATGGCCTGGAATAACACATAGGCTACTTTTTACACCGAATACCGACATCCACGCGGGCGGAGCCGCGGGCAACAGCTAGTATTTATATAAAGATAGACAAGCGGCCCGCCCCGACTTCACCCGGATTAAATATTTTTTACCCGTTTAGGGATTGCATTGGAATCCTTCCTTGGCAAATGCTTATATGATAAAAAAGACCTATGTTCCAATTCTAAATTTCAAGAACCTCCTATGCTGTGCGCTGATTGTCAGTCAGGATACACCTTGTTTTGGGTGTACCCAAAACAAAAATAATATTATTAAATAAAATTCAACATCCCATTTATCTAAAATGTATTAACGTGATTACCGTGTAAGACAAGAAAAAATGCTTTAGCATTAATTAAGTAACCTAATTAATTTCTCTACTACCAAATTTGCTGACTAGACAACCTTGAGAAACAAACTGGCAAACTCAAGTCACTATTTCGTTACAATTTGGAAATCTAAAAACATTATTAATTTGCAATGTTTTTGTCTTACAGGTACATAGTAGGTATATGTATAAGAGAAGTGCAGAAATAAGCCGCCTTGATATTTAATCCAGACCGAACGGATAAATGAAGTCTATCGCCCTGTAGTTCGACTTCATTTATCCGTTCGTCAAATCATTTACATAATTTTTGTACGAAACTTATTTTAAATTGAAAGCAATTTATTTTGTTAATATATCTAGTATTATGAAAGCATTATAAATATTATAATATGCCATAATTATGTTACATTGCTGGGCACAGGTCTCCTCACCTTTTACGCGAGAGTCTCAGCTATCGCGTAACGCGGGTTGGTAGGTCAGATATCCCTTTAGAATTTCCTACGAAGATAATGTTGGTTTTTAACAATATAGTGTCTAAAACGGAAACGCGTAAGTCATGCCTCAAGTGTCATAGGCTTTTGCAATTGTTTACTATTAGGCGAGCCGTGTTTTTGTTTGCTATGCATCATCAGCCTATCACAGTCTACAGGTGGACATAGGATATTTCTTCAAGTGCACGCCAAAGTAGCACTCACATACAGCCGCTGTGTGAAGGTTCGTCGCTCCACTTCGCCTGAAGGCGTCCTACATTACGATTACTTAGCCGTAGTTTCCACTCGGAAGTCTGGTTTGCTGTTTGAAGAGAAAATATGTCTAGGATTGACAACGATTAAAAGATATGTACCTACCTTTAGTACTGAAATCATCCAAAAGCAGGCCATAAAATGCTTGTATTGTCTCCTTAGTAGGAGCTGGCCCGATTGGGGAAGGACCTCCACCTTACAGAAGACCACAGCCAAATAACTACACACATGGGTGTAATTGTATTCCTGTGTGTGAGTTCAGGTCTCCAGCGCTTATTTAGGATGCGTTTTGAAAGAAACGTATACCAATCACAGAGATACTTGCATCCTAAAGCCCTGATGTAAAAAAAAACGATTGGCAACACGCAAGTGATACCTACTGCCTCGTATTGCCAGCGTCCATAGGCTACGGTAACTGCTTAACATCAGGCGGGCCGTATGCTTGTTGCCACCCAAGTAGTATAAAAAAGACAACGGTTAAAACCCCTAACCAACTTAACAGGCGGGCAGATAGGTATGGCAGTTTGCAGTCTCTGTATAAGTATGTATGAAAATAATTAAGATGCAAGGTACTACAAAAGTTAATTTTCTTTTATGCACTTAAACAACGTGATTATTAATTCATAATTAGCTACATGGATTTAACTTAGCTTTCGTGTTTTCCCATTAGAGGCAGTTCGAGTCTTAGTACCTAATCCGTTTTTATCAATATTTCAAATCAGCTTTTTGGCATCCACGGATCTGAATAACTTTATTACTTCACAAAATACTTTATAGTACAGGTAGTTACTTATTCACTTTAATGTTTTCGTCTCCGGTTCTGTTCAATCATACTCTATCACACTATACTGGACCACCTCCTGGTTCTTCCATCTACCTCTTGAAAGTCTAAAGACCGCCTTGGTGGTCCAGTGGCCGCAGTATGCGCCTGCTGTGCACAAGGTTGTGGGTTCGATTCCCACACAGGACAAAACTTTGTGTGACCCACAAAGTGTTGTTCTGAGTCTGGGTGTAATTTGTGTCCGTTAATTGTATGTTTGTAAAGTCCCCCGCGACACAGAGCTTGTTCTCTAGTACGGAAGTTTTCTTTATTAAATAGAAATAGAGAAAGTCACTTTATAACGAAGCATAGTTATTTTACTGTTTCAGTCCTTTTTGAACCACTCCTTTTTGTCAGATCCAGGGTAGCTGAGTACATAATTATGGTCGTCTATCTAAAATTTGGTACCTTCAGCGTATCAATTCTATCATCCTATCTATCCTATCAGCGCATATTTATCATGCGATCTAGGAGAAATATTCTGATACATAGATACCACAAAACGCCTTCCTAATGCATAAAACAAAGATTCAATACCTACGCATTAGCTTTTCAATGTTTGAAAATCATGATTTCAGACATTACTTCAAATTCCCTACCGAATATTATTGGCGCCTTGTCAAATTTTAAGAGCAATTTGTCATAGTGTGTTGAGGCTTAAATTTTTGTTAGGCTCCAGACGTATCAAAATGTAAAATGTTTATCGAATTCAAGTTGATACTTTAAAGTAAGTTTGCAACGCAGGCGGGTCGTCAGTGCAGCCAGTACAGAATAATTAATAACGCGAGTAGTTGTAACAAAGAATAATTTTTGTGCTTGCCTAAAACCCATTATGAATGAACATAAGTACGAAAGTATTTAGACGTTCATAGTACTTAACACGAACATCCCGGAATACCTACTGGCCCAAGAAAGAAATCTTTTATCTTTGTACTGGCCCAACATCACCAATATTTTTATTAAGTCAATCAAATCAAAAAATCCAATACATGCATAGGTAGACCACCTATGAATGTATTGGATTTTTTGATTTATCAGAACTATCATGTTTTTATAATTGTGGCCCACAGAACCTTTTGATATAAATTAACTACTTAATTATTATTCTGTGATGATCATAATATCACCGATCTAAAGGCCGAAAAAGAAAAAATATTACAATCGATTTGCAATAACATCGAAACCGTTGGTAATGTCAATTTGACATTTGATTGACATTGGCATGACTGCATAACTTTGACACATGACACATGAGCTACTCACTTACTACTCGTTGACAACACAAACTGAATACATAATACAACGTAACGCGAATAAAAGAATATGATAACATAACTGATAAGTACTGTTAAGTGATAACAAACGAAGCGTACAAAGTCCAGTGAGGAAGAATCCAATACTTGTCCAAAGGTCGAACCGGGGTTTGTTCAGATATCAGATAAAGACTAGATAACTACGCGTTACATGAAGATAGAGTAACGTGTAGTCTTAAATTACCTACTTTGTTGTTTTATTGCTTGATAATAAAAAACGGTAAGTCAGTATATTATTGTAGCTAAGTTGTTCTAGTTCAGTATATTTTTCAAGTAATTATTATATATTTTTATTCATTCAATCAAGTTTTAGCAGTGATCTGAAACAGGCTGGCTATCTGTTTGCATCAAGTTTTCGAGCGTAACTCCGAAGTTTAGCTGTTTTTTAATTTATAAAGACTTGATTAATTTCTTGAAATGTTATTAGGGCGAGCTAGTCATTTGATAATAAGACGTGCTATTCACATAACGCCTAGACTAAATAAAGCCATGGGTATCGACGGCAACACGATTTTAGCGGAAAGTTTGAAAAAACAGGTAAGTGGAGAAAGCCGCTTTTATCTACTGCATGTTATTCTATTTATATCCCAGTTTCTATACAATTGAATACATAATTGAAAGCTAAAAGTTACATACAGATTAAAATTTAATGTATTTTTTACAGTAGTTTTTAAGTGAAAATTATGTGGCATTCCTATTTTAAAAACTGGTCAGTCATTACTGTAATTTATATTATTGTTTAAAACTTCCTTGGTATAATGGACTATACCTACTTCATTAAAATGACTATTACTGAAATTAATTCACCAAACAGAATAAATAATCCGACTAACACGCATTTGGGCCAGAGTGTGTAGACTTAGGCCCAAATCCACTGTTAATTACAGAGGGCAGACCAATGCCCAGCTTTGGGACACACATGAGTTGCTATTATTATGTTTATTATTACTGGCATTATCTAAATATTTCCATATATTACAGGGTGTGGAATATGTTTTTGGTATAGTTGGTATACCTGTAATAGAGACAGCTCTTGCATTCCAAATGGCTGGATTGAAATATGTTGGCATGCGTAATGAGCAAGCAGCATGCTATGCTGCACAGGCTGTTGGGTACCTCACAGGTAAGAGAGAATATTCTTATTTATTTTTGTGAGAATACATGCATTCTAATGCCTGCTTCTCCAAAAAAAAAAAATTTACTGTAATATTAGTACTCTATGGTGGCAGCCAATGGACAGGGTGAGCTCAGAATCAAGTGAAATCCTTGGGGGAGGCCTATGTCCAACAGTGGATGTCTTTCAGATAAGATGTTGATAAATTAATAGTACTCTAGAACATCTACAGACTATCCGAGGCAAGCTTGCTCAACCTTATATTGTTTGCGCAGCTGGTACCTAGGTATGAACACCTTAAGTAGCATAATGTGGTATAATAATTCCCTCCATTATATAGTTAGGTGACCTTGCTGGAATTATGCCTTACATGCCTGGTGTTGTGAATTGGATTCCAAAATAGAGAACACAATGCCCGTGGCACACAGATCTTGTTCCCTTGATTGGATGATGTTTTAAAACATTTAAAGAATTTAGTAATGAATGAGTTATAAATTTTGTTAAGATAAAAAATGACACATTAAAATTTATAACCTTATTCTGATTGGTATAAGATACAATTTTATATGTTAAGCATAACAAGATATTATTGTTTTTAATTGTGCTACATGTTATAATGTTTTATTATAATATGATTCTCCAAATTAGGCTCACAATTTTGGAAATCTATTTAATGAAATTTATAAGATTTAAATTGCTAGCTTAACCCTTTATATGCATATAAGTTCAAACTACAAACATACCATGCTCTTTCTATTGTGTCTGGCTACAGGCACCAAAAATTTTAAGATTAGAAAGATTTTGTATATTAGATTGATTATAGATAGATAGATAAATAACTCTTTATTGTACACCAAGATTAATTATTGCTTTTTAAAGATACTAAGTATTTTTTATATCTAATAAACTGCCTAGATAACTTGCTCTAAAGCAATTTATCTACGCAGATTAACCCTAAATAGAGATAGGGGGCTATTTTTTATACATATGTGGTTTATGTACCTATTTGTGTATAGATAATATATGATCATATCATAATAAAAGATAATGCTTCACTACAATCAATATGATAAATTATGTACTTTATTTACATGGTTATTTATTTATTAGAGTTATACCATTATTATATATGTATATATTATACCCAGACTAAGAGTTATTGTGGGCATCACAATAATATGTCCTGTGCAGAGATTGATACCACTAAAGTTTTCTTTCTTACTTTTTATCATTACAGGCAAGCCAGGAGTATGTCTTGCAGTCTCCGGTCCAGGTCTACTGCACTGTATTGGTGGGATGGCCAATGCGCAGGTTAACTGCTGGCCACTTATAGTCATTGCTGGATCATGTCCACAAGACCATGAAGGTATTGGGGGCTTCCAGGAATGGCCACAGGTATATAAAAATATTTATTTTCTTAAAACCTACAACTACGTACCTATCCCTTAAATAAAGTTGTAGAACAGTTGTCGGTTGCCGACATGGGTATGATAAACATGTTTTATTTGTCGGCTATACTTGACAAATGCGTTTGAAAGGTTTACAAGAACAACAGATAAACTATTAGAACATTCAGTCCTGTAGTCAATATTGAATCACCATTTAAAAATGTGTTGAGTAAACCATGATTTTATAGAACATACAATTTTATATGTTCTATAAAATCATTTACATGTACGGCCCCTGCTAAATGTATAGTAACCCTACATTTGCAGACGATTCAGACAGAAATAATATTGTGTGTCAGGTATGATGCACGCCCCGTCATTCAAGAGGTTAATTGTTTCTTTCAAAAGCAAATTTATTCTAGAACATTTCCCACTAACAATATTTATGTTATATTAAAACAAAACAATTCAAAGGTCGATTCTATTGAAATGCAAATTAAATATGAAAAATTACTTTCCCAACATAATGCGTCATATTTATGGTATAAATATTATAATAATATACTAATCGCAACTTGTATCTAAGCCATTTTTATGATAAGATTAGATATTTGACCACCTAGTACTAAGACACTGTTTTTCGTTGTACTTACTTATCGAATAAGTATTGAATAACAATTGTCAAGGGTAACGATATTGACTCGTATTGAGACGGAGGTCTAATTGGTATATCGTAGCTAATGGACAGCATAGCATCATAATTTATGACCTTCATATGTGTTACTTTGACTGGTAACTACCGTCTGGTAGTTTCAGAGATTAACATTCAAACAAACACTATGTTTAAAAGAGTTCTTTGCACTTTGATATTAGTGTAGATTTTACTTTAAAAGCTCGAGCCACTAAAACCGAAGTTTACCAAGTAGTAAGATTGGAACTTTTTATTCCTATGGGACTTATAAATAACAGACACAAAGTAGACCCAAACTCGAAAAAACAAATTATGGTACATTTAAAATTTTTCAGTAGGTGCTTCGGAGGGCACGTTAAAAGTCGGTCCCGACTGTTATCAGTCGTTAGATCACGACAGAGGCCTAAATATGGGCGATCTAAATAACTCTGTCACCAGGTTGGCCACTAACCAAACGATAAGAAGAAGAAGAAGTAGGTGCTTACCAAATCTACTACAAAATCATAACATTTTTCGCAATTCGAACTTTTACAGTACCTACTTAACAATAAAATTTATATACTTACCTATGGTTTAAGTTATATTATAAAATAAAATCAATGATGCAATAAGTAGATCACCCATTGTTTTAATTCACTATGTTTTTGTTTCTTTGACATTATTATATAACAATGAGTAATATAGTAACCACTGAAGTATTTTAAATATAAATAATGTTAATTGGCTAACTAATTTAAGTGTACAAGTGTGTGCGCAAACACAGGCACAGTCTCTATTCCCTTACGTTTATATTCCAATGGAACGATACAAAAACGACTAGAGAGATTGTTTTTTTTTAAATACCAAACATGGTCACTAACACATCTTCAGAAGTCCAAACTCAAGCTTTGTCAAAGAGCAATAGAGCGCAGTATACTAAATATAAAAACTCTGTAACAAATTGCGGTATACCATCTTACGCTCGGAGACGTAATGTCATAGATGTCGGTAGCAAATCTGCCGAATTTAAATAGAATCGATCCACACAAGGACACAAAATTTGTGTGAACCATAAATAGTTGTCCCGAGTCTGGATGTACCTACTTTGTGTCTGTTAATTGTATGTCTATAAAGTCCCCCGCGACACAGGACTTGTTCCCTAATGCGGAACTGACTGAGCACACCCGGGACAAATCTTTAAACTTAAGCTATAGGTACGTTAACTATCAGTCAGTAAAAGAATACAATGATAAGATACCGTAACACTGGAATAAGCAACTAATTCCACTAGATAAATGTTACTTGGTTATTCTGTAGGTATAACATATCGGCCGCGGATTCGTTTGGTCAACCCCCAGTCTCACCTTTCATAATCTTACTTATTTTATTTTGTGCTAGTTGGTCTACGGCCGCTTGGCTACCACCGCTCTTACCTACCTCTGCATTATTAAGTTTTTGTCAAACTACCTACCTATTAATTATTAAAAAGAGTTACCTATTCATTATTAGAAAGACATTGTTGTAACGGTGAACTAGCCAAACCTAAATAAGACTACCTATCGTGCGTTTATATTATATTCATAAAGAAAAAAATATTATTAAAAAGAAATATGAATATAATTTTATATAATTACTACATATTTAAAATTTTATTATGAGACATAAGATTAAAAAAAAAAATTATTTAGTTTGGCATGTTTTCTTTACTATGTAGGTAATATTATTTAATAAGTAGTAGGTGCGTACTTGATATATATAAATAAAGATAAAACTCGATTTACTTCCAACAGGGTAAATAATCTTTGATAGTGATAAGAATTAAAAAGATAGATTTGAATGCCCTTGGCATAATCTAAATACATGTGGTATATTTTCAATTGGAATTTTTGTACAAAATCAAATATTTTATGTCATGTTTATTTTTTTTTTTAACTTCACGTGTGGTGAAGTGGTTAAGGTGTTTTGGGTTCGATTCCCACTTGAGATAAATATTTGTGTGACACAGAGACAGCTGTTCCGACTCTGAATGTGTGGCTATGTATTTGTTCCCTAGAGCAGCAGTATAATATTTTAGGAGTTTCCTTAATTCCTCATATTAATGAGAAATTAAAGGAATATCATGAAACCTGAATTTGGTGAAATTGGGCCAATCTGAAAATACTTGTATTCATTCAAATTTTAAAAAAACAATTGAGTTGAGAACCTCTTTTTGAAGTCTGTTAGTAAATAGACAAATCTTTACATTTAAAACATCCTGAATCTTTAGCCACACAGCCCTTCCCAACCGTCCACTTGGCCACAAGCTACAGTATACAAACAAGATACAGACAAGGAGACAACCACTCAATTTGTTTTATTTTTTTACAGGTGGAGTCAAGCAGGCTATATTGCAAGTATGCAGCGCGACCACCGTCTCCACGTCTAATTCCTCTGCATGTTGAAAAAGCGGTGCGTCTAGCTTCTGCAGGCAGACCTGGAGTATCCTACCTCGATATGCCTGGAACACTGCTTATGGTAATAATAAATTTATTAAGTCTTGTGACGTAGTATGAACGTTGTCGGAAACCTACCTAAATCCATAGAGTTATCTTATAGAGATAGGTTTCCGACCACCTTAGACACAAGATTTGTTAAGGGACTCGCTAAGTAAAAGCAGTTAACTGGCCAGCGGTGCGCAGGAGAAAGATGTCAACGGCCGCGCCCGCAGTCCCTTATATAATTATCCGCCAGTGGTGGACAACGTCAGAGTCTACTAGGTATTAGTAGTCTAGCAGTCAGGGTCAATATATAACCACTATGGTTAGTGACCCTGACTCTAAGCTGGAGATTGTTAGTTTGCCATTCATTGCCACCTGGGTCATAATTTTGTGTCATTAGCAAAATTCTTTGTTCTGTGTTTAGGTGTTTTTTATCGATAAAATATATTTAAAAACTTAAAATATTTACCAGTATATACTCTGCCTAATTTGGGATCATAATATATGGCCATGTATGAATTATTTGTCCTAAGTCCTATAAAAATAACGCAATTCGTGAACATCTTCAATTCAATATATACAATTCTTCTGTGCGTGTGCGTCACTGAACTCCTCCGAAACAGCTGGACCGATTTTAATGAAATTTTTTGTGTGTCTTCGGGTGGCGCCCTGGATGGTTTAGATTAACAATTAGACCCGGTGGCGTTGCTGTCGGTATGTCCGATATAGGTCCACTAGTAGTTATATATTTGTACTTAATATTATGTATTAATACAACAAACAATTAAACCCACGACCTCTGGCGTAGCTGTCAAGGTCACTTACCACTGGCCCAACTGGCCAGTCAATGTATAATTCAAACTATAAGTAGATACAGTATTAAATTTAAATATACATAATAATACACATACGTCATGACCTTGCATCTGACTATCACACATATTTACACTTATGAATATAAATTTATCATTTAAATTATGGTATTGTTGTTTTTTTTTTGTTAAAATGTCTGAAACATTGTTGCTAATTGTTTTGTCTTAATGACTACCATGTTAAGTTTACGTCAGTTTTGAAGAAATATACAGAATAAATCTCCAAAAAAAGATTATTAGCCTTGCAATCCAGCGTGGCAATGTGGCCAGTCTTTTGGGCATCTTTCCTCAGAGCTGCGACCTCAATTAGATATTTTAATTATAGGTAAATAAATACCTGTAAATACAATATCTGATTGTTTGTAAGTAGATACAGGATTCTACAAAGTCAATGTAATATAATTATAGTGCATGTGCGCAAACACAGGTGCAGGTGCAATTTATTCTAGTAATTAGGTCCAATAGGACCGCAATCTGACATAACCGGAGAAATTAGATGTGCGTGTGTTTTTCACTCCAGAATCTTACTACGCCAGCCATCTGGGCCACGGCTTTAAGTTGAAGTATCCCTGGCATAGGAAAACGTTTCTTTCAAAACGCATCCCTGAATGAGCGTTGGAAATTTATTTATTTATTATACATTTTATTGTACACCATTTACAATAATTTTACAAAAACTTTTTATAAATAAGTCTGTACATAGGGCGGCCTTATCGTTAACAGCGATTTCTGCCAGGTAACGAAATGTCCGAAAAAATTACAAACCTATTCAGTTGTCTTTAATGTATACAGTAAATATTATTTCTAAGAGTATGAAATTGAACTTAATTAGAAATCCGTAAAATTGCAATTTGCTCCGCTTTGCCTATATAATTTCCACTTCAGTTACTCTCGATTGGTGATAAAAATACGTAATACAGATATGATTTTATGCTTCTTGTATAAGTAGGTAGTTGTATAAGTAGGCCAGGGTTACCCATATTATGGGCATGGGGTCTCATCAGGAACAAATCAAAATTAGTACGAATAAATACCAATAGATGGAGTTACATATATCGAATTATTATTTACGTTTATGTATAATTCAAACCTGAAAGAAATATAACCTGAAACATTTACATACATATTTTAAAAAATCCTACTAGCATAGGAAAATGAAATAAAGGGCTCATAAAACAAAATTATAATTATATATTTTCAAAATTCAATAATGTCGCCGTAGTCCTGGCGGCAGTATTTTGTACTACTAAGAAGTTGAAACTTGCGAGTGACTTGTGAGTAATGGCGCTGGCGCTGTATGCATTTTCAGATTTTTATAAATTAAAATTTTACTGTTGGGTCATACTAGGTATAAAAATATATAAAAGTTAGGTTAAAAATAAATAATACTGGTATATATATTTTTTCTCTCAACAAAAAAACTTTAAAAATGTCTTACGTTATCAAAATTGAACAAAAATTTAAGATTTATTATAATAAATATTTTAAAAACTAAACAAATACAAAAACTGTATCCTATGATGGGATTCAGTATTTTAAAAACTAAACAAATACAAAATACAAAAAATGTATCCGATGTTGGGATTCGAACCCGGTTCGGCCGGATACGGGTACTTCCGTACGGAGCTAAGGTATCGTACTGTGAGAAAATTACCTATTTGTGAATTCGAACTGATACTTAATAATTACAGTTTTATTATATTTTTCCTAATAATTAAAAAAATAGTATCTGATATTAAAACCATCTACAAAAAACAAATTTCAAAAATTAGACATGAATCTGGGATTCGAACCCAGTACCATGGGACTGTTGGATGAATACCACAGAATGCTATACTTACTCGTGACTGGCCTGTTGGTCTAGTGGTTAGTGACTCTTAACTACTAAGTTGGGGGGGGGGTCATGGGTTCGATTACCATTCAGGACAAATCTTTGTGTGATGAGCTCTGTTTGTTGTGCTGTGCCAAGCCTGGTTTCAGATGGTATGTGAATTGTCAGAAAATATTATTATTACCCTAATTCGACTCATCTCGTAGGTACTGAATTGATAGATGCTAGGTAGGTATAATATACTCATTTGTTAATTTGAACTGACAAAACAAAAAAATGTTTATTATAGTTTCACGAATAATTAAAAAAAACATTTTATTTTATAGGTATACGTAATTAAAGCCATCAACAAAAAACTTAACACTATACCGTAAACTTCTGTTAAGATACGGGAAAAATTGTTTAGCCCGGGGCGAAACCAGGGCGGAGCGCTAGTTAAATACGGAAGCAAACAGTCAAAATAAGTGTATATTTCGTACGTAAAGCGCGTGACCTTGAGCGAGTAAACGTGGCCCGAGCCCGAGACAATAAGCGATACCTACCCTTTATGGTCGGTGTAGATGCCTACTATTTTTTGGGAAGAATATAATTTCTTTAACATAAATAAATTCGGTTATAAAGTGTCGCCATCTGTTGATTTTATGTGTATGCACGTAATCTGTTGGATATAGACATCTAGTGTCGTATAGATAGTAAAAATTTAGCCCCACGGTTAGCCCGAGTTAGCAGGGAACCAATTCTTTGTATGGGATGGGGTATCTGTACTAGTATTATATTATCTGTGTTATGGGTAACCCTGGCTGGCATAAGATCTAAAATCTATGCGATTCGCAAAAAAAAATGGACCTATGGACCTTTTTTTACTTATGACAGACGGAACGGTGGTGGTGTATATGATGTTGCGCATACGCATTTCCGTTATCATTTTCCTCAATAATTGGACCAATTTTGTCCTTTTTTGCATTTAAAAGGTTTAATTTCAAAGCAAGTCCTTAAACATGTATTACGGATATAGACCACCAGGGGCGCTACAGCAGCCAGGATAATCGGCAATGGCTTTTCGGCAATTATTACTTTGATTTTGATGCGGTTTTTTGCATTAATACCAATCAAATTATTACTACTACTGGCGATTGGAAGGAGTGGTCTGAGTTTCTTGACGATTTTTTTCTTAGGCTCTACCGCTGGCTGATTAGTCAGCAAACAGTAGGGCAATTAGCTAACGTCTCATTTGGCATTTACACAGTGTGATCTATATGAATAAATGGTTTTAAATTTGAATTTTAGTTATAATAATATATGTATATTGAATGACGTTTATCTCTATTGTGGGTTTTTTTAATATTTTATTTTTTTATAAAACAGGCTGAGGCTGACGAGGACAAAGTGCCAATGGACTTCTACAAGGCAGAGCCCTTAAGATTGGCGCACCCCGACCCGGCGCTAGTGTCGCAGGCCGCTGACTTGTTGTCGAAGGCCGAGCGCCCACTCATCGTGGTTGGCAAGGGCGCTGCTTACGGACGAGCTGAGGAAGCTATCTGCAAACTTGTCGAGAACACCAAACTGCCGTTCTTGCCAACACCTATGGGTTAGCAACTAATATTATAAATATAAAATATATTGGTCTGTATGTAACAAATATTTTCTCTTTCTCTGTCAAAAACTACTGGACCGCTTTTTTTACCGATTGGTAGTTCTATTTATGTGGAAACTAGCTGCTGCCCGCGGCTTCGCCCGCGTGGATGTCGGTTATCGCTGCATAAAGTAGCCTACGTGTTATTCCAGACCATAATCTATCTGTGTGGCAAATTTCATTTAGATCCGTTCAGTAGTCTTTACGTGAAAGAGTAACAAACATCCATCCATCCATTCATACAAACTTTCATATTAATAATATTAGTAAGGATAAAACAACGACGCTTAAAATATAGTTAGGTAAATGTAATTGCAATCATAAAAATTACAAGACATGTCGCGCGAGCACAGAGCAACGAATGTAAAGGAAGAAAAAAATAATAGACAAGGTGCCAGTTATATCTATAGCAGAACTAGATGGCGTTTGTGATCATTTTAGTTACTACAATTTATCTTCGTTAAACCAGATTACACGTTTGTGTACATTTATTATATGATAGACTTAAGGGTTATGTGCTTTCACCTATGAAATACCTATATAATATAGTAACAGGCTAAGTAATAAATTTTAATTTAAAAAAATAGGGTTCCGTTCTAAATAAATAAATTAACACACAAAGATTGTCTACCTCGGTGGTCCAGTGGTCGCAGTATGCGCCTGCTGTGCACGAGGTTCTGGGTTCGATTCCCACACAGGACAAAACTTTGTGTGACCCACAAAGAATTGTTCTGAGTCTGGGTGTAATTTAAAGCTTGTTCTTTAGTGCGGGAGTTGTATGCGTGCAGCCAAATTAAAGGTTTAGCGTTACAATGTCACAAACAAATTCTATATACACCATTTCTGTCAATCAGGTAAAGGCGTGGTCGCCGATGAGTCTGAGTTCTGCGTGTCAACAGCACGTACACAGGCTCTGTTGAAGGCTGACGTCATCCTACTGCTCGGTGCTAGGCTTAACTGGATGCTGCACTTCGGACAGGCGCCTAGGTTCGCACCCGATGTTAAAGTTATTCAGGTAACGTTTAACGTTTTTAATTATTGAAGTGAAACTTCTTTATTGACGTATGGGAGAAATTTTGTAGCAATGTAAAAAAATCGTCACGTCTTTCGGTTACGCGCCATGTTGCTTTTTTTTATCAAAGATTAGTATAGTGACGTAAAGAATATAATGTAATATATTATAATAATAACAACAATATATTAGTTTTTATTTATAAGAAACTGACCTAGATATATTAATAATGTCCTTAAAGAATTTTGGTCTCGACGGCTTATCTCCACGGAGATTAGCCATCTGCGCGGAAAGTATTATAGTGTGCAAGTGTGTGCGCAAACGCAGGTGCACTCTTTATTCCTTCACTCTCATAGTCTGATGGGACGACAATCTGACACATGACCTCATGATCAGCAGTCGCTAAACGTCCCAGTGGTTGCCCAGTTTGACTGCCTCGGTGGTCCAGTGGCCGCTGTACACGCCTGCTGTGCACGAGGTTGTGGGTTCGATTACCACACAGGACAAAACTTTGTATGACCCACAAAGAATTGTTCTGAGTCTGGGTGTTATTTGTATCCGTTAATTGTATGTTTGTAAAGTCGTCCGCGACACAGAGCTTGTTCTCTAGTGCGGGAGTTGTCTTTAATTATTAAAAAAAAGTTGCCGAAATTCGACCATAATTCCTAATATTATTAATTTTCATTTCTTTCCAAAATTCTTAATTTAAAAAAAAATGATGTCGATACGCGCCCGAAAATAGGGATGTGAAGGTTTTTCTATTATTTTTAGAAAATAAATGAAATATTTTTTAATTTCAGGTGGATATAACTCCTGAAGAGTTCCACAACAGCATCAAGTCAGAAGTGGCCGTGCATTCTGACATTAGGACTTTTACTGATTTACTGTCGCAGAAGCTAGCCGAGAAGAAGTTCGCTCTGCAACCTAACAGCAGCAACTGGTGGCAAGGACTGAAGCAGAAACAACTAGCTAATACTGAGTTCGTTAAGGTATTTCTATATGCGTCTTTTAGCTATTTTAATACTTATATTTCATTTATAATGACTTTGAAGTTGAACTTTTGTAGGCGTCAGGAAGTGACGACCCCACCGCCCACTGGTGCAGGTATACGTAGTTATCTAACTGCCGGTGCCTGCACTTGTGCAAGCAGTCAACCGAATAATGGCGGTCAAACCATTCCAATATGGCGGAAGCAAATAGTAGACATAGGACGGGCAGCAGCGTCCCTATGTAAAGACTTCCGCCACTGCGATCGCCAACCCGCCTGCCAAGCGTGGCGATTATGGTAAATCCCCCCAAAATGATCCGCACCAATAGAAATCGGCCCCTAGTCCCCGGCAGTCCCGCTATTCCTGGCTCAGGTAGCGGCCATGGTAACGGTGGGACGGGGGGTGCTAAGAATCTCCGGCAGAGACCAGGCTTTCAAAAACGACGACAGCTGGCCCTGGCAACATATAACACGCGCACACTGCGGACCGACGAGAAGATTGCCGAACTGGAGGAAGAATTGAGCAAGTTGCGCTGGGATGTTATAGGGCTATCTGAAGTCCGTAGAGAGGGGGAGGACTCGATAACGCTCAAATCCGGCAACTTGCTCTACTTCCGGGAGGGCGACCAACAGTCCCAGGGTGGTGTCGGGTTTATCGTCCACAAGTCCCTCGTGAACAACGTGGTCAAGATCGAGAGTGTGTCGACAAGGGTAGTGTACCTTATACTCAGAATCACCAAACGGTATTCGTTGAAGTTCATACAGGTATACGCTCCAACATCGGCGCACCCCGATGATGAGGTCGAAGCTATGTATGAGGATATTTCCAGAGCCATACATAGCACCAAGACCCACTTCACCGTTGTCATGGGGGACTTCAACGCAAAACTGGGCAAACGGAGCGGTGATGAGCTGAAAGTGGGGCAATTTGGGTATGGGCATCGGAATCCCCGGGGCCAGATGCTGTTCGATTTCATGGAGAAGGAGGGACTCTTTATGATGAACTCCTTCTTCAAGAAACACGAACAACGCAAATGGACCTGGGTGAGTCCTGACGGTGCAACCAAAAACGAGATTGACTTCATCATGTCGACGAAGCGGCAGATATTTAATGATGTCTCTGTGATCAATGCGGTGAAAACCGGGAGCGATCACCGACTGGTAAGGGGCACATTAAATATCAATGCCAAGCTGGAAAGATCTCGACTGATGAAGTCAACGCTCCGACCTACACCTATCCAAACCCAAAACCCCGAAAGCTTTCAGCTCGAACTGCTGAACCGCTTCGAGAGCCTAGGTGATTGCGTCGATGTGGACGATTACAACAACAGGTTTGTGGAAACTGTCCGTTCGGCTGGGTCTAACAGTTTTAAAACCCACCGAACAAAAGAAACGAAAAAGATCTCCGACTCAACCATCAAGCTCATGGAGGAAAGGCGAGAGATGGTTTTGCAGTCCTCAGATGATGCTGGCCGATACCGGCTGCTCAATAGGCAGATCTCTAAGTCTTTGACTCGCGACCTTCGCCAATACAATACAGACTGTATTAAACAGGCTATAGAGCAGAACAAGGGCTCCAAAGTGTTCGCTAGAGATGATATATAGAGAGGGCAGAGCCGACTGACCAAGCTGAAGACTGGGGACGGCAGAATCATATCGTCCAGGCCCGAGCTGGTGGAACAGATCGAAACGTTTTACAGGCAGCTGTACACGACAACTCGGTCACCTGTTAGCTCTTCGACAGACGACCCAAGAGCTAAGTTGTCCCGACATTATACCGATGATATCCCGGTCGTCAGCCTAGACGAGATCAGTATGGCTCTCAAACAGCTAAAGAATAACAAGGCGCCGGGTGAGGACGGAATCACAAGCGAATTGCTAAAGGCTGGTAAAAGGCCGGTGCTAAAGGCACTGCAAAAGCTTTTTGATTCCGTCATACTCGCGGGCAAGACGCCACAGGCATGGCACAGGAGTGTGGTGGTGCTGTTCTTCAAAAAGGGTGATAAAACCCTGCTGAAGAATTACAGACCCATCTCACTCCTGAACCACGTCTACAAGCTGTTTTCGAGAGTCATTACGAATCGTCTCGCGTGCAGGTTTGACGACTTCCAGCCTCCCGAACAAGCCGGTTTCCGAAAAGGGTTTAGTACCATAGACCACATACATACGCTGCGGCAGGTTATACAGAAGACCGAGGAGTATAACCAGCCTCTTTGTCTAGCGTTTGTGGACTATGAGAAAGCCTTTGATTCGATTGAGACCTGGGCTGTGCTACAGTCTCTCCAGCGGTGCCAAATTGACACTCGGTACGTCGAAGTGTTGAAGTGCTTGTATGAAAACGCCACCATGTCGGTCCGTTTCCATGATCAGAGCACGAAGCCTATCCAGTTGCAGCGAGGTGTAAGACAGGGAGATGTCATATCCCCGAAACTCTTCACCGCTGCACTGGAAGATGCTTTCAAGCTTCTGGATTGGAATGGACTCGGCATCAACATCAACGGCGAGTACATCCCCCACCTTCGATTTGCCGACGATATCGTGGTCATGGCTGAGACCATGGAAGACCTTGGCGCAATGCTCGATGGCCTCAGTAGAGTCTCACTACAAGTGGGTCTTAAAATGAACATGGACAAGACTAAGATTATGGCAAATGTCCATGTCGCACCCACCTCTGTCACAATTGGAGGCTCTACACTCGAAGTTGTTGACGAGTATGTCTACCTGGGACATACAGTCCAGTTAGGTAGGTCCAACTTCGAGAAAGAGGTCACTCGTCGAGTCGTCTCAAGACGAAAGTCTTTTACCAGTGTGTGTTGCCAGTGATGACATACGGATCTGAGACGTGGTCGTTCACTATGGGCCTCGTGCGAAGGCTCAAAGTCACCCAACGAGCAATGGAGAGAGCTATGCTTGGAGTTTCCCTGCGAGATCGAATCAGAAATGAGGAGATCCGTAGGAGAACCAAAGTAACCGACATAGCTCGAAGAATTGCCTCCATTAAGTGGCAATGGGCCGGGCACATAGCTCGCAGAACTGATGGCCGTTGGGGCAGAAAGGTTCTAGAGTGGCGACCACGAACTGGAAGACGAAGCGTGGGCAGGCCTCCAACAAGGTGGACCGACGACCTGGTAAAGGTTGCGGGCAACCGATGGGCGAGGTCGGCTCAAAATCGAGAGTTGTGGAAATCCTGGGGGAGGCCTATGTCCAGCAGTGGACGTCTTTTGGCTGAGATGAATGAAAATGAATGAATGAAATGACTTTGATACCATCACAATCCAACTAATATTATAAATGTGAAAGTATGGATGTTTGTTACTCTTTCACGTAAAAACTACTGAACAGATCTAGATTAAATTTGGCATTGAGATAGATTACAGTCTGGAATATACTTTTTATTGCCATAACCGACATCCACGCTAGTGGAGCCGCGGGTAACAACTAGTACTGTATATATGTAAATATGTATGAGGTGCTTTCTGGTCATTCCTATCCATCCTATATAAGGAGAGCACGCAACGTAATTACGTCATTTCACAAGTCATGAAAATTCACAAACTAATTTATATAAGTACCCAAAAAAATAAAAGGCTCTTCTGGCAACCCCCTGCGGCCGGGGTGTTTAGTCCTAAAATAACAAAGAGGGTAATAAATTAAACTTAATTTAAAATAGACAATACTGTCAATATTATTTACTACAAATTTTAGGACTGATAAAACCAAATTAAGTTTTATTTTACACCCTCTTTTGTATTTTTACGATAAATAAAGAATATTTTAGTTAAGTAATTTGTTCGTAAAGTCAAAATCGCTAGATTAAAATGTTTATAGCGTTTAAGCGTCAACTTGGCCGATTGACACCCTTATCGCTAGAAGTAATGAGATGTTTGAATAAATCATTCTAATATTATAAATGTAAAAGTTTGTGAGGATGGATGATAGATGTATGTATGGGTGTTTGTTACTCTTTCACGTAAAACTACTAAATGGATCTGGATGCAATTTGGCATAGAGATAGATTATAGTCTGGAATAGCAAATTGGCTTATATATTTATACTAGGGGTCGCCCGCGACTTCGTCCGCGTGGTAATTTAGAACGTACATTTCCCAATACTACACTACTGCTCCGCTGCTATTGATCATAGCGTGATATTATATAGCCTATAGCCTTCCTGGATAAATGCACTATTCAACAAATAAAGATTTTTTCTAATCGAACCCGTACTTTCTGAGATTAGCGCGTTCATCCAAACAAACAACCAAACTCTTCAGCTTTATAATATTAGAATCATCATCACAACCCATAAATGTCCCACGGCTGGGCACGGGTCTCCTCCATATACTTGGAGGGAAATTAGCCTACTATACCACGCTGGCCAGACGGGTTGGTATAGGATTTTATTTCGAATTTTCCCTCTCTTGGATATTGTCTTCATAACTTACTCCCTTAGTCGACTCTTACGACACCCTCGGGATGGAATGGGGTATTCTTAATCACCACACGGATAAATATTAGTATAGATATATATATATAATTTTTATCGCGATAACCGACATGCACGCGGGCAGGGCCGCGGACAACAGCTACTAAATAAACTAATATTGTATTCCACCAGGCGCAATCAAGCAACACATCAACCCCACTGAACTACTTCGCTGTATTCAAGACAGTGCAAGACAACATTCCCAAAGACTCTATCATAGTGAGTGAAGGAGCCAACACCATGGACATTGGACGTGGTCTACTGCTCAACAACAAGCCCAGGCATAGGCTGGATGCTGGCACTTTTGGTACTATGGGGGTTAGTATACAGTTTTTTTTTTATTAACCTATGGATGCTTGCAATACCAGAAGTATCACTTACAAGTTGCCGATCAATTTTTTTTACGCCGGGACATTCTTATCCCGGGATATAGAATATCTCTGGGATAAGAAAATGTTTATTTCAAAACGCATCCCTAAATGAACGCTGCTGGAGATTTGTACTCACACACAGGACTACAAATACGCCGCTGTGTGTGATTCTGTAAGGTGGAGGACTGACTGCTGACTATCTAAATACAATAATATTAATATATTAACGTACGTCAGGCTGGCCCGGCCCCACGGAATTTGATAATGAGATTGGTATCAATCGAATGTACCCGCTTATACCAACATATGTAACACCTTCGTTTTCAATGTAACTCTTTTTTTAAGAAGTTACAAGCACTTCTTGGTGGCCGGGCCAGCCTGACGGTTTCAGCCCGGCCACCTTGTTTACCGCTAATCTACACAATATACTGTCAATATTTTGGTACAGATCAAATGTACTCCTTATTACAAACATATGTAACGCCTTCGTTTTCAATGTAACTCTTTTTTTAAGAAGTTACAAGCACTTCTTGGTGGCCGGGCCAGCCTGACGGTTTCAGCCCGGCCACCTTGTTTACCGCTAATCTACACAATATACTGTCAATATTTTGGTACAGATCAAATGTACTCCTTATTACAAACATATGTAACGCCTTCGTTTTCAATGTAACTCTTTTTTTAATAAGTTACAAGCACTTCTTGGTGGCCGGGCCAGCCTGACGGTTTCAGCCCGGCCACCTTGTTTACCGCTAATCTACACAATATACTGTCAATATTTTGGTACAGATCAAATGTACTCCTTATTACAAACATATGTAACGCCTTCGTTTTCAATGTAACTCTTTTTTTAAGAAGTTACAAGCACTTCTTGGTGGCCGGGCCAGCCTGACGGTTTCAGCCCGGCCACCTTGTTTACCGCTAATCTAAACAATATACTGTCAATATTTTGGTACAGATCAAATGTACTCCTTATTACAAACATATGTAACGCCTTCGATTTCAATGTAACTCTTTTTAAAAGAAATTAGAAGCACTTCTTGGTGGCCGGGCTGAAATTATTTCGTTAGTATAAAACAGTAAAACTGCAACACCTACCAATAAATAATGCCAGTACATAATGAGGTATAAAGATATAGAATATATGTAACGCTTTCATTTTTGATTTGAATATATATTTAGAGAGAAATGAGTACTTGAAATTATTTCAGCCCGGCCACCTAAAATCGTTAATATCTCCTATAATCTTATGCCAATTTGTACAGTAAAAATTGATATAGCCAAGAAAAGAAAGTTACATTCGTTTAGCTTTAGTCGTATACCCTAAAGCCTTCTGTTTAACTAGATCATTAAAACCTACGAAAGTTAACGTTGAGTGACTATCAGTCATTAACTAATTTCAGGACATTTGGTTTGCTGAATGAAACAAAATTTGTAACAATTTTTTTCCTTTTCACCTTCCTAATTTTATTAGACAACATTTTGTATTAATTATTATAACACTTGTTAATTATAAATAATCTGAAAAAAATATTATTTTACATAAATACTATTATAATTTTTTGGAGTTTCACATACATAAGTAATATACGTTAAGTAAAAATCACAGATAATCATTTTTGGGTACATAATTAACCTGTATATATTTTCTCCGTTTCTGGCTTCGCAACATAATCAGAGAAAGATAAGTAGAAGTTCACGGACGCTACTGCCGAGTTTTAGACGGCGCCTGTGTCGCGTCATAAGACATAACATCTATCTTTCCCGAGTATGTGAAACTCCAAAAAATGATAATAGTATTTATGTAAAATAATATTTTTTTCAGATTATTTATAATTAACAATTGTTATAATAATTAATATAAGTACAAAATGATGTCCAATAAAATTAGGAAGGTGGTAAGATAAAAAAAAATTGTTACGAATTTTGTTTCATTCAACAAACCAAATGTCCTGAAATTAGTTAATGACTGATGGTCACTCAACGTTAACTTTCGTAGGTTTTAATGATTTAGTTAAACAGAAGGCTTTAGGGTATACGACTAAAGCTAAACGAATGTAACTTTCTTTTCTTGGCTATATCAATTTTTACTGTACAAATTGGCATAAGATTATAGGAGATATTAACACTTTTAGGTGGCCGGGCTGAAATAATTTCAAGTACTTATTTCTCTCTAAATATATATTCAAATCAAAAATGAAAGCGTTACATATATTCTATATCTTTATACCTCATTATGTACTGGCATTATTTATTGGTAGGTGTTGCAGTTTTACTGTTTTATACTAACGAAATAATTTCAGCCCGGCCACCAAGAAGTGCTTCTAATTTCTTTTAAAAAGAGTTACATTGAAATCGAAGGCGTTACATATGTTTGTAATAAGGAGTACATTTGATCTGTACCAAAATATTGACAGTATATTGTGTAGATTAGCGGTAAACAAGGTTGCCGGGCTGAAACCGTCAGGCTGGCCCGGCCACCAAGAAGTGCTTGTAACTTCTTAAAAAAAGAGTTACATTGAAAACGAAGGCGTTACATATGTTTGTAATAAGGAGTACATTTGATCTGTACCAAAATATTGACAGTATATTGTGTAGATTAGCGGTAAACAAGGTGGCCGGGCTGAAACCGTCAGGCTGGCCCGGCCACCAAGAAGTGCTTGTAACTTCTTTAAAAAAGAGTTACATTGAAAACGAAGGTGTTACATATGTTGGTATAAGCGGGTACATTCGATTGATACCAATCTCATTATCAAATTCCGTGGGGCCGGGCCAGCCTGACGTACGTATATATTAGGACGCTTATAGCCAGATGCACTCGCTGTTCGGTAAACGATCAGCGGGTAAAGCTACCAAGGGCGCAATTACCCTATAGATTGGTGACCACATAGTGGTATTTTATTCGAGCGTCACCGTGCTTCAGAGGACAAGTCAAAGTCAGTCCCGACTATTAATTAACAGTCGTTAGATCACGACAGAGGCCTAAATATGGGCGATTAAAATAACTCTGTCACCAGGTTGGCCACTAACTCTGTCTCTGTCATCTGATCCCAAATTACTTCATCATCATCATCTCCACCCATAAACGTCCCACTGCTGGGCACGGGTCTCCTCCATAAACTTGGAGGGACATTAGCCTACTACTCGTATACCACGCTCGCCAGTCGGGTTGGTATAGGGTTTTGTTTCGAATTTTGCCTCTTTTGCAGTAGATATTGTCTGTCTGACTTACTCCCTTAGTAGACTCTTACGACACCCTCGGGATGGAACGGAGTGGTGACATTTGTATCCTTAATCCGTCACCACATGGACAATGCCAAGAAAATTTCCCACTACTTAATTTGGGGTATTTTCTTTCGTTGCTAGGTATTCTCAAGGCTCTAATAGCCGTAAGTAAAATTTGTGACCTTCATTAGTGTTACTTCGAAACCCAATTTAAAGTATTTTTAAATTAACTAGGTGGGTCCCGGCTTCGCCGTTGCAGCAGCAATGTGGTGTCGAGATTACGCACCAGAGAAGCGCGTCATCTGCGTCGAAGGAGACTCGGCTTTCGGATTCTCCGGTATGTACCTACTTAATAACAATAATGTACATGTTTTTAACATACTTGTAATAGGAACTGAGTTTGTTTTTAATGCACACCTCCGTCTTTAACATTATTTTGAATACTTCAGCTGCATCATGACTCAGTACAATGAGTATGATGAGCTATCACGTAGTAAACTCTTAACATCTACTATATTTCGTCAGCGCGTACAATACCTGGGGGAACAGTGACTCTTGCCGGAATAAAGTCATGTGCTATTCCAGATTATGAGATCATAGTCTGGAATAGCAATCTCTGTACCAAATTTTATCCAGATCCTTTAAGCCATTTTGGAGTGACTGAGTAATAAATATCCTTTCATTTATACCTAATATTAGTTTAGATATATATAAAATCGTTTGTCGTGACTGAATGAATGCACAGCTAAAACTAATAAGACCAGAAAGATGATATAAAATATACCTTTACTCCAAATTTCAATTTGGAGTAAAGGTATATTTTATATCATCTTTTAGTAAGAAAGGATTGTTTTAAATTCAATCCCTATATGGGTAAAAAAAATAATCTAAGTAAAATCGGGCCTCTAGTATTGTATACCCATTATCACTTCTGGACATAGGCCTACTCCAGTTTTCTACATCACAGGCCTCCACAAAGGAGAACCGACGACCTTGTAAAGGTTGCGGGCAACCGATGGACAAGGTCAGCCCAGGAACTAGTATTCTGTATTGCATATAATTTGTATGAAAACTAGTTTATTTTATGTCTTAGGAATGGAGATAGAAACCATGTTCCGCTACAAGCTGCCCGTAATTATCATAATAGTAAACAACAACGGTATCTACAGCGGTTTCAACAAAGAAGTTATGGACGATATACAATCGGGCGGCGATATTGCTCAATGGTAAATATATTTGTTAAATACTATTCTTTGTTTAACATGACCAAGCAGCAAGCAATCTACAATTTTCAAGGACTACAGTACAGCATGAGGTCTACTTAGAAAGTATATTTAGCAAGGTCGACAACGCTCGAGTGATATCACTCGTCCATAGGCTACAGTAACTGCCAGTATCGGCTTTAGCACGGCGCCCTTGCGCGAAGATCTAAGGTGGTTTTATAGTACAAAACAAACTCGCTCCCGCTGTCGGAAGGCTTAATTTTTTAAAACTACGCAACGATAGAGTGATTCAAGCAAATTATAGTTGAGTTAGGTCAAGAAAACTGAGGCGAAGCTAGGGCGGGTTGCTTGTCTTAACTATAATATGCATGTAATATACGTATAAAACTTTCGGGAGAAAGTCTCCAATTATATTAAAATCCGTAGCAAAATCTGTTCCATAGTTTAAAACTAAAAGCATACCGAGAGGAGTGACTTTATTTTAAATTATGTAAAGATATATTGATATAAGATATATTTTAAAATACAAAAGGATTATACAGGCACTACAGGTATCAGATGGCCATGTATAAGTTGTCCCAATATTGTTATTTCTAATTATAGCCTCAATGCCACAGTTTTATCTACGACTATAATGCTTTGATCTCTTGCTTTATCCCTGAAAAAAAAATCCTCTTGCTCAATACTCAGTTTTTGTCATTCAGATCAAAATCTGAATGACAAAAGGTTCACGCCCTCTGTCGATCAATACTCAATATCAGATCGAAATCTAAATGACAAAAGACTTACGCCAGACACGCCCTATTTACATAACCTAACTTAACTTGCAAAACACGAGTACCTATTGATGTTTTTTGAGGAAAAAAGTGCGATTCTTATACCGAAATCGGGTCGCGCCGCTAGTATGATAATACACTTACTTAAGCTCTCTTTGGTCAACAATGTTTATGTTTATTAACCACATTCATACTATTTCTTTCTATTCTAGTACACCACCCACCGCTCTAAGTGTCGAGGTTCGATATGAAAAGATGATGGAAATATTCGGTGAAACTGGACACCTCTGCCGCACCGTCGAAGATATTGAATCAGCCATCAAAAAGGCAGTCTCAGTAACAGACAAGCCAAGCATTATCAATATATTGATTGACCCACAATCCAACAGAAAACCCCAGACTTTCAACTGGCTAACTGAATCTAAACTGTGATATGTTACTTCTTTGTACATTATAATAAGAACAAGGTTAAATATTGGTGCTAACTCCCAAATAAGGTGTTGGGGAAAGAATTTATTATTATCTGGAAGTATATAATATACTTTCCAGTATTGTTAAGAGGCATTTGTATAATACGTAATTGTATTTATATTGCATTTTATTTTTGTACGTTTTTTTTATGTTAACAATAAAACACGATAGAGTTGATATTGTCTGTAATTGAGTCATACTTATTTATGGTCACATGTTGTTTGTATATAATGAACTTAAAAATATATATTTATTATACATTATAAACTAAATCCCTGTATTATCATTTAACTCCTGGAGGCAAATGAATCTGCTGTCTTGGTTGTCCAAAGCAACATAAGATGAGCAGTTGGTTTTATTAATTTTTCTCTACATTTTGCTGAGGCAGCCAATCAAAAAGTTCTCTATCACAGTTTGCGCTGAAACAAAAAAACACCCATTAAATAAAATACAAAAAATGGAAGAAAACATCTGGGAAAGGTAGAATCAACTGGGGAATGAACTTCACCTTGCAGAAGACCACAGCCAAATAACTGTGCATGAGTATATCTAAACTTATGCATAGGAACACAAAATCGACTGGAGGCTACTATAGGTCTCCAGACCATAGGCTATTAACTGCTTACCATCAGGTCTATACACTGTTTTGTCTCTGTAGTACAACAAGAAAAAACAAACTATTTTTCAAAACAGTTGATATATATTTACCCAGCTTGCAGTTATTGGTGGTGGTCAAGGTGTAAGCATCCTGGTCATAATCATTGGTAAGGGTGAGATCAGCGCCTCTGATTAGAAGCTCATTGCAGGTGTATGGGAAATCAGCCGCTGCTGCGTACATCAGGGCTGTGCTACCGGACTGAAATATAAAAACAACATTTACATTATAATATATTATGTAATTGTCAATACTAAGCCTAATCCTCACATAGCACAGCCAACAATCGAAATGTTTAAATATACATAATTTTACAAAGACAGAGACAGATTGTATTTGTTTCATCATCATCATCTCAACCCATAAATGTCCCACAGCTAGACACGGGTCTCCTCCATATATTTATATATACAGTTATATTTTATTTATATGTATAGAATCTCTGGAACCACTTTAAAGTATTATTCCACAATGACATACAAGATTTTAAGAAGTTTTTAACTCAAACTCAAAGTAATTTATTCATTCAGATCAAATACATGATCCTTATGAATGTCAAAATAAGCAAAAGTCAGCATATTTTTTCCTACGACCTCAATAACTAGGGTAAAGTCAGGGCAGACCACTATTAATTAAATAAACCTGCCATGTTATTTTTCGTATCATCTGACTTGTTAAAAAGGATGTCTACAGCAATCAGTAAAGAAAAAATTAATTCAGTTTAATTCAAATTACAAACACAAAGGAAATAATATTTTGGGCCAACTCACACACTGCCATATCTCAAACTAGACAGAGCCTGCACTAAAATGTAACAAATCTCAGCTACTTACATCATCCTGTATGTCAGCATCACCTCCTTCAGTCAGAAGAAACTTCACAACCTCATGGTGCCCGCCCGCTGCTGCCAGGTGTAGTGCCGTCTCTCCTTCTGGGCCCCGCATGTTAACATTGGCACCACACCTAAGTACCAAACAATTAACTTTTACTTCTGAACAAAGAACGAAATAATTAGATATCAGAAGAATAAGCAGTGGTCATTATAAATTCCTTTTAATATACATAGGACAGTTAATACGAAAGAAGATCAAAATCAAATTACCTACTGGTAGACAAAGAACAAAGGAGGTACAGTGAAGTACTTACCACACCAAGTCCTGGCAACTGTTTAACTGTCCATAGCTCGCTGCCCAGTGAAGGGCAGTGAGACCATGTTCATCAGTGATGTCAACATACTGCTCCAGTTTCACGTCTTCTCGGGTTATTTCGCCGCGGCCTGCCTTAGCGTGTAAGCTACAATCTGGCTGGGGTAACTCCGGGACTCGCGCCTGCGTATTACCTACAACAGCGACCTTGAACGTTTTACTTACCTACTTCAAACCACCCACAAAGATATTCCTAGAAATCAATAGATCTAGTCGACCTACCAAACCCAAAATGTCAAATATTGTAAGAGACGTACCTCTCTGCAGATTGGTTAACGCAGTACACTGAACAGATTTATAAGGCGTAAATGCACTTTTTCTTACGCCGTTTAAATTAGGCGCCCATCGTTGATATCCTCCACTGCCACTTTTACTACTATCCTGGCTTCCCGAATCAAATTCGAACTTGTAACTATCCACATTCTCCTGCCTTTCTTGTTTGATGTCAATATTTTTGCCTTCGTGTTTGACAGAAACAGCCTCTTCCATTTTACTGGTTGTTTTTCTTTTTGTTTTTGTTCGACACCAAATCGAGGAAAGTGTAAATAAAACTGTAGTGTAGAGTTGTGATTGTAATAGAATCTACGAAATAAAGAATGAATGAAAACACAGTGAATTGAACGAGTTGGATGAATTATTTTATTAGGTTGGTAAACTACTGATGGAATTTAAGAGTAGATATTCTCGGTTATCTTACAGATGTAAAAGTCTAGTTAGTCGGTTTTTCGTGCTTCTTTAAGTATATTGAATATAATATTGTAATCTATGCCATCTCATAGTCTTGTTGCCAAGTTGCTAAGTTCTAAGATGATGATTAATGGATCATATTTACTTGAGCAGATAAAGATTGAGAATTGAAAAGGCTAAGATAAAAAATAAATTTGGTGTGTACTCTATATGAGGAATATTTGTTACTAGTTCGGCTACTAAATACAAGTATTTAAATCGATACGTGAATCAATCCGATTCGTAACGATTTGATACGGTATTTGGATCAATTGAACAGCTTTGATCCGATCCTTCAACTGAATCGTATCATATCTGAATCCATTAACAATAGATAACATTCAAATATTTAAAAAATATTGTTCTAACAAGTACTTCATTAAAGGGATGAAGAGTAAACTAAACGTATCGAGTTTAGGTACTTTTTTCCTGTATCAGTTAACCATGAATCGTTTAGAAAACGTTCGCTTTACGTTTATTAACAACTAGGTATGATATTAAAAATCTACTAATCAATTTCAATACAAATATTTTGGTATCGATCTTAGCAACTATTGCATTCGTTTGCACGTTTGTATCCATTATGATATGAAAGTATCGTATCATGTTGTACCGATACTATAATCGAATCGGATCGAACATCCCGGACAAACTATGCTTTTCTATCTATTGTCTGCCTTGCTTGCGCCACACACCAGACTCCACTTCACTCCACCATAGAGTAACTATAAACTAATCACTACGTTTTACGCATAGAGTTTTATTTACGTTTAATAGTTTATTATAGTTATATATATATAGCTAGTTATGAATAGTTTTATTTACGTTTGAACTTTGAATATAAACCGCTGAACTTAATTAATTTTTCATGTATTTTGTTTGTTCAAGTATAATAAATGCCAACTTCTTTTTAAGTTTAAATTGCCAGTAGACCGAATCTTAAGTTTATAAATAGTCACTGGTAAAAAATGAATCAAATGCAACAGGAATTACAAAATGAACTAATGACCACAAATCAACTTTTAAGATTGATGTAAGTAATTTATTTACCTATTAGTTAACCCGCAGTTTCGCCTACTTACTATTCTAAAGTATAAGCTATAACTTTGTTAAGTTTCATCAAAATCAGCCCAGAGTGTTGCGTGAGGCAGAAAAAAAACATCCGTCCTCACAAACTTTTACATTTATAATATTTGTATGAAGTAAGACTGAAGTATTTACCAATTTAACTACTTGTTACTGCACCATTATATTATTTTTATGTAACAATGCAAACAATAACTATATTTTGTTTAATTTATTAGATCAGCAGAGCTACAACAAATTAAACACTTGACCAACCCGGGTGGAGACTTTGAAAGTAACATTAGTCAGGTAATTTATTAATATTTGTTCAAAAGAGAACTCCTGCACTAGGAAACAAGCCCTGTGTTGCGGGGAGCTTTTCAAACATATATTATTCACAGATGATACAACATACACTAGACTCTGAAGAAACATTTATGAATCACACAAATTTTTTGTCCAGTGTGGTAATTTGACTCACGACATCCAGCTTAGCAGTCAGGGTTACAAACCCTAGTGGTTTGTAAACCTGACTGCTGAACTGGTCAAAAGCTGTAAGCAGTTACTGTAGTCTATGGTGGCAATGCACAAGTGGTAATTCTATCTAGTCAAAAGAACCTTGTTGGTTGTGTATTACCAACCATATATCTTTTAACATCTGAGTTTTGTGTTCTAGGTAACCCTGGGATAAGAAAAAAAAACATAATTTATTAGTGATTCCATTTAATTAGCACTTAAAGAACTTAAGAACTTTCCCAGGCATGCTGTATGGTGCCCTACTTCTTTTAAAATAACTAATCATCTTATTCTTTTTTTAAATTTCAGAATACATCAATAATTAAAAATTTAGCAAATCTTAAACAAATAGACCTGGACAAGTTACCTACGTTCACTAGAAAACAAATAAATATGAGTATGCATTCTAACCAGAATGCGTCATATCAGGAACATAATACCTTCAGAAATGACTCAGAAATGGAAGACAGTCATGATGAATAAATTATTTGAATATGGATTGGAACTATTTGCAGAATAAAAATATGGTATTTGTACTGCTCTACCTCTATAGAGGTGTTACCTGTGGTACCTGCCTGCTTTGAACACTATTATGATTAAGGCAACTTCAATGCTATAAAGGGAATGATCTGATTGATTTTTTTGAATAAAGAACATGTTGTGGCATGCCCATTGCCACTCATAGTTTATGGATGATTTTGCTGCTTGTTCTGAACACCGTTATGATAAAGGCTTAAAAATAAATAGATATGATTATGCATTTTAACCATAATGCATTATAATATGAACAACATAACACACTATGAAGTTTTGAATAAAGAACATGTTGCGGCCTAAAAATGCGATATGCCCATTGCTCACTTAATGGTTGGAAGTTTATGCTGCCCGCTCTGAACACTATTATCTTATAAGGAGAGAGCAGATCAATGAAACTGTTGAGATTAGTCGAATGATTTCTATTGACGACGGGCGTCTCGCCTAGGTCACAACCCTCATTCTCGTCCGAAATTAAAACGTTTCCTCCGTTTTGCAATGAGTGTGGTGCGGCTAGGTATCTGCGACATGGATGGCGGCATCCCGACTGTCACCAAAGTTTAATTTTGATTAAATTTATTTTTAACCTATATTTTGCTTGTTTTGCTACTATCCTATAGGTAAAAATATTCTTTTTTTTTTTTTTTATTCTTTTTTATAAAAAGACAACTCCCGCACTAGAGAACAAGCTCTGTGTCGCAGGGGACTTTACGAACATTCAATTAACGGACACAAATTACACCCAGACTCAGAACAATTCTTTGTGGGTCACACAAAGTTTTGCCCTGTGTAAGAATCGAACCCACAACCTCGTGCACAGCAGGCGCATACTGCGGCCTCCAGTGGCCGCAGTATGCGCCTGCTGTGCACCAAGGCAGTCAATATCATAGCATCCAATGGCAAAGTTAGTCTGGACATACCATACGTAGAATGAATCCCTATTAATAATAATAATAATCGTTTATTGAGGATCGACTTTACCGATTCTTTTCTTTTTAAGTATTCTTATGCTCTGCAGAAGGTTCTTACTAAAATAAAATAGGAAAATTGCACAGAAAAAGTTTAAAGTTGGGTGAAGTCGAGGCGGATCACTAGTAATGAAATAAATACCTACGTATTGTTTTTATCTCTAGTATTTCAATGACTTTGTTAGTGATCCTGGCTCATATTTGTGTTCATTCCCAGCTTTATATGAAATGAAAATAATGTTCCTTTTGGGTCACTTCTGTAGAAATCTTTCTACATTTGACTGTATTGAATTTGAATGTAATAAATACAAATTATTTTTGTACATAAATCCCTTTATTTCTCTTGTGACTTATTTAATAAATTTACATTATTATTTAAACTAATTAAGTATAAAATCTTTGTTAACACAATAACAGATACAAGGCAACATAGATTTTGAGCCTTAATATATTTTTTTGTTACATTGTACATATTTTGTTATATATCTATGTGTGTGTACATATAGTAATGTACAATCGGCTATGTTGGTACTCGACCACTGTTTGTACAATATGTTATCTACCTATGCAAGATTTAACATCAAAGCAAAGTCTACAGGAAATTGAATTATTAAAGTGACAGTAAAAGCATATTTTGTTCGTTAAGGTCGCAATTGCTAGATAAACATGGTAAAATTGGTCGAGCACCAACTTCGCCGATAGTACATAATATTCCTAGTATTTATCTTATAAAACGAAAGTATTAACAGTTATATTTATAAGTATATTATTTATAACAGTAGAAGCAACAGATCCAGGCCATTAATTAACTATCTAGTAGTACAGAACTTTAAATAACATGTATTTAGTTTTTATGAGTAACATTTTGCAGCTATAAACATTATCTCTGCCATACATCAAACATTAATCTTTCATTACCCACTCATTTTTCATACTCGGCAATCTCCACTTAGCTCATAAAGTATTCTAATGCTAGGTTGTGTTTTATCTGTGGCTGAAATACACATTGTTACAGTTTTATTCAAGTTGGCAATACTGGGGAGTTTTGTGCTAGTTTTTCTCACATTGTCTTTGAACTCATTTTTCTTGTCTACCTGCTACATACATTAAATTAATAAATTTATCAGGTAAGTTGGACAATATATTTATTCACCATGATTACAACTTAACATCTAGGTATACCTGTACTATTAAGTATTCTGTGGTATAAGTATGAGTACCTATTTAATCTGTAGGCACAGAATACTTACTGTAGGTTAAACTATAATGTCGTTTGAAGGCGGGTAGACTTTGGGCGGGTTTTGATTGCGGGTAGATCAATTTATTTGCCATTCATGATAATGGCGCTTGCAATAGTGACAAAATATTGTAAATTCAAAACAACGTTAGATGTTCAATATCAGACAATGAATTGTATACCTTATGTACGGTACCTGAATCCTTTGGACTATTAGCACGTGGGTTGATGATCAATGCCGCCGAATACGGGTTGGAGGATCAGGTATGTATATGCCCTATATTTTGACAAAATACTAAACAGGCATGTCATTTCACTAAGTAGATTAATTATTTCAGTTAAATTCATATTGGTATCTCTGCTAGCTAGAATTTTACTCCTCATTTCGCTTCTTGAAGTTTCACTTCACGTTACAAGTCTCTTATTTTAATACTCCACTTCACGTAGGTATATTTCCTTTTCCTCTAGTAAGTATATTTTTAAAATAATTTAGGGTTCCTTTTGATAATTTGTTTTTTACCTATTTAAATATTCCATTGTACCTATCTAATTTTATTCAGTGAAATATAAATTTTTGTAAAATATGACGAAGGCAATAAACTAAAGTATAATTCAGCCAAAAACAAAATAATTTTATGCTCGGTTTACTTATTTCCCTTTCCGGGTTACATTCGAGATACGTACTTAACGGTATGCGAGTGCTTTAAAAAGATCCTTCAGTCCCGTAAATTAGTAGCATCCGTAAAAAAAACTAATAGGAAAAGTCCATTATAGTAATAGGTAGATATGTGTAGATACAAATAGTGAAAGTAAAAAAATATACCATGTATCTACTTATTTAAATTAAGAAGAGCTCTCGCATAATGTAAACCGGGCAATTGATCAGATGGAATTCATATTTTTCTATAGAAAAATATAAAACAAAACTTATCTATCGTTCATAAAGCCATGGTAACAGCTTAAGACTAGACATCTATAAATAATTAACAATAATTGTATCAATGTTGAAACAAAGCTGCCTTCTCTTTGAACCTTTGCATTCTTACAGCCTTCTCTTCCGCTTCCCGGCGTTTCTCCTCCTGTTCTTGAATGATCTCATTGTGGAATTTGTTTGTCTTGCCTAGTTCCTCGATTTTGGCTTCAAAGAAGTTCTTAGCACCGTTCACGCCGACTTGGTCAACGTTTATTTCCGTCAGTCTCGCGAACGCGTCTAGACCAGAATCCGTTTCAAGTTCCCCCGCACGTGCTTTCCTGTTAAATTAAATAATAAGTAGGTAAATAATATAAATAGTATACATAGTAAACTTTTAAAAATAGTTGAATAAAATCAGCCTGTCATCCTGAAGTTATGGCGTGACCAAGGGAAATGGATACATTTTTATATAAATGATACCTAGTTTAGTATGTAATACAAGGATATTGGTTTAGTAATAACATTTGGTAGATACTAGGCCTATAATTAGATAGGGTAAAAACCTATATTATTAAACAGGATCATGTTAGTATTGAATATAATATTCTAATTATTTATAAATCGACGCATACAACCGTTTAATTATAGTTAGCTTTATTATAATATGATTCATATTATTTTGTCCTGTCCTATCAACTTCCTGGACTTCTTTTACAAATATAAATTTCGTATATTTATTAATTATACTTATAAGTAGGTAGGCCTACATAGCTGCTATGTCACAAATGACTCGTCAGCCGCAGCCGTGGGTAGTTAGTAATATATAGATACGTAACCTAGTAGATAAGGTTACGGGCAACCGATGGACAATGTCAGCTTAGAATCGGATACTGTTTTAGTCTGTATGCTGGCCGCTTACCACTAGGCTGGAGCGCCTGACATAACCGTCCGCATTACGCATGCCGCATGGCTAATGCATCCTTAAAAAAAGCACGGATCGAATGCTGTGGAAATTCTTGCAGGAGGACTGACCACATAACTTACCTGTAGATAAGCAAAAATTCCCGAAAACTGATTTTGTTGTCGCCATCTTCGTCGACCTCTGTGATCATAGATTTAAGTCCGAGATGTGTCTGTGGTGCTCCAAGACGCTCCATCATTCGTTTCACTTCAGATAAGTCTAGGTAACCATCACGTCCTTCATCGAATCTGAAACAAAATAATGGTAATGGTTAGTAAACTGCTTTAAAACATATTTTGCATGTATTTTGAAGACGCTCCATTGCAAACAGTCTCAAAAATATAGTAGTCACTAAGCTTATGCATAATTAACGAGAATTGGCTCAAATTTAAAATTCATTTAGGTGGCAGCGTACCTAACACTTACGAAGGTCATAAGTTATAAAAAGTAATAGGAAACCTAGAAAAATGATATCGCCAAATTAGCTAAGGCTAGCTCGCTGACAAGCGTAAAACCATGAGAGGAACTCGCGAAAGTTAATGCGCTTAATTTTGGTTGGTACCTAGCGATGCTTAGCATGCAAATTGATAGGTACCTACAGCCAAAGAGCCAGTGTAATTTCGACTATCCTATAGAATTTGGGTAGTTTTGCAAACAAAAAACTTGATGCCGCTCAAAAACTATCCACTTTGTAATCATACTCGTAGGAAGAAAGTAAGCGCAATTATTATTTGCGAAATATAATTTCAATTGTTAGTATAAGTATAGTAATTATAGATATAATAATAGGTAAACAATAAGTAAAGTTCTTACGTACCTACTTGTCAAGAAAGAAAAGAAGACGCATACAAAGTACAGACGGCAATAATGGAACGAAAACCGTTATGTTATTCAAAGTGTCATGTATGGGGAATGCTAATAATTATATACGTTTAAATATGCCACTTTCGCTTAGCACTACCTTCTACTCGGTCTACGTCGATTTGCATTAGTTTAGAACCCAAAAATTCTCAATTAATCAATGAATTGTGTCTCATAACTATTCATATCTAAATGCTTAAAATATAATGACGAAAGTTACCACATAGATTATGATATCATGGTTATATCACTGCTATAGATAAGTGTGTAATGCACACCCAAATTTAGATTAAGTGATAAGTAATACCCATGCAACATGTTAAGTAAGTTTAGTAGGTACATCTCATAGCGAAACAAGAGTAAATAATTAAACAAATGAATGCATACCTACAGCAGCTTGTTATCTTTTGGATGCTTGCAATACCAGGGATAGAAAAACGTTATTTTAAAAAACATGAGGTCACTACCTAATAAACATTGGAGGCCTAGGCCTACACACGCGCAAAAATTCAATTTATTTAGTTCGCTGGTCTTCCCCTAGGGCGGGGCGTAGGTGATCAGCTAGCTCATGATGCCCTAAAAATATAGCCTGGTAATAGATCCGTGAAAATTGGTAAACGCATTTAAAAGCTTAACGTTCTAGTTAGACATATTCCTACGTTGTATTATAATATCATGATTCTTGTATCGCCGAGTTCTTATAAGGTAGGTACCAGCAGTTTCACCTCTTAACTGTATATCGGTCAGACAGGTGTAGTCTATAATATAGGTACCTACCTGTAATTATTTATTTTATCCATTGTTTAGGTCAAAAATACCTTGATATAAAGACAAATCATAAATGACACTAATTGAGCAACTACCTAAACAGAATTGCTCGAGTAGGAAAATGCTATAACTCACCAAAACGTTAACATACTTATAGGGTAGTAGTTAGTTGTTTCGGACCACGCGTTTGCCGGAATGGCTAACAGTTTTGTTTTTCGCAAATACGAGCCAATGTGGTTGTGTCATATTTGGCTTTGATACCGTAACTCAGGTACCTACCTACCTACTTACTAAGTTGTTTTGTCATGCGACTAACACATGACTAAGTTGAGGGCTTGTTGATATGCCCCGCACGTACAAGTTTCACATATTTCACCTACTTAGTTACATCAGTTACAACTCACATTCAATGTGCCAAAACAGTTTGTTTAGTATTAGAGTCACAGAATTACCACATAATGAGGCAATTTGTCAAAGAAACTTGAACTAGGTATGTCTCTTCTTTAGACTGAAAAAATGCCATTTAGTGTCCCATTGACTGATAGACGCCAAGATATTTAAAGAATTAGGTAGATACCTGTTTAACTGATCTATTCCTATCGCCCTTCTCCAAACTTCCCCATATTGAAAACGGAAGAGACAACCGCAACTCAGAGCCCGTACCATGATGTCGTTATAGCGATTTATTTTCAATCTTACAGATCCCCAGACTGCGACTTAACTACTTAAGTAATGTAGTTGTTGTACATTTGTCCCAAAGTAAATTTGCAACAGAAAAAAGTATGTGTAAATTCTTTGTCACAGTTCTAGACAAATTTACGCTTACTTTTTCTGTGGCAAATTTACTTTGTGACGAATGTACAAGAACCACACTACTTAAGTAGTTAAGTACCTACATCTCTAGATTCATCTATGGGTCAAATTTTCTCTCGAGATAGTAATCTTCAACAGTCGAATAATTTCTCTTACATCATTCTAAATTCCCAATATTTAGGTAGGTATGTACATTTACATATTTATAAGTATATATTTTATATAACATGACACAGATTCCTCTACTCACGTAGGTAGGCATAGCATTCATCATTTACTGATAAAAATAATTATGTATTTAAGTAGTAGTTATTATCACATTATTGCTACCTACGTTAATGAAAAGATATGCAAATAAGCTAGAGTATCTACCTACGCTGGTTTCGGGTTCATTGTTATTTGGTTATCTGATAAAGATAACGTGACGTTGTAGCTTGTAGGCTGTAGTAGAGTATGATAATAAACATATGAATGCATTGAATGCAGTCCATGATAGACATAGGTAGGTATAAATTGTCTCAGTCCACTGCTGGACATGTACCTACTACGCCGAATCGAATGCCAAATAATCGAATATCAATTGATCGATATTATAAACGTTCGAAGTGGTCGATCAATTGATATTTGATTATTTGGCATTTGATTCGGGATAGTACCTACAATCTGGACATAGGAAGGCAGAAGGACCGGGTCTGGTGGCGTGAATTACGTGAGACCAAAATAGCCTAGGTACAATCTTCGACCGAAGACTATTAATATTATAAAACATAAAACGATCTAATTATGTAGGTAGTTGCATATTTTTACTTGACTACCAAAATGTATAGTTATGTTAAGAGAGGTAGGGCACCATACTAGCGAGCAAGCCCGACTGGGGAAGGACCTCCACCTTACAGAAGACCACAGCCAAATGACTACACACAGCGGTGTAGTTGTGTTCCTGTGTGTGAGTACAGGTCTCCAGCGCTCATTTAGGAATGCGTTTTGAAAGAAACGTATTCCTATCCCAGGGTTACTTCCATCTTAAAGCCCTGGTGTAAAAAAATGGGTTGGCAACACGCAAGTGATACCTCTGGTAATGCAAGCGTCTATAGGCTACGGATACTGCTTAACATCAGGCGGGCCGTATGCTTGTTTGCCACCCAAGTAGTATAAAAAAAAAAAAAAAAAAAAAAAATGTATGACGGTGCAAAGGTTTAAATAAGAATAGATACGAATTTCAAATTGAGATCAAAAATAAATCGCAATAAGGATGTCATGGTAAGGCCCCTGGACAGAAAGGATGGCGAGATAAATAGGAAGCCATCAACAGTGGGTGCCACAATATCACGGGATATTCCACTCACTCAATTCACAAAAGGGGAATATTCAACCGAACAACGGGCAAAAGTTTTTAAAGATTTTTTTTACTTTTGAATGTGTGTAGAGTACCTACTAGAGTAAGATAAGTAGCTAGGTAACATAATAATTTATTAGTGATGTGATAGTGCATTATTTCTTTGTGTGAGAAAATAAACAAGATAAGTAGATATTACATAGGTATGTATCTATCCATAATTTACGATTTATTGGCATTTATATGTTTATTGGTCTCTGATTACAAACACATTAAAAGTAATAGATAGGTACCTACCTACACAGATACAATAAAAAATAAAATATAAGTATTTTACATAGATTGTCGATAGACTTGTCCATTCAGTCCCTGTGATCTTGTCAAGACAAGATCTCAGCTCGGGACTGAATACGGTAATCGGTATTATCAATAAATAAGGCAGGTATCGTTATAGGTACATATTTCACCTATTTCTACTAATAACATGCCGGTTGGTCTAGTGGTTGACCCTGACTGCTAAGCGGTCGTGGTTTCAATTTTCACCCAGGTCAAATCTTTGTGTGTTGAGCATGTATTTAGAAATATATCAGTATGTTTACCAGTTGCCTGGTTGCTATAGTACCTACAGGCTCTGCCTAATTTGGATCTGATGGCTGCCTGTTAGTTGTCCAAAGAAACACACATATCAACCTACTGTGAATGTAATACCTTGACCTAACCGGCACGCTAATAATGCTAATTTTATATGTAAGACGTAAGACATACAGGCCTATACATATGTATGTATTTATAAACTAGATATGCTCACTGAACGAGTGTTCAACAGAGTGGCACAATCAAGGCCGTATGTCCCTTTATTTCATTAGCATTTGACTGCTACGTAGGTACCTCATGCTATTATCTACCTACCTAACCATATCACGGGAACGGGAAGCAAATAAAACTATGATTTATTTTATCCTCTTAGACCATGTATAGCTATGTACGTAGCTATGTGTTGGGCGCCCGATAAAAATTAAGTTTTTGGCCGAAACCAAATCAAAATATAAATAGACATTAGAATGCGGTAGGTATATCCCAAGAGGAATTTTGCATATTAGGTCCATTTTATGAAGACAATGCATTTGGATATAATGTATTTGGAATATAAGGTATATTCACTTATAATATAGATTTCGGTAAGTTGTTTAGACAAGCTAAAGATATAATTTTATGGAGTGTTTTTGTATTTACTTACGCGGAAATCAAGTTTATCTTCTTGCGTATTGCCGACCGACAAAATTTTATCACTAAAGTTTTGTGTTATGTTATGGGTAACCCTATGAAAAAACGCTTCTTAAAAAAAGCGTATACAACAAAAGCCGAATAATAGGTTTCGGCTTGTAAACTAATTTTGGCCAGACACTAGAAGCTAGCGTATAAGCGTAGTTTAAAAGGAACAATAAATTTTCATGGCATAAAATGCGATTGAAGTGTGTTTTGTACGGCTATTCAGAAATGTAGGCCCGTAAAATACATTAGTATCGGTATGTATATGTATAGGTACATAGCAGATATTTGTAAGCGGTGTTAAACTATGTATAGGTGTAAGTAAGGAGCGGGGCAAATTGCATTGTCTTTGAAGTTGTTTCAAGGTAATAGACGGTTAGTCTAAGTACGCTGAACTAGTATAGGTACCTAATTATCTAGACCAGAGGTTCCCAAAGTGGTCTATATTCCTCCTTCGACTCGATTTGTTCCAGATTCGTCATCTTACAAATTGGTCATATTCCAGATTCGTCATATTCCAAACTCGTCACTTTCCAATCTCGTCATATTCCAGATTCGTCATATTCCAAACTCGTCATATTATGTACAATCGGCTGCATAATTTATAGATTTCCTTTATGGTGAATCACGTGAATCTTTTTAGATTATCAATAGACTAACTGTTACCCGCGACTTCGTCCGCGTGTGTTTTTTATTTTTAAACAACTCCAACGCCACCTTTTGTGTCTACTGCAATTTTGGTAACTGAGGATAAAATAGTCCATACAAACTTTCGTTGACTGATTTTCGCTTGTATGGTATACACGGCAACGGACATGGTTATACAGGGTCGCTATATGAAGATTAGATTTTTAATAAAACCAAATATCATTATAATAGTATATATATATTATAAATAATGAATCGATACTTAGTTAAAAAAAAACAATAATACGTTTATAAAGCGAATAGAACTAAAAAGGTCAAAATAAAGTAGCTGTTCAAATTAATGACGATGTGAGCAAAAGCGCGGGGTGTTTTTTGCAATATTCTTATAATAACTCTACTTTTACAAAAAGCTACTAATTATATATTTAAAACATCCAACCAACGCTTTTTCTTACATATTATTAATTTTAAAACATGAAACTACCAATAAGGTTGTTTACCTATGTAAACTTCTTGCGAAGGTTGATACGTATAAAACCTTTTTTTGAGTTGTAATTTGCGGCAGATGGCGGAATTCAAGACAAAATTTATATAAAATCTACTTTTAGTTTTTTTTCCGTTAATGTTTCCTATATTTTAAAAGCTATTCTGCTATTCCGGAAATACGAATTCAAGAAATCAAATATCATTAAAATCAGGTCAGCCGAGTTGTAAATGGTGTAACTACTAAGTACAATCTGACCTGATACTAATCTTGAAAACCTATTCACTATTTCATATGACTGTACAATGACAAGTTGACGTAATGACGAATCTGGAATATGACGAGATTGGAAAGTGACGAGTTTGGAATATGGCGAATCTGGAATATGACCAATTTGGAAGATGACGAATCTGGAACAAATCCGATATTAATTAAAACAAGATCGTATTTGAAACTTTTAAGATTGTGTTCTCTTCAAAATTTGTATAAATATATAATTAATTAATCAATACCAACATGGTGTGGAGACCTGGTGACTGGTGGTGTTTATACGCACACCCCTCAAACTTTCACTCTAAAGATGCCTACACCCACCTGCATTACTAAATATTGTAAGTTATACTTTATCCAGGAATTGTTTAATATCTAGAAAGCTAGGTTCGTAATAAATAATATTACTTTACTTAAGTTAATCTATGCCTAAGTATAATTTTATTGTGAGAAAAATGAGTATAAGCTAGTTATTGTTCCAATGAAACTGGCGTTACTAAGACGATTCTTGCATTTATAATGTTGTCAGACTTGTTTATTTCTTCTTACACGTGTTCAGATAGGATGGGAATACCTAATTATTACCTACCAACGGACTTATCTGTATTATTTTAACTTTTATTAGAATATAATTTATTCACAGCCGGGCTTCTGCTTGCATTGACAATTTTGGCTCGCTTGTTGGTCTAGTATCTAATTATGTATTGTCTATAAACTTATGTACAAAATAGAAGAATCAGAGAATCATTATTAATAATAATATCGACTGCACGGTTGGTTCAACGATTTGAGTAGTTACCTCGCCATTTACCACTGCGCGGCGCATTGTGCGGTCGATCTCCATAATAGCAAATAGGATGGCTTTGAGTCTTCAGCTTGCGCGCTAGTTTGGTATCTAAACTTACGCTCTTTACTGTAATTTTAGCCAGGATACTGCGTCCCTAGAAGTAGGATCTTTTTGGTTTATTTCAGAAATCCCTACTTGTAGCAATTTAAATTATTTGTGTCTATACCTATGACTAAGGTAACAGCACCTTATTCCGCGGTATTTTCACCGAAACTCGAACTCGAAAGAGAATCGAAAATTATGCATTTTACCAGAAACTTCGTTTATTTGGCTATTGAAATAGATTAAAAGTTTGACTCTTAGATCTTGATTTGTATTAAAAAATAAATAAAGCAGCACTGATACTGTAGAAATCCCATGGACGGCCTATAGCAATAGTTACTATCCATTTATTCTTAAAACAAACTTCAAATATATACCAAGCTCTCCTAAAACCTATGACGATATTCACGATAGTTTAGTATAATTTCTACAATTATTTTATACCTAATACATTTACATGAAACCAATTAAGTATTATTATATCATCAAGGTTAACAACATGGAAAACACAACGGGAGTTCCCTAAACGATGTAAATAACAGGCATGGCATCGCCGCGGGAGACATTGACACATGAGTGTTTTACTAGCATAACATAAACAACCAATATTGTGGTTTGAACAATATAGGTACAGTTATTTCTAATGAATTACGTCACTTATTACCAATCAGAAGTGGTTATTATGTTTAAAAAACACATATGACTAATTGATCACAAAAGGAGTTGTCATTTTACACGTTATAAGAACAATGTAATTTTTGTGTTCTTTTATACTAGTATGATAATGTCTCGCTAACCGAATTTCGGCCACGGTGCGCGGCAGCGATACAACTTACAAGTTTAACTACTCTTATACCTATAGAAATATACCGAATGGTATATACGAAAGTTAAATCAAACAAAATTGGGCGTTAGACTTGACAAGAAGTAAATAACGACAACAACTCGTGTTTGATTGATGATCGAAGTAAAAGAACGATCATTAACATCAAATAGCTCTTTAGATTGATGTCACCTACTTCATACTCAAAGAAAAACATACCTATCTGCGATTTCTTTTGAAGAGACAGAGAAAACCGCTCGTTCGATTACAACAGCCTAAGTTCCTGTTTTTCTTATTCTTTTCCATGCCCTTGTCCATGTTACTTGGGGTCAACGCAACCTGTATACTTTTCTTTTTCTCCTCTCTTAAACGTCGTCTGAACATTGACTCGATTTTATTCTTATCCCTATCGCAATCGATCTAATTTGGTCTCCCTCTTCCCCTCCATCCATCAATATGTATATTCGCGATATTCATCAACCTTACCTTCGCCTTATATCCTCAACCAAAAACACCACTTACAGCTGTCATATAAAGCTCCTCTTAAACGTCGTATTTACTACTAATAGGTGGGACATTTTCTCTTGGAAGTTGGGCTGTCCTATCCGACTTCGCTTTTTTATAGCGACCATGTGAAAGATACCCATGACATGGCATTAAAATAAACTGTGTCTAAGCCGAAGAAGCCAGTCGCAAGGTAAGTAGATGCAGAAGTAGTACTAACTTAGATTATAGATAAGGCAAAGGTCGATACGAAAGTAGGTCTTTATGTCTTGCTGCATGCAGCTACATAATTTGCAAATATAGTTTTATCGTACATCAAATGACCTAATAAAAACACCCAAAGTCTTGGAACTATCCATTAACGGCCGAAGAAATGAGGGCAATGGTAATAAAATGCCATGAATTCCGCAACCTTTATGCTTCTAAGTATCCATCAAAATTAGTACTATTAGGAGTGCTAGTAGTATTCAAATTAGGTTTATTAATCCATCTGACATAAATAGCGCGATCTCGTTACGACTTCGTGGAACGTTAAACGAATGTTTAATGCTAAGATTCAATGCAGAGAAACAGTCAATTTAAATAGGTGCTAGAGGCCCTAGAGGTCTAACATTAGTTTTATTACTTAGGTTCATGTTATCGTTTAAAAAAATAATGATACAAAATTATTAACAAATAATCAAATATCCTAACGAATCGCAAGGATAGATATTAAATAATAAAATTGTTTTTTATATAGGTTTCCATGAATGATAATAAGAAAGAAATCATAATTATTTGGCTCTCAAACAAAGCTTAATAATTACACTTTTTACTTAGGCAGAAATGGAGAGCCGATAACGCTAGCGGGTTGTTGTACATTCGTCACAAAGTAAATTTGTCACAGAAAAAAGTGTGTGTAAATTTTGTAAATTCGTCACAAAACAGTTTTACTTTTACACGTACTTTTTTATGTTGCAAAATTACTTTGTGACGAATGTACAACAATCTCCGCTACCGTATGACAAAGCAGCGCTGATTGGTGTTAGGGTGGGTAACTTAGAGAGTTGATATAAGGTTTTTATGCACCAATATAAATAAACTATGTACCTACAAAACAAAGTTTTCTTTTACATGCATTGCAGATGCAAGTAAATTGCATAGCTAATAATGCGCCAACGTTTGTCACTGCAATGACGATCGCGAGAGTGAATGAAATAATGATATTGTTCACGTTGCTTTATGTTTGCGGCCGATCATGAGGGCTTGGGTTCGATTCCCGGTTCGGACAATTTGAAGTAGGTTATTAGTTTTTTCGTTTTTTTTTTTCAGTTAAAAAATACTCAGTAGCTGCAAAGACTTACAAAATGTGCTCGGTATATGAAAATAGCCTTACCCCATGTTACATGAATTTTAAACTTGGTTGTCATACACGTCTCCCTGTGCCTATCTCTTCGTGAAAATGCCTATTAAAAAAAAGTATAGCATCATAGCATCTCGAAATCTTTCGCCATGCGCCATCGCCATATTTTATTTTTAGAGTTACTGTTCGTTTATTGAAGAGTACTTGAAAGGATATTTTGAGGTCAGTGTACCTATTGTTTTGGTCGAAAGTAAAAGACCGTTGACTTCGCAATTGTTATGATATCTCAATTACTAACTACGCTCAATTTTAAATTAGGATCATGTGATCCAATATTATCTGGCACACAGTTTTAACGGTCATTTTATATTAGGGTGAATTAAACTTAAAATTGGTTTTACGTACTTAAAAAACAATTTCATTTTTTTATTAGTATTACGTAAGTATGGAGAACGAAACCTATACCGAGTATATAGGTAGGTACCTGATAAATATTATAGGTATATTTTATGTGCTGATAAAAAATAAATCCCACCAAAACATATTTATGTAAAATAACGCCAAGACAGCTACCTACATATTGCTTGCACTATAAAAAAGTTATCAAATCTCATGGAGAGCCAAGCTCCTACTAACTCTACACGCCCTGAACTGACACTCTAACTCACATCATAGCGTATCGCGTTCTGCTTGAATCCTAGTGTGAAATTCTCTACAAACCCTACAATTTAGTCAAAATGTGTGGCTAAGGGTACAAAAATACGACAAAACGCTTCGAGAAAAGGTAGGTAGTGCCCTGCGCTTCCATTGTGTTGTCGCGATCGGGAATGATGTGGGAATGTAACGAAGTATTTTCGAAGTATTTTCGAAGGTAGAAACATGATTATTAAACAATTCAATATCAAATTTATAAAGGTAACATAGGTACTTACCTAACCTACCAGTATTGAAATCCTTATTCGAAAATAACGTTTCACTTTTGTGGATGATTTCCTTTTTTTTAAATTGAACATTTGCTAACATAAAAGCGTATTATTTTATAAAGCTTGCAGACCAAATACTTATTTATGTAAAGATACTCCGGACTTTTACTAAACAGCCGTTAGTTAGCGCTATTATAAGTAATTAAATCGAATAATTTAGTAACTGGGCTTCATTCCAAACATATGTGGACCAACACTGCATAAAACCTATTGCAGTTGTTACATAATCAAAATGTTGAAAAATATTGGGTTACGTAAACTCATCTCAAATTTAAATTTGGCGAACATCCAACTTACGTTCATGTTTGAAATGAAGGCTTCTTATGTAGGTGGTTATTTTTTTATAAGTAAGCCTGTATTGTTCCACTGTAGGGTGAAGACCGTCCTAATTTTCTTCCACTTCTTTATTATTATGATTTCCAGATGGTTATTAGGTGAATGTTAATTATCTCATGTTTAAAAAAACAAAAATATTAAAGTATCTTTCGTTAACCCTAGATATAAAAAAAGAAAAGAGAGAGATTTCTGATGTCTGTCAAGCTGCCAGCAGCATAGGAGTTTTGAAGCTTTTAGTCATTAGCAGTAACACAAAACTGTCCAACAGATTGCCTACAGATATTAGTAATGAGAATAATAAAAGTAAATTTTGCGAAAATACTAATGCAAATAAAAGGAGAAAGGATGGATGAAAGAAGAATAAAAAAGAGGTACATAATATATCTTGCAAGAATGAATGGAGATGTCGGTAGGGGCCGCCCTAGAAGAACAAACAGCGACCAAGAAGGGGATTTTCTAAAAAAGGGCCAAGTTAAAAGTACCCAGAATCTACGTTCATGCATGAAGAGGTTGATGAATGTAGAGGAGGCAAAGGAAGTATGTTTGGATCGAAGCAATTGGCGTACCATAGTCTCTGCCTACCCCACTGGGAGACGGGCGTGATGATATGTATGTACCTATGTATGTATGTACTAATGCAAATACTTCTTTATTTCACTACCATTACCACTTGGACTGGCCTGTTGGTCTAGTGGTTAGTGACTCTGACTGCTACGCCGGAGGTCGTGGGTTCGATTCCCACCCTAGACAAATCTTTGTGTGATGAGCACGAATGTTTGTTCTGTGTCTGGGTGGAATTTATCTATAATATGTATGTACCTATTTAGAAATATGATGGTTACCATAGTACAGGCTCTGCCTAGTTTGGAATCAGATAAATTCAGATAGCGATGTGTGAGTTGTCCCGAAAATATTATTATTATATATTATTATTATTTGGGGGTTGGTAAGTGTAGTGTTTGTTATAATAAAGTCAAAGTGTTAGCGTAATTTTGCCAAACAATTTTATAATTTTTGCCTAACATGATCAGATAGTAAAATGTTTTCATAACGGTAGTAAATTCGTTATTTCTCATGCAGTATCTACGCAGTTGCAATTGCAACCGCAAAATGTAATGTTGCGACACAGACAGAATAGTAAATTGTCTGTGAAACGAAACTCTGTCTCAACCATATTGTGATCATGTGATTCTTATTGTTCGCATACTTTTTAGCTGTAGATATTTCATCTGGTTGACGACATATGCAATAAGTATCGATTAGCTCGGTATCTATAATTAAATTAAGCGCACAATAAGTACCTATATCTTTTTATTATAAGTCGACTAGTAGGTAGTTCCATTTCTGTAGTAACCAGTGAATGTGGTAGGTACGTACTTATTTTTTAGAATACCTGAAGGCGTTGAGTTAGATCATTATAGGTACTTCATCCGAAAAATTACACCTTAAATTTTCATTAATATACATAGGTACTTATTAAATTTATCTATCCAGGTATGTATGTTGGAACTAGTAACGTTTGGAAACATATTTAGGTACTAAACACTATCTCGTTATTTGATATAGTTACGAATCTGACAATTTTTAACTAACTTTTTCTTGAAATTTGTTTACTGTTACTTCGATGGTATTTTCATGACATGGTAACCTTGAGCTGATGCTGCAGCATCAAGTAGTCTGCGGGATACGCAACTCCTTGGCAGACACATACATATTACCGCAGATATAGTGTGTTAGGGTTCATTAAAATGGTCTAATATGTAGTCGCACGCTAGGCAAATAATGATTAGGTAATTTAAAAGTGTAAAATAAAAATTAAATTAAAGTAATTAAAACTCATTCTGGTATAGGTATTACGTCATCTCAGCCAAAAGACGTCCACTGCTGGAAACAGGCCTATAGGTATTGAGCTATATGCATTTGCATATGCCTAAATAAATAAATAAAATAAATAACTATTTAGGTATAATCGTATAAAAGTAAAATCTAGTACAGAAAGACAAAGGATAGCCTTTTGTCTATCCAAATTGTTTTATTAAACATAGAATTATAGCAATAATATAATAGTATTGTTATGGCACTAAATAATACTTAATTATTGTGAATGACGATTAAATACACAAGGACACAAATTCACATCTATAAAAAATAATAATAATAATATAATAATAATAATATAATATTTAATAAAACATAAATTACACAAATAACAATAATGAGCTTTACTTCGGCCCCAAACTAAGCGCAAGCTTGTGTCTTGGACGCCGTTGAAGATGCTCAGGTTACAATATATACCTTATATACTAACATACATTACATTTTATTATAAACTGAACACTAATATTATTTCTATTGTTTTGCACGTTGGGTCTGCGACGCATGACGCATGCGAAAATGAACCTTCTATGACGCTGATGTTCTTTTTTAATTGAGGCAATTCTTCGAACTCCGGTTACTTTGATTCTCTTACGGATCTCCTCGTTTCTGATTAGATCTCGCAGGGAAACTCCAAACGATATCTCCATTGCTATTTGGGTGACTTTGAGGCCCATTTAGTGAACGACTACGTCCTGTCATCACTGGCAACACACACACTGGTAAAAGACCAGGTAGGTAGATCGGGACAATCACAGCCCACCGCTGTGACTCTTGTGAGCCAGGATTAACAGCGGAGTAACCAACTGACTGATACACCGAGTTTTGACGCTCGTGCGTCCCGTGGACAACGAAACCTACTGTCTTGGACCCTGCAACGAATTTAATAAGAAGTAAATAGGAGGAGTTAAAAAAAAAAGTTTTAAAGGTAGGTAGATGTAGAAATCACTGCTTTTTCAATAAAATATAGCATAAGTTACCCGCTGATAAAGTGGCTTTATAATAAACTTTTTGAAATCGTTTGAGTTATAAAATAAACCTATTTCCAAATATCTGCTTTATAGATAGGTACCCAACTACCTAGTCACCTACTGAATTTTTATCATTCGAATATTTCTCGAAGGCTAATAATACTTTCGTCAAGGCATTCAAGATTCAAATACAGTCTAATAAAAGTCTGTGTTGGGCATCAACAATCGTTTAATTATTCAAATCAACACCTACTTACGAAATGTTTATTAATGGATATATAACACGAATAGTTTGTTTCGTCAATATTATTTTTAAGCAATTATTGTACATGTGCTTTCGTCTAAAAACAATAAAGTTTCGCGTGTTACAAGCTAATTATAGTCTAACTAAACGGTTTGAACTTTATATTTAATTGCATATTCATGTATTTTGATTTCAAGGTTTTTAAAAAGAGAAATTTTACTAGACATAGGTACCTTTTCATAAATACATTTCTCTGCACCTAGGTAAAAAAAAAATAGGAACATTTATACTACACGAAGCAATAATGGCCTCCTAAACGAATTTCAGTCATAGCAGAGTGGCTAATCTCGACGGAGACTAGATTGCGCATTATAGTGCACAAGTGTGTGCGCAAACACTGTACTCCTTTACTCAAATAGGATCAATCCGGAGCAATCCGACATAATCGTAGAGAGATGAAGCGCAGGACAAACGGAATCTGCAGTCGCACAAGACCCTTACGAAATACCAGACTTATCTATACATATGACTAGGCTCTTGGAAAAAATATCTGAAAATTGCTTTATACGGGAATCGAACCAGCACGAATAGCATTCATGCAAAACATACGTCAATTGTTTTCTGAGTACGAGTACACTAAGCATTTCTTTTTTATCAGCCCCCTTATCTGATAAACAACTAGATGATTGTAATTCGTACTCAGTCTGTACTATTAACTATTCTGTGACTCAGCGTTAAGTGAATAATTCTTATAAAATCTCGTGCTACGTAATTTGATTTATAGGAAAATGAAAATTCTAAAAAGAACTGGTCATAGGAAGTAGGTACCTAAGTAAGTATTACGTATTGTTATAGTCATAGGAAGTCGTTTACATTGCCTAGGTTTTGCGAGACGTGTTTATATATCAATATTTACTCATACGCTGATTCACAACGTTAATGACCTATTACGCGTTTGTTGATTGATTTTAAAACGGAAGTGTATAAATGAGGACAAAGGGTGGGAAGGAGTAAATCGTGAGTCATGACGGCGTTTATTGATTTAGTCACGTCAAATTCAATGTCATTGCTTGTCGAGAGCTAGATTTAGCTCTGTAATTCGTATGTTTATTTGTTTTACATTCCTATAAATGAAAAGAGGTCGTATTTTAATATACTAATATTATAAACGCGAAAGTTTGTAAGAATGGATGGATGGATGGATGGATGTTTGTTACTCTTTCACGTAAAAACTACTGAACGGATCTGGATGAAATTTGGCACAGAGATAGATTATGGTCTGGATAGATAGATTTTACAGCGATAACCGACATCCACGCGGGCGGAGCCGCGGGCAACAGCTAGTATTTTAATATTAATTAGTCTATAGATGGGTGACCATTTAAAAATATCAACGAAACCACGAAATGAATACAGAAGACATGACTCGAAAAGCCCGTTAAACATTGGTCTGCCGATCTATCAGACTATGATTAAGAAAAAATAGAGCACCCGTTTTTGCACACACACTAATGCACTATAATAATGTGCTGAGAGTAAGCTAACCGCCATGAATGAAATCGGTCGAAAGGAATAATATTTGCCACGAATAAAACGTTTTTTTTTATTCTACTTGGGTAGCAAACAAATATACGGCCCGCCTGATATTAACCATAGCCTTTGTACGCTTGCAATACCAGAGACCAGAGGTATTACTAGCGTGTTGCCAACCTATTTGTTATACCAGGGCTTTAAGATTCCATCTAAAATCCCTGGGAGTATCCCTGGGATAGGTATACGTTTCTTTCAAAAAAATAAAAATAAAATTATCTCAATTTAGTCCAAAATGTACGCCTATAGCCTGGTGTCAAATATTTTATGAATAAAGGAAAGAAGATGAAAAATGAAGATCCGTAACACAGGTCTTGAACCTACTACGGACTCCAGCTCTTAAAAGGTTCCTTATTATCACACTTAGGTACCTAAGCTATACTCTTTTTGTAAATTTCTAAATTGTAACCTTTGTGTGGTCTTCTATAAGACGGAGGTCCTTCCTCAGTCGGGCTTGCTAGTATGGTGTCCTACCTCTCTTAAAGTATGCCACACTGCTGCCCTTACGTAGATTAGTAATATGTTAAAAATGTAGCATCAAATAATGCTACGTTTAGCTTATATGACAGTTGTACAGTGAAATGTTCTTCAAATTCATGCTAAGTAAATGCGGAAAAACATGCTTTAATGTATAACATTAAATAATTATGCTAAACAGTGGAATAGGAAAACAACATCATCACGGTTCGCTTGTCATCTGTTTTATATGTAGGTACTTAAGATTGTTAGTTCCAAATTCCGCTGGCAAAGAATCTTTTAAAAGTTAACTTCTTAAGAAAAGAGAAACCCTTACACATATTGTACTCGATAAAAAGATAGAAAAATATTTATAAATATAAAAATAAGTCAATAAATATATAGCACAAGCACAAAAAATCATAGAAACACCAAAAATTAATATCCTTTCCGGTGCCTGAAAGGGTTCCAATTCGGATCCCAATCTAGCGAGCAGGGACTGGAGATGAACCTCTCCTTTGCAGACCACAGCCAAATAAATCCACACAATGGTGTTGCTGCATTCTAGTGCTCATTTAGGAATACATTTTTAAACAAAACGTTTTGCATATATTCCTGGTGTTATTTTTTTCAGTCGGCAATTTGCAAGTACTCTTACTATTGAGCGCGCCGTATGTTTCTTTGCCTCGTAAACAGATAGATAGTTTAGTTATAGTTTATACCCAAAATAATAAAGAAAATATCTTTACTTGCAGCAAATTATTAATTTTGTTTAATATGTTGTTAGTACATAACTGACCGTGGTCTCACTTTTAGGCCCAATCTGAAACTCAGCGCTGCAGCATAAAAATGACGCAGCCCAAAGCTGAGATCGGGACCTAATTGACATCGAACAGAATAACAAAATTAAAAATCTATAGTTATGTTGTTAATTTAATGTTTTATTTAATACCTATTTTGTACCTATTTATTCTTTCCTCTATAATGTCCTGTGAAAGTATGTTCAAATAAAGGTTTCTTTTTTTTTCTTCTCAAATAATGTTTCATCGCCCAGTAAGTAAATGTTAGCTAACTTCATTTTATTAGCCGACCACACTGTAGTCATGCACCACGTGTTGGCTAACACAAATGATTCATTGTCAAGTCAACGTTTAGTTTGACACCTGTTTTGCCAAGAAATATGACTAATTTTACCTCGTAATTTAAAGGTAAACTTAACCCGATATTCGTAATTCTTTCTGACTAAAATGCATCTGGACGTGGATTTTTCATGATAAAATTAAATATTACACAGCCATGTGCAGCTAATCCGAACATTTAACACAACATTCATGTCGGTATCAATTTTCGTTTAGGACAAGGGCCATGACATTCTTAGATTATACTTAGCGATTTATTTAAAAAACTGCATTGAAAGTAGTATTTTCAGTGCGGTTTTTACACAAAATATTTAAATATTAGGTTTTTAATTTAACGTTTACGAGCTAGAGACACTCGAACGAACAATCTGATAGCTATTTGACAGTAACATGGCTCATTTCTAATCGACTTAAAAAAATATCGTTCACTGATTGTCATTTTCTCAAAAACTACTGATCCGATTTAGATGGGGTTTTCGCTATTTGATTGCATACTTTCCTGGGAAGCATTTTATGTAAAAAACGTTCTCCTAGATAACTTTATAAGACATAAGAATAGGAGTAAGCCAGTGAAATTTCCATAGAATTTGGATCATTTAACAGTTATAACCCTAAAAACGCCTTGTATCTACGCCATATCACATAGCACTTTATAATATTATGCATTTTAACAATTGGATATTGTTTGAAAAATAACAATGACTAGTTTGATCATTGTTAGTGAAAGACGTAATAGAGACAGTAGACAGATTGTTTGCAATATTTATTTTATGATCAGTAAATAGCAAGTGTGGCAGTGAACAGATAAGTGAACATGCGGGCCACTCCCGCGCACCCAACTTCATTAATTGTGTACCACAAATCAGACTTCCGTTTCCTCTACAATACCGTGTATAGATAAACGATATGCCTTGTTCAATATTAAATTATGTAGGATTTGCTTTTGTTTATATTTTTACCCATGCCATACTAATACGCGGTATGGTTAGCCGAATTTTAAATGTTTTCAGGTCACGGCCTCCTTAGTCAAATTTACCTACCAAGTTTGTGATAGCATGGCGTAGTAAAAATACTAACATACATAGAATGATAATTAAAAAAAAAAATACGGTAAATTGTTGGTCGATAATTTATTGGAGCATCGGACAATTTGTCGGAGCAGTTAGCTGGCAAGATCCGGACAACTAGCCAGCTCGCTGCTTTTCTAAATTTCTAACCAAACTGTAGGTACTATTGTAAGGTATAGTAAGATATACAAGGTGTCGTACTATCAGCAGAGTTTACTAAAATTTTAAAGAAAAGATACTCAATATAAAGTAATAAAGACAGCATTCTTCAAAAAGTTTTAACCCTTTCAATGTAAACTAGACACTTGATTTAAAAATAATTTTATGATGCAATAAAATATTTTTAGTTAGGTATTTGCCTTTTTTTTAAGGTATCCTAAATACTTGCATTATTTATAAAGTAATAAAATCAACCTCTCCACTGTTGAAGCAAATCTATTTTCGTAAACTTTTGAAACTTTTTCGTAAGTTTGGAAAGTTTACTTTTTGTGTAGGTAATTGTTTAAGATGACCCTTTGACCCAGTATAAGGCGTTTTACCTAATTCACGTAAGCATATAACTTATCCCATGTGCTTATATAATCATATGAAGTATTATTACAGTTATTACATTGTTTTTAAATGAAAGTCATGTTAATTATAATTGTCGTAAACATAGCGTGTCTTCTATTCATTTTTGTCTCCCACGACGCTAACGTCGACACTGTGCGTTGTCATTTCACCTAATAAATTACACATAAAACTAATCTTACGTTTTAATTTTTGCCTAATTTACGTAAGTAATTGTATTGCCTACTTTCACTTTGTTACTCATTGTTATTAAAACATTGTAACAGGTATAAAGTGCTAACAGCAGTCAGGTTAAAGGTTAGGTAATTGCGTAACGTAGTTAAATCGACAAAAAGTCAAGCTAAACGTTGTCGAATATAGACACATAAGTTGTCAAAGTTCATAATGACTTTCAAATAAAAATATAAATACATTAAAATTTGCGACCTAGAACTGATAAATGTTTACCAAATTACACTAAGGACTGATCAGAAAATCAGCGCTGCAGCATAAAATGCCGCAGCACAGAGCTGAGATTAGGACCCTTTCTGACATCACACAGGATTGTGTTGTTATTACGTGTCTATTTTTTGTTTACTGTTATTATTATCCTGTGTATGTTCGAATAAATGCTTTTCTTTAATTCTTTATTTTCAATATTGTTTAAATATATGGAATTCATTGGTGTACAAAAATATAAATATATACCCAGATAGTTTTAATTTAGATTGACCGACTTATTTTAAAGTTTAATAAATTGTTATGTTAGTGCTATTAATTAATTATTATACGGAAGAGACTATATCCTACTAACACAGGGAATCCTAGTGTAGGATCTAGGGCTTCACTCTATGCACTGCAGGATGTTTGAGACAAAAAAAAAACATTTTTATTTTTATTATTCATCTACAAAGTATATTGCTTAATATCGCAATATCATATAACATACCTACTAAACACAGAACTTATTTTATTTTACCTTTATTCTGCAATTGTAAATGAAATAATACAAAAAACTATTACATAGTTTTCCATACGAGTATTCAATGTGAACTTGTACTATAGTAAATAGTGGTAGGTAATATTATAAGGATATAAATTTATTTCGTCTCTATAAACATGACTATTTTCCCTTGTTATGATGAAATATATAAATTTTATTGAAAAACATTGTAACTACTTATTGCGTTATTATTTTAGTTATTTGAGCCAAAACTAAATATTTTGTCGGAGTCAACTAATATTATTATATATTCTATTTTATAGCATTAAATAAAAATAGGTAAATAGGTGCCTACTACAGATATGTAGGATACCTATCCCTACGCACAATTTGGTAAGCATTTATCAATTTTGATTTTTATTCGGTGACACATTATTTTCTAACAAGCGTAAATAAGTACATGCTATTTCAATTAATTCTGTACGGATCGAAAATAAATATATATAATAATGCTTATGTCACATATCACAATGGATGTTGTTTAGTACATTACGATTGATAATGTTTGTATCATTGTTTATGTATTAACTCGGTTAAGAAATCAAACAAGAAAATAAAACAACGCAACTCGCCACAGATTAGATTAGAATTATTGTATATTTATACAGTTTATTTATCTAGGTAGGTACCTATACAATTTAAACTTTAAAAAATATTATTAGTACTACCCTAATGTTTTCATTTGGTAGGAAAGGGTCAGCTCAGTACCGAAGCCCGTAAAAATTGGGGGAGGACTATGTCCAGGAGTGGACGTCTTTAGGCTAAGATGACGATGATGGGTATTCGATTTGCATTTATGTCTCGACATTTAAATGACAATTTCGCGAATTTATAGGCGATTAACTATTCAATAAAATAATTCGCGAAATAATAAAAGAACAATAATATTTTTCGTCTGATAAAGGTCAGGCTATGACGTAGTAGAATATTGACAACATTGGCTATTGAATATTTACCTACTCATAAGGTATCTCATAAGCACTGCAAGTTTAAGCTGAAAAAAGCACGGTTTACAAAAATGTTTGGTAGGTACACCTAAAATTTATCTACTCTATATAGACCGAACAGCAAGAAATCTAGACTTAAAGACCTTTGCCTACCCCACCTTAAAATATGTGACCTTTAATGCACTTTCAATAAAAACGAATCAAATATCTCTGCTATAATTACGAATTCACTTTCAATTTTTGTTCTTGACCAATATTATAGTGATCTTCCAGATCATCACATAAATAAAATCCCACACCCATCTGATAATATTACAGTGCCAATATTTTAATACATTATTATGAAAGTAATATCTGCTAGGTGACGCCGGTAATATTAATGGTTTTCTGCGAAGATGCGCCTCTACCGAGGTACCAACCCCCCTGGATCAAGTTTGATAAAATAAAATAAAAGACACTTACTTGTTGAAGGTCTCCTCGTATTGTTTTATTTCCTTCCTGGAGAACTCGTGAAATTCCGTATAAACGTTTATGAATTTATATTTTGGCTTAACCTCTAAGCCTTCTTCAAGTTTATCATTGATCTCTTGTCTCCTCGAAAGAATGCCACTGAGCTCATCTGTAGCCGACATCGTGATTTTCGCGCCAAAGAAAACGTTGAAAAATGACTTTTAAGACAGGTAAGTAAGCGAGCGTTCGTCGCGAGAGGCTGCCTACGGCTACGACCTTAGAAACACTGGTAGTGCGAGCCGGCGGCGGCGCGCCGCCAGTCAGTGCCTCGCACTCACTCTCTCACACAGTAATCAAGTTGCCGGGGACCGGACGGATCGACGCGTGTATGTTCCGCGCAACGCACCGCGGTTTGTCTAATCTTTCTGCAATCGTCGTTGTTTAACTGACGAGATAAATTCCCTCAACAACCAACATCAACATTGTCTGTCACATCAAAATGTCAACTTGTGACAAGCTCGAGCATTTAAGGGTTAAATTTATGTCTTAATAAAATGCCTACGTTGATTACATTTGGACTTCGTGAGTTTTTAAAATTATTATCATTTAGTTATGAACTTATAAAACATGAAAGGAAGTCAAAAATTTACTGCGGCAAATTGATGTAAAAAAGCTGCATCGATTATTCTGGACGGGGAGGGTTTGTTTACTTTCGTTTTTAAGCAGAATTCTGGTAGTACCTACCATCTGCTATAAAAGTAAAACATCATTATTATTGGATTTGGATCATTATTTTTTGGTAGCAACATGCCGACTTTTTTCAATAAAAGACTATAGTTGTTGGATGTTGGTGTAAATATTTAGACTTATTCAAAAAACAATTGTAGGTACATGACGTAGTGTAGTTAGGTCATGCCATAGATTTCTTTTATTGAATCATTTATTATGCTTTCTAACTTTCAATATTGATTCTGGTAACTCTGCTGGTAGAAATAACAGAAACGACATGCGAATGTTGGCAAGGTTCAATCCGATGAAGATATATTTAAAATATTTTCAGCTCACTATCAACCTCTTTTGTCCTAGCGCTTTAGATTCAGCGCTTGTGTTTTCGAAAGATTGAAATCCAATTCCAGAAACGGTAGAAAACTTGTATCTGTTTAAGAGTCATTTTTTAAAGTCAAACTGATGGTAGGTATGTGCTTACACAACACGCTAAGTCAACGGTCTTTTTGTAGGATCGTATCGAGTACCTAGATATTGGCCAACGTGCAACGGTGACACAGTTGTTCAGATCGCTTATCAATCGCAGACCTACCGTTGTGGGCACGATGGGCATGCCCACAACCCTAATAGATTTGTGACGTCACACTTTCACGGTCTATTGAGATTCATTGGGTGAATTATGTTTTGTAAACATCTTTGAATACCTACTATTTATCTCATTTTTAGTTATGCACTATAATGATCATGAGCGAGTTCATACACCTACTCGCACTTGGTCGATTTTCGGGTGGCCCACAACCTTTTTTAAGGGCTGGATCCACGCCTGTCGCCCATACAGACTGATGCCGTGATCTGATGACTATACTAATTCATAGATCGAGTGGGGATGAACTTGACTTTACAGAAGATCATAATTCATAGCCCAATAACTACACACACTGATCTAACTTGTAAGTAAGTAGGCCTGCAGTGGGCTGCACTGCTGCAGTTAGACAACGACGCGAAAACAATGTTGCGATCACCGTGCGGTGGCGCGCTTACTTACATATGTTCAATCAAAGCTAATTTAAACTCTATTAACTAGGCCACAAAGTTCACAACAATTTACTAACCGCGTACGGTAACGGCTGTACGTCCACGGAACCCAAAAGCTTATTTTCTTTTTTAACCGACTTCAAAAACGGAGGAGGTTTCATTCGTTTGTTCGTGGATAACTTCGTTGTTTATGAACCGATTCACAAAACTTTTTTTATTTGAAAGAGGTGGTCCCACAGAAATATTTCTGTGGTGGTCCCATTGGCGCCTGATGACGGAATCCCAGGGAAATCGAGGGCAACCCTCAAATGTTATAGGTATTACAATGTAAATAATGTAAATATTATATCACTAAAAATAGACAAATATTTTTGTTTAATTTTAAGCAGCCCACGAGCTGTTGGTCCCCATGTCGATTGTTTTAAGGCCCCCATCTAGTGTACCTATATATAGGCCAGTCACCGTCTGCCTAATATCCACATGCTAAATCTGAGAAACAATGGCAGACGGACGTCTTTTTTTTCTTTTTCTAATAGTTCTTTTTTTAAACCAGTCCATCGAACACCCAACCTCATAGCCCAAAAATATTAGATTCCATTATTGTTACAATAGCTCTACACCTACCCTAGTCATATCACAGATTACTAAATAGTTAATACTACGTAACAGATACTTCACTCAGTAGAAAATTACCAATACCTAGTGCTATAATAGCCTACTCTGTCGCGTCAGCAACCGCTGCATGCTAAAATGTGCCTAAATGTTCAAGCATACAGTTGTGATTGCTTCGCACTGCGCGATCCCACAGCAATCGCGGGGCTGCCTCTTTGATAAAATTAAATTAACATAAATAACTATTTGTGCCTATTTTATTGAGAACTGTGAATATTTTCTGACTATAGGTGGTAGTTTAAAATTGTTGACTGTGCAATACATCTAAAACATAATTATAAACGTCAGTATGTAGGTAAAATAAAAAAATCTTTAAAAGTTACGAGTTTTATTTTTATATAAATTTCTTACCCTTTCTAAATTCTCGGATATTAATTTTTAGTGTAGAAAAAAATAATAGAACGATTAAAATTGAACAACGTGCGTGCGCTTCGCTTGCGAAAACCGCATTGAATTTGGTCCGTCGGGGGTACGACGAGCCGTAGGTAATTATAGCGCGCAAGTACATGGAGTGACGGAGACCTGGTCATATCATGGTTATACTGCTAGAATACATATATTGTGGAAACTTTGGAATGCCACTTATAATGTAATTCTCTTGAAAATTTACTCTCTCTCTCTCTCTCTCTCTCTCTCTCTCTCTCTCTCTCTCACTCTCTCTCTCTCAATATCTTATTTTGAATAGCAAACACAAAACATAGAATATTGTTGGATTATGAACAATATAAAATCATAAACTAAGTACCTAACTAGGCAACTTAGTAACTATTCAAGTAGCGAAAGTATCTGGCGTTTTGCAATAACACATCAGCCCTTCTAGACAAGTGGTATAAATGGTAGTCGAATCGCATAAAATACAAAGAGCATGTATGGGATTTGACATAAGTTTACGACTATGTCGTAAACTTTTTTTTTAAAGAAAACTCCCGCTCTAGAGAACGAGCTCTGTGTTGCGGGGGACTTTACAAACATACATGTAAAAATTACACTAGACTCAGAACTACTCTTTGTGGATCGCACAAATTTTTGTCCTGTGTAGGAGTCGAACTCACACCTTGTGCACAGCAGGCGCATACTGCCACCACTGGACCACCAAGGCAGTCTATTGTCAAATCCCATACATTTGCTTTGCAGAGGTCGTCTTACTTACCATGACGACAACAACTGAAAAAAGGACTAAGTAGATTCCACGTATTATACGACCATAGGGTTATCAGAACTGCGATACTGGGTTATCCTACGCTACATGACCTTAACTCTAGATGACCCTAACTACTACTACTAATAGAGTTAAGTGCGACAATTAAACCACCACAAGTATTTTCTAATAAACCTCCGAATTCTGACCTACATGTAATAAGCCTTACTTATATAAAATTCGACAGAAACACAAGCCCTTCTAGACGGTAGTCGTTTCGAAAGCAAATGTACTGGATTTGATATAAGTTTACGATATAATGTCGTAAACTTACGTCAAATCCCATACATTTGCTTTTGATTCGACTACCATTTATGCCACTTGTCTAAAGGGGTCTGAAGCGATATAAAAATGCAGCATCGATGAAGTTTAATTAATGTCTAGAAGCGATCAGCTTTGGGCGCTGACTATCGACATAAAGATAAACTTTGTTATTAAATTTATCTATAAGTAGGTACCTACTAGGTATGCAGGGTTACTTGCTCCGGCTGACAGATTCATTAACGCAGAGCCTAAACTGCTGGGACTACAAACAAACCAAAAATGCAATAGGTACAAGAGTTCTAAGCGAGCACTAAACGATTTTTTGAAACTCAATCCCCAAACTGATAAAAAAAATAACCCAGGCGTAGTCGGAGCAGGCCGCTTGTATTAAAAAACAAACAAAAACGGACTTGTATTGTGAATCATTCTTAAAATGTACTCATAAATAAGATTCAGGCATACACGTGGGAGAGAGATACTTATTAAATTTAATTCCTGACTCTAGAATCTACAAAAGATCAGAATACGTCTTCTTTACAGAAATAAATTAATCACGTGATGAGACCGATTACTTACATTAATAGAATATCATTTAGTATCATCCAACCTCTCAGTAAACGAACTAGGTACTCACTTAAATACACTGAATTTAATTTTAATGTTTTTAACCAATCTCTTTTATCAGCCGTAATGAACTTTTGGCCTAGATCGAATACTTACTCAGATAGTATAATTCCAAAACACTTTTCATATTCCCAATAGTGATATTTGTTCGGTGGTGGGTGTTTATGTGTGTGTAAAATGAACCAACTTTTAAATACATCAAGAGAGTCCGAAATTAGACTCGAAGATTGTGTATTGAGGAAGACCAAAGCAGAGCCGTCGACAGTTATATATATCGGGTTTGGAGATTTTCTTCATTAGACATGTGGAATGTTATTTTTAACTGCCGAGTTTAATAATATTGACAACAAGCTTTTGCCCGTGACTTAGTCTGCGTAAATATTTTTAAGCTATGTAGCACTTTATCCTGACAAATATTATAGATCACACAAAGTTTTGTCCCGGGTGGGAATCGTACCTTCAACACTTGGAGTAAACAGTAGACCACACGTGGAGTTAACGGTACTCAGTCAAGTTAAATAGTCATGTCACCCAGAAATCGTTTTTTTTTAAGGTGACAAACAAGCATACGGCCCGCCTGATGGTAAGCAGTTGCCGTAGCCTATGGACGTTTGCAACACTGTCTGAGCAATATTCTTTTTTAAAAAAAACTTTCTAAAAAACGTTTAAAAAAAGGTAAACGCAATCAGTAAAGTGACCAAGGGAAATAGGGATTCATTTTATATTTATAGACTACATACGCATGTTGCCAGATTTAGTCGTAAATAGGTATGTATTTTAACAATAACAAATTTAATCTAATAATATTGTTTGTTATGACATAAACTCATATTATTAACTCGCTAATAACCTATTTACTTTGTAATGGGAAAACTAAATAAATACTTATATGAATTATTATTATATTTATTAATGTTATACAATGTTTGCCACTAAACAAAATGTTTTTCTCAATTCAAATGATTTGTTTTTAAGAACTAGTTATCTGCCAATGCTTTGTCTGCTTGGTAAGTTGAAGGTATTAATCCTATCATCATCATCATCTCAGCCTGATGACGTCCACTGTTGAACGAAGGGCTCTCTCATGCCTCCAGAATGGCCGATCCTGAGCTGCCTGCATCCTAAATCCTATATCTATACCAAATTTTATTATAGGGTGGCTAGTGGCAAACTAGGTGACAGACTTGATCAGATCGCCCATATGACCTCCTCTGCCGTGACCTTTCAATAACAAAGTCATTAAATCAGTCCTAAAATTTGAAGTGAATGATATTGACAGTATTTTCTATTTTAAATTATGTATTTTGAATTAGGTTTTATTTCTTACCCTCTTTGTTATTTTAGGGTTAAACACTTCGACCACAAAGGGCTGCCAGAAGAGCTTTTTTATCCTTTTATTATTCTGCAGGTAACTAGCTTTATAAGAGTTAGAGTTTGTGAATTTTCATGACTTATGAAATGACAAAAATAAATAAGTACGTGGCTCTATAAGTACTTTTTTTTAATTTATTTGTTAACCCAACAGCTTATTCTTAGTTGAAATTTGCTAACCCTTTCCTGTGCCTCAGTCTGATATACTTGTCCGTTCCCGAATTGTATGCACAACTTCATGGGTTTTCTTAATTTGCGTGGAACTCTAATTATTTTTCTAAAATAAAAGTGGCCTATACTACACTCCATAACATCAGCTATCTGCCAGTGAAAGTCCCATTGAAATCCGTCTAGCCGTTGCGGAGATTAGCGCAATCAGACAAGGCAGACGGACAACATTTTAAAAATGCATTTTTTTATTATTCACGACTAAACAGTCAATAGGTATATGCATTTAGTAGAAAGCTGTTATTTCGATATTATAATAACACTTCAGTTTTATTTATATGTATAGATACCACAGAAATAGATCTATTTCTGTGATAGATACATAGATACTTACAATTATAATTGCAACAATGCAATTTTAGCATGCAAGTGCTTTTGTATTATTATAAAAAAAAACTAGAAATACTAGTTTTTAGTTTTTTAAATAGTAACAGTGTTCTGGTTTGCTTAATACCTACTTAGACAAAGAGATCTTCATACTTTATCTAGTCTCCTAAATAAACTTAAATGAAATTTAGCTACCGGTACGTAATCTAATGTTACACTTCTGGTTGTTTTTTTTTAAAGATTTGCATAAATTAAATGGAAATCATAACTACCGGCAAAAACAAAAGAAGTCACGTAGCTAATTGGCATTTTACGTAGAATTAACTTTTTTAGGTCGTTAACGACAATGATATAAGAAATATCGTTCATTCAGAACAAAATTTTTAGTTTTGAAATCTGAGGTTCTCTTAGTTTCAGAGGTCGGGCCATGGGCTTCCAAAACATCAGACATTTCATCTGCAATTAGTTTATATTGTATAATTGGAATTACCCCTAAGGTACAGAAAAGCCTTCGTGTTTCGTTGTCCTTCAAACTTAAACCTGCTAAAGTGTAGCGTGCGTGACCACAACATGTATTTACTTATATACGTTATGATTGTAAGTACATAAGTTATTTTATATAATTCCCCAAAGGAAAACGAACATGCCCTCGTAAAATATCGCAATGTTTTCCTTAGAGACAATAATGACGTGCCCGTTTGTATACTGCACCTCCAATAACTAGACATTAGAACACATTAACGTCACTTAATTATTATTATTTTAAATTCAATTAAGTAATTAAACTGTATGTGTATAAATTTGACGTCTCGAGAGAGGGAAATTTAGATAATTTTAATAAATTCTGTTATGCTATGCATGCATTATTTTGGGGATATTTGGACTTTGCAGACAATGTTATCAGCAGTTCTAATATTTAATGAATATAATACATATGCATAATTTTAATACGCATATATATATATATATTGATAAATTATTGCGAAGGGCCTCTTTTGGGTTTAATTATTATTTGTCATAGTTTCCGTTGATACTAAACATGTATTAGCATTTATTAGTCCATAGGAATAGGAATCTAAAGTTGATCCATCTGAAAAAGTTTTCCATAACTAGCAAATGCTGATACGTTTTTTGGAAAGGTACGGAGACCAAGACCACACCTCATTCTTAGGCATACCTAACTTCTACAACATATGTATAAATTAAAACCAAAATTAAACACAGTGCTCCAATAATAGCGATAGAATCGTCACGGGACGTAGTTTTAAAAACATTGCCTGACTGATAACTATGAACTCCAATAAGCTTTTTATTACTACCAATAATTTAAATTTGTACATGCTAATTGGTAAGTCTAGATAGAATTTCTTTTATTGGCAAAATAGTCATGTGCGTGCTAACTTAAAATGAATATTCATTAGCAAATAATATAATAAGTATAATAACAAACGCAACTGATTAGTCAGCATTCTACAAATTTAATTTCGTAATTGGCAAACATGTCCCTCTTGGGATAACACTAACGATTATATGACGCCTTTACAAACCAAGCCCAAACTAACAAGTAATGTTTTTGAGTCCATTCGTTCATAGTCACACTTGAGCACCATGTGGAGACACAACAGGTAAAACTGCATTTAAATTTTTCAAAATAAATAAACAAAAATATATACATGTCACGACACGTTTTGCATGAAGTTTATGTACTTAATTGTTTCTTATTTAAGTACCTATATTTAAATAGGTATCTACATAAATATTCGGTTTTCTTCGTACCTATGTTGAATCTTGCATCTACCACATTTATCCCCGCGTCACCCTAACGTGGGCTGGTAGAGAATGTCTTTGGTATTGTACATTATATGCATAATGTTCTAAATATTTTTCTTAGGTCCGATAGCCGCGTAGTCAGTCCTGATGATGTCGAAAAAGAAAAAAACGTCACTGCTGAAGTCACAAAGAAGAAAAGAGGGAAGCGCAGCATTATTAAAGACTATTTGATAGATTTCACGGCCAATTCGAATCTTCATGGACTGAAATACATTGGAGAAAAGCAAAGAACATGCATCGAGAAGTAAGTTAATAAGTTTAAAGCAATTAATTTATTGTGCTGTAATGTTTATATTATTATTAATGTTAAAATCTTCGTTGTAGGATATTTTGGCTGTTTATGTTTACATGTTGTGTGGTCTTATGTGCTGGATTAATCAGGAAAGTGTGGATAAAATGGAATGAAAGTCCAGTAATTGTGAGTTTTGCTGAAAATCCTACTCCCGTTTGGCAGATACCTTACCCAGCAGTTACAATTTGCTTTGAAACTAAGGCGATGCAAAGTAAATTTAATTTTACAGATTATTATCATTTATATACTAACGAAAAGGACAACCTTACAGAAACAGAGTAAGTCTTGTGTCAATTTTGGTACTTTTTTTAGATGTTATAAGTGTTATAATTATAAACAAGAATAATATTAAAAACTTATTTAAACTAACTAAAGTTAAGTACCTATATAGAAACATATACATATAATTTTTATTAATTTATTTTAGACAATACTTATATGAAGATATATCGATGGTTTGTGATGATCACTTGTCACCACCAAATGGTCGAAAATTTTCTTCTGGTTACGATACGGTAGAAAATATAAAATCGGTTGGTAAAAATCAGAATATGTATGACATGGATTATTTTATTCTTTATGATAAATACGATAACGTTTATTTTGCTTTTAAGGTTTCGCCAAATCTTACTGAAGTTTTTTTTGGATGTAAATGGAAAGATGTTCCCAGTGAAAATTGTTCAGACTTATTCTCACCTATATTGACAGAAGAAGGACTCTGCTATACTTTCAACACTTTAGGTGCTGATGAAATGTTTAGGACAGACAAGTAAGTGTGTTTCCCTCATGTTTAAGTAGCTTACAATACTACGAAAAATTATTGAGTGTAAAAAAATCCTATTCTATTAGAACTTTTTTTTAAAGATACTAATGTAAGTACTTAGTACAAAACTACTGGACCTAAGTTATATCAAATTTTGTATGTATTGTCTTGCTCTTATTGCCAATGCAAGTTAATCGATAATAGGTTATATTTGTGATAATTTAGATTAAGAAATCAGCTAATGTTAAAAAGCAGAATAGAAAAGTAATTGTCTATTCTGTTAATAGTTTACATAAGGACTATCCTTACTTGGAACATGAAAACGTTGCACAATCTTGGAGTTTAGAAGACGGATATGAGCAAGGAACGCCTATTGAAACTTATCCACATAGAGGATCTGTAAGTTCGAAAACATCTTATATTTTTATTAATTGTATATTTTACCTTTTATTTCAACCACTAAGCCATGAATTTTACCGCACTGAGTATTGGGGACTAAATTTTCTGCCGAATTTGGATTCCCAATTTCGGCAGAAAAAGTTCCTCACGGCGCGGAGGCGTTTACAAAATATACAATTTAGGGACACAAATGTATATTCGTGTGGTACGTGTGGTACTAAATTGTATGTTTTGACTTTACGAAAAGAATTATGCTTGTATTGAATTTAACCCACGGAACTCTTGCCCAGCAGTTAAGACCACTAACCACTAGACCAAATAATAATATATTTTCAACAAAAATATTTCAGGGATACGGTGTAAAATCGGGACTGACATTTTTATTGAAAGCTAAGAAGGCCGATTTAGATTACCTTTGCAGAGGTCCCGTACAAGGATTTAAGGTATGAAGCTTAGTTGTTAAACTACAATTATATTGATTACATAGCATATCGACGGGTTTTATACATTTCCTGTAATGTTTTTAGATATTATTGCACAATCCGGCAGAGCTGCCAAGGCTTTCACAACAGTACTTCCGATCGCCACTATCGCAAGAGGTAGTAGTTGCGGTGAAACCTAAAATGATGACCACTTCCGAAGGCCTTCGACCTTATGAACCGACCAGGCAAGTATATGTACATAATAACATTCGTTGAATAAGTAAACTTCCTAACAACGTGTCTAAATAAACATATCTACTTAGCTGTATATGAATACATTTTGATTTTGATGTTAGTTGCATTTGAAGAAACTGACATTAATTTATTTTAAAATTAGGTACCTCAGTAAGTACTAGGTATCTTAATGTACCTAAGTATAATGTATCAATAGTGTGATTGCGTCAATTTCCTTGTTAGGTACAAGGTACACTAATTTAAATCAGCTAGGTAGCTACATGGTAGTTTAATGCCAGTTCTTTCCTTATTATATAGGTAACTGCCCCAGGGGCCGTGTCATGAATGTCATGATGTCCTTATAGCGAATTATTGTCAATCTCAACTTAAAATTCGTAAGATGTCAGGTACGGTCCCTATTTTCTGCCATAGGTACTTTTTGTGTCGTTTATGACGTGAAGCCTTTACTTTTCATTAAAGAGGAAGAACAATATTTTATTGGAACGAAGTCATATTGCATAGGAATGCCTGGCCCATCACTCGCGTCTTGCTAACCCACAAAAAATAGACCATGGTTTTGTCAGTGTCCCTGGGATAGGGACACATTTAATTAAAATCCTACAAGAACCTGTTTCTTACATTGCCTAATAATAACAGCCATTATGCACAATGCTTTTCTTGGTATAGGCATTATTAAGTATTTTGTGGTACTTCTAGGCGGAAACTGAAAGTAGTTTGTTCAGATTCAGTATGTACTAAACAGGAGTTATTTTTTTAATCATGTTATGTTTTCTTACGCACCCATAATTTTGATGGTGGTGCTCAGTACGCGTGCGCTAGATGCACTTTCCGCTAGGTGACCATAGCTATAATTGTGCAGGAAAAACTACACAATAAAATCAGCTTATATCATCAACAAATTTGGTGTGTTTTGGTATTTACTTATACCAAGAATAGCATTGTATATTCTAGTCGCACCTAACGCCATGTATTTATGAGGTAAGTAACAAAAAAACGTTACTTTTACTCTTGTTCACAGGCGACAATGCTATTTTCCAAGTGAACGCTATCTCCAATACTTCAAAGTGTATACTCAAGCGAACTGTGAGATGGAATGTCTATCTAATTTTACATATAATCGATGTGGCTGCGTACATTTCGGAATGCCATGTAAGTTTGTTATCTACCTATTAAAATAAAACCGGAAAAACGCGATTTTTTGACAAAATATTGGACCACTCTCGGTTTTTTCCTAAATGAAAAGTAGAGAGGTAGGTAGCAATTTACCTATCTTTTAAACGTTAAGTATAATTACTTACTGTTTTTTTCCTGCCACTTAACACTTACATGCTAACGTGAACAGTGAGACAACAATCAAGTAACTGCATTCATATCAAGCAAGAATTTTGTATCTAATATTGTTGTCTTTCTATAAAAAGTCAAAGCAAGTAACAACCCGGAATCTGGATCAATCAACCAGAAGAATTCGAGTAAGAGAGTCTATATCAGGCCAAATATCAGTCCGTTTAACCATATAGGCTTTAGCCTCACACGGGATAATAAACTGTGTGACCCACAAATGGTTGATCCGAACCTGGATGTAGGTACTCTATGGTAGGTATCACAGAAAAATGATGTTTGTGAAGTCTCCGCGACACGGTTTATTTCCTAGTTTGAAAGTTGTATTTAAAAAATATAAATCATACAAACAAACTTAAGTAAGTTAAGTTTTATGTGTTATTTTTTAACATGAGCATCATAATTCGTTCAGTTCATGCAAACAATTTTGCGCGTGCAGCACCGTACACGTGATACAAGTGAAACTTTAAAAAAACGTAAATAACACAAAACCCAATGATAAATATTAATAACACTCAGTTTTTGTCCATACGCGTCAGATGAGCTATTCTGATGCATATAGACACTACACTTATTTTACTATTGCCAACGCACTGTGTTTTAAAAACCTTGATTTTTTCATGTTTTTATTCCAGTAATCGCGATTCCTTATTATTTTTAGCATGAAAGTTCAATGCCGATTCTGAATAGTTGTTTTTTTTTAATGACAAAGTTTCGTAATATCCGAATAAAATTTAAGTTATTTCAAAAGCGGAACTATGTGTTCCAGTGTCAACGGAAACAGAACTTCACTGCTGTGTGTGTTTTGCTGTGGGCTTCTGTAAGGTGGAAGTCCTTCCCCAGTCTTGCTTGTTCGCTAGTATGGTGCCGTACCTCGCTTATTTCCAAACAAAATATTATGCCTGAACGTGACAATCCTTGAAATTTAACTCTCAATATTATTGTCTGCTGCCTAAGAAGTTTTATCTCAATAGCGCAAGGATTTGGTACCTACTCGTATGATATACCTACCTGTTTTAGAACCTGTTCCTTTTGTCTAGGGACTTCCAATTAAATTCCACCATTACGCAATACAACGGTATGTTCCAGATGGACCAAAGATGGAGGTGTGCAATGCTGGCAGTCGAGAATGTATAAAAAAAGCCCAGAGTAAGTTGGCCATCGGTAATTTAAAATACCAACCAAACTTTACATTCACCCTTTTTTACATTAATGACCAACAAACATGTTGATTTATGTAAGACGATATTTACTTTTATTTATTCTCAATGACCTCTACGTATAGGTAATACTTACGTAGGAGCTTGATTGCCTTAATATCGGTAAATTAAATTAGCAGTAACTTGATTAAGAGGATCACGTAACAACCTAGTACCTAACGCTTAGTTCTTCTCCAGAATATTATCTAACTATATCCTAGCCATTTTTTTTAATTTCATTAAGATCCGATCAGCCGTTTAGTCGTGACAAAGTAACAGACAGAGTTACTTCGCATTGATATTTATTTAAGTAAATAGCTGTTGCCCACGGCTCCGCCCGCGTGGATGTCGGTTATCGTTGTAATAAGTAGCATATAATATGTGTTATTCCAGACCATAATCCTTATCTGTGCAAAATTTCATTCAGATCCATTTAACAGTTTTTACGGGACAGAGTAACAAACATCCATCCATCCATACTTACAAACTTTCGCGTTTATAATATGAGTAGGATTTAATTTAACTCAACTAATATTTTTTTTACAGTGGAACTGGTGACGATTGACATCAAATCTCGTCTGTATAGTATGAATCCTGAAGAGGCCAATGATACTGAGTCTCTAGGAGAAGCTTTAAAAGTATCCTCTCGATGCCAATGTTTGCCAGCCTGCACGTCCATTGAATATGAAGCAGAAACATCGCAAGCTGATTATGATTGGGCAGCCATATTTAGAGCTTATAGATTAAACATCTCTGAGGAATTACAGGAGTAAGTATCCTATCTTACGAATGCAAAAAAGCGACTAGCAGTCATGGTACGATCCCTGTCTTTTTGTTGCTGTTGTTTTTATTTTAATAAACTTCGGCCATAGGTACGATAAAGGAACAGCAACTTTTTAACATTTGCAAAACCAAAGGTTGTTATTAGTCAGCTAAATTGGATCCAAGAATGAAATTAATGTTTCTTATGGCCATACATAAAACTTTTTCATGTTTTATTTCGGTACTCACATCGCAAAGTATAATTTTGTATTCCACACACGACTGATTTGAAGTTAACGAACTCACAGAAATAAACCTTTCGGTCAATAGCTTGTGCATGATGCTGTAAACAATAAAAAGCACTTGTATACACACCCACTTTCTTTCTTCGACCAAACTCAGTATTATACGAGAAGGTAGTTTTCTACGTATATTATACGATATCCAAGGGTTACAAAAAAAAATATTACAAAAAAAAAAACAAAAAAAAAATATTAATAATTTTATATTTAAGCTACCTAATCCGACATTATAGGACTTGGTCTTATGGTTGATCAAGGCTTAGAACTTAGGTGAAGACAATTGGTAGGTATAGTCTGCACCTAAAATACCTACATATAATTTTTTTTTTTAATTATTGCATTATTTAGAAGATGAATTGAGGACAATAAAAAGTTTAAGTATTAGGTTATTTTAATTGTTTTGGAATATACTTAAAGCTTTTATTATCCGTCAATTCGTTTTTCAAATAATGTATTTTATAAGAACGGTCCATGGGCCAAGCTAATTGGCGCGGGCCTGCTTCAGTTCATAGCTGAGAATTATCACTTTTTTCACTCTTAAGTGTGAATACGCTCTTAACTACTTTGCTGTGGGCATACCAACAGGGTATGTAAGGTACAGGATTATATTTGGTACAGAATAAGTTTAGTACAAAGGATAATTTTTTCATTTCTAAAATCACGGTTGGCAATTTACCTACCTTTCACCTCTATCCTTTTCTTCTGTGCGAAGAATTTGGCGATTTATAATATATGAACAACATATTATAACACCTTTATGATCTCTGTGACTAAACCTATTGAAACTTTTTCAGCTTGAGTTATTCCCGCGTAATGGTGTTCTTTAAAGAAGCTCAGTTCATCACATCTCGTCGGTCAGAGTTGTACGGTCAAACTGATTTCCTCGCTAACTGCGGTGGTTTACTTGGTTTGTTCATGGGCTTCTCCATTCTCAGCGTTGCCGAAATCATATATTTCTTGACTTTAAGGTAAATTTCTCACTAAGCTATTCAAGATAATAGTCAAAAGGTCTTTACAAAGTCGAGATCACATGATGATCTTGAATAGGAATAGGAGTAGATACCTACTTCTAATTAAGATTACCGCATTAGGAGGCTGTAGTATGACTTATTTACCAATAGCGATTTATTTTCGTTTTTCATTTAAATTTGGAACAATAAACAAAAAGTTAGTTTAATTAAGATCAAAAATAAATCAATATAAGGACGTCATAGTAACTAATGCCCCTGGTCTGCTTACAACGTTAGCGCGGAAATCTTTGATGTCTGCACAGCTTCGGATTGCCGTTAAATTACCTAGCTTCAACAACAGTTTTGTAAGATGCATTTTCATTATAAATTTCACGCTAGGAACATCACACTTTTACAAACGGTCTATGGGCGACGACGAGATAGACGTGCTTAAACATAAATACCTAGGTAATCTAACCTACACTCCGACTGAGGACAGAGGAGTGAACTAAATCGAACATGAAAGGCATGAAATAGAGCACAATTGCTTTAAAATAAATGTCGACCTCTATTTTGATATTCTCTTGGCAAGTTTAAATAGTAGCAGCAGGCATGTTTACCTACATATTCTTTAAAATAATCAAACTCATTTAATATTTACAGGCTGGGCTGTGTTTTGTGGCGACGACAGAAACGTATCGATGCCAAAAGAGCCTCCATCGCCGATTCAAGTCTCTACAAAGGGAAACGAGTAGATTAAGTACCTAGGTCTCTACTAGTTCAAGAAACTCCAACACAGTTTGAACTTAAACATTTATTAGATCTTTAATTCTACTTTAAATATAAATGACAAGTTAATAATTGTGTTATCAAGCACATTTTCTGTCTTTTATCTACCTTTTACACTATCCAAGTTTTGTAAAGCAAGTTTCTTCCCTGTCTTATACAGCAGGTATAGTATAACAAAGATGAAATGATGCTTGATTTTCTAAACTAGCAATGTGAATAAATGGCGTATTAGTGAGATTTTTGTGAAATACAAATTAATAAGGTTCTTATTATATATATCGCAATTTCAGCGGAAAAAAACGACTGGCAACTTATGGCAATTAAGCATAAAGTTAAAATTACTAATTTGCAATTCCTCATCGTCGGTTTTTTTTCCGCTGAGACAGTGCGTTATAAGAAGTCAAAGTAACAGCTTAAGACTAAAAGTCAAAATAAAAAAGCAAATAATGTATTTAGATAAGTACTTAAATGAAATTATATGCTTTTAATCTCATTGTATTTTTGTTTTACACAGTGCTCGGCCCACTCGGTTTCTTCTTTGGTGCATAACCGATCCTATTGTGTATTTCCTCTGTAGTTTTAGTTCCAACACCCAATGATTTTGGCGTGTCCTCTTGCATTTCACTAGCAGTTGACGTATTGTTGCCTTGTTCTCGACGAAAAGCTTCATACTCTTGTAAATCGTCGAGTTTCAAAGTAATTTCAGTCAAGGGTCTTCGAATCATTTTTATGAGAATTACCTGAAATAATGTTAATGCAATTAGTTAAGTGCGTGAAAAAAAGATAAGGGCTGGGTGAGCGCAAAAAGTAACAACCCCTGGCCTTAGAAAACCCTATAGGTACGTACCTATAGAAAATAAGCACACTAGTTATAGTACCTACCTACCTACGTACGTAGGTCTCTAGTGCTCATTTAGCGATACGTTTTGGAAGAAATGTATTCTTATTCCAGGGATACTCCCATCTTAAAGCCCTGGTATGAAAAATGGGTTGGCGACACGCAAGTGATACCTCTGGTATTGCAAGCGTCCATAGGCTACGTTAGCTACGACGATCCCTAAAACGTTGCTATTTGATGAAACCTAAAGACAGTTAGTTGCACTTATTTAATTTGGGTTACTTAAGAAGTTTTCACGTAAGAAATTGAATAGGTACATTTAAATATACCTACCTTATTTTAAATAGGTGCCTAGATATATTTCACAATCAAAGAAAGCAGAATTAACCGATATGAAACGTAATCTTTTTCCTCTTCGATTTATATAAAACTATAGGCTGTAAAATAAAATATTGCTTCCATCCAAGTTCTTAGTCAAGAGGATGGTCATCAACCTATCCCAAGCCATAGCTGGACATAGGCCTGGCACATAGGCCTCTCAAAGTTCTCAAACTCTTCAGCTTTATAATATTAGTATAGATATTTTTTTAGTTTCATTTTATTACTAAAAATACTTTTAAAAAAATGTATAACAACTTCCACAAACAATTTGTAACACAGCCCAGCCTGTTTTTGATTTTACAACATTATTAACTAATGATTCAATCGAATACACAATTATTTGTGCGTCCGAAATAATTTTGTATCAAAGCCCTAGCCTACACTTAATAAGCGCCATCTAGGACAAATGGATGAAAGTGTTTAAATATTCCTCCATTAATTCTTGAACGCGCTTTTCAACAATACGAAATAAAAATCTGAACGCATCTGTGAAAACACAGTTGGTAGCACTGTGTACTTTATAGTGACGTAGAAGAAATATTTTTAACATTATCGTATACATATTTGGAGGAACATAATTATACTATTATTTTATTATGAAATTTTAAGTCCACATATGTTGTCTTTTTTTAATTAAAATTAAATACAAATCACTACTACGTTATTTTTTGTCATAAGTATTATACATATATAATATATCAGTACCTAATCAATATTATACTAAGTATATTAATTATTTTTCGGCTAAAATAAAAAGCCGAAGGCAATAAGACGTCACACTGTTATTTATTGTGTTACTTATTATGAATCGATTCAAATTATTATGAATTTGATACATAATAAAAATATGTTATACATTTTTTTTAAGTATTTTTCTATTTTTAGTAATAAAATGACAGTAAAAATATAAAGCTGAAGAGTTTGTTTGTTTGGTTGAACGCGCTAATCTCAGAAAGTACTGTTTCGATTAGAAAAATACTTTTTTTGTTGAATAGTGCATTTATCCAGGAAGGCTATAGCCTTCCTGGATAAATGCACTATTCAACAAAAAAAAGTAATTTTTGTTTGTGATGTTATCATAGCCTATAGGCTATGATAACATCACGCTATGATCAATAGAAGCGGAGCAGTAGTGAGATATGTTACAAAATCGGGGGAAAAATCCCAAATTACCACGCGGACGAAGTCACGGGCGACTCCTAGTATGAAATAAAAACATTGTAAATACCTAACATTTGAGGATTCCCCCTTCAATTCCCTGGGATTCCATCATTAGATCCTGACTTAGTGCTAATGGGACTACATCAAGAGTATATAGTCTTTCCGATAAAAAAAGAATTTTGAGAATCAGTCGAAAAATGGGGGAGAAATCGGTGAACATACATTTAAAAACATACTTACAGTCGAACATCGAACCTTCTCCTTTTTTGAAGTCGGTTAAAAATTGCACTGAATTCGGATTTAATTTCTAAAGAACATGGTTCCTTCTTTTGATTTTTGTATTAAAATTAAGCGTAACAGTTGACTACAAACAAAATTTGATCAAAATACAATAAAATAGTAGCCTCACGTTTGTAACAACCTATTTATCGATATCCTTCATTAGAACGACTTTATATGCGACAACACTAATTCCAACAAAGTTGTTTGCTTGTCGTGACGTTGCATAGTGTACACGTCAATATTGCTTAGCTTCTATCGCACATTGTGATATTCGTGCTATAATTTATTGTAAAACTAATTGATTTCTAGTATTATTAGTTATTTATTGTAAAAACAACTCACCAAAATGCTGTACCTCGAAGATTACTTGGAAAGTAAGATGTTCTTTGTTCTTCTATGGTGACGTAATATTTTGTGCTAATGTTGGTGCCCTTGTGGCGTGCGTCGATAATTTTTAAAGTGGCGCGGAAATCAAAAAATATATATTTTGACGTTTATTTTAGCAGTGTTTATTATTTTAATTCCTAATAAATTTTACTTACTTTTAGTGATTGAGCATCTCCCGCAGGAGCTAAGGGACAGGTTTACTGAAATGCGTGAAATGGATTTATCAGTTCAAAGTAAATATATTTAAAATTATTAATTAAAACTATAATGGTTCAATTTGTACCTACTTGCTTCTAAAACTAATGTTTTCTGTAGATAACATGGATACATTAGAGAAAAGAGTGCGTACTCTTTTTGGAGGCTGTCGTCGGGGTGAGATAAATACTGATCAAGCAAACACAGAGTTTGCTGACATCAAACGGGGATACAACAAGACTATTGAAGAAGCTGATGAAAAGATGGCTTTGGCGAACCAGATGTATGATTTAGTTGATAGATACTTGCGCAGACTGGGTTAGTATTTTAACAGTCATTAGTAGAATATGTATTTAATATGGGACTGTCATTCTTTTATTCTTAAGTGGGTGCATGCCATGTAAATTGGCAATATCGCATTAGGCTTAATTTTTAAATTAGTTTGTAAATCCAATTTTTTTCATAGCAACTTTACCTATCATAATTTTCACAAAGTAATATTATCATCTATTTTTTGTATTATTTATTGGAAACATTTTTTGAAATTGTATTTTAATTTATACTTATTTTTAAAAAAACAAATTGTCTGAAATCTGTCAATACAGGCTTACATGATATGTACCGGATACAGCCTCTTAAGGGACACAGTTTATCTGTCCTTCGGTGTATGAAATTTCTTGTCATCTTTTTTTAGATACTGAATTACATAAGTTTAAATGTGAACTGGAAGCAGACAACAAGGGCATAACAGAATTACTGGAGAAACGCTCACTAGAATTAGATGTGAACACCAACCACACTAGCACCTCAAACAATAATCATTATAAGGAAAACAGGTAATATTATTATATTATACTGTTTAGTGAATCTTGCTGCGGGTTGTGACTTTGATTCTCACTCGGGACAAACCTTTGTATAATAAACATGTTTTTTTTTTCTTTGTAAAAAAGACAACTACCGCACTAGGGACCAAGCCCTGTGTCGCGGGGGATTTACAATCATACTTTTAACGGACACAAAGTTCACCTTGACACGGGACAACCATTTATGAATCACACAAATTTTGTTTCGTGTGGGGATCGAATCCACAACCTGCCGCACAGTGGTAAATGGAGAGGTAACCACTTATGCCACTGAACCAACCATGCAGTCAAGAGTCATTCTTTGTTCTGTGTATGAGTGTAATTTATCTTATGTACATAAATGATGATATATGTGTACCAGTTGTCTGTCCACCATAGTACAGATTCTGCCCAGTTTGGGATTACATGGCCTTGTATGAGTTGAAAACCAAAGATTAACTTTGGCTAACCAGTTAACCCCAGGGTTATAGTGGACTAGCAGTTAGCAGTACGTCCTGGCTTTACATGGGTGCACATTTATTAAGTTTTCGTAGGGAACCCGTAATTCTTTTTTGATAAAGCATAGCCTATGTTACCCGCTGATAATGTAGCTTTCTAATGGTAAAAGAATTTTAAAAATCGGTTGAGTACTTTTTGAGTTAAATCATATCATCCACCTATTACACGCAATTAAAAAGCCTTGATTGCACTTACTTCAATTATCTCTGCATCACCTGTGGTAGACTGGTAGAGAATGCTTATAGCATTAAGTCAGCCTATGGACCTATGTGCATGAAGTTTAATAAATAAATAAATAAAAGCAGCCTCTATTGGTGTACAATATAGAGTATTCTATTCTATTATATTCCCCAAAGGTTTCTATAGTATTCGGTGCAGAGTTGACCTTACCTCGATCTACACACATACATACATCTCAACCCATAAACATCCCACTGCTGGGCACGGGTCTCCTCCAAACATAGAGGGATATTAGCCTACTATACCACGCTGGCCATAAGGGGTGGTATAGGGTTTTGTTTCGAGTTTTCCCTCTCTTGCAGTGGATAACACTTACTCCCTTAGTCGACTCTTACGACACCCTCGGGATGAAAGGGGTGGTGACATTTGTATTCTTAATCTGTCACCACACGGATTCCTCGTGTTACCTCGATCTACCTTGTTGGAAACAAAGCATTGCTGCGTCTTTCTGTGGTAATGATAATATAGTTACTTTATTTTTCAATTTAGATACCGCATCCGCGCTGAAAAACGCCGTGACAGCTGGGGTAACAGGGAGCCTCGAGGACATGCTTCTGGCAACCTCTCCAGAACTGATTCGGCTATACAGGTAACCGTTACTCAAATATATTTTTAAACTAGTGGCCCGCCCCGACTTTGCACGGGTTAAACTATTTTCAGCTCAACTTTCTTTTTTTTTTTTACATATGAACCATCTCCTGACAATAACGAACATAGCAAAAAAGTTTTTTTTTCTTAATACGGCCCGCCTGATGGTAAGCAGTTACCGTAGCCTATGGACGCTTGCAACACCAAGGGTATCACTCGCGCGTTGCCGACCCTTTAGAAACATTATAACTCCTTTCTTGAAGAACCCCATGCTATAGTATGTCTCTCTTAAGAATTAGCGAAATTGATTCAGCTGTTCTCGAGATTTGCGCTTAGCAACACATTCAGCGATTCATTTTTATATTTTTAAATCTAGAATGTTATTTTTTTTTATATTATTGGGCTAACTTCCATCTTATATCTTCCAATCGGTATGGAGGACCATTAAATCCTCCAGACCAATTTCAATCACAATTGCCAGTCTCAATAAAGATTAGCCAACTGCGCGGCATATATTATGGTGCACAAGTGTGTGCACAAACACGAGCTTGCTTAACTTTACAGTTACATTGATTATTGGCTGCTTGTGGACCCTAGGTAAGCTCCCAACTAGCAGGTAAAGGTAGCTACCTGACTTTTTTTTATTGAAGTTTAAAACTATTATTTGATAAAATTGTAGTAGGGACTAGGTAGATAATTGAGTTACAATACCTGAGTTTTTTCTAAAAGGTCTAATGATTTATTAGAAAACTGAACTCTCTCAACTCAAAAGAAACTCTTCTTTTCTAAGTGCAAGAAATCTGTCAGGGTTTTAAGACTTACCTTGCCCTAATGTGGGCAAGGTGTGGGTTAGCAGATGGTAATCATTTGATTGTATGTATACATTCCATAAAGTAAACTCCTCTATACTCCCACCAAATAAGTATAGTTTTTTTTTTATTGTTTTGGAAAAGCCAACTCCCGCACTAGAGAACAAGCTCTGTATTTCCGGGGACTTTACAAACATACATTTAACCTACACAAATTACACCCAGACTCAGAACAACTCTTTGTGAGTCACACACAGTTTTCGGAATCGAACCCACAACCTCGTGCACAGTAGGCGTTTACTGCGCCCTCTGGACCACCAAGGCAGCCACAAAGATTATTATTGTAATCTATACTAATATTATAAAGCTGAAGAGTTTGTTTGTTTGTTTGGTTGAACGCGCTAATCTCAGAAAGTACTGGTTTGATTTGAAAATTTATTTTTTTGTCGAATAGCGCATTTATCCAGGAAGGCTATATAACATCACGCTTTGATCAATAAGAGCGGAGCAGTAGTGAGATATGTTGTAAAATTTGGGTAAATATTTCAAATTACCACGCGGACGAAGTCGCGGGTGACTCCTAGTTATTTTATATAACACTAGACGCCCTCCCCGGCTCCGCACGGGTGGTATTTCCCGGGATAAAGGGGGAGACCTCTTTATAAATATAGATAACTTTATATATTTGATTATAAAAAAAGCGGTGGTGGCCGAGTGGGAAAGTAACCGACTTGCACGCAAGAGGTGCGAGTTCTATACCGGGTGGCAACCAATGTGAATTTCACTTTGTAGAGTTTATGCTTACTAATCAAATGATTCGCAATCTGCTAACGGTGAAGGAAAACATCGTGAGGAAACCCACATGTCTTAGAAGAAATTCTTAAAGGCATATCTGATTCACCAATCCTCTCTTTCTCTTTATAAAGGAGAAGAGACCCTTTCCTAGCAGTGGGACAATCTTCTTCTTTTTATCGTTTGGTTAGTGGCCAACCTGGTGACGGAGTTATTGAGAATTAATTAGGCCTCTGTCGTGATCTAACGACTGATAACAGCAATAGTGGGACAATTATTATAATTATTTGATTATAGGCCGCCTTGGGAAGAGATTCGTATTCTCTGGGCCATGCTGGAAGTGCTATTGCTGCAGCAGCAAGCCAGGCTATAGCCGCCACTCAGCAGGTAACATATAATATAATTATAATTTGGTTAAGGCTTTTATGTAAATACTAGCTGACCCAGCAAACGTTGTTTTGCTACTAAAATAGTAATTTCGCTATTAAAAAATAGGGGTTGATCATAGAGGGATGAAAATTAAGGGTTGTATGTATTTTAAAATGCAAAATCACAAAAAAAATAAAAACAAAAAAAAATGCCTAAAAAATTAAATAAAAAAATTAGGGGTGAACCACCCTTAACATTTAGGGGGATGAAAAATAGATGTTGTCCGATTCTCAGACCTACCCGATATGCACACAAAATTTCACGAAAATCGGTCGAGCCGTTTCAGAGGAGTTCAAAGTTGAACACTATGACACGAGAATTTTATTTATTAGATAGGCTACATCGTAGAATGATGCAGCGAGTGGTAAATAAATAAGTATATTATATACAACTTTTTTATCTTATCCTTTCTTTGTATTTTCTTCTGGTGACGAGTAAGCATCCGCTGTTGGTAAGTTAGGAGTATTACTGTAGGCATTTTGATTATCCTACATCTTGTTACACCACAGTGTTTTGTATTATGTTATGGGTAACCTTGGGATAAGGAAAACATTATTTCTAAATTTTGTTTCCCATTAATTACACTGCTGAGCTGTCCTCACAGAAACACACACCGTTGTGTTTAGTTATTTATCTGTAGTCTTCTATTAGGTGGAGGCCCTTCCAAGTCGGGCTTGCTCGCTATCTAAACAAATTACTATATATATTACTATATATTATATATAGTAATTTGTTTAGATAGCGAGCAAGTATTGTGTCCTGCCTATCTAAACAAATTACCTACAAATAGTTTACGAGGGAATAAAGTTTGGGTACCTCTGTTCTACATGAATGAACGAACGAATACATTGGAGGACCAAATTTAACCTATTAACCGCTTGTGCCGCATTTATGCGACACGTATTTCCGGGCCCTTACCGCCCGTGTCGTATTTCTGCGACAGAGAAAAATCTTTTTTTTTTTGTTATACAAAGTATACACCTTCCCATAATTTGTAGGTATTATTTTATCTATTTGTAGCCGGATGCTAGGGGCACGGCAATTGATATTTAGCCAAGGTTTATAAGGTTAAATATATAAATGATGTACAGATGCAGCACGGTCGTCGCACCGCGTCGCTGAAGGCGTCGTACGAGGCGGTGGCGGGCGGGGAACTCGCGCACCACGCTCTGCAGCCACACCACACGCATCATGACCATGGTAATATACATAATTTGTATAGATGCAGCACTATATCGTATCAGAAATTAGGAGATCCGTAGGAAAACCAAAGTAACCGACATAGCTCGAAGAATTGACTCCATTAATGGGCAATGGGCCGGGCACATAGCTCGCAGAACTGGCCGTTGGGGCAGAAAGGTTCTAGAGTGGCGACCACGAACTGGAAGACGAAGCGTGGGCAGGCTTCCAACAAGGTGGACCGACGACCAGGTAAAGGTTGCGGGCAACCGATGGACAAGGTCGGCTCAGGATCGAGAGTTGTGGCAATCCTTGGGGGAGGCCTATGCCCAGCAGTGAACGCCTTTTCACTGAGATGAATATAACTAGAGAACATCCTGTTTTTTTTTATATACTACTTGGGTGGCAAACACGCTTACGGCCCACCTGATGTTAAGCAGAAACCGTAGCCTATGGATGCTTGCAATACCAGAGGTATCACTTTCGTATTGCCAACCCATTTTTACTTGACAGTAATTTTTGTATGAACTTTAATTGATGACTGCCTCGGTGGTCCAGTGGCCGCAGTATGCGCCTGCTGTGCACGAGGTTGTTCGCTGTTTTATCCTGTGTGGGTTCGATTCCCACACAGGATAAAACTTTGTTTGACCCACAAAGAATTGTTCTGAGTCTGGATGTAATTTGTGTCCGTTAATTGTATGCTTGTAAAGTCCCCCGCGACACAGAGCTTGTTCTCTAGTGCGGGAGTTGTCTTTAAAAAAAAAACTGTGCCAAATTTCACACTATTTCATGTATAACTATACGTTAACTAACGTTTCATCACTAATGCTATTTTTTATAGGTCATGGCATGGCGGCAAGCCACAGTCAAACAAACAGTGTGCATGGTCATCATACAACTTCACACGGCCACAACAGTTCGTCTTCTACTAATAAAAGGAATAAGCAAAAGTGAGTACTTAAAAGATCAAGAAAAACTCTTAATTGTACACCAAATAATTTAACTTTTAAAATAAAGTACAAAAAAAAAGTTAGTGCAATGGGCCGCCTTATCGCTAAGTGCGATTTCGTCCAGGTAACCTTGTATAAATAAGTTTAAAACCTCATATGCTTTGGTGGTGCAGTATGCACGATTGTCGATTTTTGTATAGGACAATTATCTTATATAAACGCGAAAGTACTTTATTACCTTTTCATGACTAAACGGATGAACGTATCTTAATGAAATTTGTCAAAGACAGATAGTATTTTGGGGAATATAGGGTACTTTTTATCCGCGATAATCATCTATCGCGCAGTAATATATTAAAAATGTTATGCTAGTATTTTATATAAATAATATTTATTTTATTTTGTATTATGATAAACAACTGTTCCTTGTTTCAGGAAGAGCAATAGCTACAGTTCTTCTGGCGTATCTACGCACACACAACAGGCTGTCGCTTCCGCTGCCGCCAGTCGTTCGTCTTCGCCTACTGTTGTGTATGTATCACTACATTTAACGACATATTATATACTTTTTTTTTGACTGGCCTAAGATTAGTGAGCCTACGTCGGAGATCGTGGGTTCGATTCCCACCCAGGACAAATCTTTGTGTGAGCAAGATTATTTGATCTGTGTCTGGGTGTAATGTATTTAGAAATGTATAAGCAGGTTTATCAGTTCTCTGAGTCTAGTCGCCTTACTACAGGCTCTGTCTATAGTATATTTCACATAGAATGGGCACTTTGTCGTTTGTCATTTGAAGATGAATAAAAATGACAGAATCAATCTCCAACCAATTGGCTAATTGAATAATCAAGAGACTAGATAATGATGCAGATGATATCCGCTAAAATGTGGTCTCAAACATGTTTAATTCCAGGGCTATGAACAGCGTTGTGAACAACGTCGCCATTGAAGAACCCATGGAGGAAGAATGGACGTATGATCCTAACGAGCCACGCTACTGTATCTGCAACCAGGTTTCTTATGGAGACATGGTTGCTTGTGACAATCAAGATGTAAGTACAGAAATATTTTTTAAATCTGGTTATTTGCTACTAAGAATTTCCACTATCAAAGTACATTATGTACAGTAACTACTGCATGGTTGATTCACTCTTCGAGGATCGGCAACTAGTCTTGGTATAGATACTGTGTGTCCATTAAATTTGGGTGTGTTTAAAAAAATATGGTAATATTAAAAAGAGTTACCCGACCTGGAAATCAAACCCAGAACCTTATCATCAGCGATATCACCAGTAATTAAAATTGTAAGATTATAGACCTAAAAATACTTCTTTAGGTCTGTAATCTTACAATTTTCATTTCAAGATCATCTATTGATGATCTACATTATATTTTGTTTCCAGTGTCCATACGAGTGGTTCCACTACCCATGCGTGGGCATCACCGCCCCACCGAAAGGCAAATGGTACTGCCCACAGTGCCAGACCAACATGCGCCGCAACCGTGCCCACAGGAAGAACTGAGCTCGTCACTACGACTATACTGCTTAATCTCATGACTCGTATTGTCATTACTTACATTATTATCCTGTACCTATACTTATTAAAATAAATAATTCCAGTAGTTCATATAATGTAAATTTATTTATATACCGACCTACAACTCACAAACATACCTCTATTTTTTTTAACTCTTATATTTCTTTCTCCTTCGTTATTTTAGGGTTAAACAAAGGCTGGCTCATAGCTGTCCGGGAGACCCGTACAGGCAATCCGTGCGAGAGCCGAAGCGGGCCGCTAGTGCTAAGGTCGCTTACGGACCAATCCGCGTCGCTGTGATACGATGTTCTAGTGCCTGCCTGCCTGTACGGGTCTCCCGGACAGCTGTGAAGCCAGCCTAAGCAATACTATAGAAAGATATTAATCCTTACACTATGTTTAAACACCTTTGGCGCAGAGGGTTGGGATAAAAGCTTTATGTTATTCTACAGGTAAATAAGAGTAAGTTTGTGAATTTTATGATTATAAATTTAATGACAACTTTTGTCATTAAATTTATAATCACGTATACGTTGCTGGCTCTCCTTCTATAATTGATGTCATGTTGGTATAAAATATACTTAGTTAATGAATTATCACGATAAATCTAAAAAAAATCATAACCCTCCTTTTTGCTTCGCCGTAGTCGGGTAATAACGCATCCATGACTCATAAGTGATACTGAATATAGGGAAGAGGAATACATTACTAGTAATATGGTGATAGCTAATCTTATTATTACCATAAATTTGAATGTTTGTATGGATAGATGAAGGTTTGATTCAATCACGTCAGGTCGGCTGAACTGATCTGGCTGAAATTTGGTACAGCTATAGATTAGTCTAGAATAGCACATAGATCACAGATATAGATACACATAGATAACGCAAGTATCAAAGTTTGTATTGAAATCAAGCGTGCCGACTTTTTAACACCTACTGTGACGTCACAGCTGAAATTTAGTGACGAGAAATCCAAACCGATTCAAAGACACTGATGCCGCCAATGCTCCTCCGGCCGCTACGATTCAATCGATTCAACTGGAGCCGCCGCACTGATTATCTCACTCTTACTCATATTTTTGTGTGTCGTGTATATTTATGTCGTTACTACTTGTTCTGAGTCTGGGTGTAATTTGTGTCCGTTAATTGTATGTTTGTAAAGTCCCCCGCGACACAGAGTTTGTTCTCTAGTGCGGAAGTTGTCTTTTTAAAATATATACAATATACATATACCTAGATTGTTGTGATTTTGCATATACCTATATATCACTTATAATTTTTATTTTTATTTAATTTATAATTATTATATATTTCTCATAATAATTACTTCTTTCTAGACCTCACACTAATATGCACACACTATGTTTCATCTCTGCATTACCCTATACCTAGGTTGACTGGCAGAGAGAATGCCTTTGGCATTAAGTCCGCCTTTATACATGTTCTGTATATTAAGTTCTAAATAAATAAGATCGTTTGTCACTGCCGCCACTAGATTTAATCAATTCACGTTCTTCTTCTTCTCTAATATTTACTTCGAGTACTCCCTTATACTGTTTTATTTGCGGTAATACGCTCTCGAATTTTCACACCATTTTTGTATTTGTTTTTGCTGTTCATTTGTACTTTTATCTTGTATAGATACAACGTGATTTATTTTTTCTTGTGCATTATTTATTTTAGTTAATAATTTCTTTTCCATTTCACTTTTTCTTTTTGATATGGGTAGTTCATGGACATCCTGTAAAGTAAAAAAAGTTATAGTTGTTTATAGTAGCCGATTCCTAGTCTCTCTCAATCCCTGTTTCCGCTGCCATTTCCACTTTAGTTCCGTTACTTACACGCTTTCGCTCAAGTCTTCCACTTTTGCTTCTAGCTTACATTATACCGTTAGTCTTTTCTTATATTTGTAGGTACACATTTACACGAAAAAAATATTTTAACTATACCTTTTCTAGTTTTCTCTTCCTTGGCAATGATGAAGGATTTTGCGATATATCTTTATTCTGTAAAGCATATATTATATAGTATGTCATATATTTTATACTTTATTAAATAAAAATATGTTACACATTTAATCTATTCACTAACCTCATTTTCATTGTCAATGAGTTTTAGTATATCAATAGTGGGGCATGCCGTTTTTTTCAATAATCTCAACTTTTTCCCTTCAATGAAACTGGTGTTTTCAAAATGTTCGGAACAAATAGTACTGTGTTTCGTCGGGAACCAGTCTTTTCGTCCGGTGGCCGCAATCCATTTTTCTTTTATATCATTCGTCGGTCCGATATCGATTAAAATCGATTATTGATATATGTTGTAGAACGAACAACACTAGTCGCTAGATTTGACAGACGAATGATAAATTGCCTGTATCACGAAGTCGAAGCGATGCGCGACAGTATCGCTTGTTGTAATATTCATCGTCTTTTAACACACAACGTCAGTTCCAACGCTCAAACCAAACACGTCAACGTAATGTGAATATTGTTTTACTTAACGTTAATCTATAGTTACTTAGGTATATCCTTGAAATCACAGCTCTAAATACATAAAAAATAGTTTTAAAATGAATTTACGCATAATATAATGTTAAAATAACTTACCTGTGATAAGAAATATGTTCCTGTCTTTGGGTGCTCGAAATTTTTGGGATACTGCAGTTAATTATCACGCAACGAGGCATTTTTTTAGTTTTTGCGGACGACCGGCAGCGACAACAGACGCGCGCGGACTGTAAGTTGCGGCGACCAACCTCGACGCTTTGTCGGGGTTCGGACAGGCCTCCGTCACTCGCTCAAGGTTACGCGATATGTGCCTACCGCTATGTAGCTCGTAACCGAGCCGATCGCCAGTGGGCTGCCGCACGCGACACAGAGCGCGCACAGCGCGTTTCCCGCTCAAAACGCATACGATATTTACGTACACTACGTATATTAAGTTTAATATTATTAAGTTTTGACTAACGACACGATGGTTAATTATTGTGAAGTCGTTGGATGTCATAGTCAAAAGAAAAATAAAAAATTGTCTTTTTTTCATTGCCGAAAGATGAAGAAAGGTACTTTACGTTATTTGAAAGTAGGTACGCATTTCAGCTGGCTTCAGTTAGTAGTACCTAGTAATTTTAAAATACTTCTTGTGTGTAGGTACTCTTTCTTAAAAATTGACGAGAAAGTTAGAAACACAACCCTACCGCATTCGTGCGATGACGAGCTTGCACGTGAGTCGCACGGCAGGCAACACAATCTCGACTCTTTGTTCGCGTTCCTATGGTACATTTCTTTTCGCTGCGAACAGCTGGTATTATTATTAAGATTTTGTAGGCTATTATGGCGTAGGTATTTTCGCTTTTGTATGGGAGTGATGTATCTGTTACGTAGTAACTATTTATTAATCTGTGGTTCGGACACGCGAAGTACGTGCATTTGCGTTATCTATGTGTATCTATATCTGTGACATAGATGGAATAACACAAATTACTGCTGCGGAGTGCTGCCATAATATGAAATTGTACGCCCGGGCGAACTATACGGTAGTCTATGAACGTAAATGCATGTAGTAGTGATTAGTTACTCTGTGGATGCTTGAACGTCAGGAGTTGGAAAGAGAAGGAGAGGAAATAGAATAGACGTGTAAATACAAGAAGCTTATGCCCTGTTAATAAATTTGGACAATCTACGTGGGCAGCAAGGAACCCATATATAAAACTGATTATTTTGGCTTAGTGGTCAGCTAGCTAGCTTGATAAAAATCTTAATTTAATCATATAATAAGTTTTTTTTAAAGTTAACACAACATTTATAGATTCTAAAGCGCTAGGCGGTAAGAAGACCAATGGATCACTATGAAAAACATTGTTTTAATAATTATATTAAAACGATTCTAACAACAATTTACGCACTTTATTTACTTTTTCTTTGAGTGTCTGCCTATTTGTAACTATTCTGTATACATTATAGTTTATTGACCTTTAATAAATATTACCACGATGTACTGCACTATCATCCGATCCGTGAACTGTGATCTAGAATAATGTTCATTCAATTTCTAGAACGAAATGGAATCAAAATGTCATATTGTCATTACTGTCAATTGGATTATTTTTTCATTGACAAGCAAGTCATACTACGCGTGGGAATTTTATGTATTGTTTTAGTAAAGCGGCGAATTTTTATTTAAAATTTCAATCAGTTTGTTCTTTTTGTGCGAAGTAAGCAAGAAAATTGATATAAAATGTCTGAAACCAAAATAAAAGAGGTAAGTGCGTTTGTTATAATAGCTATAGATAGAATATAATGTCTTGGTTGCAATAGGTACATGGATTATATATTGAAATATTCAGCATGGATAATAAATAATCAATGATATTCCTTAGCTGCGCAGCGATATTGATGAGCTGAATGAGTTGCTAAAGCTGGCGAAAAGGAAAAAGGTTCAAGATGTGATGTCATTGGAAATCAGGAAATTAGAAACTGAATGGGTAAACTTGAAAGAAGCGAGTGCAAAGGCAATGGAGGTCGAAGCCTCACCGGCACCATCGACTGCTGCTCCTGTTCAGAACAAAAGATACACAATAAAATTAAACGGATATGGTACGTATTTACTGTCCAGGTTCTAGGGTGTTTACTACCTAGGCCAAAGTTGTGTGATGAGCATTATTGTTTGTTTGGTTGTGTCTGGTAAGAAATATGTTTAATAGTTGTCTGGCTGCCATAGTACAGGCTCTGCCTTGATTAGGATAAGATAGTTGTGTTGTCCCAAGATTTTTATTCTTACAACAATATAATTTTCATGCTTCAATTTGTTTATGTACAGTATTTACTTATAGTCTATATAGAGTAAGTAGGTATGTGTTTGTTCATTAGAGGTTAAATTAATGCGATTAGTTTTCATGACTTATTGATAGCACTAGCCTGGTCAAATTAGCACAAAATCTACGAGTAAGGTTACATAAATTGCATACAGCTGAAAATTGCTATGATTTGAACAATCATAGCAATTTTACGAACGAACACCATTATAAATGAAATGTGAAAATACCCTTTATATAGTGGTAAATATAAAAAGTTCAAGGTCAAAGTCTGCAAATGGGTTTCTTGCGTTTTTCAGCCAAATGGTAAAATTGATCATAAAATTAAGTAAAAAAATTCTGTGTACATAAAAAAATGTATGTAGCATAGCATACTTATGCATATTAGAATACAACTTTTTGAATGAGTAGCGATATTTCATTTAAGCCTCTCCATGCTTCAAATGGTTAACAGTTGTTAGATCATGGCAGTAGGTTTAACGTATGATTGGACCAACTCTGTCATCCACTGCCACTTTATAAGATATAATTAAAACAATAAACTATACGTAATGGTACCTTCTTAAGCGTTTCTTTTTGATTTTAGGATGGGATCAATCAGATAAGTACATAAAAGTATTTGTTACTCTGAAAAATGTCCAGTCTCTGCCAAAAGAACAGGTCTTCTGCACACTAACAGAGAAATCTATGGAACTACATGTAGAGAACTTAGAAAACAAGGATTATGTGCTTGTCATCAACAAACTGCTGGAACCTATCAATGTCGGAGAGAGCCATTGGAAACAGAAGACAGGTATTGTATTAAATTTTATGTTACAAAACATCATACAAATTTTATTTGTGTGTCAATCAACCTTTCCCATTTATATGTGGTTTTAACAAATCGATGGCTCCTAAGTATACTGAGTCAACTAACAAATTTTGAGAATTGCACTTTTAGTATATTAACAACAATTAAATCATTTCCCATTTACATGTAAAAAATAAAATTCATATCTCCATAAATAACATTTAATTCACTTTGATTAGTTATTTTTTCTTGGTTGTATTAACAATTTTAATATAACTATTCGCTCTTCTTATCGCCTTCCTGTAAAGTTATAAGAAGTATAGTTGACTCAGTATACTAAGGAGCCATCGAAATAAAATGTTGTTTTTGAATTTCTCACTCTTAGTGGCCAGGTTTCTCATAGCAGTATGTTATTGTCCTAAAGCAGGAACTGATTTGTATTGTGTAACAATGTGATTTAAAGAATACAATGAATTGTTTTATAACTTTATTCAACTAACTTGCAGCCTTATCACCACTGCACACAATGCCTAATCATCTTTTTTTTTTATTACATAACATTATACTACTCAGGTGATAAACATGCAGGCCCACCTGATGGTAAGCAGTTATCATAGCCTATAGACGCTTATGGCCCACCTGATGGTAAGCAATTATCATAGCCTATTTGCTTGCTAGCTTGCAATGCTCATGGGTTGCTGATCTAAATATTTGACTCAGGGTTTAGTGATGTAAGTATTCCTGGGATAAGAAAACGTTTTATTAAAGCATTCCTAAATAAGCACTGGAGACCTGTACAATTCCTCATTATTATTATTTTTACAGATATGGTGGTAATATTCTTAGCCAAATCTCGTCCAAATGTAAAGTGGTCCCACATGACAGAAGTGGAGAAGAAGTTTGAAGACCAGCGCAATAACCGCTTCAAGCCTCCTCCTCAGGAGCCTAATGCAGAAAAAGATCCTCAAGAATCTATTATGAGCCTCATGAAAAACATGTAAGTATATGAGAAATTATATATTTTTATATTAATAGATAATGATGCTGTGAAAATCCTTGGGAGGCCTATGTCTAGCAATGGATGTCTTTTGACTGAGATCATCAATAACGTAAGGAGCATTAGTGGAGGATAGTCAGACTGCTAAGTAGTGTTTTTGGCTCCCTGCCTTTTGGATGCATCTGTGTCACTCAAGTAATAATACCTTCTTTGGTTAATTCACTCGTATATTAAATGTCTTATTGTTCACATTACCAGCTAAAGAAAGTATTGTAAGAAGTTTTGTTTACCTACATGAACACTATTTGAATTGCTATAGATTCTAGCTTTATCATTTGAACTTTTTAAACAAATGAAAAACAACACAGCATAGCTCTAAGACCACAATAACACTATACTAGTATTGCATGGCAATAACCATGTCTCTTGATGCCCCAGCAAGTCAGACATAACGGTTTAGTAATATCTTTCAAAACTTGGTTGGTGTAAATTACATTTATCCAATAAGCCTATTTGATTCCACTGCAGAACTCCCCTATAGTCTATTTTACATAGCATGGATACTGTCACATTTTACGATGAAATGAAAGAAAATGATTGAATCAATCTCAACCCCATGCTTATTAAATAATCAAGAGCCTAGAGTTTTCAATTGATAGGTTTTATTTTTTAGTCTTTCATTTTCATTGACATTCATCTTCAAATGTCAAACGTCACAGTACCCATGCTATGTGAAATAGACTATAATTTGTTGGGACAAGTGTGGACAAGTGGACAATTATTAAATTTAAAAGTGGCTTATGGGCCCGCAGGCCCGGGCCCATAAGCCACTTTTAAATTTAATAATTATTTTTAGTAGTCTTTCGGGCTCACGAATAAAAATAAAAAAGTATGTCTTAGGAAAGTACGGTCAACATTTTTGGTTGACCGTACTAGTTAAAAGTGGCATAAGCCACTCGACCCGTTCATTGCAATAATAATAAACCAATACATATTTTTCTAATAACACTATTCTATTTCTCTCTAGGTACGAAACTGGTGATGATGAAATGAAGAGAATGATTTCAAAGGCCTGGTATGAAGGACAGCACAAGAAGAAAAGTGACACATTAGACCTATAGTTTGTTAGCATGAGATCATAGTGCTTAAATGTTGTATTAATTTAAGAATAATAAATCTGAATTTATATAATATTGACTTTGATTTAACATAGACTATTAACTGCTGGGTAACCGCAATTGACTGCGGATGGCTGATGATTGAACATTTTCAGCTATTATTTGATTTTATTGTAATTTCATATTAATGTAATTAATGTAATTTGTGAATGTTTTTAGATATTTATAAGTAGTGTACCAGTTGTCTGATTTGTCTAGTTTCAATCAGATGGCTGTATCTGTTAGCTTTTACGACTAAACCGCTGAAGTTTGGCAGCGGCGGCGGTTTTACGGCGGCTAATCTCAACGGAGACTAGTCATCTGCTTACTCACAAGTGCACTCTCTCATAGTCCGATAGGACGGTAATCCGACAAGACCGGAGAGAGATCAGGCGTAGGACCAACGGCTTTACGTGCTCTCCAAGGCACGGGGGTATACACACCGCCAATTTCCTAACTCCGACCCGGGATCTCGTGATCAGCAGTCACACACATCGACAACTAAAGAACTAGGGTAAGTAATCTTTTCAAATCTATTGACATGTAAAACTTTCTCCATGTAAGTATGTATCCCCATGTAGTGAAAACTTGTTCAGCGGCTTTGATAAAAGCGTTTTGTTTTGAGATAATGTATTTTTTGGTATACAGCCTAGCTATCCGTAACAATGGTCGAAGTTGTGTGGGCACACTGACAGTATCTAGAGAGCGATTCGCAAAAAAAAAGAAATCTCAGCAGTCTAGGGCTAAAACAGCACTACATTTTTTTTCTAGCATAACCCCAAAGCCGCTTCAAATGCATACTGACTGCCTTGGTGGTTCGATTCCCACACAGGGACAAATCTATGTGTGACCCACAAAGAGTTGTTCTGAGTCTGGGTGTAATTTGTGTCCGTTAATTGTATGTTTGTAAAGTCCCCCGCGACACAGAGCTTGTTCTCTAGTGCGGGAGTTGTCATTAAAAAAAAATACACAATCAGTGGCGGAAAAAAATCGCAAGTAGAGCCGGTAGTATAGGTATATTAGTTTCCTTGAATCTTTGAATCGCGTGGAGTTGCACTCGGTTTAACCACCGCGGCGGTTTAGCCGTAGTGCGGCCTTAGCCATAGGGCCATAGGCAAGAATATCTTTCTCCTTAGCCTTATAGGTAGGTACTTAATATTTTGTTTCTATTCGAATTATAAAAATGAATACATGAATAATGTTAAAGTGGGTAGGTACTTTCCGAAATTTGAATTAGATTTTTATTGTAAGTCGTCTACCTAAGCCGCAGCTCTGTTATATTGTGCCCTAGTTTATTTATCAGTTAAAAGGATAATAATATTGTGGCGTACGCATGCCGCGTACAGCACCGGAGCACCCGCAGCCCTAGAAATCATCAACGTGCATCCGCTCGCGACGCGCTACATCAGCCGACTACGATGCAAGTTACAGAGCCAAGCAATTTATACGTGGCATATTTATACGTCGACAACGGTGCCGTCTGGTGGCGAATAGCAACTCCAATCTCAACACACGCTGATTGGTTCCCGCCAAAAATATATCTGTAATCTTTAAGCTAAATGTAAATACGCATCGTGATTGGCCAATGTTCAGATATCGCTCCTGTAATGTTTAGATGTTGCGTGACCTTATTTGTGTATAAAGATCGATCAAATTTGTAAATAAATCAGTTCAGTATCGAAACGTCTTTACTTTACCATACTAGCGACGGTCTAAGGGCTCTCAGCCCATCCGGTCTAGTTCTTCAAACCCTACCTACTCTTACTAGCGACGGTCTAAGGGCTATCATACCCGTCCGGTCTAGTGCTTTGAATTACCGACCTCTAGGGTCAGCGACCTCACACTGATCCTAAAATATTTATTTGAAATGATATAATTAGGTTCCTAAATGAAAATAACAAAACATATTTTTATAACACACAATATTTATTTACTACGAATATAATAGAGATATACACATTATAACATTGAAATACTTTCTACACATTGAGAAGAAATGAGTAAATAGCCTTCTGCGTTATCTTTATCATTAATCCACTTTGATAAGCTTCTGAGAAGACATGGGCCACCAGTGTTGATTCCTGTAATACATAAAAACTTGTATTAATAGATATTTGAGAAAATAGATCTCTATTTTAGGTAGACTTAGAGTACTTATTAAAAGGGAAGACAAAACAAGAATTCAGCTGATTACGTACATCATTTTTGCTTTTTCCGAACGGTTTGGTTGCACCAATTGCATGAAGAGACCACACAAGTAGGCCACTTGCAAGGTGTAAAAAATTAATTGCCAGTTGCTAGTTGCGTTCTCGTCCACGTTTTCAATTTTATTTACCATCATATCACGGTTCCTAGTGTCAACATGTCGGAAACGTGTATCAACAGCATCACGCTCTCTAGTTTCAATTTTGTTACGGTATTCAACCTGTTTACGTGAAGTATCACGTCCCCGAGCTATTTCTGCAACTTGGCTCTGCTTGGATTCCGACCTGGTGTCGCGGTTATTTCGTAGATCTACTGAACGGGCCCTTCGATCTGTTATTCGGTTGTCTCGTTCTAGAGACATAATCCTTCTTGAGTCCCTTGATACGATACGACGTTCTCTGATAATTTCATTATCACGGGTGTCTCTTGCCTGTCTCTCATTGTACCTGATGTCTCGTCTACTTTCGACAGCTCGGTCCAATTTAGTATTCATGTCATGAACTAATCTGGAATCACGGCTATCCCTACGATCCATTTGCATTCTCTCACGAGAAAGTCTACGATCGGAAGTTTCCCTTATTTGTTCTCTAGTTTGCCTCAGGCGATCCGTTTGTTGTTGGCGTTCCTCGGACCTCTCAGTAACTACATTATGACGAGTATCTCTTGCCTGCCTCTCATTGTACCTGATGTCTCGTCTTTCGACAGCCCGGTCTAGTCTAGTATTCATGTCATTAACTAATCTGGATTCTCGGATATCCCTACGATCCATTTGCATTCTCTCACGAGAAAGTCTACGATCGGTATTCTCCCTTATTTGTTCTCTGGTTTGCCTAAGGTTATCCGTGTGTTGCCGGCGTTCCTCGGACCTCTCAGTAACAACATTATGACGAGTGTCTCTTGCCTGCCTCTCATTGTACCTGATGTCTCGTCTACTTTCGACAACTCGGTCTAGTCTAGTATTCATGTCATTAACTAATCTGGATTCTCGGATATCCCTACGATCCATTTGCATTCTCTCACGAGAAAGTCTACGATCAGAATTTTCCCTTATTTGTTCCCTGGTTTGCCTAAGATCGTCTGTTTGTTGCCGGCGTTCCTCGGACCTCTCAGTGATAAGTCGTCGATTAGCGCTAACTTGGTCACGATTTTCCCGCCTTTCGTCCCTAGAATTTTCTCGTACGCGAATATCACGCATTCGTTCTACAACCCGAGGATTTTCAGAAAGGGATCGACGTTGTTTAGCATGACGTTCTTTATTGTTATCCAGATAACGCCTTGCTTCTACTCGAGAATTGATTTCACGTCGTGCTATGTTTACCCGCTGCCTGAAAATGTCTCGACGGCCGTTATTGTTAGAGACTTCTACACGGACTACGTCTTCTCTCGTCCGTCGACTGTTATCTCGTGCATCTCTAATTGGTGTAAGCCTGCGGAGGTTTTCGGACCTGGTGTGCATTCTTTCTCGCTGGGAGTCAAAGTCTTCAGCCAGGCGCTCATTACTAAACCGGCTGGCTCGAATATCATCCCTAGATAAAGAATTGTGTGCTGATAACTCGTAGGTCCTGTCATCGTGGCGCATTACTCTTGTAATGCGTCGATTCGAGATCCTACGACTTTGCTCTTCAGGTTTTATGTCTCGGGCATTTCTAGCATAGCTTTCTCTTTGTACAGCATCCAGTCGACGTTCACGATTTACGTCAACAGAAAATCTTTCAGGACGATGTTCCACTCGAGTAGACCGGACAAAGTTTGATGAGATTCGTCTTGTGTCCCTCTCACGATTATCCAGCAACGATCTTTCCGTAAAACGACGAGTAAATACAGTGTCACGTTGCCTTAATTCAGAACGACGGTCTTCACGAATTTCATCCCGATCGTTATGGCGCCGTAAAGGAGTTGTAGTTTTGGTGAGCCGATCAGTTCCATAAAAAGAAGACCTTGTATCTCTGAGCAAGGTATCCGTTTGACGGTCGCAACACTGGTGCCTGCCATCAACGAGATTGCGCTCGGTGAAAGATGCAATAGGTTGAAAAACCGCGACTAACGCAAGTAGTAGTAAATGCCAGTTATTCATAGTAACTGTGGGCTCTTATGTGGTGTTTTCTTCCTTTCGCGATGAATATGTTGGAAGTGTCCCGATGGTGGTAGCTTCCGAACTGAATTTTGAAGCGCTTGTATCCCCTTTTATACAGACTCGAGGACTCTTTCGATTCAATACTTATTAGGCGCTAGAATGCATTCAATTTTCAGCGTCCCACACGCAATATTGGCTTAGATGAGACTCATCTGATTTACATCCACAGAAGCTAACATTGCGAAACAAAAACAAAATTTGTAAGTGTTAATCAGTTGTATACTTGGAAACCCTTGCCAATTAATTCACATCGTCGTTAGGTAGTAAGCAAGTACCTACCTACCTATACTTTTGTAATTTTAATTTCGTGCCTTAGATTATATACCTACTTTCGTACATATTTACTAGATTCTGAATAAAATAATTATATTAACAAGGATTTAGACCGTAACCGTGGTAGGTACTTCTGCTTAAATTTTAGTATTTGCATCCGTGTTCGTGGAAATCAATGCAGCGCGTACACAGGTGTGGATGATTCAGGCTAACTTAGCTAAACTGTTGGCTATAAAGAACTAACAACCTACTGACCTGACGTATTTCCTGGCTCTTATTATGTACCTACTTAGTTATCTAGAATTAACACATCTTAGGTTTCTAAGAAGATATATAATGTACCTATCTTAATTAAGCTAAATTAGAAGAAAATGTTAGGTAAATCATGATTGCAAAATAACTAAAGTACCTAAGTATGTAGGTAATATACAAAAGGATCAAGTAGTTTTGAGTGTCCTATGTCGCGGGCATTATCGCAGGACACAGCTGCACAAGAAAATTTGTCCCTGCGCGTAAAATAATTATCTGATCAAACCCGTTGAAGCAATAAATAGAACCCATAAATTGATTTCCTATGACGTCAATACGAAAATATATTGTATCGAGAACAATTTTACATAGGTACATTATTTTGAATTTATTCAATAAGCAGAGATATTTTACCCAAGGAGGTAAGTAAAAGTCCATATAAAATACTAGGGGTCACCCGCGACTTCGTTCGCGTGGTAATTTGAATAGTACTTCCTGAGATTAATGCGTTCAACCAATCAAACAAACAAACTCTTCAGCTTTATAATATTAGTATGTATAGATATGAAAACTACAGAAAATATGCCGGTGGCGGCGTTTTGTGGTTGTGACCGGTGGCCTGTGTGCGTCGGCGGTAAGTAGATAGGCGATCTTCTAAACCCTTTTTTGGTAGAGGAGAGAAGACCCGTGCCCAGCGGTACCTAAAGAGTAGCTGTGAAGGAGGTAAGTGCGTTAATGTTCTTTTGTATACATACTTACTTAAGAGGTAGAGCATCGTACTAGCGAGCAAGCCCGACTGGGGAAGGACCTCCACCTTACCTTAGAAGACCACAGCCAAATAACTACGCACAGAGGTGTAGTTGGGTTCCTGTGTGTGAGAACAAGTCTCCAGCGCTCATTTACGGATGCGTTTTGAAATAAACGTATTTCTATCCCAGGGATAGTTCCACCATAAAGCCCTGGTGTAAATAATTGGGTTGGCTACACGCAAGTAATATACTTCTGGTATTGCAAGCGTCCATAGGCTACGGTAACTTGCTTAATATCAGGCTTGTTTAGTAAGTAGTATAAAAAATATATTTATTGTTAATGGTGGCAGACGAGGCCACCGATGATGATGGTAAAAGGCACTCGCCATCATGGACTTAAGCAATGGCAACAACACAGCCAAGCCGCTGCCACCATGGACCCATGTATCTAGAAATGAAAAGATCTCGTTATCGCTTTAAAAAGTAGCCTATTTGTTATTCCAGACCATAAGCTATCTCTGTGCCAAATTTCATCCAGATCCGTTCAGTACTTTTTACGTGAAAGAGTAACAAACATCCATCCATCCATTCTCACAAACTTTCACATTTATAATATCAGTAAGGATTTATGTAATTGATGAGTGATTATGCAAAGGATATTCTTAAAAGAGCCCAAACACCACACGGCTATCTTGTTTCGTTGAAGAGTTGCCATGGCCACCTTCCGACTCTATCATCACGTCTTGAACACCCATCTAGGAATATAGAACTTGTCAAGATAAATCCTACAAACCAAAACTCGACGCGGTTATCTTATTTCGTTGAAGAGTTCCTATGGCCACCTTCCGACTGCATCATCAGACTAGCTCCATGGTAGGTACTATATTATTGCATTGTCAGCGAAGTTACGTCAGTTTACCAAATTTCAGCTCCATCAAACACCGGGAAGTGATTCAAATCTAGCTTATAAGATTTGACTCAAACAGGCTAACATACCTACAAACTAACCAACATACATTGCAAGCTAAATAAAAGCTTGTAAAAGAGATAGAATTTGTATTTTATTTGTAGAAAGAATTAAATTTTAAAACGAGGTCCTACCTACTTACCTAGTTTTAAAATTTAATTATAAAGATACTGGACCAATGTTTTTATATCTTTCAGCAGTAGAATTCTACATACCTACCTACATTATCACCGAGTAACTTAGGTAGGATTCCTGCGACAAGAAAAATGTAGGTATTTTATAAGTAGCATGTACCTACAAAATGTTGTTTACTTTTGCGAAAGAATGCACCGGATTTTAGATAGAAGCTAATTTTGAATCCGAGGGTATATGTATGTAGAGCTTTTTTTGGGAGGAGACAAAAATCGTTATTTTTGTGCTAGAACAAACCGTTCCAGATCCAAGTGAATTTAGTTTATTTTAATATATTATCCAACAGGAAATTCAAATGGTTCCGACCATTTGAATTTGCCACGGGCAAAAACTAGTTTGATTTTTTAAATTTCAATGCATATAATTAGAGATGCGCCGAATAGTGGTTTCACTATATATATTCGGTTAAGTTCTTACCGAACCGAATATACCTACTGCCGGATAATTCGATTCCCTGTTCCATAGTTTTGCTGCGCAAACAATTATACACGCTATGCCAAATCCTGAAATCTTACATTTATGTCAAAACATAATGGATGGCGCAACAAAGCTGCAAGATGAAGTTGAAATCCGTTTTAGAGAACTACAAGAAGATAAAAGTTATGGCTTGGCGACATTATTGGATCCCAGGTGTAGGACGACAGACATTTTGATTTCGAGAAAAAAGAAATAGGCTTTTGCCAGATACAGCTGAAAGCTTGGTCCTCTTGCATCATAATCTACCACTGCTTGATTATAAATATTACTTAAATCTTAATTACAAATATTCTAGATTTTGAATGAGAAAACAACATAGTTCATTCATTATAAATAAGTAAACCTTTCCTATTGTAACTTGCTAATGAAATTATTGCAATTAAAAATTACTGTTCTTTTAAGATACTTGATGTAACTATTAATCCTAGGTTGTATTTGATTACCGATGTACACGATTTCTAATAATTATGATTGTTAGAAAATGGGATTCCTATAATTTATTTTGCCCTAAAGGCTAATTTACAATGCTCAATTAAACCGAATACCAGCCGGATTCGAATACCTCAAATTTTGCATAATACCGAATATAAAACGAATATTCGGCGCATCTCTAGTACAAATAATACACGAGAGATATACCAATTATTTAAATTTTAGATATATGGGGGGTAGGTACCTATTTACTTGGCTATTCTAAAATATATTTCGTAAGTACTAGCGAACCGCCCTCCCTTCGCGTTTTAATTAGATTACTGTCTGTAGTACATAATATATGTAGATCCAACTCTATAAACCTAAGGTGGTAGCAGAGTCAATCAGCGCAAATGCCTTCTAGTAAATATTTTGAATAGCTCCTCAATGGTTTGATGCACTAACTTATAAGTAGGTAAATAGTAAATACTATAAACACGTCATACCTATCTGCTAATTCGACGTTGTCCGCTGCGACTATACACACTTTGGTTTTAAAAATAAAAGGGAACTAGGCCAAGATGAGTGCTCTCTTGAGTCTAAGAAGAAATTCTAGTCTGTCTGATTCATCAAGCCGCATTAGGCCACCGTGTGTGAATTAAGGCGTAAACCCTCTCTTTTGGAGAGGAGACTACACGGGTCTCCTCTCCAGCAGTGAGACATATAATGGTTGCTATTATTATGGTTAGTAAAAATTCTATCAACATGCATTCCACTTCACACAAATATTAATAAAATTGATAAAATACTTATTTGGGAATTAGGCAATAAAAAGTCAGTTTGGGCAACCAAAGGTTTATTTTTTTAAATTCTCTTAATCCTAATTGTATCCATAGGATTGGATGACTTGTGTGAATGGCGCCGTCGCCTTCGCAACCTTCTCGCCGGATTCCTTAGTGATTTTCTGTAACAAGAAAACATTCATATATTATATTGTGATTCATACTACTTGATAGAGAACTACATGTTACATTTTTAATCAGTGTAAGAATATTTTCATGTATTATCAAATAATGTAGGTAAGAATATAATCATCATTAAAAAAAACTCTGCAAGAATACGCCGCGGGCACCTACGTAGCGGCAAATATGACCGAATATGAGAGATCAGCCGCAGAAGAGCAGTTAGTCCTAACTGGTACTTATGGAACATTCAATAAATTGCTAGAATACAATACAAACCTTGAGTTTCTTCTCGAAGGCAATCTTCTTGATGGAATTGACCTTTCTCTTGTCCTCTAGCTTGCGAACAACTTCGCGGTACTTCCAGCCGACCTCATGGGACAGGCGGCCAACGTGACAGTACTAAAATAAAAGAAAATATTTTATGAGTGCCCATGTTAAAGCAAAACATATAAAATTACTTGGTAACTGGTCTCAGTAATGTATAAGATAGCAACATGTTTTCTTTCAGTCGCAAATTACCCAAATGAAACATCATTGTAAAAACACAGCAAAGTATGCTGTTCAATAGACCATAACTATGATCAAAACCAGCAGAAATAAATAAAATAATAGATGATTGCAACTCAATATAGATTTTCAACCAAACTATACTTTTGTTAAAATTAATACAATTCTGCTATTTCCGAGATAAAAAGTTTCTACATTTATGATTACTTCAATAAAATTTAGATATAAAGCTAACTGTAGGCATGAATATACTTAGATTAGGACAACTGTTTTGCCCATAAACTCAGAAACATTAATTTCCAGGTAAATAACATGATAGGTAACATATTTATTACACATACCTTACGGCCAGGCTTCAAGCAGAAGACGCGGAGAGCGGCGGGTACAACGACGCGGCGGCGGCTGTCGTAAGGCGGTGGGCAACCGTCGTACGCGCGCAACCTCCTCAGCGCGCTCTTCCCGCGCTCAGTCTTGTGTGGGATCATGCCTGTAATATCACCACACATTGTCAATATCTGTATGCATATTGAAAGACTGTATTGATTGTGGGGAAAGAGCTTCATTCAAGTTTTTATATCACAACCATCAAATAATGTAGGTAAAAGTAGGATATTAATCATGAGCAGTTTATATGATAGATTTAATGCTATTATCTGATAAAAACTTAAATACATAGGTGTCACACAGTGAGTATGTTGTCTTAGAATTAGGAATAGAATATGACTTAATGCCTGTAAGCATTTTATTATTTGGGTAATGCAAGCTTGACATTGCCAGACAGACCAGACAACTAGTTCAATCTTTTTTTAATAAAAACGAAGTAGTAACAATACATTAAATGTAATGTTGTATGTGCTTCTTGTTATACAAGATATATAATTAAAGACAACTCCTATACTAAACAAACACAATGAACAGGTACAAGCACAGTGTCGCAGGGAGATTCACACCCAGATCGGAACAAACATTAATTACTCAGACATTGTTTGGTCCGGTGTGGGAATCGAACCCACAATCTCTGATTTAGCACACTTTGGTTAGTCACAAAGCCCTAGGCCAACAGGCCAGGCAAAGTACTTAGGCATGCAAAAGTCTTCAATGTAGTAGTCAGTAGTCAGGTCAAACTATGGTAAAAACCCAATCAACCTTTTTATTATAGCAACCCTGCATCCCACAGAAATCTACGCCCGCTTATCAAGAGAGCTGACAGGCTTCTAATCTTACTCCACACATTCTGTCAAAGTTTTAATGTTACCTTCCTGGTCAATAAAATAAATTCTACTATATTTGGGGGTTTATTAATCCATATGCTGGCCCAATGCTGACTGGTGAAACAGATATGCCTTTATAATACAAATGAGGTACTTTACAATGTTTCCTTGTGAACCTGCCCAATAGTGGGACATAAATGGGTAGTACTACACAAAATAAAAATAAGCCTTACCTCTGACAGTCTTCCACAGAATCTTTGAAGGTGCTCTGAAGTGGAAAGGTCCACGAGCAGGGTTCACATTACACCTTTTGCGGAGGAATGACATAAACTTCAATTTGTTCCTGAAAAATAACATCTATTTAGAAACCTAGTATATAATTATTGGATGATGAATGTGTGTATTAAAATAATCAGATTATAAAAGTAACAACATATATTTGACATATTCAGTCGCAAATTACCCAAGTTTAACATCATAGAATAGTAGACAAAGAAGTTTTTTTTAATATTACAAATATGGCATATGACTCCACCAGAGGCTTGAAATACTTGCGTGTCGCTGACCCAAAAAAATAACACTAGGGTTTTGAGATCAATTAACCCTAGGATAGGAAAACGTTTGCTAAAAAACGCATCTCTAAACGAGCCCTAGAGGCCTGTAAACTATTGCGTTTGCCTCCGAAATTTAAAAGCAAGCATGGTATTTTATTATGACAAGTTGCAAATTGTATTAGGATGATGATTATACTTATAATGATACAAATTAATATGATCAGCTGGTGTAGAACGATAAAAATCGTGATAGGATTTCCTAAGACACATTACTTTCTAACCTAACGTGGTATTATAGAAGTTATTCTTACCTGAAGAAGTTACCAGAGATGTTGATCTGCTCGCATCTCACGACCACGACTTTGTTACCCTCTAACAGGACCTTAGCAATCACTGCGGCCAAGCGGCCGAGGAGATGGCCGCGGCCATCGATAACTATGGCCTGGAACACAAGTAATCACTGGTTAGCCATCACCGCTGACGTACCGCATAACCTCAAATCAGTTGCACTTTTCTCAAGTCGAGACATTATTAGACACATAATCCACTATTTAGGACTGTTTCTTTTAAAATAATACAGAAAGCTTGTATTATTATGAGTATTACTGTGTTTTACCAAAAACTAAACACGGCACAAGCACGTGTGATGCCTGCACAGGGCATGTTGTATAAACGGCTGCACATTAGAAACTTATGGAAATGAAGAATATAAACACTTTTAAGGAAAATTCCCTTTGTTCCCTTCACTTGGAATCTTTTTACTTGATTTTTATAATTTTTCGTCTCACCTTATTGCTAAAGCCCGTCATTTTCACGACAACAAAACGGAAAAGGATAACTTTTTAAAACAATATGGCTACCGGACATTCAAATTAATGTTGCCACGATTGAAAAGCAATTTAAATACCACCTAGTCGATTTGAATAGGGAGATCGATTATAGTCTGTGTAATCTGTAACTTAGAGGTCAGTGTATGTTTAGTTCATTCAATCTCATTCACATATATATTTAATTTTGTCTATGCAGAAGTTTTCATCTTGCACATGGCACAGATTATTTCTTATTTGACATTGACATGACATCTTGACATTTTGGCTTGGCTATATTCCAGCGAGACCCAGTGCAAATAAAAATAACTGATATGAAAATTACGTGTACTGAAAACACTGGTAGATTATGTGCTACACAATAATTTATTAATAAAACTGTTAAACATGGTAATAGCATAAGTGTCCAAAGAGATAGGTTGCTTTGTCTGTTATAAACATGGAGATTCCTTATAGAAAGATAATGATTTATGCTCTAACTTTCATAGCCTATGCGTATACTGGCATGGGCTCTAGTATGTTGAAGAATTTAAAAGATGCAGTGCTATCTGCAGAATCAGTATTCGGTGATATGTTTAAAAATGTTATTACAGTAGCTGAAAAGTTCAGATCTTTACATGAAGTCTTTGATGCAGCTGTTGAAGAGGAATGCATATTTGCTTGCCCAGACGGTACATTTCTACTTTTTAAAATTATCTGTGATTTTTTTATGAGTATTCCATATCTAAAAATATTTTATTTCAGGTCAAAGACCAGTTCGCAACAGAAATCATGTCCCAAAATCTGATGGCTGCGGGTCACTAGGCTTCAAAGTTGCATCAGAATATTTACCTTTAGAAGATATGACTAAATGTTGTGACTCTCATGACATATGTTACGATACATGTAATAGTGGGAAAGAAACATGCGACTTGGACTTCAAGAGATGTCTGTACAATTATTGTGATTCATACAAGACTGTAAATGTGGCTGGCGACACTATTACTAAAGGTATGCTTATATAAATATAATATATCTGTTTCCTGCGGTTTTGCATTAAATTTGTATTTTGTCCCATGTCATGGTTATTGTGACTGCCACACTTCCCTTGGGTCTTAGCAAATGATTTTGGAATGAAATTATTTGGACTACAGAATTCTAGCTAAGTGAACGTACAATATGATTAAATTTTTAAGTATTTCACAATATTTATTTCAGGTTGCAAAGCTGCAGCAAAATTATTATTCACAGGAACATTAACACTTGGTTGCAAATCATATTTGGATGCACAGAAAAATGCATGCTACTGTCCACCATCAAAAAGTAACAAATATAAAAAATATCCAGGAAGTGGAGACCTATAGTACGCTTTGAACAACAGCGTAGAATAAGTGAACGAAATAGGAGATGTTTTGCATTGTGATATCATTTATGTAAGATAAATAAATAAATTATATATTGTAGAATTCTTGTTCTTGATTTAATTCTGATAGGCTTGTGTTTAATCATGATCTCATTGAAGTTTCCTCTCCCAATTAATATAACAATAAGTAAAATTAAGGTGGCCTATCTATGCATACCTATTTATGGTACCAGATGTTAGTTACTATATTATAATTGTTATAGATGTACATATTACATGTACCATATGAAATCAATAAATGTCTTGGTTGAGGTGATCATTGTAATATTTGGTGCCAGTCCAGCCCAATAATGTTTAGCTGAGCATACAGTTACTGGCAACTGTATGCTTATGAACATATCTAGTCTGCCATCTGTATAAATGTTTGTAGTGCCTTTTTGACCTTTATTGTCTTACACTTTTACTTACCTAAAAATAATGGACTTTGCATGAGGCTTTTCTTGTGAAACTTGCATTGTGTCATATGCATTTAAAGTTATTAATTTATTGTTATGTTTTATGTAAAATAAAAAGTTTTGACTTGATTATCAGTTTATTATTTAGCGATAAAAATTACATCTTATTTGTTGGAATTATACCTTAAACATTAAATATTTTATTTTCTAAATTTAGATTATGGGGCTTCTTACGAATCTCATGCAAGCACTAGAAGGATGAGCTACATTGCATTTCAACTTTCAAGTGATTGCCATACATTACCCCTAAGAGAGGTCAGGCCATGATACACATGCTACAAAATGGACGCATAATTAAATACATATTCTATAATTCAATATGTTGAGCATATAAAAATAATTCATTACAATGTAAATAAATGCATGTAAAAATATTTGATAAAGGATTAATTTGTTTGATCTTAAAGATTTTACCTTAGCATAAATCAAAACATAAATATGAGCGATTACTTGTTATAGTTCTGAGACCAGCATATATATTTCATTCTATGTAAGAAGTTCTTTGATCTCATCTTTTTCAGCTGCTTCAATGTATGGTGTGCCATCTGGGGTTTTTCCATCTTTAGATGCACCCTGTAAGATATAGTCACAATTTAGTTATAGCGTGGAGCTAGAGCAGGCAAGACAAAGCAATCTAGACTTCCCTTTAGAAACTAAAGTACTATCCCTCCATGTCATGGGATACCAAGGTTTTCATGAAAAATTTATGACTGTTTGAAAGTCAATAAGGTGAAATCCATATCAGTAGTCAATTTATCAAATGATTTTGCAAACGGTGAAGGAAAACATAATGAGGAAACCCACATAAATTATAATAAATTCTAACGCCATTTTTGATTGCACAACCCACACTGGGCCAGCATGTTTGGATTATGGTCTAAAACCTGTCTGATCTCTTGATAGTCTTTAGAAAATTCAAGCTATGTTTATAATAAAAGGCTTAATTAATAGTTAGGGACTTACATTTTTAAGTAATGTCTTTACACAGTCTGTATGGCCTTCCCAAATAGCTGCTAACAGTACAGAGATACCATGTTTGTCTAACATCTGTAATTTAATTTTAATAAGTTAATATTATTATCAAAATTATAAAATATAATATGTTCTATAAGTAAATTTAAGAAGAAAAAAATGGTGCCTTAATAGCAAGTAAGGCCAATTTTGAAAGACTTCATTTTATAGGAGACCACAGCTAAGTAAATACAAAAAAAATTTAGTTGTGTTTATGTCCATGAATACAGATACTCATTTAAGGGAAATCAATTTTAAAATAACATTTTCCTGATCACGGGGTTACCCAAAACTCTGGAGTTATAAGATGTCAACAAGGCATGAGTAATGCTCCAAGTCTTACCAGCATCTATTAACTGTGGTAACTGCTTACCATCAGGTACAAAGGCTGCATGCTTGTTTGACATTGGCTTGTTTTTTTGCATCTTCTCGAGGCCGAACCCTAGTCAGCGAATTGGCCGTAGGAAAAAAGTATACTGGCATTTGTTTTTATGATGTTCAGAAGTATCATGTATTTGATCTAAACGAATAAATGAGTTTGACTTTGACTTGACACCATGGTAGTATAAAAAACACTTACATTAGGATCTGCACCCTTGTCTAGTAGATAATTCAAAACAACTGTTTGGCCATAATCAGCAGCATAATGAAGAGGTACTCTCCCATCAATCAAGGCATTGACATCAATTTTCTGAAAAGTCACATAATAATTAGGAAAAACACTTCTAGGCGTGTGCGTATATGTGTATGGGGTGTTTAAAATATCTTATACCAATACATAAGTAAATTATTATTCAAGTTGTGTCCAAATGAGGGCGTGAGACTAATCGCCAACAATTTCTTCTTCAGAGCTCTCAATAATTAACTTCATTTATGTAGGTACTTTAGTTACATTTATTTTACAGCTGCAAAACGGGACATTGTGTTTTAGCGTGGTTAGTATACTTTCAATGTTCACCAAACATAGGTGGAATTTAATGAGAAACATAGCTTTCTCTTGCCAACGACTAAATATTCACATTAAAAAATAGACAATTTATACAAAAGCCATACACTTACTTTGTTTTCAACTATATCTTTGACTTGGTCTATATCACCGTTCTTGATTCCCCAAACTAATTCACTCATTTTTGCGTACTTTATAAATACTTATAAGAACAATATTTTCTGATTTATTCCGAACGAAACCGAAATAACAATGGTTATGGCGTTCTTTGACAGGACAGCTGTCAAACAAAAATAAGGATGCTTTTATTCAAAACTTACTAAAAGCGTAAAATGTGGTTGCTTTGGCGCTGATTATTTTGGTGGTTTGGTTCAATCAAAGCACGGAGACTGTAAATTCATTTTTTTATAATAATATTATAAACATTTTGAAATGTCAAGTTCCACCTTAAAAATGACGGGATTTAAAAATTATTGATATGTTACGAAACAGAAAGTAGTATAGTTCTATTATATACTTAACATTTGGTTTGTATTTAGATCGCTTATATTATTGAGGACTTTGTCGGGAGTCGGGATATAACTACTGTTAACAGCCGGGACAAACTTTTGATGTGCCCTAGATAACTTTGCTGATTGTTTACCGAACAGCGAGTGCGCCTGGCTACGATCGCCCTTTATAGGTGTAAAGTGCCTTGTAGGTCACTACCTCACTACGGGGCACTATACACCTATAAAGAAAAGACAGGTAACTCAGCAAAATTCTTTACGTCGACTCAGGCGCACCTCTCTGTGCTGCGCTTAAATAACGTCATGTCACAGCAAATATGTTATGAACCGAAAGAGTTGCAAATATAACGTTTTCCAGCAAAAAAAATCTGTGCTTTAATGTATTTTGTTCCAATACAACGGACTGGTGTGGTATTTGTTGCAGCGCTGGCCCAACTCAATGTTAGCTCTGCGAGTTCGTGGAGGACTGAATTCTATTTAACACAAAAAATATAAATAACTAAATATTAGCCTATATTAACGTTTTGACTTTTGTAACTATGATCTGTACATAAGCTCAATGATCTACTATTCTATTCTGTGGTCAAATTTCACGACTGTCTTGTTGTTGTCTGCATGACGCATGTCATTGTCATTTGTCAGTAATGTCTCATGTCAAATTAATCGTGAATGACGTGAATTCGTGATGCGATGCTATGAATTTTTAAGTTTTAACGTTGTTTCGAAATTTCAAACTTTTTTTATCAGGTTTATAATTTTAAATCGTAATGGAGAGCATGATAGAAGGTTTCCAAGAGTTAAAATGTGTACCTCAAGATGCTCGTGCGGCAACAAAACACATATTGGTAAATGATTATTTCTAATAACTTTCGTTAGCAATTTATTTTTTGTATGTACGTACTTTGAAAAATTATATATAAAAAATGTCAGGAAACTATAAGAAATGTCGTTTCTATTAGTAGAATTCACACTATTTTATCCTTATAAAATATTATTATTTATCTTCATATGACATACTTACTTAGTTTTTTTGTAATACTGTATTAAAAAAAAATTAAAATTGATGAATTAAATATGTTACTTTCTTTCCAGAGTTTAATACTGGACAAAATTCAGCCCCTTATATTTGGTTTACGAAACAAACTTTTATCCTATGAAGGTAATGAAGCAGATATCACAAAAGTTCGTGATGTATACACTCTGTGTTCAAGCCAGATAAATAAATGTCTGATTAGTTTATTTGATGTTTTTAAATTAGAAGCAAATCATGGGACCTTTTTGCAGGTAAATATTATACTTACTAGTGCTAGTATTTATATAAATAAATTATATTGCATTGCCTGTTTGTTATGTTAACCCATTTACCGTCCCAAGTTAGAAACAATAGAGAATATATTGTTATGTATCACATATGATTCATGGGACAGGAAACCTGTTAAAATAACAGTTATTGCATAAGGACTGTTATTTATTATAGCAGCATGCCCCGGCTTCGCACGGGTGGATATTTATTAAGTTTTCGTAGGGATACGGTATTCGGTATTTTTTTCAATAAAATATAGCCTATGTTACCTGCTGATAATGTAGCTTACTAATGGTGAAGGAATTTTTAAATTACTAGTAATTACTGACTAGTTTTTAAGTTAACGTGACAAAGAAATAAAAAATCAAATCTTTTGTTTTTACGTGTAAAAATAAGAATCATCCTCACAAACGTTCACATTTATTTTATTAGAGGTATATTAATTTATTAAAACCTCATCAATTTTCAAAGTATAATGATGAATATGAACTGCATCACAATAACATCTATGGATCATCAACCTTTTTTAGACTAAAACCATTTATGATTGTAATGAGAAACTTATTATAAACATTTTTTAAATGAACTATTAAAAGTCATCTTTTTTTATTTTAATGCATGTTTTTTTAATATATTTTTTTATTATAGGAGAGCCGTCAGTACACACTGGAAAGGTTATCATGGTGTATCAACAGACTATTATCCATTGAGACATACTTGGAGAAGTCTTCTCAATCACTGGACAGTAATGAAAGTGCTAATAACTCAATTAATGCGCCTACAATGTATTTCGTCAACTGGATTGACCACACATTTCAAGTTTTGGCAAAACTATCTGATACTGTCTATCAGACTAATTATAAAGATTCTGAGGAGCTTCATGATCAGTGGAAATATGATGTAAGTGTTTATTCACAGTTTCAGAAGAATTTTTCACCCACATATGGTTAGGTTGTGGAGTATGCAGAATACAGTGGAGACTATAGTTTTTCAAGAAAGGAGTTATAAAGTTTTTAAAGGGTTGGCAACACGCGAGTGATACCCCGTCTTGCAAGCGTCTATAGGATACAGTAACTGCTAACAGTAGTGCTAAGTAGGCAGTGTGCTTGTTTGCAAAACAAATGCAAATAAACTTATATCTCAATTGTTTTACATCACTTGCATGTAGCTGATCCAAAAATTTGATTTACTGTATTTTTTTAACATGAATACTGTATGCAAACAGAAACATAACTACACCATTATTGGCTGTGGTCTTCTGTAAAATGGAGGTACTTCTCCACTAAGGCTAGGTTGCTTGTATAGCATCCTACCTCATAGATAAAGCTTACAATTTTAAATTATAAAACATACTCGTAGCATCAAATAATGTATGTAACATTATTTGATGCTATGTTTTCTGTGTTCTATTTGCAGATGGTTGAATGTGTGAGTGAGCTCCATGTGTCAATTGATGAGCTTCTGTTGTCAGCCATGACTCTCTGTAGATACTGCCTTGATGATGACCAGCATATTGTTAAGGCGAGGTGTCAAGTGGTATGTATATACATACCTTTTTTGTTGTGGTTTTATTGTTGACATTGCTTTTTAAACAATTTAAAAAAATAGAACAAAACAATCCTTTTATTGATAATGCAAATATAAGATATTGTGTTCCATATTTTCTTTGCAAGCTAAAGAGGAAAATCAGAGAATCAAATATTGAAGAAAAGGGAAGGAGGACACTAGAGATGGCGGCAGATCGTTTAGAGCTTTACAATATTAAATAAGGTTTAAGCTTTAAATAAATCCTTGTTAATTTCAGGTTTTAAGAGAAACAAAAGCTTTATTGAGCGAGTTAGTTGATGGAGACGTCAGTTCGGTAATAAAGGCGACACCGGACACATTGAAACTGCCAATTATGCCTTCTAACGTCAACGTATTGATAGACGTTCTAAAAGATGTTCTATACGCACTGGAAACAAACACCAACATGGCGTTACTAACTTTAGTAGCACATTGTTTTAGCTGCAGCAAATCTCCTATAGATATATTGAAGGAACATTTCAATAATGATATGAAAGGCACTTGCTCCTGTCTAGTAAAGAGTGACGACGAAGTGACAGAGAATTGTTCCTTTGTAAAAGATTTTGATTTATATAATGAGAGGTTGCTGCAGATTGGTAACTTCGCTGTGTCATGTTCGTCAGATCAACATAGTGAGTATAAAGAGTATAGTTTTTCTTTTAACTGCCACTGTAACGCTGAGTAGGTAAAGGGTTTCCGACCTAGGCTAGTTGACCCGCCTGGCCGGTCCAAAGACACAAGAAAAGAAACACTTAAAAACACAATATATAAAGAAATACAGTTACAAGATAGACTTGATAGATAGAAGACTAGAAGAGAGTTTAGGTCTTTAGGCACAAGATTCATTAAAGACCCGCGGCCGCGCCCGCAGACTTTTTGAGAACAAACTCTGTGTATCAGAGGACTCTACATACATACAATTTCCTTCCTTTCCTATCCTAATCCTTATGAACAATTTCCATCAACACAATCTATAAATATTCAAGATATTAATATTATCACCATTACATAATTTCCTGACAAATTGTTCATAAGGATGTCCTATTAGATCGTCGGCAATATGTATGTTTGATTGCCTTCTGCGACGAGCTGGAGTAAATTACATTCACCCATACGGAAAGTACGTGCTTAGTCATGTAGTTGCGGTAAACAGCTCATCACACCGTACCAACATTGTCCATAAATAAAACTTAACAGAAATATTATGTAATCGTGTCTAATTCTATCTGCCATTTTCTGAATTTCAGGAATCCTAAGTCTTCGCAGTGGCCTTGCTAGTTTAGAAGCTCTAGACCCTCACTTGGTGCCAGCTCTCATGATGTCTCCGGACAGCTACCACGCAAAACTGTTAGTTAACTCTTGGACCCACGAAACTCAAGAGATTCGCGACAGTATTTATTTGATTGTAGATCCAACTGCTTTTGCTGAAGTAAGTAAAGTCAATATTTTAATAAAAATAACCACAAAGAATGTGAAGTTATTTAGTCCTAGTATTTATTTTTATATATAACTATATTCAAGAGAGGTAGGGCACCATATTAGCAAGCTAGCCCGACTGAGGAAGGACCTCACATTACAAAAGACCAAATAACTACACACAGCAGTGTAGTTGTGTGTTGTATACAGGTCTCCAGCGCTCATTTAGATGCGTTTTGAAAGAAACGTACTCCTATCCTAGGGATACTGCCATCTTAAAGCCGTGTGAAAAAAGAAATGAGTTGGCAACACGCAACGTTGTAATACCAGTTTTGTATTATGGATAACCTAGGGATAACTTTATATTATAAACAGCTGTAAGGTGGGTTTGATACAAATTGTGGATATCTTTCCGCAGCCGGGCTTGAGCCTGGCTAGCTACACATATGGTGCCTTATCTTTACTGTTAGGAATGTTACTACATTAATATTACGGATGTAGGGTAAATCCACATAGGTTTAGTGATATTTATTTGTCGACTGCGCCAGTCGAATATACGTACCGGGGTTGTTATTATCTAACATTTACATAATTAAATACTTTTTAATTATGTAACTGATAAATTAAATACTTTTTCGATCAATTAACGAAGATAGAGTTTATCTATTCAATTAAACTTAACGCAAAAGAAAAAAAATGGAGATAACTAACATAGTTTTTGATAAAATATTCTCAAGAATGTTTACTTCGAATATACTGTCGAGTTTTCTTTAGCCAGTTTAGAACAATGGTGCCACACTTTATGTTACGATTGAGGTTTACTTATGAAATCTTGCGACATCCCTTTCTAACAAAGAATGTTAGTAGAGGACAAAAAAAGGGTTCGATTTGCTTGTGCAAGTCGGATGCTTTACGATTTTATGTCCTCGTACCTGGTACAGCGCCTGATTTCCCCCTAGTTCTATAAGAGTACTGTCCTAACAGGCTATGCACATGTGCCCACTCATTTGTGTTCTAATATTATAACTAATATTATAAACGCGAAAGTTTGTAAGTATGGATGGATGGATGCATGTTTGTTACTCTTTCACGTAAAAACTACTGAACGGATCTGGATGAAATTTGGCACAGAGATAGATTATGGTCTTACTACAGGTACTTTTTACTAAATCTTTTCTAATCGACGCAACTGATCGGCTTTGACTGTAATTTAGAGAATTTCTTAAAGAAGGTTTGCTTGAAGGCCAAGACAACCGAAGCGAAGCGAGGGCGGATCGCTAGTAATCATTTAAAATGTTATTGTCTATTTCAGAAATCAAAACAACTGATGCACCAAAAATTGCTACAAATATTAAAAGACAACACATACATTAATAATGATGTATGTGCGGTAATCAACATAGGTTGTATGGTGTACGAGTTCTTTTTAGTGTATGACAAGAGTGAGCCTGACGCGTTGACACATCACGACAAACTGCTTGTTCTAATGGCTGACTTGGATAAAGGTAACTATGAAATATATGTAGAAAAACTGTGTAATAGAAATCATTGGGGGAGGCCTATGTCCTGCAGTGGATGTCGTTTGACTAAGACGATGATGATAGAAAATCAAGAGATGGGTTCATACCTTAGTAATAGATGTGCAAATTTTCTATCTGTAATCGGCTTCAGAGCCATAATCAGATCTACATAGTTAAGATCACTTGATGGGCTGATACTCCACAGAGTATCATCTCCCGTTAAATTCAGCTAAACAAATCAATTAAACAAATTTGCAAAGGTCAGTAAACTAACCGTTTTTTTAAAACAGAGCTAGATCTCTCTGTGCCTCGAAATGCGTATAAAGCCTCTTCTTGATCTCTCTCTAGTAGTGTCAGATAACTGTACCGTCGGGCTATAAGAGTGAAGGTATGTCACACTGATAGGCAATATGCTCTTCTCTATCAAGAGAGTGAGAAGGTTTTGGTCTGGATCCATACGCTGATCCGTAAAGTATCTTTTACATTCTGTTTAAATATTTTACAATTTATTGTTACAGTACAAAAAGAATGCAAAATAGTGAGCAACCTGCTGAGTTCAAATAATGATTTTGTTTACGAAATAACGATGCCCAGAAATAATAAAGAAGTAACTTTAGATCAACTAGTAAAACGTTTAAAACTCCTGTACACATTAGTGAATAGAATTCACACATTACTTCGTCCTAAAGACGCTGACGACCAACTGTTTGATTGTGAAAATCCCGAAGACGAACCTCAGATTGCCTACAAAAATGCAACACACACAGTTTTAAAGAATTACGAGACTTATGTCAATTCTCCAAGGAAAGCGGCGAATAATATATCTCGAAGTATGTTTGCGAGAAGTAATATACGTTCGTCGACCAAAAACTATCCGTTGTCGAAGTTGACAAAGCGTTTTAAGAGCAAAATTAATACAGAGCTTAGTTTCTCTGTACAATTGGACCAGTTGTTCAATGAAAGTAATGAGAGATATATTGATTCTAATGAGAAAATGTACAAAAAGCCTTTGGATAAACTAAGAGATTCGTCATTCAGTGTGTTGTATAATTTTTCTCCAATGAAAAGTCGTCCATCGTTAAGAAAGGCAGTTTTAAATAGGCAGTGTATATTTCCTACAATGAAAGATTCGGATGTGGATTTTAATGTCACATATGATAAAGGCAGTATTATGGATGCAACAACGAGTTTACAAATAACAGGTATGTATATTTTGATTGTATTCTTAGGCGTCTTTATATTGGAAATGCAAATATGTTTGTGTACTTTTTTAGTCAAAATGGGGCAAAGGATCGGTGTAAGTTTGTGCATAGAGGTTATACTTTTTATAAGTAAAATATACGAACGAGGTTGCAGGCCGATAAATATATATCATTCCGAGTCTTTTGTTGCGTTTTTTTATTTTAGAGTTGATGGTGCAGTCATAGTTCGTTCTTCTGTGTTGCTGACATCCAGAGTTCGATCCCGGGGTCGAATATTGGGTTCCTCTATTGAACAACAGATGGCCAAGGCTTTGAGGCCTTGGCCTTCGAGTAGCGTCGTGACATATATTTACATTTTAAAGTATACTGAACTCCTTGACTGAACCTTGACTAACATAGCTCTCTGTCCCTTTTTCATAAAACTATGTTATTCCAATGCCCACAAGTTATCATTTAAAATAAAAAATCTTTTTGTTACAGATATTTTAAATCAAATGAACGACATGACTAGCATGTTGTCTACATCAAAGATGTCACACAACACACATCAGATAGGAAACAGTATACATATACAACATAGCAATGAAACTAAAAATGTATTAAGAATCAATGTGAACAATCAGAATACAACTGTAACTAAACACATCTGGAACATTCCAGTGAATGCTAGTATTATAGAAATGCCATTAGAAGATAGCGCTTCAAATGTGACGCAACACTCTGATATAAATACTTTGGAGAGAATACATGATTTGGATTTTGTTGAGAGCAAATTAAATAGTTTAAAATCACAATTAGAAACTAGTTTGTGATTTAAATATTTAAAATAGCGTTAAGGAAGGGGTACATCATGCCGAAAATTTAAATTAGGAACTACTTATACAACTAAATAAAAATAGTTTTCATTAAATCTTCGTTAACAATTTTTTGCTGTAAGAATAATGAAAAATTAGGAGGGTTATTGGACCATACAAGTGAATAAGCTGATACTCCACCTTAAAGCTAGAACTGAGCTTTAAGATGGAGTATCACTAGGATAGGAAAACGTTTTTTTCAAATCGTATTCCTAAATGAAAGATATGGTGAATGTATATGGTGCCCTACCTCTTGTAAATATTAAAAGAAAACTTTGCCTTAAAAGCTGATACATCGGTAACCACTTTACCCTGATAGGTAATTCATTGATAGTCTATATATTGACCACACGGCAATGTCAATGTTAAAACTTTACTCATCAGGCGATCATAAGGCGATAATTGCGTGAACTCGTCGTCGTGCGTACATACCTGTAGATATAAGATTCAGGCGCCCGGTGCAGGCGATTTTGGTCTAATGAACAACCGGCATTTTTGTTTATATGTACCTATTATGTTAAGGGGAAATGGCTCACTTTTTTTAGTTAAGTTATATTATACGTATATAAGTAAGATGTTGTTTAAAACTAAATCATTCCTCATAGATCTGTCACCGTCCAATTGTATTGTTGAGCTTGCTATTACTTTTATGAAGATGTTTTCATAGATGATAATGAAATAATTATTTTTTAAGAGATATTAAATAAATGAATTTACTTTCTATTTTCTTTAATTCTTTCTTTAATTCTTTAATGTACACAAAATAAAATACAAGATAGATAACAAACATATAACATTATTATGTACAAAGGCGAGCTTAACTCAAAGTTGAGTTCTCTTACAGCAAACCTTTGAGTGATGGAAAGTGCAGAGGAAAGTAAGGGTAATCGAAGTGTAGGTACATTTAGTAAATATAATAATAAAGCACAGTAATAATAGTACGACATAAGATAATACATACATAAATACAGAAAACATACATATAGAATACATACATAAATACATACGTAAATACAGAATATATACAATTATACATATAATCACTTACATAGTCTTTTACACATTTACTTTGTAAGGAAATGCTCCTTGACGTTTCTCCTAAATACGTCCAGAGAAGGACTAGAACGTATGGAATGCGGAAGAGAATTCCATAGATTTACGGCATGGACAGTGAAGGAACTATGATAGCAAGTAGAATAGTGAAGTGGAGTTCGTAGAAGAAGCGAAGAAACTTGTCGACAGGGGATACCCCTAGGAATAAGGTAGCTAAAGCGTTCACGAAGATACGTAGGAGAATTGGGATTATGGAGTATAGAATAAAGAAGGGAAAGGATATGAGAGTCCCGGCGCCTCCGAATAGGGAGCCACTTCAATCTGGCACGAAATTCCGACACGTGGTCGTACTTTTGGAGACCAAAAATGAAGCGAATACCCAGGTTCTGGAGACGTTCAAGTTTATTTAAAAGTTCCTCCTTTGCATCAAGAAAAGAGACATCAGCATAGTCTAAAAGTGGAAGTAGAAGATTTTATGCATTTTTTATTTTCTTTGTACGTACCATATACCATTCCATACCTCTGGCAGTATACAATAGAATCTTGTTTTGTGTAGGTACTTACACTAAAATGCTGGCACAGAGATTTCTGTATGGTGTTGGCTTTTTCAGTATCAGTCCGAACCAAAACATGATTTTATGGTTCGGACTGATACTGAGCAGTTTTCGCCTGAAAAAGCCATAACCATTTTTATCTAATATTTGATATATTAAATTCTACATACATATCTTTCATAATTTCTGTAAATGTCTGTATAACTGCACGCACATATAGTTCGGTGCCTGGGTAATAAATAAGTACAGGCATGCAAATTGGTAACAATGTTCGATCTACATATTCAATTATAGCTATTAAATTGTTAACTTATCACTATATATTTCTTGCACTGTATTTAGTCGAGTATGACGGTAGGAAAGCGACATACTGACTAATTACTAATGCGTGTGAGATTTTTTCTTCCAACGTTTATACGGTCGTTATCCTCAGCTATTTCACACGCGATACGTTAATTAATTAATTATTAAATTACCTATTTTTGATGTAATCGAGTTGATTGATCTATAGGCTTATTGATCACACAGATTTTGCTTCTAATGTCGTGTAGATGCGTAAAAAAGACTGACGAATAGAGTTTGTTGTTGGCAAGTTTTAGCTATTATTTAAAAGATTTTTCTTTAATTAATCGTGATGTCAATCTTGATTAAGACTTAAGTAAGTATATCGTTCAGAATCGCTGTAAATATTGTATGCTATCTTGTTATTTATCTTACTCTAAATCGCAAATATACTCGACATGCATAAAGTGCATTAACATAGGTAATTTATTCTGCAGTATATAAGCAGTAGCTATTTTACGTTCCTCACAAACTACTTTGCTTCGGGGTGACAGTAAACGTTCATTAGTGCTCGAAATATTTGGGAACCTTAAAAGATGGCGTTGACTACAGTATTGGCATTATTGGTAAAATACCTTTTCTATCTTCTGTACTATTTTACACTGGTTTTCCGAAATGTTCAAGTATTCAAGTGTGTTTTACATATGAAATATTTTAGTCCTAACAATAGAGAGGGAGAGCCAACAACGTATTTACTTTTGTCATTTCATAAGTCATCCTCTGCGGCCGGGGCGTTGAACCCTAAAATAACAATGGTGGTAAAAGATATAACTTAAATAAAATTAGGGATAAAAGGGCACAGAAAATGTACAGGAATAATTTTTCGGCTTACTTTTTTATTATTACAGGTAAACCTGGTTGTTATTCAAGGCAGAACTGAAGTAGGTAAGTTTCGTTCTGTAATAGCTTCTGTTAGATCGATTTCTAAGGAGTGATAAGGTAGGTTTGGCAACAACAACCGCTAGACTAGCTGGGTCTAGTACCTGCCGCCCCCCAGTCTTTGCTGCCCCCTACCGCCCTCCCCTAGATCCGGGCCTGGTTAATAGTATAAATTATTATGCATCAAAGTAACGATCGATGTAGCTACCTAATACTTGACGTTTTGCTTCAATGGACAGTCAGTCTATGCTATTTCTACCTATATGTCTTTAGCTCCAGATAATCTTAATGAACCCGCAGTGTTCTAAAAATAGCCTCAAAATATTTTTATTAGTATAGAAACATCTATTTATTTACAATTGTTTGTAAGAATTATTCCATCTCAGCCAAAAGACGTACACTGCTGGGCATAGGCCTCCCTCAAAGATTTACACATCAGTCTTGAGCTGACCTTGCCTCAATTAAGTGGCGATGGGCAGGGCACACAGCTCGCAAAACCGATGGCCATTGGGGCAGAAAGGTTCGACCACGAACTGGGAGACGCAGCGTGGGCAGGCCTCCTACGACTGCAACCTGGTAAAGGTTGCGGGCAACCGATAAGAATTATTATAATAATATTATAATTGTGAATTATTTTAGGTCCAGATGATGCTTCTCGAGCAGCCGCCAGTCACGTCCACTTTGATGTGTATGCAAGTGCTATAGCTAAGGCACATTACAATCCTTGGTTTTGCAATTATTTTAAGGAGGTATGAAACTGTCATATGTTTTATTAATGGGCTTAAAATAAAATTAGGATTTATAAACAATACTTAATAATGAATAACAAGTAAAAAATGAATAATAATAATAGTTTGTCTCAACTCACACATGGCCATCTGATCCCAAACGAGGCACAGCCTGTACTATGGAGGCTAAACAACTGATAAACATACCAACTTATATGATGAACATGAACAATAAGTCCCAGTCAACTCCTGACCATTTTCTGTATAATTCCACCGAAAAACCTAATAACAAAAGGGGAAAACCTTAAAAAGTAACACGATTCAGACTCGTCCATTAATTAAAATAATATAAGTAACACACTCATCAAGCGCGAATCCACCGTTGCGTTGTGGGCGCGATGGGCAAGTCCACAACCCTAATAGACTTGTGACGTCACACTTTCATGGTATATTGAGATTGTTAGGCTAATGATAATAATTATGTTTTGTAAACATCTTATTTCATCATAAGCCAGTTCATACTCCGACCCATACTTGGCTGATTTTGTGGTGACCCACAATCTTTTTTTAAGGGCTGGATCCGCGCCTGACATTCATGAAACTTTGTTTTTAATTTTTTTTTGTGAAAAAATACCTGATTGAATTTATTCAGTAATGTTTTCTAAATTACAGCCAGGATACAAGTGTACCAGCTGTAGTTCCGCCCTGCACTGCTTCCCCGGGAACTTCGCACTCTTAATTCAGTGCGCAGGCCGTCTTCCATACTGCAGTAATGGTTATTGTTCAGCTACTAAGGCTGAAAGGTGTATTGAGGAACCCTCAAAGTTTAAGTTGCCAGCTGGAGAACAAAATAAACCCACAGAAGCACATAATGATGATGAGGTGGAAAAGCCGAATCCTGCTGCCGAAGATACATCGACCAATGCCGCGGACGCCAAAAAACAAGCGCGGGAATTGTTTTAAGAAATATCTACTATTTCTGCTAATTTGCTTGGCAGTGAAAGTTCGTAATATAATATAGGTACCTAATATAATTTATTGTTTACCAATAATAAATGTAATTTATGACCTATAAATACCTTTTATTTGGTTTTAAACAAAATACTAAAAAAACAATGCTATACATACTTTGTATACCGAGATACTAATATTATAAAGACTAGAGACCGAGTTGGTTTATTTGTTGGTTAATATAATATGGAACGGTAGTCCGAGGCATTGGCAGATGAACCGAACAAAAAACGATTAAGACAAACTAAATCAAGCCTATCAAATTCTATTTTAGGCATTTTAAACACCACGTCCTTTTATGGAAAGCCGAATTGGTAAATAAAATATTTATCTTCGCCCAAGGGTGCCGATAGCACTCAAGCCAGCACTGAGGTACAATATATGACGACATACTTAATTGTACAAATCTTTTCGGTTTCGCCTTTTAGAACTGATATCCCTGGCTCGTACGCCTGTTGCCAGGCTAGCTAGGGCCTGGCAACAGGCGTACGGGCTCTTACCATAGACACTTTAATAGAGTACCTACATTATCACTATGGAATAATGTAGTCAACAAAACAGAGTACCTTTTTAAAATTGCATATGAAGCAGTGACCAATAAATCAATTTATTATCGTGTGATCAGTTTTCTTATCTGCATTATTCATAAGCAGTTTAGCATACGTATTTCTCAAGGAATTATCCAGAAATGCATGTAAATAAGATTGAAGTAGCTGGAAAATTTCTAGTTTAAATCATATAGAGACAGTAACTAGATAGCTGCGGTCCCTAAGCGACCAATCAGCGTTGATTTGTATGAGGCCTTCAGAGTGTCCTGGGAATGTCAAGACGCTTAAGTGCCATTGCGAGACGTTGTGTTTCTCTAACCGTTTTATGATGGATAGCGGCACGTCCCGGCACCGCACTGGAGGGCATTTATTAAGTTTTCGTGGGGATCCCGTAATTTATTTTCAATAAAATATAGCCTATGTTACTCGCTGATAATGAAGCTTTCTAATGGTGAAAGAATTTTTAAAATCCATCGAGTCATTTTTGAGTTAATCGCATCTAACAAATGTTTATTTTAATAAGTTAGGTAAGTATATGAAAGATATATTCTCCTATCCTAGGGATATTTAAGCTCTGGTGTAAAAAAATAGGTCGGCAAAACGCAAGTGATACCTATGGTATTGCAAGCATCCATAGGCTACGGTAACTACTTAACATCAGGCGGGCCAACCAAGAAGTATAAAAAAAACTTTTTAGACGCATTTGTTGCTAGCTGTTGTTGGTCGTTGATAGTACATAAATTACTTGATTTTATAGTTTAATTACAAATGTAGTGGTGCACGAGATACATTAACATAATGTATTCACCAGTATATAAGCACGATCTACTTTATGATTCACACTAATTACTTTCCTTCTCGAAGCCGTAAACGTTCTTCAGGGATCTGTAGATGCTTGCATTTGTCCAGAAATGGCATTTATTATTTTGGCAACAATTCTGGTAGGTTACATTTTTGAGTCGATAAGTATTACCATCGCTTATTAGTTAGATTTTGATTACCTATGTTTTTAATTTTTCAGATAAGTCCGATTCTTGTACACGGAAAGATTGAAATTGGTGAGTTTATTTTTTATATAAAGTGGTTTTAAAACTATTTGTGATACATGTATCTAAATTTATATTTATAAAACCTAGGTACAAGAATAGCATTTAAAGTTATATAAATAATTATAATAGATTTTATTAATTTATAAGAATTTAAGTACCTACTAATCTGAAACATATTTTTCTTTCAGAAAGACTTGGTTTCCTGAAAGCAAATCATACACACCATGACATTTACGCCAATGCTATAGGGAAAGCGCATTATAATGCTTGGACATGTAATTATAGATCGGAGGTAGGTCATATACATATATAGATATATAGTATAAGAATAAAGGTGGCGATAAAGCATACGCCCCGCCTGATGGTAAGTAGCTACCGTATCCTATGGACGCATCTACGGACTTAGGCCATCATGTGTTGCCCATCCAAAACTTTGTAACAGGGTTTCCTATTATGGATAAAAATGAGCCCTGGAGACTTGTACTCACGCACAGGATCTCAACTACACCGCTGCGCTGTTTGACTGTGGTTTTCTGTTAAGTGAAGGTCCTTCCACAGTTGTGCGGTTGCTCTCTTGTATGGTACTCCATACAAGCTTTTAAATGCTGATCTTCTCTTCCTTACGCTGCCTAAGAAAAAGGGGATCCCTTCTTTTCTCATAATGTTCTTTGTCTTAATATACTTCGGCATAACGATTTTGGCACAATTTGTTTTGGCATAATAATACTTCGGCCTAATTTTTTATGGCATACCTTTTATGTTGGCACAATCATGTTAAAGACTAATTTGTGTTGGTATAAATTAGATTCGCATAACGTTAGTAGGCCTAATGACTATTAGCATGACGTTAGTAGGCCTAATGACTATTAGCATAATAATATTTAAGCATATAATTAATATAGGTAAATAACAAAAATAATTTTTATGCAAATTATTTATTATACATAACATTATGTAACTTAAACGATTTTTCAATCGCGAGATAACTTTTATCTGAAGAATATATTAGTTAACTTCTACCTATTATGAGAATAAATATGGCGGTTATTTCTCAGATAGAAGTTAATTTATTGAAACAGTGGTCCTTAATTATGTATAATTATTTATTTTAGGTGTATGTATATTTTTAGCAATTGCTTGTAAAAATACTAGTTTAGAAGTATACTCATCTTTTTTACTTGGCATAATTTGACTAGGCATACTATGAAGATCATAGAATTTCAATTAGAATAATATAGATTGGGTTACTTTCTTCTTTAAAAATGCGTAGGTTAGGTTAGGTTAGAACTGTGACCTCTTATGCACGAGCCGAGCGAGCGAAGCGAGCGTGCCGCGGCAGCGGCCGGCGAGTGCCAGAAACGAACATGCTCTCATGGGCAAGGATATAAAAACCAAATAATTATCATTAAATCAACTTTTATTTATTACAATTACTAAAAAAAAACAATTAAATTAATCATCAAAATTACAACTTTGCAATAATACATTTAGTGACACAATAGTTTTACGACACCACCGTCTTCTTAGAAAAATAAAAAATAATTTCTATTCTACCTACAATATCAAGTGCCTACAAATTTCATTAGAGCAATATTGTATAAACGTGTTAGCAGTATTGTATAGTGTCTAATATTCTAGGTGTTAATAATTATTTCAATGTATGTTGTTGTGTTAAATATGTTTTAATGTAATTATGCGTAAATAAATTTATGTTTTAGGATATAATGCTTAAAAAAGTTATGCTATAGAACTTTATGCTTAATATATTTATGCATTAGAAAGTTATGCCTAATCATTGTTATGGTTTGAAAAAATATGCCTAAAACATTATGCGTAAGCTGTTATGCGTAATTATATTATGCGAAAATATAATTATGCCTAACAAAAATATGCTAAGTTATATTAGGTCTTAAAATTTTAGGCAAATGGATAGGGAACCAAGAAAAAGAGATATGTAATTTACGGCCACGATATCCTATACTGTCAATAGGTCCTTAATTATAAATAGTTTTACGTTTTTCATGTTCTAATTATCTGGGCTTGTTTTCAGCCAGGATACAAGTGTATAAGTTGCAGTGACGCTCTTCATTGTTACCCTGGTGACTTGGCTCTCTTAGTGCAATGTGCCGGGTTTTTCCCTTACTGCCGTAATGGTTACTGTTCAAGGTGGAAGACTGAAGGATGTAATGAGGAGTACATGTTTGCTGAAGGTACCCACGGGCCATTAAGGGCGACAACTGAGTCTAATGACAAGATTACAATATCGCCAGAAGTAAGTTCTCCCAGTGGAACAACGGTGATGGTTTCAGATGACACAACTGTACCCACAGTGGCAGTAGAGATGGCTGATTCAAATAAAGTAGAAGACATAGTAACGCCAACTGAAATAGTGGAAGAACAAAAACCGAGCACTGAAAAAGACCCACGGCTTTGATAAATTAAATAGGGCAATAAAGTTATTGTTAAAATGCAAACGAATTTTCTCTTTTTTCGTATAAAATATAAAAAGATAAAGATTATAATAGCAACCCATATGCGCTGTACTGCTGAGATATACTGAGATATACTGCTGAGCACCACAGGTCTTTTTCCCCAATCAGAGAGTAGATCTTACTTTATGAAAGGAGAAGATAGTGTTGTTTTAATATAGATTACAAATTTTCTATAGAAAGAATAGATAAAGAAGAATAGTTTGATAATTATGTACCTAGCTATTCTCCTATTGTGAAGAAAAACACAACCATTAGGATTTCTATAATATATTTAAGCTCTCCAAAGGCAAATTTAAATTCTTATGGAAAAATAATCTATAATATATTATTGCAAAATCAAAGTGGTCATTGACGTGACTACGTCTGAAATTCAAACGGACGACATTGTAAGGTACCTTTATAACTTTTATGGTATCCCCAAAGACGGTGAAATTTCGACTAAGAGCCTGTTTCCACTTGTCGCACGTCTGATCGGTGCTTCTGTTCGTACTTATTGAATTTATTTAAAAAGTGACGAAAGGGTTTTCGGGCCAGATAACCGGCGCGGCAGAGTGGACTGCGTCGTACCTACCCATAACCGAGAGAGATATGACAGGTTCTTTTTACTGGCATGCGGGGTGCTAGAGCCGACCAAAAATCGTTGTAGGATAAAATGAGAATAGCTTCATATAAAATGTTCACAAGTAGCACCCAATGTTCTGTCAGGCGACACGCCGGCCCGACGCCCGACAAGTGAGAACAGGCTGTAACAGCGCCATTTCGCCACTCTAAGTTGGATATTTAAGAATCAATTTAACTTCCCAAATTTGTAATCGTCACGTCGGTGTTCCACGTGTTACACGCGACAACATTATAGGAATAATCAAATGTACTTTTTAGGGTTCCGAAGTAAACAAGGAACCCTTATAGTTTCGCTGTCCGTCCGTCTGTCCGCAGCTTAGCTCAGAAACCCTTAGTCCTAGATAGCGAAAAATTTGGTACGAATATACATATTAGTCATGCCAACGAAGTGCTGAAATAAAATCTTGAAAAATATTTTTTAGGGTATCTCCTGTAAATGTAAAGTGGGAATGTTTATTTTTATTCTCAACTACCCCATGGTGTTGGGTATCGTTGAATAGGTCTTTTGAAAATATTGTAGATTTGATAAGGCAGTTTTTTGATTATCACAGCTAAGTAGACTTCACAAGTTTACGAGTAATAGCCGATTAACTTATAAAATGTTATTGGATAAGTTAAAATTAGATTGGGGCTTGAATCAAGTCTCTTGAATTTATAGAAATCTGTAACTGTGGGGTTTTGCCTCAAGCCTTTCTATATAATTACAATTTCCCGTATTTGTTGTAATTTTCGTAGTCTGTATTAGATGTACGAGTAAAAATACCTGACCATAGGCTACGGTAACTGCTTACCATCAGGCGGGCCGTATGCTTGTTTGCCTCCTTGGCAGTATAAAACAGTAAGTTAGGTTAGGTTAGAACTGCGACCCCCTACGCGGCAGCGGTCGGCGAGTGCCAGAATCTAATATTATGGTAGGTACATTACTTTGTACAAGAAAAAAACATATTAGTTATCATATAATTTTATACCTACCAAATTTTAAAATTTCAACGTTCAATTTAAAAAACGGCCAGGCGAAGTGACTCCCCCTTCCTCTGCCACCTTCTTCCCTGCGACCCTTTTAATGCGACTTATTTCAAGACTTTACAAAAATTGTTACCATTGTCCTATGTTCTCAGAAATCATGAATGCTGAAACCATAAATACTTTATTCTTAGTCCACATTATTGGGAATGGCAATTTTGGAACCCTACATTGTGCATGACCCGACATGTACTTGGCCGGTGTTTAATAAATGAAAATTAATTAGGGTTACGATTTCAACATACTTTTACTTTATGATATTTTTTTAGGAAATCGAAATAGAAGTACCTACGTCATTCAGATGATTAATTGAAAAATAAATTACCTACTTAAATTTCTTGTTGATTAGCGTTGGGACATAAAAATGTTATTTTTGTTTAGCTACTTGACAAATTCAACTCGTGCATATTTAATTTTGTATGTATACATGTGTATAACAAATATGTATATTGTGTGGAAATGTGGTAGCCCTATGTATATGGTATACCGTATAGTGGTATTTCATGTGAGTATCTCAGTGCTTCTAAGTGCTAACAGTCATTAAATCAAACAACTCTGTCATCAGGTTGGCCACTAACCACTCGATAAAAACTGTAATACATAGCTTGAAGAAAAAGTACCTATTTAATCAAGCAAGTGCCACAATACCAGTTGGAGGACCTCCTCCACGTGGTATTGTGGAGCGAATTAGGAGAAGCCTACATTACATCCAGCAGTGGATTGAGACAGGTTGAATGATTGACTATATAATTATAACACTTTGTCCCAGAGTCAGATTTATCAGCGGGCTGAGTAGGTTTGAGCCTATTGCAAATTTCAGGTTCAGCAGATTTAAGGCCATTTTTTTCATAGTATTTGTTACAACTCAGACAACACAAACATCGGGAAAATGTGTGTTGTTTCTTGGGGTGTTTCCTGATGTTTTGCAGAAAAAAGATAAAATACCTTTCAATGACGACATTTTCAGATGATAGTCCGGCTAGGAATGTTTTTTGTAAAAAATCTGGACAAAAATATATTTAAAATCTCTTTATATAACAATAGATCACTTTAAACGTCGGCCTCCAACAAACTACGAATTTTCGAATTTAGAGAAAAGAACGGCAAATATCGAACAGCTTAAATTTAAAAATTGTGTTAATCCGCCAACTACTTTGACCTTAAAGTGATTAAAGTGCATTTATGTCTACTGTAGCGAGTAAGCTCCTCCTTAGTTGGTACGCATGCGCAATTACAATGTAGTTTTGTATAAAAGCTCTGTGGCTGCCATCCAGCGACCATTCCCGCCAAGATCACCCAGTAAACGAGCAAAAATAAGAGAAGTGCCATATTAGAAGTTACATCTAAGTTTACAAAAGTGCATTGTGGCAGGGAGTCAAGCCATTCATCGTAAGTATTTAATTATAAAACTGAATGATAAAAAGATTCCATTTTTTATTTCCTATAATATAAAAAATATTTACTTAGGAAAAGTTTTCCAAAGTTTCCTCTAATTGGCCGCGGTTCATGTTTTTCCAAAAAGATTTGACTTATTCTAATCTTACAGATTGTATTTAAACCTATTCTCATTTTAAAACTGAGTTTTGTTTGAAAGGTCATAGCGCATCTATATAAGTGTTTACTTATGTATTTAAATATCAATAAGAGATTGAAGATGATTGGCTCAGTGGTGGTAAAATTAATATCATAATCGGTACTTTTTACTGTCGTGCGAGTAATATTGTAATTGCCTGTAAAAAGGTTTATTTTTATAATAAAATTTATTTCGTGTGGAAATGCATTAATAACTTGTTTAAGAATTGTAATTAATAATTGCATACATGCGTGAAAAATAGCATGCTATGTCAGACTGCATGTGTGGTCTGATGGTTAGGGGGGTGGTCGCCTCGCCACCAACACCACGCTGAGTTTTGTAGAGGGTTCGATTTCCACACAGCACAAAACTTTGTTATTTCCATACATTTTTGTTCTGAATCTTGGTGCACTTTGTCACCATAAATTGTGTTTAAAAAGTTTACCGTTATACAGGACTTGAAACAATAGGCTCCACTCGTTTTTTAAAATTAAATAAATGTGTTAATCGGTTTCTAACTAAATGTTTAGAACTAATATGAAAATCGGTTCAGCTTTTTTAGAGTCAAATGTTCTTAAAAGGTTTCGCAAGGGTGAACATTTATTTAGTTTGCGTATTTGGAAATGATCCAGCGCTCATTTAGGGATGAGTTTCTAAAAAACGTTTGCCTATCCCAGGGATACTCCATCTTAAAAAAGCCTTGGTGTAACTAAAATGGATACTTTTTCTTCTCTTATTATAATATTAGTTTCCTTGTATGGACGAAATTTTTATATGCCTATAAAAATTGCGCATTTCAACGATTACCTACTCTGAACTATAAATAATAACTAATCACTATTAATATAATAAAAAATTAAAAGGTTTCGTCTCCTCTATAAATATGAGAATAACGTTTTATATACACATAATATGTAAAAGCTTTTAACAAAAATAACAACAAAGTCGGGAAAACAACTTCAGGGCTTCATTTTAATTACTGATAACTCCGATGAATGTTTCTGCTTTTATCAAATTTATGAATAAATAGTCTGGAAGCTTTAAAAGTTCAACCGATCAAACTTGCCAGTGCCATAACAGAGCGCTCTTGTACTTATAATTTACGGGCCTTGCTTTCCTGTCTGCTGATTTATTAAATTGTAAGTTATTATTTTGTATATATGTAAAATAAGTATTTCCTATTATTTAGTAGCTGAAATAAAAACCCCAGAATTTGATCTTAATCTCTTAGTCGATTGAATCAGAAACGAAAAGATCCGTAGAAAAAACCAAACAGACCGACATAGCTCGAAGGATTGTTTCAATTAAATAGCAATGTGCAGGGCACTTAGCTCATAAAATCAAAGTGATATCCTTGCATCTTGTTGCATCTACACATTTATAAAACATTCCTTGCCCAAGAATTTTCTTCAAAAAAAAAACAAAATGACCTAAGCAGTAATAAAGAAGTCTTAATTCAAATAGTGAATCGCCACTTGTAGTCTTTTAGTTTTTTAACAGAGATATATTACAAAGAGAGTCTCGTAGACATTTAGCGTCTACAGGCTGTTTCATGTTGCGCTCATTCATTTCTGTCTACTTCAAGCTTTGTACACAAAGCTATTTCTTTTTGTAAACGTTTCGCTTTTTTTTTTAAATAAGACACTAAGTTACCAATGTTGTTTAGGTGCCATAATATTGTTGAAATGTTCACATGACAGATAGATAGATAACTCTTTATTGTACACCAAAGTACATATTAATTACTTACTTAGTATGTTTATAATGGCATTACCATTTAAATAAATAGCCTTATTGCTAAAAGCAATTTCTCACAGGCAACTTTAGGATGGAGAGAAAAGAAAGATAAAGATAGTTATAAAGTGAGCGGTTAGAGCAAAGACATAGGGACATAGGTCACGCCTTTCTCCTCTAAGCAGTAGGCAGAGTTGTTATAGCACCTGCATTTTGCGATACTTTGTCATTACATGGGAAACGAGTGTACTGCTATTTAAGGGGCATAATTAAAGCGGAGTCTTTAATTACTAAGACTTTTCTAATAGAAAATCCAAACCTTACGATCGGTCACAAACATAAACGCAAGCTTATGCTGCGGAGTTAACGAGAAAGGATATTTTAACTTACGTAATAATTCGTAATCGATGAAATATTTATATATTACTACTACCTACGCAGTTATTTGGCGATATGTTGAAGTTCACAATGAGTGAATGGTTTAAATGTCAAATGTTTTCATTTAATAGCAATTTCGCATAAAAGCATTTATGCGAAATGAAGTATTTTCATAAAGGGTACTCGATAGCTTCGGGAAATCGAAACATATTTCCATGTATTTAATGCTTGTGTAATAGAGCACCAACGAATAATATTCATAATATTATTCACGTGTATCATTTCCACAAATATTGAAAAAGGTTAGGGATTAAGAATATTTTGTGCTATAAATTAAATTTATTATTTTTCTTTTAATTCTATTTGGGTGGCAAACAAGCATGCGGCCCGCCTGATGCTAAGCAGTTAGCGTAGCCTATGGACGCCTGCAATACCAGACGTATCACTTGCGTTTTGCCGACCCTTTTTCTTACACCAGGGTTTTAAGACGGAGTATCCCTACGATAAGAATTCATTATTCCTATTTCTTTCAAAATTATCTGTAAATGAGCGCTGGAGATATATATGTACCAGTGCTCATTAAGGGATGCGTTAAATAATACGATTTTTTTAATATGGCCACTGTCGTTTTTTCATGTGCTCGAAGAAGCTTAAATGAAATGCCACTACGTGGTCACCTATCCGTAAACTTGGACTGAAAGTAGCTGCCCTCGGTAGCTTTCTTTGTTCATAGAACTTTTAATTTATTTCATCTTTTAATTTATTTACTTTAAAGGACTTATTATGAAAGTCCTTTGACTTTTATATTTCTGTAGTCGTGATCAATATCGTTACCTACGTATGAAGCTATATTTCCACGTGAAAGGTCGAGACTCCAGAGTAAATCTGTTTATTCAATTGCAGAAACTCAGGTGCGTCGCAGTGCCTCGTGTAATTGAATCTGTCAACTTTATATCCGTTCAGGCGACAGACTATTAACTCAGTTCCGTTGCATTAACTACCTTTTGTTTATGCTCAGGGTTCTCAATGTGGTTAGACGCGCCTGACTTTGTGATTACGTAAATGGGTTACTGGTGGTACCAATGTGATTTCATTTCACATTGTGAAATTTATATGTACTCATCAAATGACATACCTACTATCCGCTAACGATGAAAGAAAACATCTTGAGGAAGCCTATATAATTATACATCCATATACGTTTTTAAAGAAACTTTACAGATGCCTTACTTTGGAAGGTAACAGCCGTTAGAGCACGGCAAATATAAGCTCTCTGAACAACTTTGTCACCAGGTTGCGTATTAACTGTACCGAATCTGACCTGTTTTGTAAAAGAACCAGCCAGAGACAATTGAATGTTAGCGTTAAATCCTTCGCGGTGTTTATTCTTTATTATATAATTTATTAATTTAAATATTTTTGTTTATTAGATGAACAACGTGCGGATGAACGTCGGGAGACATCGCGGGTATCTACTACTCGGGACTGCTTTAGCAGTGGTCTTGTCAACGTACATTGAACAGGTATTTAAATTAACTATGCCTCTAATCCAATCTGTGAAATTAAATTATTAGACACACATTATTTTTTCAAACTGTACAAGGTTTTATGTAAAGTTTGTGTTTGTCCTATCATATTTTCTTATTCCATTTAGGTGGTGAGCCTACCTGTTGATTCTGTAGGCCAATGGCCTTCGTTTCCCAGGAGAAATATAGCGGCTTTAGCAAGGGATGGTTATCTAAGGAACACGGCCTCCAAATCGAGTTATAAGCGAGGCATTTCTACACTCGCCAAAAATGGTTTATTGCCTACATACAGGTCGCCTTATGTGGAAGTTGAAAAACAAGACCCTAACCAAGAGGAATCTCAAGAGAAAAGAAATGTTGCGTCTATTGCTCGACTCCGTAGTTATGCAGCCATGAAGAGGAACATCCAAGCTCTGGCTAGGGACGGCTACCGCGTAGGCAGGGGCCAGTACAATCCATCTAATGACAAAAGGAATATTGCTGCTTTGGCACGAAACGGATTATTGATTCACAAAAAAGACGACACAAATGAGGACGAATATTATCAGCCTTTTTACCAAAACTCTATCCCACCTCTATCTGAACTTGATAGTCCCATCGATATTAATGAGTTATATGATTACCAACAATCGATTAATCCAGATATGTTCCCCGCTATGTCCCAATTGTACAAACGTAACCCGTTTGATCCTTACTATGAAAATTATACCCCTAAAGATATGAACGATAACTTGTATTTGAAGAGGACTTTCGCTGGTCTGCCTAACCAAGGACTTTATAGACCAAATTACTTCGATCAAAACCCAAGGAGTAAAAGATACGTGCTTTCGTTCCCTGACCCTGAAACAGATGAAGGTTTGGATCAAAATGACATTGATAGCGAAAAACGATCCGTTGGTAAGTTTCCAGACTTTTCAATTTGTTGATAAAAAATGCATTTAGTTAATTATTTTAAGTGTCACGTTACATTACCGCAAATTAGCGTCGCGCATCGCCTTTTATGCGCTTTAGTGCGCAGTGTTTCTTGCGTAATGTTTCGTGAGCCTTAAATTTTTTGTTTACTTTTTACAGATGACACAGTTCGCGTTAATTTTGAAAAGCGTCACATTGGTTCACTTGCTCGGTTAGGTTTATTACCTTCATTTAGGTACTCAGGTGGACGTTATAGTAGATCAGGAAGAGCTAGGCTGTTAATGCCTAGCCAGGAATTATACAGGTCCCGTACAAAGCAATCAATCTGTGTTTAACATTAAGTAGATTTAACGAAATCTTATGTGTTTGAATGTTTTAGGCAAACGTGTAGATAAGTGTTAGTGCATCGATGGTTTCTGTTTTATTTTATAATACGTTGATATAATGTCTAAAACCGTAGATATTGATGCTTCAGAGTAGGTTGTGAAGACCTGTGTAAATAATCAGATGATAATCTGTGTCGCATGTATTTGTCTGTTAGCTAGTAACTTCGTCCGAAATGTCGTAGCAATGCTTTAGAATAGGCTGTTAGGGCTCTGTTTATAGAACGAACCACAAGTTACATGTCGCATGTCTATGTTTAGTGTTAAAGATTACATCCGTGGCATAATCCGAGTTCATTGCATTCAAATGAACTCGGATTAGGAAAAAATATGTGTTAGATAATAGTCGTTTGAAATGAAATGTGTTTTATGTTTTTGAAATTTGTAACAAGCAATTTTTAACATGATTGTCATTTTTACAGGAAGCATTCCTCTGACGAGAATTTCGGAATTAGGTAAGAATTTTAAATATTTTCTTTACCAATAGAATTCAATTTTAGCTATGGAAACAGTATTTTACCGGCAACAATGTTATCGACGTAATATTTACTGTGTAATGTAATGTGAAAGCTCGCGTCGCGTCGGCTCCGGTGTACCTACCGGATATACAGCTTGTATTGAATACGAGGCAACATTGTGTAGCATTCAGTTCTATTTGTTCAGATTTATATTTCCAGTTAGGTAATGTAATCACCATTTGTGTCTCAGCGCAGTTTCATGAATTGTTAGTTACATCACGTACTTAGTTTGAATTATTTGTATATCTAGAAAAAAAAATACTGGATTTTAATGATGACATATTTAGACATACATGTCCGATTTACAGAGATCATACCACAGAAAAAAGTTCATACTTTGTAATGTAAGCATGTTTGACTAATTTGCAAAGGAAAACGTTACATCAGTTGATTTGCAAGTTAAAGTATGTAACACTTACTTATTGTCAACAGGGAATATATCACTAGTCCCGAAGCTGACTCAACCATCGATTCAGACGACCCCTACTTATCGTCGCCGCCAGTACCTTCTTACTCGCACCCGACCGGTAGGATCCTCCGCCGACCGTTAAACAATGACTTCCCGATCTCTAGCAATCTGCCCTTACCGCCCACAACTAGAAACCATGTAGAAACTTTTGCTAAAAACCGCTGGCAGTCAAGCAGCAAGGAGACACCAAAGTTCTACTACTTTAGATCATTGAAGGTTCCTTACCATACATCTGGAAAGAGATATCTGGTGCTGCCGGCGGTAGACAACGTCCTGCTGAGGAAAGCTTACCGTAACAGCAGTCTACCAAGCCGACGTAAGAACCAGTAGCTGTGCCAGTGTCCGCTAGGAGACGCTACGCTCTATAGCTCGGGCTATCCTGGCGGAAATGAACTATGAAGTGATTACAATTGCACTCCGGCTTTCCTTCAACGATATACTCACTTAATTCCCACAGTCTATCAACTGAAACATTCTGACAATCGTATATACTACTTACAGATTTCTATACCAACTTAAAATAGCCGTTTGGCCCTTGAATTAGAGTGCATAGTGATCTCAATTTTGGTCCATAAATCATTGTCAAGACGTAGGGAACACAGATTCATGATAAAATATAGACAATAATTTTTAACTATTTAAACTAAATATTCGTGTTTATTATACTTATATGTTAAATATTATTAGTTATAATGTTATTATAAGTAGACTATTAAGGGATCTCATTTTTACAAAAACGACTTTGGCCAGCTTAACACAGAACTCGTGCTTATTGTTAAATATAGATTAATTTAAGGTGTCAATCGCAAATATAAATTAATGTGTAGTAATGACAATAAATATGTCTACATATAGAACTTCTTTCAGACAATATTAATGTAGTTATAAGTATAATTGAAAACAGTTTATCTTGTCGCATTAAATTATAAAATGTAAATGGAATTGTGGAAGATTAAAAAAAAAGTTGTGTATCGTCGTAAATAAGACCAAAGAAGCTTCAACCAAATTGTATATTTGATCGAAGCAGAGAAGTGATTTAATCGAAAAGTTAATGGTTTGTTTGAAAACGTCTTTCAAACTGATACATCTATCTCTATATTGACTAGAACTACTATTACTAGCTGTGTTTGACAAATAATACATTATTTTCAAAATATATTACCTATTTACTATCAAGCTTAAGCTTTAAGGTGAAAGGATCAATGTATTGTCTTAGCATAATTAGTTAAATATACCTTTAGACAAGGGAAGAGAGTCTCATGGAGTTGGACAATAAATTTTGAAACGCGACCACAATGATAATAATTTTTTGAATAATAAATATAAACTTATAGCGAGTAGGTTTTATTCTTCACTTTTTATAATAATCAAAATATTTTTAAACTGATACTCATTGAATTTAGTATTGTGTTATTGTAAATAAATAAAACCGTGCCAATGATTGTTTTATTTCAAAATAAATTCTCTGCTCCTGCACTAATGGTTTATGATACCTTACCACTATTCAGAATTTTGTGGTTTATCTATACCCTGGACTAAAATTGTGACAATCTACAACTGGTTGTTCCGAGTCTGGGTCCTTTGTGTCCATGAATTATAAGTTTGTAAAGTACCCAAGACTCAGGGGAGGTTTGTTCCCTTACAAACCCAGGGCCTTGTCAGTGCAAAGGTGTCTTTAAAAGAACAGCCTTCATTCAAACCTATCATGGCTAAGCCGAATTCAATCCTACCTTATCAGTAATTGTCATTTTTTGTTAGCAAAGTGTGTTATATGGATTAATTTTAATATTAGGAAAGTAAAGGAAAGTTGCTGAAAAAGACTGGATGTGGAAGGCGAAGTACTGGATATTATAACCTCTCCAGCGCAAATTAGGAGAATGTCAGACCTTCTAGACAAGTGGCATAAACAGTAGTCGAATCAAACATTGTATAGTAAACGTAAGTTTACTATACAATGTCGTATAGTTACGTCAAATTCCATACATTTGCTTTTTTGACTTTTCGATTCGATTCTTCGGTCGATTCATTCGGTCACAGGTCGGTCTATTGATTGAAACAAAGTAATTCAAACAAAGATTTTAATAGATAGGTATATAAATTGATTATAATTTAGGTTAGACTTATATAAACGCGTAGTAATACAGTGAGTTGCCAAGGCTTGAATACGTGATTCCAAATATAACGCCACATCTGAAACAGTTGACACATATATTAATTAGTACTTAGTAACAATTTACACACATACCTAAGTAGGCAGAGGTGTATCGTTGTACTAAAAACCAAATAGTGCTCGACTTTTTAATTAAACTTAGGACCTCACGACATATGTACATATATGCACAACTTTATGCCTTGAGACCAGCAAGGTTATCTCAACAATTTGTACCTAGACATCATTGTATTTAGTTCATCTAAGCGAGCAACACCGACTGGGAAAGGGCCCTTCTTTACAAAAAACCACAGCCAAATAACAACACACAGTGGTGTAGTTCTGTTCCTGTGCATAAACACAGGTCTGAAGTTTTCATTAATAGATGCGTTTTTTAAAGACACGTTTTTCTATTTCAAGGTTACCTATGAGACAAATCTCTTGTATGCATTTTTGAATCGACAACACGCGTGTGCTCCAAGTAATGTAAGCGTTCATAGGTTATGGTAACGATAGCTATCAGCTTTCGCAACGAGGAACAACGTAGTTGCGTAATAAAACTTTAGAGAAATTATACCTCGGGAAGACCTGAGATGCTGTTACCCGTAGCTTTTTATTTATACTACTGGGGTTGTAAGCGTCTATAAGCTACGGTAACTGTTTCAGGAGGGCCGTATGCTTGTTGGTCTCCTTAATAGAATAAAAAAAGTTGCTAGTTCCTCTTTAGCGGAACAGATATAAGCACCCGATAAAGTCATAAAGTATCCTTACTTATTTAACCACTTTGTGGCGTAGTCGAAGTAGAAGAAGATGAGGAAGAAGAGGAAGAAGAGGAAGAAGAGGAAGAAGAAGAAGAACTTGTGCTTTCACTAGTGGAGCTGGATGAAGAAACTGTAGTAGTACTAGATGTCGTCGTAGAGGTTGTCGCAGAGCACAATGGTCCTGCGACCGTGGAGCAAATACCGTTACGGCAGTAAGGTAATATTCCACCACAGGTCGTCAGTGTAGCCAAGCCGAATGGATAGCAGCGGCGAGCTTGACGACATCCTGTACATCTGAAGCCACCCTGAGAATTGAATAACAATATTTAAGAACATAATATTGAACTTTTTGAACATGCATCATAACTAATTGAAGGCAGCCAAGTATTATTGTGCTGATTATAACGAGCAGATAAAAAAACGAAAAAAAAATGAGATGACAATAATGTCAGCTCTGCATTGTAAGTTATTTTTGGAAACTTATATATTATAGTTATTTCGAGTTTAAGTGTACTTTGTTGCCGTCAATTTAGTATTGTTAATAGTCCCTTACGACAAGGAGATTAGGAAAGTCGCTAATGCAGTAGTAATTTAATAAGAGTATCTAGTTATTATCACAAATGTTGATATAAGTAGTAACTTACCTCAGTTGCATAGTTACACCTGATTACGTTTCGCTTTTGTCGTGAGTGCTCTACCACTTCAGCTATTTCCACAGGAGATCTCTTTTGACGGGAACCAAATCCAAACACTGAAGATGCAGAAGCCGCAAAATCGGGAAAGAATGCGCTGATATCGAAGTGTATTGGGTGGAAGGGGAATATACTTGAGGCTGATGATGCTGCTGGCGTGCTTACACCTCCATTACCTCCACCAGAATGAGAAGCTTCAGTTGATTCTTGTGCCAATATAATGGTTGATGGAACCTGAAACATACATCATCATGTCAGCCGAAAACGTCCACTCGTAGAACACATGTAAGTCTTAGCTCTGGAACTAGTAGTCGGATTTCAGACAGATCTCCAGCGCTCATTTAGAGATGCGTTTTGAAATAAACGTTTTCCTATCTCAGGGATACCCCAACTTAAATCCTGGTGTAAAAAAATGGGTCGGCAACATGCAAGTGATATCTCTGTTATTACAATCGTCCATAGACTACGGTAATAGCTTAATATCGGGCGGGCCGTACGCTTATTTGCCACGCAAGAAGTATAAAACAAAATGACATTTTGCAGTCGATAGCCCAATTCTTCAGAAAGGTTATAGGCTGTTTGACATCACGCAACGACCCAAGGAAAGCATGGCGGGGACAATAAACGTAAAACGGGACGAAATCCAAATTTAACACGGGTTCCACCGGAGATTAGCGCATTCAGACAAACAAACTCTACATCTTTATAATAATAGTATAAATTATTATAAGTTAAGAAACAAATATACGATAAGCAGTTACCGCAACTTATATTTAAAGTTACATGCCTCAATACTTACCAAGATAGCAAACAAGAATACAAGGATCTTCGTGGTCGCCATTGTTGTTGTAGTAATTCCTCGTGTTCTCCAGATGAAGAAGTTGGTTTATCTGCTCTAATATTCATCTTATATATGGTTAATACTCGTATTGATACAATAGTTATGCTAATCATCCCATTTCTTTTAATAGGGTTGTCAAATGCAAATCCAAAAATAAAATTGCAGTCACTCGTTAACTTATTATGAACTCTTGAAAGTATGCCTGTTTCCTAGAGGGAAACTACGCTAAAATAATAAACACATGATAACAAATAATAAAATATACATTTCAACTAAATTATGAATATTTTTTATTGAGAATATTAGTCTAAAAACTAATATTCTCAATAAAAAATATTTATCATTTGGATGTAGGGAGTAATTGTTGCTTGGAATTATTAATCCAAATTAGTTTTTTAATCGTTAGAAGATTAATATTATGTTTAAGTAACATAGGCTACTTTTTATCGACATTCAAACGTAAGCGGACCTGGCGAAAGCTAGTTGCTTAAAATGTCAAACGTTTTGAAAGTGTAGTAATCAGGGAAAGCAGCCCTAACGTCTGCCGAAAGCAAACAAAGAAAGAGCGTAAACAATCAAAGCGTCTGGCTGTATAGTCTATAGCCAACTATTTCTGAGCATGAAGCCGGCTTTCATTTCATGTAGAAACGTCACTACATGTATTGTTATACACAATATGCGAACACCTACACAACTGTAGAGTTATGTTCGTGAGTCGTGACAAAATTTGTAGTAAACAAACGTGATCAACGTGCTGGGTTTGTGTACTATTTGTGACAAAATAGGAGTTTGTTACAATCGTTTTATACTGGCTTATAAATCCACAGTAGGTATCTAGTCAGCTGTGAGGTAAACTCGATATTAATGCTCAATTATGATTGAGCCAGTGTGTCAAAATCAGGTTGCCTGAAAGAGAACGCCGTTTGTACCAGATTTTAATTATAATGTATGTATAGAAACTTTTTATAGGTTAATAATGAAGTGTATTTTTATCGTGAATACCAATCATTCGTCTGAAGATTTATACTTTTCTTTTTTAAGTAAATTCTCGCGCTAAGGCACAAGCTAAGGCTTTACAAACATGCTATACATAGAAACCTAAGTACACCTTCGGCATTTGTGGGCCACATTTTTTTTGTTCCTAAGTATAAAGTGCAAAAAGACTATTCCAAATTGGACTGGTAGCGAAAAACAAGCTTATTAGGTTTATATAATGTAATAGTATAGATAAATCAGTACAACATTTTCTAATAACAATGCCGTCTGGACTAATTCCATTGCAATAAATCACAAAAGAAAATGGTACACTCTCAATGCCATGTTTCCCAGTAGCGACTAGCGGGAACGGGTCCATTCGACTATGGATTGTTTATTGTTTTCCACTTGTAACTTTGCGTGTGTTGTATTCGTTATCAATAAAGTTTTTATCTGTGTTATGCAGCCATACGTAGGTACCGGATTTTGCTATACATTTCTGTATTTAGTTTAATGTGATATTAAATTATCAGGTTTTTAAATTATTATTAAATACTTAAGCTTTATTATGTCGATACCTCCCACGTAAGTTATTGTAACCCCAAAAACAAGATTTTACAGTAGAGCGTTTTAAAGTTATAAATTGAAATATAATCGTCATTTTTTGTTATATTTTTGTGAAATTTGGTATGTATATATAATTTTGGGTACTTTCAATTATAAGGCAAGATAATTTATGAAAATATTGGTACTTTTTGAGATTTTGCTCATACAATGTTTTACAGCGATGTGTATCTTAAAAAAATGTTGTATTTGGTACTTACAATAGTTTACACTGGAAAATGATGGTTGTATTTTATTGTATGTGCTAGATACTATAGTGTACGATGGGTGAAACTAAATATATGCAGTATTGTATGTTAAGAAAATAAAAATCATGTAAGAAATAAACTTTTATTAATGAAAATAAACTTCCAAAAATATTTTAAATAGGGACACTATTTAAAATATTTTATATTTCTTACATGATTTTTATTTTCTTAAACAGACTTGTAGAGTTTTTCATCTAGGAGCTTGTTCTAAATTTCTAACGAATAAATACAAAAGAGATCAAAGGCATACAAACAAAAAAAATGTAAATACAATGTTTCATACAGAAAGTATAGACAAGGAACAAGCTCTGTGTCGCGGGGGGCTTAACAAACATACAATTAACGGACACAAATTACACCCAGACTCAGAACAACTCTTTGTGGGCCACACAAAGTTTTGTCCTGTGTGGGAACCAAACCCACAACCTCGTGCACAGCAAGCGCATACTGCGACCACTAGACCACCAAGGCACTCAAGTCAAGTATAAAAAATATAATCAAAATAATGTGTGTGGCTTTTCAATCAATAATAATTTGCACCCTACTTTCTTGTACAGTTTTATGGGTAAATAATAAAAACAGTAACAAACATTCTGAATCAATAAATTTACTTTATTAGCAATTAAACAAATGTCTATCTCTGAGATCAGCTTACTATCAAGGTTCATAACGTTAACTTCATTCTTTTTTTAGTTATCTGAATGTCAGTATCCAAAAAAAAATTAATAGGAAGGACAAACTGTGTGACAGCATTTTATATTGCCTCCTGAGAAGAAAACTTTTTATCACGTAGAAAATTGTCCAAATCACGAAAAAAAATATAGTCCGTTGGAGCAAGGTCTGGTGAATACGGAGGGTGACAAATGGTTTCTCGTGCTGTATGAGGTCTCGCGTTATCATGGAGCAATAATGGTGAAGATCGATTCATGAGTCGGGGCTGTTTCACTGCTAGTTTTGCTATCATTGTTCGGAGTTCGGCGCAGTAGATATCTGCCGTTATTGCTTGACCAGATCGGAGAAAGCTATAGTGAATAACACGACGTGAGACGTGAGACCACGAAACAGTTACTTTTTATTGGTAAACTTTGCTTTAGGACACTGTTGCGGCGTTTGACCTGGGGTCAATCTGGGTTATCGTAAGGAATCCACTTTTTATCACATGTCACAATTCGATACAATATTCCTTCATTTCTGTATCATTTAACAAGGCAACACAAGTTTCAACACGCGTTTCTTTCTGCAGATCAGTCAAATCATGAGGCACCTATTTTTCATATTTTTTATTTAATTGATTTGTCGCAAATGAGTCAATATTGTTGGTAAAGTAACGTTAAACCATGCTGCTAATTCCTGGGTAGTTTGGCTCGGATTAGCTTCCACCATCTCTATCAATTCATTGTTATTCACCTGTGTGGGCGGTCTTCCACGTGGTTCGTTCTTCAGGTTCGAGTTATGGAAACTTTGATTTGATTTGAGAAACACGAATGCGTTTAAACAGAAATCGCACGGTGCGTTCATTGGCAGTCCCCTATCCAAACGCAACATTGATATTACGAGCTGTTTCTGCGGCGTTAGTTCCGCGTCGGAACTCGTATTCAAAAAAAAAACACTCGAATTTTAGAAGTCTGAAGCTGAATAAAAAAAAGAACTGAAAGTCGATAATCGTCTAGTGGCATATCTAACTCGAGAGTTTCTGGGCTTCGGCATTCGAGTAAAGTAATTGTAAAGATCCCGGTTTTAACGTAATTGTAATAATCGTTAAGCTAGGTGGAGAAATCCTGGATAGCTTGACAACTAGTTGGTGGACCACTAGCCTACTCCCACCATCTACAATGGACTAGTGTGGTGGAGTATTTACCCAACCCCTTCCAATTTTAAAAAGTAATGTTATGTAATGTTAAGCAGTCATATCATCAATTCTTAATGAAATGGAAGTGGTAGAATCTCATGAGCTGAACCATAGAAGTAGCTGATGCATAAATAATGATAGCATTGGCAGAAAATGTAAGAATTTTAGGCACACTCTATTGTATGTAAATTAAAAAATAAATTCATAGCAACGTAAAATATGCCATGTCAACATACTATATAATTTTTAGTAACCAATCCCCAAGTAAAATATTGTATGTATTACATAACACTTAATTTGTTATAACTCCGCAACGTAAATTGTTGTATGTGATTATACAATGTTGTTTTAGGTTATTCTTAGCGACGTAAGTTATTGTAAGTAATCTATACAACAGTTTAGACTGGCTTTGTCAAAATAAAATAAAAAATTTAAAATAAATAAAGAAAATTAAATGATACTGTTACATTTTGGCGACTTGAATTACAAAAAACTTGCGGATTTATTATTTAGTTATTTGGTTTAAGGATATATTCCGGTTTCTATTGATTTTTCCTAGCAACTTTCGGTAGGTTTATCAGAATTATTTACCATATCACAGAGTTTTCGGCCTCTACTTTGTATTTTATGTTTACGCTCCATTGTTTTCGAAAATAGCTAAATAATAATACTGTTAAAACATTAAAAACTTTCGATATCTATCGCAACCAGCGAGGCATCCACCTGATCGAGCGCCCCCGGGCAAGACTATTGTATGTCACACATACACGGCGCGAGCGCTCAACGATGCCCGGCCCCGACCCGCGTAAACAGTTGCGTAGGTCGATGCAATGTTATACGCTGTGGTCATAATAAAGATACAACTGTATACGTCTGAAAAGTAGCCTAAATATGGCTATTTTTCAACTTTTTAAATTTTGAGCAGGTAGATATAGGTATAAAAAGGCGATATAGCTGAAAAAAGCAAAACGTCAATTTTGTGGGTTACAATAACTTACGTGGGAGGTATCGATGTTCTTTCAGCTTATTAAGCTTATCTACTAAATATCGAGGAGACTAGGTCCATTTCTGCCACAATAAATTTGATAACAACAATGCACAATACTATGCATAATGACTGTTGATTGACTTGTTAGGCTTGACCCTTCACAATAACACCAAGCCAAGTGTTGTGGGTTCAAACCTCACTCCAGAAAAATAACTGTGTGATCCATAAATGTTTGTTCTGAGTCTGGGTGCATTATAATGTGTGTGAAATTGTTTTAAAGTCGTTACGTTTTCTAAAGACTAAAAGAAACATTGATAAATTTAATTGTAAGGGATACACATGTAAATATATAAGATTTATATAACGACTGTTTATTTATTGAATAGAAAATCTCAATTAATCTGTGTTAGTGTAGATCGTGAAGATATATAGGTACGAGTACATATAGTAGTACAGATAACTTTCAGATTGAACTTGGCAAGTTATTGTTGGACAAGTGTCCAATATAAACTTGTCAACTTCAATCTGAAAGTTTATTTTTCAAGTTACGCAATATGTTCTGTGCTTGTCAGAACTATAAGACTTAGTCTAAGCTAGAAGACTGATTACAATTGTCTCAGTTTCAAATACAAAATAAGTAAAGAAAAATATAATTTAATATTTATTAACATTTTAAAAGACTTGTATGCTGGCGTATAATGCTAGTCTGTTGTCAAAACGTCCAAGAATCCATTTTCATACAATGTAGGTAAAATACTACATGCAAGCTTGTGACAACTAAGACTTATAATGGGTTTACATTTACGCATTCAGCACCCGGAGTCGAAGAACAAATTCCCCTGTTGCAATAGGGCTTAAGACGGTTGTTACAAGGAGTAAGGAGTCCACCAACATTTCTTTTGCATATCATTTTTGTAGTACAATCGTAGCATGAAATTCTAGGCAGTATAGTAGGCTCACAAGAGACCCAGTTCGGCATACCAGTTTCATCATAGACAATATCTACAGTTTGCCTTTGAATACGGCTTTGGTTTTCATGAGATCCGCCTTGTGGAGAATGGGATACACTTTGATTGTGATGTGGTCCACCTTGAATTTCTCTTCGGATTCTACCCTGATTCTCATGAGGTCCACCTTGTGAAGAATGGGATCCACCTTGACTAACATGTGTTTCACCTTGGGATTCTCTTCGGACTCGACTTTGATTTTCATGAGGTCTACCTTGTGAAGAATGGGATCCACCTTGATTGTCATGTGGTCCACCTTGGGTTTGTCTTCGGATTCTACCTTGATTCTCATGAGGTCCATTTTGGGAAGAATGGGATCCACCTTGACTGTCATGTGGTCCACCTTGGGTTTCTCTTCGGATTCTACCTTGATTCTCATGAGGTCCACCTTGTGAAGAATGGCTTCCACCTTGACTGTCATGTGGTCCACCTTGGGATTCTCTTCGAACTCGACCTTGTTTCTCATGAGATCTACCTTGTGAAGAATGGGATCCAATTTGACTTTCATGTGATCCTCCTTGGGTTTCTCTTCGAACACGACCTAGTTTCTCATGAGATCTACCTTGTGAAGATTGGGATCCACCTTGATTCTCATGTGATCCTCCTTGGGTTTCTCTTCGAACTCGACCTTGTTTCTCATGAGATCTACCTTGTGAAGAATGGGATCCAATTTGACTCTCATGTGATCCTCCTTGGGTTTCTCTTCGAACACGACCTTGTTTCTCATGAGATCTACCTTGTGAAGAATGGGATCCACCTTGATTCTCATGTGATCCTCCTTGGGTTTCTCTTCGAACTCGACCTTGTTTCTCATGAGATCTACCTTGTGAAGAATGGGATTCACTTTGATTCTCATGAGATCTTCCTTGGGTTTCTCTTCGAACACGACCTTGTTCCTCATGAGATTTACCTTGTGAAGAATCGGATCTACCTGGTTTCTCATTTGATTCTTCTTGAACTTCTCTTCGGATTCGATTTTGATTTTTATGAGGTTCAGCTTGTGAAGAATGGGATTCACCTTCATTACTATGTGGTCCACCTTGAACTCCTCTTCGGACCCGAACTAGGTTTTCAAGAGATTGATCTTGAGAAGTATTATTGCTTGGATGCGATACATGGTTACCTCCTTGTGTTCCATGGACTGCACCTATCAATATAAGACTTCCAGTTGGTGGTCTAGGTGGCCTGCCAAGTGAAGGGATTCGACCTGGAGCGACCGATGCCGTGAGAGCGCACTAAAATAAACAAAACTATCATTAGAATAGTAATAATAGCCTTTGTTAATCATCTATTATATTCATGATATTGTTTAATATTGTATAAATGTAAAGTAGAATTAAATACATTGTATTTAGAAACTGAACACTATACCTAGAACTACTAGTGTACAATTAAACTAGAACCTACTACAAAACGCACAACGCATGGGATACGGCCACATACTACGCAAAAAACCGGAGCCTGAAATTGTCTTAAGTCGCCCTTGAGTAACCTCGCCCACCATCAGACAGCAGCAAATAATAAGAGTAAGGATATATTTACTGTAGTACTACTGCTGGTAAATATTCCCGAGCTCCTCAGATATACGTTGCATAGAGCTGAAGTACATTATTCTGTATCTGTTCAATTTGACAATTTGCATACAGGTATTTTAGATGAGTATAACTTTAAAAATAAAATATCTTTTTACCAGCAGCATAAAAATTAGGGTCTTCAGGATGTAAGCCATTGTTCACTTTCTATTAGTTCATCTGGTGCGTGCAATACCTTTTATACCACCACCACTTATCTTATATCTTATTTACCACAATTTATTTGATTAAATGCACACAAGGAAATCTAGAACTCTTGAAATGGGTTTTCTAGGTGAATGTCAATAAATAACAATATTGTTTTCTAGTGGGAAAATTTCTGTGAAAATAATATTTGCCCTATCGGTGTCGACGTGTTTTCTTATAGCAGCTAAGCTACAATAAAGTGATATTGATACATTATCTTTTTATGATTGTTGACACCAGCAAGTACGTTGTTGAACAATCTAACAATCTAAGTTTTAGATATTGTCACGATATAGATATTGGTCTGATTTGGAGATAAGACGTTGTTGAGCAGAACACAGCATCATATTATAGATGATATTCAAGTTTATGGATGATATTCAAGTTTATGGATGATTCACAGTTTATTCGCATATTAAAATACAGCATTTCCGGAGGTATTGTAATTCAAATTCAAAATGATTTATTCCACATTATAATAATAAAGAATATATAACCACAAAAAGAAAGAAACAAACAGAATATATAAAATTACACACATAGAATTAGGTAAAACAAGTGGAAACGGTGTGAGCACAGCTAGAGCTGGTTTTAAGCACACCCGGAGTCGAAAGAGGATAGAACTTAGAAGCTAGAACATAACACTGAAGAATCATAACACTGCACAATAAAATTGCAACTTTCTTTCTTTTAACACCTGATGTTTACTAATTTGACGTCGCTGATTCTCGATATACCCTCACTTCTTTTGTATTGCTCTTGTTTACGAGTTATAGCTGTCAAATAGATATCGACGTATTACCGTGTTTGTTTGCTGATATTTTATAATTTGATATGGCATCGTCAGGAAGAGTTTGTGTGAATGTTCCAAATTATTTTTGTTTCATTTGTGGAGAGTATATGTTTAAAGAATACCATTTGAGTGTGACTACGTTCGTAATCGAGGCTTACAAAGATTACTTTGGTCACCCACTGGAAATGAAAGACAAGCCTTGGATTCCGCAAAAAGTATGCAAAACCTGTGTTGAGTTTCTACGTTTGTGGACAAATAAGAAAAGGAATAGAATTAGGTACGAAACCGCAATGATCTGGAACGAACCCGTGAATCACCACAACGACTGTTATTTTTGCTTGGTGAACATAACTGGCATTAATCGAAAAAATCGAGCCAAATGGGAATATACTTCCATACGCTCAGCACATAGACGTGTTATGAGCCTCCTTTACATATAAAATTAGGACTCATAAAACAATTTGTAAAAGCCTTGACAAAACCGGAAATTGTTTCCTTTTCCTATCAAAAAAGTTTCCTAAATTAAGTGCAGAGAAGATAAAAGCAGGAATTTTTGACGGGCCACAAATAATATCATTGATAAAAGACTCAAATTTTACGGAAACTATGACAGACATGGAGAAAATGGCATGGAATGAGTTCGTTTGGCTAGTACAATTTTTTTTGGGAAATAATAAGAGTTTGGACTTTTCTCAACACGTTGAAGCCCTAATGAGTCACTTTCAAAGGCTTCGATGTAATATGAGTATCAAGTTACACTTTCTTCACAGCCACCTAGACTATTTTCCGGCCAATCTTGGGGATCTAAGTGAAGAACAGGGCGAGCGATTCCACCAGGACCTTCGTACGATGGAAGAACGCTACCAAGGCTACTGGAACACACATAATGATGGCTGACTATTGTTGGAGCATTCAGAATAGCTCGCTGCCTTCAGTTTCAGCTAGAATATCAAATGAAAGAAAGTTTTTTTCAACTTAAAACTAAATAAATTGGGTTTATCTCTAAATTTAAAGTGTTTTATTATAAAAAAACTCATGTGTCATATTTTGTTAACTAGAGCTGATACAAAAATTTCAGTCACAGATTTGAAATCGTCATTAAAAATTACACTAATATCATGTAACACAACCTAATCATCAGAAACACTGTTGTGCAGTGTAACATAATATAACTAAAAAAATAAAAATAAGTATTTATAGAAATAGCACATTAACTAAAAGAGAAAAAAAAGCCATCTATGATGAGATTGTGTATTTGAAGTTTTGTTTATCTGTAATGAATAAACTCAAAAACTACTTGACCAATTAAAAAAAAAATTGACCTATAGAACGCAATAATTTATTAATTAATAGGAACCCCAACGAAAACAAAAAAAATAATTTTTCACCCGTGCGGTGCTGTACAGTGTCGTAATTTCCATGTAAGCAATATTTCAAGTTGAGAACATTCACGTAAACTGGTTAGGGCGCACCACATTATCAAAACACATCATTTTCATCATATGAGCTTGATTGCCCCCACTGTTTACTAGGTATAGCTATACGTAGTCATTTAATCATCTGGCTCTGAATGTACTTATAATAATAAAATATTTAAAACTGATATTTGCAATTTTCGCGATTGTCATTTCTTTATAAGATTGCATATTAAAACGCACGTCTAAAAAATAATAGGTTCGAAAATATTCTGGCTGTCGATATAAAAGAAGAAAAAATAAGTTCCACGAATTTATTTCTTAACTTTCAATAATGTTTAGAGGACACTTAAAAACTTCTGGAAGTCGGAGTGGCGGGCCCAAGATAAGCGTGGGTGAGTTAATAAGGTAATATTATAAATATTAAGGTTTATGAGAATGGATGGATGTATGTATGTAAGGACGTTTGTTACTCTTTCACGTAGTCTGAAAATAGCTAATAGGCTACTTTTTATTGCTATAACTGACATCCACGCGGGCGGAGCCCCGGGCAACAGCTAGTGGATAATAATTTATAGTTTTACGAGGAATTACGTTTACCGCGAGGCCATGGAATCAAGGAACCTTTGAGTTGCATACAATTTGCCAAATATAAATTAGCATTTTATATATTCCTAAATAGGACTACAAACCTCTAAATGAATGTGTGTAATTTGCAGTATCTAAATGATTTGGGTCGCAGTATGAATCAAATCAGAGCTCGGTATGAGGTGGGATATTGTCTCATAACGTGATGTGCATCGTCAATGAGGAGAGTTAGTGTTTTCACTACAGCTGAATTGTTAGGGTTGACAAAATTTATTTGTAACTATCCACGGCAATTTATATATGTCCTCCAGTATAATACCTACATATTGCACAAGTGTGGTGTGCAAAAATTGATTCACTGTCTACTCCTTCATTATCATAGCTCGATAGGACGGCAATCTGACACGACTGGAGAGGCGGCTTTACGAGCTTTGTGAGTCCCGGGGTTTCGTGTGTTTTTCGAAATCGGTCATCCATCTACGCTTTGACCACGGCAAGCCTCCTACATTTATTAACCTCGTAAAGTTTAGCTACGCATCGTCATATTACAGCATTATAAATAAATTTTGCACGGGTCTAAGTAAAGTAGATAAAGTTCTTAAAATATTATTGCGCTAAACTTGCTCAATATTTAGACTTTCATATCATTATTTTCCTTTTCATCAAGGTTTTATATCCGAACATTAACACTGGTTGATATTTGACCGAGTTTAGTTCTTATTATTGTGGTTTTATTCGACTTTTACGACGTCATCCATCGTTTTTATTTAACGTTATTAAAGTTAGAGGTCGACCAGACTGGCAGTCAGTACACTGCAAGTGTACTTTTAGTTATTTACGGCTTGTAATTAGCTACATTTCTAGTATCTTGCTGAAGTTAGCGACATTATTTTTGTGGGCCAAATAACTGTTTCAAAGAAAATAAGCATCGTCTATCTCGTAATATGAGAATAAACCTCTTCTTTTGTGTATATTACCTAATCGTCGTTGGCTTGAATTGTAGGCTTTTGCCCTTTCAAATCTTGACTATTAGGATCATCAGAGGGCAGGGTGGGACTAGATCACGCAAACGTAGGTATGTGTGCTCCAGTAAATGTAAGAATTTATTTAGGATTTGTTAAATTAATTTATTGCAGTACCCTAAGGAACTAAAGCAATAAAAATGCATAATTGATATTTGAAATTAAAGACTTCAAAACATATAATGTTTTATTAGATCCAGATTTAACCAAATCAACGTCGAAGCTTGAAACTATTAAATAAACTACACTACTCAAAACAAAATAAGGGCCACTAGTTTATTTACATTTAAGTGCACTTTAGTAAACTAAAAGTAACTGATAAGTAACATTATATTGATATTACGAACTCATTGGTGTTTGATCTCTTTTATGCTGGTGTTCGTGTTCCTAATTTGAAAAGTATTGGCCATCATTTTTAGGAAAAAAATAATTGGCTTTGATGGGATCAGTTGAGGCCTCATGACGTTATTTTCATAACGTCATGAGGCCTCAACTGATCCCATTTGCACAGCGAGTGAGGCCTGGATTCATCCTGATGCAAGACAATACCCGTGCACACACAGCTCGATCGATCCAAACTGTCCTCAAAGGGTCTCATGTTGAGGTATTACCATGACCAGCTAACAGTCCGGATTTAAATCCAATCGAGCAATTGTAGGACCAATTGAAACGAAGGATTAGAGAGAATGAGCGAGGGGTCTACAACCAACAGCAGCTGATGGACGCTTTAAAACGTGCCTGGGAGGAGATTCCAGATGAAAACGTGAGGAATTTGATCCAGAGTATGCATACGAGGCTTCAGGAGTGTATTGCTTAGAGAGGAGGACATACTCGTTACTAAAAAGAAGAAACAAAAGTGAAAAAAAAACAGTATTTTGTCTTTTCCGTTGATTTCTTTTGTTCATGTTTTTCATTTAAAATGGCCAATTTCAATATGAACTTAAAAAAAACAATTCATTATCATTATTTTAAACAATTGTTAGCCTATATTATAACCAATAACATTATTTTATAGTTACATAAGTTAAACAATATAATGTCTTTATTGTTTTATTTATTGTTTTCATGGTACAGCAAAAAATCTTAGTGGTCCTTATTTGTATTGATTAGTTTATTTAACCAGTGCTCTGTTATATTATCGGTAGGAACAGTCGGTCCACATCCAAGCATGGGGGTTGCCGAACACTCTCCAAGGTTGCAATAAGGTAAATTGGGTTCAATGCAAGCACGTTTGAGACCACCGACTTTAGTGCAGATCAGCTTTTTTGAACAATCCAGACAGGAACTACCAATGCCAGCGCAAGGTACCCAATTCGGGTACCCAGGTACTGATGTGTCCAATGGAGTATTAATTATGCCCCAACCTATTGGGCCTTCTGCATCAATGGCAACAGTGCCGCCTTGAGCTGAAACCGCAGCACCTACAGCTACCTGAACAAAATAAAATAAAATTAAATACTAATAAGTTTCCGTAGTCATTTTTTTTTTTTTTTTATACTACCAAGGTGGCAAACAAGCATACGGCCCGCCTGATGGTAAGCAGTTACCGTAGCCTATGGACGTTTGCAACACCAGGGGTGTCACTCACGCGTTGCCGACCCTTTAAAAACCTTATAACTCCTTTCTTGAAGAACCCCATGCTATAGTCTCTTGGGAAAACCTCGGCAGGGAGCTCATTCCACAACCTTATCGTACGTGGTAAGAAATTCCTCTGGAATCTTACTGTACGGCATGTTTGAGGTGCAAGGATGTGAGGATGAACTCCCTGTCGGTGGCGAGAGGTGCGTTGATATTGAGATATTGTATAGAACTCGTTGACAATACGCGCCCACAATTTACTTTATTCTACATTCACAACACATGTGTTTCTTTTGTAAGATTTTCTACACGTAATCTCTTGTTATGCTTTTAGCTATTCTAATGAAAATATATGACCTAAGCAGGGACATAATCACATAACACATCTATAATATAAAAATGATTTGCTGAATGTGTTGCTAAGCGGAAATCTCGAGAACAGCTGAATCGATTACGCTAATTCTTTTTTTGTTATTGAAAAAGGTTTTATGTAAGAAAAAAAAATGAAAGTTGCGCCGAAAATAGTTTAACCCAGGTAAAGTCGGGGCGGCCCGCTAGTATCTTATAATAACAACCTATATTTGTCCCACTGCTAAGCACAGGTATCTTCTTCTGTATCAAGAATGCTGAGAGAATTTAGGTCTTTATCCACACATGCTGGCCTAATGTGGGTTGGTGAATCAGAATTGATTTAGATAAACCTTTTTCTGAGACTAGTTTCTTTTAGAATTGTTTTCTCACCATGTTTTTCTGCACCATCATCAGACGGTATAAATCATTTATCTCGTCATCATCATCTCAGCCTGATAACTTCCACTGTTGAACGTAGGTCTCCCTCATATGTTGCCACAATGGCCGATCCTGAGCTGCATCCAGTCCTTACAGCATTTGATTAGTAAGTGTAAATTCCACAAAGGGAAATTTACATTGACATTCACACAAGTCGGTTATCCCACTCAGTTATTACCGCTATTATACAAAGGAGATATCTTACCATTAAGCAAAAATATAATACTAGTTTAGAATACATGGCTGGAGAATTGTTCGTTCTATATCAACTTTGTACTTGCTTCGTAAGTAATTCATTTCTATTGTCTGTAAGATATTGTCTCTCCTTATATATAATTTCTATTTACCCATTAGATTGAATCTTCCCACTCGTGATTACCAACTTTGGTACACAATATAGAGGTTTTTCTAAATAGAAACAGTGATTATGTATAATAATATATTTTCTTTAGACTTTATTTTGAGACAGGATTGCTATTGATATCTACTCCTTTGATATGATGTTTGTAATTAGATATTTTTAGAGTTTGTCATTCACGTGTTAGCATTGTGTACCACTACCTCTCATTTTAATCCCACTAGAACCTACTCCTAGTAGGGTTAAAATGATGGGTTATATACCACTAATTGAAGTTATTTGGCTGTGGTTTTCTGTAAGGTTTTCCCCATAAAAGCTTGCTTGCTTGTATGGTGCACTACCTCAATACCAAGGATGCAATGTAATGTAATTAATTTCAGTTAACCTCACATTTCTTGTTGGAATAAATGAGTTGGCTATAGCTACTTGGTATGTCATTACTTGGCCTCTGGAAAATTTGTACACGAACGTCCAAAAACAATATAAGTACCATATACTTTCCATTAGACGCAGAAGTTGGTGCTTCTATCATCTTATATATTTTCCCACATTTAATAAAATATATCTGGACTCCGATATGGTTTAAAGAAGTGTCCATAATAATAATTACTAACATAACTACGGTACGGTAACTGCTTACTATCAGGCGAGCCGTATGCTTGTTAGCCGCCTTAACTTTTTTTTTTAATCTTATTCCAAATAGCACCAATTTCGGACAATCGGAAAATGTTTATGTCTCGGAAATTGGTGATATGCCGATTCTGTTATCCACACGAGTGGCATGGCGGCGGCGCGCGGTGATAATAGCCGAACCCTCATAATGCCGTATCCGATGAACACGCCGAGTGCTGATGACACCTGATTTATCAACTCAATCTAAAGCAGATCGACGTGGTGTAAAAGCACTCGATGAACATTGAATAGTTTTTAAATCGATGTTGATCAACAACACCAATTTGTCTACGTCGGACTTGGTTGTACGGGTGCAAATACCCACTTTTCTAATGTGGTGCGATACTTACTGACCAAATTCTATGGGTGTACCACTGATATAATACTATCTGGTTATTGTACTCCGTGAATACTATACCTACTACATAGTAGCTGTTATCGTATTACGGTAGTGTACCCACTGAGGTAAGAGTGTTACCGGCAGGTGTAAGAAGACAAACTACTATACCTAATTGTATTTTTTTTTTGTTTTTTAAACAAGAATAATTACTAAAATAAAAGTAACTTAACGTAAACTACTTACAAGCAATCAGGTTTAAAGGTATTTATTTACCTATAAATAAAATATCTAATTGAGGTCACAGTTCTAAGGAAAGGGCCAGTCTTTTGGCCACAATTTTCAGTTAAAGTAGATATAAAGGCTTAAAAGTAATTTAGAGTTCAATTAAATAAGTAAACATATTTTATTGATATTTTTATTGACTACAGATTTTAAGGAATAAAACTAAATCATTGAACAACTGCCTTGAAATCGTAACAGTTAAAATAAATATTAATTGAATGTTAAGTAACAGAAAATATTTTTACAAGAATTTTATTTTATCAAAACAAATGAACATTACAGATAAAAAATAGAGTATTCATACATCGAGAGAGAAGATGTTAAAGAAAAATTTAAACAGCGGTTTCAGCGGGAGCAGCGGGGGCCGGAGCACATTCTGCAGAGGGGGTAGCAGAGCACTCTCCAAGATTGCAGTAAGGCAGGGTGACGTCAGTACAAGCACGTTGGAGACCACCGACTTTAGTGCACACTAGCCTTGTAGAACAAGTCAGGCAGGAGCTTCCAATACCAGTGCAGGGTATCCATTGCGGGTACCAAGGAGCTGAAGACACCCATGGAGGAATCCACGGATTTACGCCCACTCCCCAACCGCCAGCACCAGGACCTCCTTGAGCAGGGATTGCGGCTGCTACGGCCACCTAGACAAAAAAAAGTTAATATGGTCAATGTTCATAATTTGCTTTGGAATGTTCGAGATCTCTAGGAGAGGTTAACTAGCGCTTGCAATCTTTTAGAACAATAAAATTTGTAGATACGAGTACATATGATATTTAATATATTATATACCTACGGGCATTCGATTTTTTGTCATTTCGGCTAAGTCACACTGACTGTAGTCACAGGCCGAAATAGTATATCATGAATTGAGAATCAATGAAGATGTCATGTAACGCGAAAGCTTGATAACATTTAAAGAGATTGGGTAGGTACTCACCAAGGCACAAATAACCAATACGAGTTTCGAAGACATGGCTGGAATATTGTTCGTTGTATATCGAGTTGTTAGTTCCTTCGTTAGTAATTCGTTTCTATTGTTCTGTATGGCGCTAAGTCGCCTTTTATACAACCAATGTTTGCTTCTAGGATTACATCTTACCACCTGTAGATGGTACACATAGAGAGGTTTTCCCAAATGGAAAGACTAGATAGTAATCTAAGAGATAAGGTATGTATAAACAATAACATGTTATCTCAACAGTAGATATGTGTTCTACGTATTATGCTCTAATTAGTAGTCCTACGTCATTATATTATTATTATCATTTGGCTTTGTTGTTACACCGGGTTTCCTCAAGTTGTTTTCTCTTTTAACACTCATGTGATGGTTTCGAGAAAGATAGTGTAAATATTTTGCTGTCATAATACTTCAGGTATCGATACTTTTAAATCTTTAAAATTTAGGGTTTGTTTTCTTAATATGAAATGTTAAGTCTATTGTAGTCCTCTACATTCTAATAATATAATTAACACTCTTAACATATTGATGACAGACACTATGGGAACACTGAAGCCATACAATGACGCCTTCACTGTGTCCGATGTAGGAACCGACAGAATTGATTGTACAATTCCTACATAATATAGTTTTGTAGGTATCGATTTATTTTATAAGCGACTATTGTTAATGAAAAAGTATAAATATCAGAGAGGAAGGGCACCAAACAAGCGAACAAGCCTTACTGAGGAAGAACCTCGGCCGATTAGAAGACCTCAGCCAAATAACACCACAGTTTGTAGTCTTTTGTTTCTGGAGACCTACACTCACGTCCAGAAACCGTTTGGGAACAAAGTTTAAAAAAAAAACGCATGTCTCATAGTTACTTATAACATGATGATGTAAACAACATCACTGATGCAAAATTTTAGACTTGGATTTACAAGCACTTACGGGCTAAGATATCTGCCTTGATTAATACTTTAGACATATGAAATGCTTTGTAGATATTATAACTAAGTAGTTGGAGTTACTCACGTACATGCTTGAGAACATAAACGTAACATATATAAAGCTGCTGAATCTATTTAAGTGAAACTTAGCTTAAAACTATCCAGTGTATTATGAGTCGTTTCACAATCGTGCATGTGGGTTTCTTCACGATGTTTTCCTTCACCGTTAGCCAATGGTATATCATTTGATAAGTACGATACAATTAAACAAAGTGAAATACACATGGGATCAAACTCACACGTTAAGTCTATTATTTTTCTCAGCTACCATCGCTTATAGTCTATTTCACATAGCATTGGTACTGAGACGTTTGACATTTGAAGATAAATATCAATGAATTGGCGATTAAATTAAAATCTATCGATTGAATAATGCTTATTGTTTACTGATGGATTCTATCATTTTCTTTCATCTTCATCGTAAAATATTAAACGTCATAGTACCCATGCTATGTGAAATCTATATCTATACTTAATATTATAAAGCTGAAGAGTTTGTTTGTTTGGTTGAACGCGCTAATCTCAGAAAGTACTAGTTCGACTAGAATTTTTTTTTTTTGTTGAATAGTGCATTTATCCAGGAAGGCTATTTAACATCACGCTATGATCAATAGGAGCGGAGCAGTAGTGAGATATGTTGCAAAATCGGATAAAATATTCCAAATTACCACGCGGACGAAGTCGCGGGCGACCCCTAGTAGACTAAAAAATTGATATGCTTCTACTATTTGGTACATTCGTATCTACCAGCCTTATCTGATCTTAACAGAATCAGTTTGATAGTTATTGTTTTAAGATAATCCTAGGATGTGACAGAAGCGATTGTACCCGTAGCGTCATCTCAAGATTTCGTGTATCATAGTGGAAAGTAACAGAGATTACGTTTTAATTAAATAATATAGAATTTGTTTGTGTCGGGTATATTTAATTAGGGATCAAAACGACTGTAGAACAGATAACAGATATGTTCACAGTACAAGTTGTTGCTATATTGAAAGGTTTTGGGTATTTTAGACATTGTGATTTTATATTTGATAAGATAGATGGGATTTTTGTAATTAAAATAAAGTTAGACGTATAAATAATTATATAATATAATATAAACTTATGTGAACAGACACAGAAGTTATGGAGAAAATTTATTTAATTTACATTAATACATATCATTAAGCCCGTCTCTCAGTGGGGTAGGCAGAGACTATGGTACGCCAATTGCTTTGATTCAAACATACTTCCTTCGCCTCCTCTACATTCATCAACCTCTTCATGCATGAACGTCGATTTTTTTAGAAAATCTCCTATTACCAATTAGGGGATTTTCTAATAAAGGGCCAAGCCAAGCCCTGTATGTTCTCCTAGGGCGGCCCAAACCGACACCTCCATTTATTCTTGCACGATATACCTGTTTTGTTATTCTTCTTTCATCAATCCTTTCTAAATGTCCAAACCATCTTAACATCCCCTTTTCAACTTTTTTCACTACATCTACTTTCAATCCATATCGTTCTCTTATGTCCCAGTTTTTTTTCTCTGTCTAGCATTGTGACTCCACACATATTCCTCAAAGTTCTCATTTCCACTGCATTACTCTGAATGATATTTATACCCCTGTAATTAATTACAAAAGTTGCATGTATCTTACCATATCGACATATATTACCCCAACTAAAATTAGGCTTTTAAACAACATTTCCCAAGAGACTATAGCATGGGGTTCTTCAAGAAAGAAGTTATAAGGTTTTTAAAGGGTCGGCAACGCGTGAGTGACACTCCTGGTGTTGCAAACGTCCATAGGCTACGGTAACTGCTTACCATCAGGCAGGCCGTATGCTTGTTTGCCACCTTGGTAGTACAAACAAAAAACCAACCGGACCATCCATTTGCCCACTACAATATCACAGACAGATCTTTAAACAATAATTACATCTATAGCATAAAGAATAATCAAGCTGAACAATAAATTTAAACAACATCGGTGAGACTTACATTTTTGAGCCTTTTGGGGTCGAAACTCTAGGACCATGGGGCCCGAGTGCCCACAAATTGTATCGTGAGATAACAAGGCGTTTGGTCGAGTCATCTCACGATCCTAACGCGGGCCTTTACTTGGGTCAACATATTAGCCTTGCAATCCAGCGTGGGAATGTGGCCAGTCTTTTGGGCACCTTTCACCAGAACTGTGATCTCAATCAGATATTTTATTTATAGGTTAATACATTTAAATATAATATCTGATTGTTTGTAAGTAGGTTAGGTTACTTCAATTTTAATAACTATTCATGTAAATATCTTATGAAATAAATGTATTAATAACAACAATAAGAAGGATAAATCGTTAATTATTTCTATAAAATCGTTGTTGGAGCGCAGCGCCTTCATTAGTTTAAAGCTTTCTCTAATTAGTATATAACTATTCTATTTCTATCAGGCGTCATCAAATGACATAAGTGACATCATCTACGTCACACCTTTACATTCAATAGACGTTCATCATCAATCAAGACTAGATTTCAGTTTTTTATTTATCTCCATTACAGTGAATCCAACAGAAAACTTAATCATTCTTATTGAATTCTTCTTTAATTTTAATTGAAGAATATTTTGTAAATATAACTACATAAACGATTCCTTTCTCAACCCTATTGTTACATTGTAAGGCAAAGACCTCATTTTCCATTTTCTAAGATGCCCGATACTTTGAAAGCTGAAGATAATCCTTTCTATAGGTGTCTAACTCACACCGCCATCTTAGAATACAATGGGTAGTTTTGAGATCGATCTTATTGAAACTTCATTCAGCAAGTAATAGGTGAATTTTCAATTTATTACCAACAATACAAGCTGTTGCTTTGTTTGCTTATATTAATTCTCTAAGTCTGTATATAAAAGTAATAGAGGAAGGGCACCGTGCTAGCGAGCAAGCCCGATTGGGGAAGACCTCCACCTTACAGAAGACCACAGCCAAATAACTACACACAGTGGTGAAGTTGTGTTCCAGTGTGTGAGTACAGGACTTCAGCGCTCATTTAGGGATGCGTTTTGAACGAAACGTATTCCTATTGCAGGGATTTTCCAACTGTCAAAATGAGTCGGCAACACTCAAGTGATAACACCAGGCGGGCCGTATGCTTGTTTGCCACCCATGTAGTATAAAAATATATATACGTATAAAACCGAAGATTTTGTAATTGGCTTTCATATGTAGCAAAGGAAATACATATGTATGAATGGAAACAATTTGTATACATAGTCTCTGCTTACTCCAAGGGAAGAAAATCGGGATGTATGCATATAGTTACTATTCAAATACAATTGAAAATTAGGTATTATTTGAGTAGAGTCATGGTAGTGAGTCACTTCATCAAATTCATTGTCTGCAGATTATAATATCTTTTCAATTGCGTTTATTTTATTTCCATGACGATGCTATGTTAACATAATAAGCATCTACGCGATAATAAAATGTGATTTCATTTTGTGTCTTGTTATTGTGTATCATAAATGCATAACTAAGTATAGGTACCTACCAATGTACATACCTAGAGGTAGTAACTATTTATAAATCTGTGTTAGAGGTTACACTTACCTTAACTAAATTTTGTAGGTAACACTTTGTAGAATTAAGATGGAATACCTATTATTATAGTGCAACTATAGTTTAATATTATACAATAGTGTACTTACAGTAACCGATAGGAAGTATTCTTTAATTCATCTAAGGAAGTATTCCATATTGGGCACCCGTTTTAATGGCACGTAAGGTATTCCACATTGGGCACCTACCGATATTTTTCGCAGGTGCCATTAGTGGAACATATCGATATAAAAATATCGGTAGGTGCCCAATATGGAATACCTTAGGTGCCATTCACTCAGGGTGCCATTAAAACGGGTGCCCAATATGGAATACTTCCACTATAGTTTATTTTAAGAAATTAAAAAGAAAACGTTCATAAAAACGTGTCGTAATCTGCAAACAATGAATTTGACGAGGTGACTCAGTACCATGTCAGAAAAAATACAAATAAAATACTCATTAAACTTGCTAATTACGTCGACTGCAGCCGAAGGTTCGAAAAAAACCAAAGTTACTTATTAATTAATTTAATTAAACAAAGAAATTACAATTATAAGGTGTGAAACTGATTCAATGCTAGAATACGGAATCACTTAACTAATACTAAATTATAATATAGTGACAAATGACCGATGTTAGAATCAAGAGTGCTCTAATTATGTTATAAACTAATCTTATATAGTAATGGGCATCGATCGTAGTGATCGATGATTGGAGGAATGTGTCGTGATGTTCTGGGCACGTTCTGTAGACTTCGCTGTTTCCGGGTGTGATGTGCGAATATAGCATGACGTGATATAAGCAGTATGATGTTCTGGGCACGTTCTGTAGACTTCGCTGTTTAACTGGTGAAGTGCGTCAGAGTGCATTACGTGCCATTTGATCATATAGTTACTCTTATCATCTAGATATGTAACACCTCCACCCTCAGAACAGCAACTATTTTGTCATATTAAGAGAAAATAATGCTGGAGTCTCCTTATGGTTCTCAGTTACTTCTTCGCACGTGTGGATCTTGAGGCTTCGTTGGTTTTCTTTGTTTTCTGAACTTATACTCCAACATCTGTATTTACGGCATACCATGAATATGACGATGATTGTTGCACATACTACGATAATATAAAGTGGTATCGTTGTATGGTAAAGTGATGATGATTGAGTCTTCTCTAGCTTTATAGGTTTCTCTAATAAGACTCTGTTCTGGATACTGTGAAGTTCTTCTAGATTTACTGATCTGGATCCAATATGAGCGGAGACTTCAGTTTTATTTAGTTGATCGTAGGGGATCTTGGATAATTTGAGCGGTTGACCTTTTATCTCGTTCCCATCATTGATTATAGTGAACTCTGGTGTTCGGATATAGCAGTCCATAGGAATGGTAATGAGATAACTGCCTTGTAGCGTGTTGAAGTCTTTTCTGCCACAGGTTAATTGTACTCTTGTAGGTTGCGGTAGTGACAGCACGAAGTGTTGGTCGTCCAATTTCTCTATTGCTTCTTTGGTTAATGAAATCCTGGTCAACTGACAGGTGTTCTTCAGGTTTTGTCTGGTGATCAATTCCTGGATACAATCGGGTTCAGTCCGGATTTGATGGCTTATCTTCTTTTCACAGAGATATACACTGCTGTACTTCGGGCATTCAGCCTCTATGTACACGAATGATTTCTCGGTTGTTGCTATATAGGGAGTAGGAGGTACAAGGGCTAATTGTTTTTCATTAGGGACTATGGATAACTTATATAAATCATATATATCATGGGAAACAATAGGAAATTTATAAACTATTACTATTCTTTTTCCAACAAAATATGAACCTGGTTTGATCAGGTCATAGTATTCTCGTAATTCTAAGTTTATAACTTGATCTGGGTTATATAAAGATCTTAATTTATCTATCATTGATTTCAAGACTTTTATGTCTATCATTGAATGATGTGTACTAGATGAATGTATAAACGCTAAAATATTCTCTATTCTAATTATCTCTAACATTATTTCTTCTACGTTATTAGTAACTATACCTAAAGTTTGGGCAACCTTCGTGAATCTTACTAAATTATAATCCTTAAGGGCATCTCTTTCTAAAAGTAATTCTAAGGAGGCATTGATTTTTGCTTGATTTGATACCAACTGTTCTAAAACAGTATTATGTTGTAACATCCATTCCTTGCTCAAACTTATGTGCTTATTAAATTCTGATGCTAACTTATTTTCATTTTCTTGCAAGTTCCTAATGGTTTCATCGTATTTTAGGGCATCTTGATAATCTAAATTGCCGGTAATACTTTTAATTACTGACCCTAAGCTATCTATCAGGCCTCTTTTAGCTCTTGCAGGTTCCAGGGATTTTATTCGATTTAATACCTTGTTAAGTTTATTAGTAAGGTAATCGACTTGATATTCGTAAATAGTGTATGCTCCTTCGCTAAGTCTGGTCTTAAACATCTCAAGTTGGGTTCGTACTGATTCTACCTTGTCCTCAATGTCAGTCAACTGTATAAATTGTACAAAGGAATGATAATGAGTCGTTAATCTGGTTGGTCCTAGTTTATATGGCAATAATCCTGGTCCGTCGGCTAAAGTCTCAAGTCTTATCTCTTGAGGGTGAGTCGTTGGTATTGTCAGTAGTAGCAGGCTCCTGTAACAATGGTTTGATTTTTGGTACTTGTTTTAGCCGCGACTTACCAATAGGGCCACGTTTCTTCGAGGTATATATATGAATAGGTTGGTCGGCTAGAACTGTGTCCTGTGTGTATCGCGGTGCTACTTTCTGACGACTGGCGAGGGGATTCTTTATGAAAATTTGCTGCTGAGGGATATATTCTATTTCAGGCTCGCGTGATTTATTTCTATTTTCAATTAGAGCTGTCCGATTTGCAAGACAAGATTCGTTAATTATATCATACACCTGTTTCATCTGTTGTCTATGATTCTGCGCGTATTGCTGTAGGATATGTTCAGTAAGGTCAATGTTGGTCGGATCTCGTGGGTCAAAATGTCCATTCAGTAAGTCAAATGGTCTACACTTGGTGAAGCTATGGATAGAACTATTGTATGCTATTATGGCGTAAGGCACGAGATTGACTGCTGGTTCATTTTTGTGTTGTAATTTTAGAATTCTTATATGTTCTAATAATGTGGAGTGAAATCGTTCTATATTGCCATTATCGTTTGGACAGTGGGGTAGAGTCTTATGGTGAACTATATTATGAATACGCGTGAATTCAGAGAACAATTGGTTTGTGAATTCTGTGCCATTGTCGGTAATAATAGTAATGGGTAATCCGTGGTGAGTGCAAAATTTTAGTAACGATTGAATTATACTTATAGCCGTGCCATCTCGTAAGTGGTATGCTTGACCGTATTTAGTAAAAGTATCAATAAAAGTTGCGTATTTTTCCGATTCAACTGTGAATAGATCCATGTGAATAATTTCTAAGGGTTTTGTAGCTGGTGGTACTATGTTAAAATATGGTCTGACCGGGTTTCTATCATATTTTGCCTGGCCGCAGATGGTACACTCGTTAATAAATTTGGCGATCTGTTCTTTCATTTTTGGCCAGTAATATTTTCTCGAAAGAGCTAAATGGCATTCGTTTATACCACGGTGGTTCGTTTTACCATCGTGATAGTGTTTAATAATATCCTGTTGCCGCAGGTATTCTCTAACGTTTTCTAACTCTACTTTAGTTAACACTAGTCTAAAAGAGGAACTCTTGAATTTATCTTGTATAATGGGTACTATTGAATACATGGCTAAAGGTGGATTTATTAGCATAGCCGTTTTAACTTTTGGGTTAACATATTCTTTAATGGCATTGATAACGTCTGACTCTAAGTTTTGTTCTGAAATCTGAATAGCAGTTCTCATGTGTCCTTCGAAAGGTTTAGTCATTACTGGTCTTCGTTTTATGTCACCAACTACTGTAATGTGAAGTTGTCTTTGAAATTTGTTAAGTGGCTCGTCTGTAATAGGAACTTCTAAAATAGGCTGTTCGTTACTGGTATGTATGGTGTCTGTCGATGAATTAGTCGGGTCAGCAGGTATTGGATTGGGGTTATCCCTTCTAGTATGTTCAGTCAAAGGGTTAACACGTTGTATTGAAGGTTCGGAGGGGTTATGCCTAATTCTTCAATGCTTTCAATTAACGAGTTAATTTCATCTATCTCATTGGTATGTATCTCTATTCGTGAAAGGGCATCAGCATTGGTGTTGAATTTTCCTTTTTTGTAAATTACTGTAAAGTCATACTCGCTGAGTTTTAGTCGCCATCTGGTCAAACGTGAGTTTGGTTCTTTTAAGTTGACCATCCATTGCAATGGTTTGTGGTCAGTTAATATTTTAAACTTTCGCCCAAACAAGTATGGCCTAAAGTACTTCGTAGCCCAGACTATAGCTAACAATTCTTTTTCTATTGTGCTATAGTTTAGTTCACTTTCATTTAGTGTACGAGAAGCGTAACACACTGGTTTGTCAGACCCTATGGGTCCTTGAGATAACACCGCTCCAATAGCGATGTTTGAAGCGTCGGTTGTAAGATTAAATTCTTTTGTAAAATCCGGGTACTGTAATATAGGATCGTTAGTCAGTAATGTTTTGCATTTATTGAAAGAATTAACGTACTCAGGGCTATGAACCACCCTACTACCTTTCTTGAGACAAATGGTGAGAGGTTTTGTAATACGGGCGAAGTCGGGTATGAATTTCCGGTAATAACCGAGTAGACCTAAAAACTGTTTGATTTCTTTTGGTGTATTTAGGTATAGGATACTTATCAATGGCTGAGATCTTATCAGGGTTAGGCTTAATACCGTCTCTATTTTTTTTTTATTTTTTTTTATTGGCCAACCAACAGTAGTTTACACTAACATATTATATTACACATGAATCATTAATTTTAGAGTGTAACTACCTCTTACAGGTAGGCACCGCATGCATTTTTTTTTAGCAGTTAATACAATTCGAAGTTATAACATGCAAATTATTAACTAATTAGAGTACAAATATAAATTTTTATAATGATAATAATATTTAATTTTATATAGCAAATCTGTATGTATAAAAAAAAGAATCTAATTGACAAATAATAATAATAATAAATAGGTAATAATAATAATTGAATTTGATTTAACATGATAATTTCAAATTTTACACACATTCAATGGTTATTTTGTGGAACTTTGCAAGCGAATCAAAATGCACGTCAAGGTCACTATAGCTATTTAATAGTTTACAAAGCCGCGGGATGGCAGAACATGCACCAAGTACTGTTCTGCGGAGTGGAGGGTGCAAGGGAGTAATTGGGGCTCGCGGATATCTAGCTGGAACGCGAAATTGTATTTTTTCCAGAATTTGGGGACAGTCAATTTTACACCGGAGTAACTTGTATAAGAACAAGGCATCAATGATATTTCTGCGTCTTTCAAGAGACACCATTTTAAAATGTGATAACCTGGCGTCGTATGATCGTTTCTGTTTAGCAACACCTGAGGAATATGCTAGATGCCACAGAAATCTTTTTTGGATACGCTCTAACCTTAGGTTATGTGTGGCATAATGTGGTCTCCAAATTGTGCTGCAATACTCCAAAATACTATGTACCATGCAATTATATAGCATGATCTTAGTACCGAATCGTTTAAAACCCGCAGCGTTCCTAATAACGAATCCAAGCAATTTTGAAGCCCTCTTAATTATGTTTTCGACATGGGGTACGAAAGTAAGTTCTCTATCATATATCACGCCTAGATCTCTAACTTGGTTCACCTCACGGATGACGCCACAGCCCACACGATATGCTGAGGGCGAAAATTTCTTTTTTCTTGTATATTTTACGTGGTAACATTTATTCACATTTAAAACCATGCCATTTTCGTTACACCACTCCGCAAGCGAATCGACATCTTTCTGAAGTTGAATGTGATCATTAGTTGTTTCGATTACTTTGCATAATTTCAGGTCATCAGCATACATGTAACATTCTGTGTAGCGAAGGCAATGAGGAATATCATTCACAAAGATGTTAAATAGAATCGGCCCAATATGCGAGCCCTGTGGAACTCCTGAGGTGATTTGGTAGGTTTTAGATTGGTAACCATTCACGGCGACATAGAATAGACGGTCATTTAGGTAAGATTCGATCCATTTATAGAGGGCACCAGTAATTCCATATGCAGATAGCTTGTAAAGTAGTATATTATGAGGAACACGATCGAATGCCTTTTTAAAATCAGTGTAAATGACGTCCACTTGTTTGCCACAGTCAATAGCACCTATTAGTGTTTCAGTGAATGTCACCAGGTTAGTACATGTCGACCTTGAATGCACAAATCCATGTTGACAGTCGCTAATGTAAAGTTTAAAATGTGACTGAATACAGGGACAAAGCAAAGTTTCAAACACTTTTGCGAATGTAGACAAGATAGAGATAGGTCTATAATTAACTATGTTGCAGTTGTCATCATTTTTATAAATAGGAACGACTTTTGCTTGTTTCCATAGCTCCGGGAAGATTCCAGTATTGAGAGATTTGTTAAATATATTTAATAGTGGAGACACCAAAGCGGAGGCACATTTCAGAATAAATATGGGGGGGATACCATCGGGGCCAGCACCTTTCCGAGGATCTAACGCCTTGAGTTTGTTTAAAAGGCACTCATGAGTAATCACGGGAGCAGTCAATGGCAGGCTATGGTTCTTCATATTGTCAAGGAAATCCGACACTGGCATATACTGAGCTTGAACTACCTTGGTATCATTGAAAGCCTCAGAAAAGTGTGAGGCAAACATTTCACAAATTTTCAAACAGTCAGACGTTTCTGTAGCGCCATTAGTCATTGTAACAGGGAAAGTACTGGTGCCGCCTCGTTTCGCTTTAATATAAGCCCAGAAATGATTTGGGTTCTTAGAAATCTCCTTTTCAGACTCTACTAATTATATGACCAAGGTATGCTGTTTCTAGCTTCAAGAATTCTGATTTATCCATCTGAATTTTGAAGTTAGATTCCCTAAGTCTTTGAAAAACACGTTCCAGGTTATCCAGGTGTTCCTGGAGCGATGAGCTAAATACTATAATGTCATCTAAATAAACTAAACACATGCTATTTTGTAGGCCCCTGAGAACATTGTCCATTACTCTCTGAAAAGTTGATGGTGAGTTCTTTAAACCCATAGGCATTCGAAGGAATTCAAAATGCCCATGTTCTACATTGAATGCGGTCTTAGATATGTCCTGGGGGTCCATTTCAACCTGGTAAAAGCCACTGGCGAGGTCTAGAGTTGTGAAGTATTGGCATCTACCTAACTTGTCCAAAACATCAGTAATATTAGGTATGGGGTACTTGTCATCTATTGTCTTGTCGTTTACTTTACGAAAGTCAACTACGAGACGCCACTTTTGTTTGCCTGAAGCATCCATTTTCTTGGGTACAACCCAAATGGGTGAGCTCCATGCTGAGTCGGAAGGTCTAATTATACCCTGCTGTAGCATTTTTGAAATTTGGTCTCTAACTTCTTTTCTATGAAAAAAGGGGTAACGATAACTTTTGGTGTACACGGGTACTTCATCGTTTGTGCGGATTCTATGTTTAACTTTGTTCGTGAAAGTCAACGGTTCCCCGTCGATATAGAATACATCAGCGTAGCGACTACATAATGTTATAAGGTTGGCCTTCTCTTCTTCATTAAGATGATCAGTACGCAATCGCGATAATACATCATTTACACGGTTTGAATTTTCAGTTTGTGTGCATTTCAAGTTAAATATATCTGCACGAGCCGGCTGATCTAAATAAAATATAATATCATTGCATGATGGGTTTTCTATCTCTACATAACCTCGACTATTAATTACTGTGGTAAGGCATTCATGTATAATACACCCGCAGAAGGTTTGTTCATCTATAAGAACTTCGCCGTCGGGGGCGTTAATAGGTATTCTAATTATTTTTGAACTTCTAGCTGGAATGATGTCCTCGTACAAATTTATGTTGCGAGAATTATATAACTTAATCGGATTAGTTGCGTTTCTAGTTATTAATTTAAAATCTTTCAAATTTATATTGGCTTCCCATTTAGACAATATATCTAAACCTATCAGTCCGTCAAAATAATCGTGGAACCGGTATACGAAAAACTTATTATTATCATTCTGATTAAATTCTTTAAAACTTGGTAACGTTATTGAATGGTCGCTTCGGCTAACACCATGTATATTTGTTATTTCAAAAGGGTCATAGTTAAGTCGGTGATTAGGAAAGAAAGCTTGTATAGCCTCAGGGCTTATGAATGATTGATTAGCGCCTGTGTCTATCAAGAATTTTAAAGGGGGGCAAGAAGTTTCTATGTATGGTAACTGTCTCTGAGTTTGCAAGTTAATGTCTATCTTTGCTCTTTTGATGTCTTGTCTGACCGAAAATCCTGATCTTGGCTTGCGCGGCTAGACCCTGGTTGTGGCTCCATGTCGTGCATTATTTGGTTATCATAAGTCATGTCATTGTAAGTCGTGTTAGTATTATAGTCGTAGTCATAGGGGTCATTGTAGTCATTAGAGTCTGTATGACATTCATATTCAGGCTCATAGCAATATTCAGCAGAATAATAGGCATTATCGGGCAACATGTATTCATTAACATTTATTTCGCGTGATTTGAAGTAATTATTAGGTGGTGGATTACCAGCTTTTCGCCAATCATGACCTGACATCATGGGTAATGCTCGTGGAGTGAAGTGATGAACACCACTCATGGGTTTTGGTCCATTGTTTGGTGGAGGATTATTTCTAGGTTGTAATCTAAACATGTTACTTTGGGTATGGTAATTAGGTGGTTGTGCACGGAACATTTGCTGGGTTCGTGTAGGGAACCTGTTCTGCTGTTGGTTATGGGTATTCAATTTAAAAGCTTGGTTAGGCGGCTGATACGGACGCTGTGCCATCGGGGCTGGCCAACTAGATACAGGGTGTCGCGGGACACTCGGAGTATTTAGCGGTATATTGAAGGGTATAGTTGCCTTAGGGGCGTTATGCGGCTTTAGACCATCGTTGCGGTGTTGCAGGTACATAACATTTAATTCCTCCTGCACATACTCTAAAGCCTTTTCTATTGAATCAGGACGCATGCATCGTATACGCGATCCTAGGGGTTCTTTTAAACCACGTACAAAAGCCTGCATAGCTACCTTCTTATAAAGAATTCGCTTAGCGTCGATAGTCGTTTGTAAAGTCTCGTGCAAAGTCACATAGGTCATTATTGTACTAAACAACGTCTGACATTGTTCGTAAAACTCCTGGAGGGACCTATTACCTTGTAGAGCTAATGAAAGGTCGTTATATAACGCAGTTTCGTCTCTCTGATCTGAAAAATTATTGATTAACGCTACTCTAATGCCTGTCCATGTTTCTGGGATACCGTTCGCATTAATAGTGGATGCGGCGGGCCCTGTGATTTTATTTAAAATTCCGTTAAGCAAACATAGATTACCTAATTCGCTTCCTGGCTCAGAGCTAGCGTACTGAGTTACAATTCGATCGCAAATACAAATAAATCTAGTCAATACATTATGATTACCGTCGAAATCTGGTACAAGGCGTAAGGCCTTATAGATTACGTCTGGGTCGTAAGGCATTTTTACCTCAAATAAACTACTCAAATCGCAATCTAAATCACTATCTAACTGTCTAATGTTATCTACTACGTGCCGGAGAGCCTGTCGTGATGCAGGATCCCGGGAATGATTTTTACCTAAACGAAAAATCTTGGAAACACTAAGGATCGGATAGGAAGCAACACGAGAAAGATTCAAGTGTACTTACATAAAATATTTCATCTCTGGCTCTGGTTATTCTTCGTGAATCGAAGTCTGGATTCTCCTTTCAGCGCTGCAGCTTCGTAGATTCTGGATTCTCGTACCGTGGCTTGATAGCCGCCCGGGCGACCCGCGAACGCGAATTATCAATGTGAGATGCTTCTAACCGCTCGCGAACCGACCCGCGAGAATCCTACCGACTGCGCCAATTACGTCGACTGCAGCCGAAGGTTCGAAAAAAACCAAAGTTACTTATTAATTAATTTAATTCAACAAAGAAATTACAATTATAAGGTGTGAAACTGATTCAATGCTAGAATACGGAATCACTTAACTAATACTAAATTATAATATAGTGACAAATGACCGATGTTAGAATCAAGAGTGCTCTAATTATGTTATAAACTAATCTTATATAGTAATGGGCATCGATCGTAGTGATCGATGATTGGAGGAATGTGTCGTGATGTTCTGGGCACGTTCTGTAGACTTCGCTGTTTCCGGGTGTGATGTGCGAATATAGCATGACGTGATATAAGCAGTATGATGTTCTGGGCACGTTCTGTAGACTTCGCTGTTTAACTGGTGAAGTGCGTCAGAGTGCATTACGTGCCATTTGATCATATAGTTACTCTTATCATCTAGATATGTAACATGCTACATACATGTATCTATGTACATATACTTATATAGGAATACAACTCTTTCTAACTACGAGTATGTATTTGCTCTATAATGGAAGTCCACAATATCTATTAAGAAAGATAAAATTGCCTGGAAGAAATCATTCTTAGCGATAAGGCCGCTCATTGTACCTAGTTTTTATTCTCTGTGTACTTTATTTAAAATGACTGCCTCGGTGGTCCAGTGGCCGCAGTATGCGCCTGCTGTGCACGAGGTTGTGGGTTCGATTCCGACACAGGACAAAACTTTGTGTGACCCACAAAGAATTTTTCTGAGTCTGGGTGTAATTTGTGTCCGTTAATTGTATGTTTGTAAAGTCCCCCGCGATACAGAGCTTGTTCTCTAGTGCGGGAGTTGTCTTTTTAAAAAAGTAAGAAAGAATGTTGTAATATTTGGTGTACAATAAAGAATTATCTACATATCTTTATATCTATCATTTCCTAGCTGGACTTGCTCGCTTATACTTATTCCTAAAAATGGCGTTTAAATGTGAACACTAGTTTTTCTTTATTCGCTGTGCCTTCATTAGTTACCCAAGAGCTAAGTATAGATTATAGATAGACCTCCAAGATTGAGTGAGTTTCTTACGGTCAGTATAGGATGGAAAATACATCGAGATCCCTCTGTGCCTCACAAAAGCACGTCAATTCGTGACTTCGCCAGGTCGTGCAATGGACGCTTGCAATAGCCTGGTAAGTTATGAAATAAAAATGATGTCTAAAATTCTCAAATCTACTGGGATCTGGTCTTCTGTAAGGTATTTTCCTAGGTGGGTTATTCGTATAAACCCCTACTCATGCTAAAGGTACAAATATTATGTAAGCTGATATAAACAATGAATACTAGCTGTAACATCACGTTGCTAGGCACAATCAGTTTGGTATCAAATAAGGGAGATTATTTAAAAGAAGTTTTTATACTCTAGGCCAATTTCACGTGAACAAATTCGTGACCAAGTTGTAAAATACAGTTTGGTTTGTTAAAGGATTAGGTTTTCCATAAGGTGTATGTACTCCAGTGATAAAGAGTAGATAGGTAGATATCTTTTACCGTTCGCATGTTTTATTATTTGTTACATCTAGTAAAACGATAATGTGTAATATGTACCTATAGATATATAACTGCCTAGAGAAAAGTTATATATCTATATGTACATAATATATTATGTAGTAATACGGCTAAAGAGTTTGGTTCTTTGTTAAAACGTGCTAATGTTTAGTACTTGATGGCAAATAGTACCTAATACAAATAAAGTAAGTAACTCCAAAACACTTTTATCTTTATACTCCTTAATATAGATAATAATAATAATATTTTTGGGACAACTCACACAGCGCCAAACTAGGCAGAGCCTGTACTATAGTAACTAGACAACTGATAAACATACTTAAATATTTCTAAATACATACATATCTTAATATATAAAAAAGAATCCCTATTTCCCTTGGTAACGGCATCACGCGTGAACGACTGGACCGATTTCAGGAATTCTTTTTTTGTTGTGTTTTTTATTGTCAGGAGAAAGTTCTTATGTAAAAAAAAAAGAAAATTGCGCTGAAAATAGTTTAACCCGGACGAAGTCGGGGTGGGCCGCTAGTTATAGATAAATTACACCCAGACACAAAACAAACATTCGTGCTTATTAAACAAGATTTATCCTTGGTGGAAATCGAACTCACGACGTCCAGTGTAGCAGTCAGAGTCACCAACCACTAGACCAACAGATAACTTATGTGGATGCTTGCAATATCTTTAGTATCATTCGCGTGTTGGTGATCGAAAAACTTGTAATAGGCACTTACATATCAGAGTTTTGAGATGGGGTACGAAAACGGTTTTTGTAAACATACATATAAAAAAAATAGAAATAGACATTTATTACTGTCACTACCATTTGATGAATAAGAACAGTTAGGAAAGCGGATATGGTAACGTACAGTCAATACTTTAGTAACCCAAGTCTCAAAGCGCCTGACAATTTCACGATAGCAATATATGTGCAGTAGAAATTCTTGACCTATTTTGTCGTAGGAACCGGCAGTATATAATACGAAACGGGATTTTATGGAGACCAGAGGCCGCAGCGATTTATTTTAGATCGAATTTTGCAGAGTAAATTATAGTACTTATTGTAAATGTGATATATAAACACAGTAGTAAGAAATACCTACCTAAATACTAAGATTATGTTGTTTAATATATTAATATAACTCTTATTGTGGGTTTTTTTTATTAGGTATTGCTTGTTACTTTCTTGTTAAGAAAGATAAGTATGACATTCTTATCGTCATTTAGAAAAACATTATAATATTTAGGTATTATTATATACATAGGTAGGTATCCTTACAATGACAGACAAATATACATTTCATCTGATGGTAAGCAGTTACTGTATCCTATATGGAGAGTTATAATATCATGGGCATCAATTGCGTTTGTAATGTCAGGGTTTTCTATGACCTTAAACTAGCTCTGAAAAAGGCATCCTGGCGCACAGCAACACACCTACACCAGTGTGTGTAGTTATTTAGTTGAGGTCTTCTGTAAGGTAGAAGTTCATCCAGCCTGATCGCTGGTACCATACCTCTTTAAAAAGACACGTGCTTGCTACAAGATAAAACGATTTTATTTTGATCAAATTGTTATCTGGTAAGGGTAAGGTAGATTTTTTTAAAGTTGTATCTGAAGAAATAGACTTTATTACTTGTATCTGAAGAACTTTTTTCATATTAATAAAGATCAAAAACAAACATACAGTCGACACTTGTTATTGCAGGAAATACACTTGCACAGTCGACCCTGAAAAAACCATTTAATTCCTGACAAACCTCAAGCTATAGTCTCGTGGAACCTGGAGAAGGAGCTCATTTCAGAGGCAATATCCAGGAAAATACGGGACAAATGAGGTTCTAAGATCCGGTCAGTAACGGGTAAAACGATTCCAAGTAACACTGCCATCGTATAAGCGGTAGAATACACATAAAAAGACGAATTCTAACACCGCAATTACATTTTGCTTGAGTTTGCTTAGACCTAAAATAAATACACTGGCGTGTTTCAGTTGATATATTGAGAGGCGGCGAAATACCTACGTTTGTTTTCCAACAAGAAAAACACGAGCTTAATTAGTGAGGGTAGCCCCTATTTATTTTGTAGAGGTCAACAAGTGCGTTTCTCTTACGCCAAGGCCATATAAACATTAGAAACAAAATAAGTTTGTATTATAAAAGTAAAATTACAAGCTTTTATAGTTTGTTTTGGTATTTTATTAGTTTCCTCATCAAATCTTCTTAGTTAATATCCATGTCATTATAATATTATTATACCATGGCAGTTTTTATTTGTAAAAAAGACAACCGCCGCACCAGGAAACAAGCCTTGTGTCGCGGAGGATTTACAAAAATACATTTCATGAACACAAATTACACTCAGACTCGGAACAAACATTTAAGGATCACACAAAGTTTTGTCCCGTGTGGGAATCAAACCCACGATCTCTGGCGTAGCAGCCAGGGTCATTATCCATTAGGCCAACAGGGCAGTCTAGTCAGTTTTGTCAAGAAGTTTCCTCCTTCCGAATTATCCATCACGTCCTGGACATAGGATAGGATATAGTATAAACTAAGACAAATCTAACGATTCCACACACGGTGGTGTTATCTTGTTTCATTGCAGATAATGCCAGGCTGCATCATAATGCCAGTTCCTTGAAATTATACTTATGAAAATCACAAAAATAAAATGATGTCAAACCCATTTGCCTACACACAAGGGTTTGGCTGTGAGAAGAGCTGGCTAGAAACTCTAGCCTCTGTTTTTTTTGTGCCTTTATGCAGTTTTAGTCACTCAAAACTGCATAAAACCTGCACTAAAGGTATTTCTACACTGGATGAGCCCACTCTTTTCGTATCGGAATTTCATCAAAACATGTTGGCGCATTCTATATAGCAAGAAAATTAATATACGTATTATAAGTATTTCTGTGGTTATCCGAACTTTTACTCGACATAAATCCGGTGACCCGTGGGAGGCTTATAAGGCATCCCATTGAGAATTTTTGCACAACATCTAAGTATTCGGTATGAAGAAATAATATAACCACGTAATGATATTATGTAGGTTTTTATGGTTATTTATTTTGATCTTTTCAGGGGATAATAAAGATTTTCTTGTTGATCAAAGAAATTCTTTATTTGAAGTCAGCAAAATAAGAGATATTCAGGATCCTATTTCAGGCAAACTCTCTCTTATTACCTAAATATTTTTAGCATTTTTGCTATGCAATCAGCTAAAATATACTCAGCTTAAATATTATAGCAATGTGGAAAAAGACGAGCTCGGAGCTTTAATATTTAAGTACCCTCTTTTATCCTATGCCTAATTGGTTGCACATATTTGCAGCTAATTCACTACATGGTCACCTCGCAATTAATACCGAGCTGAGTATTGTGGTTGCGATTTCCACTCGGAACAAGTACTTGTGCGACCTACAGCCCAGGTAATTTTTATTCCCCTACGACAGGGCCTTGATAGGGCCAAAAGTGTCTTTAAAAAAAAGGCTGAGAAATAAAAATCTTATATTTAGTACCTAACATATCTTAGGTACTGAGTAAATAATAAAGATATCTAGCATGGTTTTATCATACCTATTGTTAGAATGATAGATACGACTGTATACGTACTTTCTATACTTACTTTCACCTACGTTATATTATATAACTATTACAATAAATCAAACAAAGGAAACATCGAAAGGGATAGTTCTTTCTACAAAGTACTTACACACTATTCAAACTATTTTACGTTTAGTTATAAGAATTTTAATAGGTAAGTGCTCAATTTCCGAGAGTCATGTCAACAACGTAATCTTTGAGATAAGTTTGGAAGTCGTAAGTAAATGCACGTGATTATATTATTACGTAAGTTTGTCCTAACTGACCCTGACAATGGGTTTAGAGGCGATGGTACTAGGCCGTATTTGTTAAGCCATTCAGGGATTACTTATCTAAGGAAGGTACTCTGATTTTAGGTACGTGTTATCGTTGATCAAATGAAGGTCCCTGCAACAAAATAAAATGTTGCGGTAGATACGATTAAAACTTAATTTTAAACATGAACAAAATTTCATTTAAATAATGCAATTGTGTTTTTTTATTGTTGTAAAAACAATTGCATTATTTAAATGAAATTTAAAAATTAAGCGCAACATTTAACGATGATGAATGCAATAGTTTTTAGCGAGTGTTACGTCTATGTTAGATCAAAATCCTTACTAATATTATAAACGCAAAATTTTGTAAGAATGGATGTATGGATGTTTGTTACTCTTTCACGCAAAAACTGCTGAACGTATCTGGATGAAATTTGGCACAGAGATAGATTATAGTTTGGAGTAGCATATAGGCTTTTTATCGCGATAACCGACATCAACGCGGGCGGAGACGCGGGCAACAACTAGTAATAAAAAATTACAAACAAATACCTATAATATTATAGGCGCCGAATTTAGTTCATTTTTCTGCGGACCGATAACAAAGAATAGTCTTGCTCTTCTTCCAAGGTCTTCTTCTACGATTGATAGAAATTAGTTCAGATAGCCGTAATAGTAACGCAAATCTATAGATCTGCGAGGTTAAGCAACCTTGCCGTGGTTAGACCGTAAATGAGTGAGATGAAAATGATGATTATTTTCTAAAAACACAGCAAAACCACCTCTCCGCTTCGAAAGTACGCAGAGCTGTTTTTTTAATTATATCTCCCGCACTAGAGAACAAGCTCTGTGTCGCGGGGGACTTTACAGACACACAATTAACGGACACAAATTACACCCAGACTCAGAAACTTTGTGGGTCACACAAACTTTTGTCCTGTGTGGGAATCAAACCTATAACCTCGTGAACAGCAGGCGCATACTGTGGCTATTGGATCACCAAGGTAGTTAAAAAGTCCTACGCTTGATCTATCTTTCTTCGTACGTGTAGGGTTGCCGTCCCATCACACTATGTTCGTAAGTGAATAAAGAGTGACAGATGGCTAGCCTTCGTCGAGATGGGCCACCGTCACTGGAATTCAGTTAGGACAACATTATTATACGAGTAATTTGTAAATATAACGCTAACGACGATGTGTATTGACGTTTTTTGATCAAACTAGAAGAGAGGTACGGCACCATACTAGCGAGCGAGCCCGACTGGGGAAGGCCCTCCACCGTACAGAAGACCACAGCCAAATAACTACACACAGCAGTGTAGTTATGTTCCTGTGTGTGAGTTCAGGTCTCCAGCGCTCATTTAGGGATTCGTTTTGACAGAAACGTATTCCTATCCCAGGGATACTCTCATCTTAAAAATGGGTTGGCAACACGCAAGTGATACCTCTGGTTATGCAAGCGTCCAAAGGTTACGGTAGCTGCTTAGCATCAGGCGGGCCGTATCTTGTTTGCCACACAAGTAGTATTAAAAAAAAACGATTACATCATCTGTGTATATAAAGAATCAATAAATACTTACTTAGTCTGGTTTATTTTCTGGATCATCTATACCTACGTTACATATTGGGTGCCACTATTTGGAGTTGTGAGACCGTATCTATTGCATATTTGATCGAAGATGGCAAATATCAATATTTGTAATTTTAAGTGTGTTATGTGCGATTATTGACAAGTATGCATAATTGTCAACAATGGCACCGAACACACCTTGCAAGGTCTTCAGTAAATCTTAATACTTATATTAAACAAACTGTAGCCCGTGGCCTACAAACATAGTTATTTTTGCATTTTTAATATTAGTATGGATGTCCAGAACAAATATATATAGTGTATATTCACATATATGCGGTAGTTTACATAATTCAGCGGTGACATGAGACTACAAGGCTTACTGTTCGTCTTACGATTGTTGTCAGAATGTTGTTAGTCATATATACAATCTGTATGTACCTAATAACAACCCAATGCATCTGCTTAATGTTATTTAATGTATATATACATAGGTACCTTACTACCTACTTAATACTACTTGGGTGGCAAACAAGCATACGTTCCACCTGATGTTAAGCAGTTACCGTAGCCTATAGACGCTTGCAATACCAGAGGTATCACTTGCGTGTTGCCAACCCATTGTTTTATACCAGGGCTTTAAGATGAGAGTATCCCTGGGATAGGAATACGTTTCTTTTAAAATGCGTCCCTAAATGAGCGCTGGAGACCTGTACTCACACACAGGAGCAAACTACACAGCTGCGTAGTAATTTGGCTGTGGTCTTCTGTAAGGTCCTTCCCTAGTTGGGCTTGTTTAATTGTATGGTGCCTACCTCTCTTCTCCTACCGAATCTGTAAAGTTATTTGTAAAGTCTCTGGTGATATAAATCTTGATTCATAGTGCGGGAGATGCAAGTACAAAATAAATTTAGTGCCAACAGGTTAGGCAAAATGTAAGTGTATTTTTCTGTTATATAAAATTCCCAATAGCAGGGTTTCTGGAATTGTGTTCGGTATATGTTAAGGTAATTAGGCTCACCGCCACTACGTGGGATCTAAGATAGCTGGTGAAACGTGGCTCTCATACTAGTAAGGAAAAAAGGTGGTGTGATGTTATGATTCGTATACATATCGGCAGGGGTATTCCGTAATAGCAAAAACCGATCCACCGCAAAAACCGAGCAAAATGTAGCTGTCTAATTGAAAACCGGTATTCCGTTAGAGCAAAACCCGAGCCATTTTGACGTTTAGTCAATTGTTTTTTGTTTTTGATTGTGCCGTCACCGAGCAATCACAACTGTCAGTTTGCCATCGCTGCACTGTTTCTTAGAGAATCAGCCGGCCGGGCTCATACACACGACAACGGTGTTAGCTGTACAGAGCCTCTAGACAAATGGCATAAACATAAAAAAAACAAATGTATGGGATTTGACGTAAGTCTACGATATAATGTCGTAAACTTACGTCAAATCCCATACATTTGCTTTTGTGACTTTTCGATTTGACTATCGCTTATGCCACTTGTCTAGAGGGTCAAGGCTGCTATATGAAGATTCGTTTTTTTAAACCATTGTATATATTTCTGTGGAATTTAGTAACTGTGTACAATTAGACTAAACCTACAGATAAAAATATATTTCACACAAATTCATACATTAGTTTTCCTAAAACACTAATCTTCATATAGCGGCCCTGTACAGCTAACTCCATTGCCGACCGTTCATAGTATATCTCAACAATAAAACTAAATACACGCCAAATACCTGCGGAGTACCAATGGAGTTGCGGAAACCAACCCACCATACCATACCATAGTACTTTACTTGACTTAAGAATCGAATCCTGAACCTCAGTACGTCAGTCACAAACCAACCACTGCGCCATTAAGCTAATATTTTTTAAAACATATTAATATGTAAATATATTACGATAACGTCGCATCTTGCTTACTTTAACTAACAATATTGTCACAACAAACCCGAAGTAACAGATAAGTAATGCAGAAAACATGGTGGTTATGTTTGATATGAGATAACTAAATAGCTGCGTACGTTAGTACTTATGTTTGTGTATTACGTACAAAGTAAGGTATGTATGTAAATATGCGTAATATGCATGTAGGCAGTATAATCAATAGGATACGGTACGAGTTCGTTTACCTATAGCAAACTCAAAAAAAATGATTTATCGTTATTTACACGATGTATTGTTCAACTTGAAATTTTTGACAATTTCTTTGAGAAGAAAAAAAATATTTTGAAAGCTTTTTTTTATTTTGCAGTTTACGTTAGTTTGTTTACGTCAAACATGCAAGTCAAAACAACAATGACGACAATTGAGAAGACTTAATAAGTAAAAAAAACGGATAAATCTCGAAAATCCACGATAAAAGCTAGTGTTTCAGCCAGTTCGTTGTCACCACTCCAAGCCTTACTTTTACGAAATTACATATATGTTGATGAATTAATTTTATATATTCATAACATATTTACAAGAATAGTTTTTAAAATTAAAGTAACTTAACCTAAACATGAAATTATATATTTTATTGTTTAGGTTTACGTTTAATATTCACACACACTTATTTAAAAAGAAAAAATATTAGAAAATATAAAAAAAAAACAAAAAAATCCTCTGTATCAACGTCTACTGGAAACGTGCCCAGAAGACTGGCAGCATTACCACGTTGAATGGCAATGCCTAATCTTTGAGCCAGTAGATGAATAATTATAAATACAGTCATTATATTGAAAAAAAAACTACGTACCTACTTTATTGTGAAAACTCATTAAGGTTGAAAACTCCAAATTACCATAACATTGTCATAATATTGCCAAATATTACTTACTGCGAAGTTTTTTAATTTGTTAATTTCTGCGAAGAAAGTAGTGAAGCCGTACAAAGTTCTTAATCAAGAGTGTAGTACTACTACCCCAGCAAATTTGTTAACTTTGATGCTTCGGCTCAGCGCAGACGGAACGGAGCGCAGCGGAGTGGATTTTATTAACGCACTTGAATATAAACTTTACAATTATTGCAATAAAGTGCATAAATGCTTGAACCTGACAAAAATGCTTGCGCGTCCTCGATGCGGGAATCATACGCGATCCGTAAAGAAAATGCCCGAGACCGCACGGGGATTATTCCTCTCTGTCTGCGCTGACCCTTAATCTATCGATCCGCGCGGTCACTACTTAGTTACGAGTCCTTTAAATCGTTTCGAATCCATGTTTGATAAAAATCGATTTAGTTGTTTTTTTTGTTACCATCATCCTATGTTTTAGTAGTAGCGATCCTCATGGTCAGTATGGGATCCTGATGGTAAACAGTTACCATAGCCTATGGATGCTTGTAATACCAGAGGTATCACTTGCGTGTTAATTTCTCCGCGTAATTACAATGTGTAGTTAAATAATAAAGACTTATTTACTTTTAGCCTGTTTTGAAGACGCTTTAGGAAGTTATTATGAAATTGAATTAATAACTTTGTTTACATTTCCTGATAACGATATAATAATAGTGCATAAAGTCTACACGGGGTTTTCCTAACGGTGGGGAAGACATGTTTGCTGTAAGTATACTAAAATTATTACTGATAGGATTAGGACTTATTTTTCAGCTGAACAATATTATCTACACCTGTAGCCTAGTGGTTAAGGTGGTCACCGCGAGTTGTGGGTTCGAATCCACGCTGGACTATTAATTTGACCAAAAGATCGTTGTTTAGTCTTGATGTATATTGTGGACACAAGTAAATTGATTGTTTGTGAAATCCTCTGCGACACAGGAGGGTTTCCTAGTGCGGGTCCTCAACAAGGCAGAGACAAACTGTTCTATGGCATAAATTACGCCCACACACAACAATAATGGCGCTCATCAATCAAAATGCAATCAAAGAATTGTTATAGACTGAACTACCTAAAACTAACTAGACTACCAGCCCCTCTAGACAAGTGGCATACACGGTATTAGATTAGAATAGAATATAAAAATGTACAATGTACGGGATTTAACATAAGTTTACGACAAATTGTCGTTATGTTAAATGTCATACATTCATTGTTTGTTCTACGACTGTATAAATTCTACTAGATACTGTTGAATTTATACAGTTTTATTTATACAATGAATGTATGAAATGTAACATAGTAATCGACAGTTTGTCGTAAACTTATGATAATCTCATACCATGCCACTTGTCTGGTGGAGCTCGCTAGTCAAATTGAATCTCAGGCACCAAGATTTTGTAGTCGTTTTTAAGTCAACACATGTATTGGACTTATATAGTCGTCACGGGGTCATTTACAATCATACAATTATAATAGCAACCCATATATGTCCCACTGCTGGGCACGGGTCTCCTCTCCTCTATCAAGAGAGAGAGAGAGAGGGTTTAGGCCTTAATTCACACACGCTGGCCTAATGCGGGTTGGTGAATCAGACATGTCTTTAGAATTTCTTTTAAGACATGTGTGGGTTTCCTCACGATGTTTTCCTTCACCGTTAGCAGATGGCGAATCATTTGATTAGTACATATAAACTCCACAAACTGAAATTCACATTGTTACTGCCCGGGATGGAACTCGCACCTCTTGCGTGCAAGTCGGTTACTTTCCCACTCGGCGACCACCGCTTCATACAATTAACGGACACAAATTACACCCAGACTATAACCTCGTGCACAGCAGGCGCATATTGTGGCCACTGGACCACCAAAGCAGTCAAAAGTTTATACTCGTAAGTAGCCTATGTTACTCGTAAATGATCTTCCACCAATAAAAACAATAACTATCTAGATATTTTACTTTAAAATTCGTAAAATTGAAGTAAAGATTTAGCGTAAGTTCACGTGTAACGCGCGTTAACGCACGATACAATTTTAAGAGCTTTCACATGACGAGCGCTAACGCGCGTTGCTAGAGTACTCGTCGCTATTAATTGTATATCAACATTTCAAAAATGTTCGTGCATCAAAGAAAAAGTCTTTTAAGATTAGTAGATAGTTCCAAAAGTTGTACCATATAAACAATAGCTTTTGCTTAGCTTTCCATTATAGTAAATCTATTTATACTTTCCCTATACCAACCCGTCTGGCCAGCGTGGTATACTCATAGTAGGCTCCAAGGCTCCAAGTGTATGGAGGAGACCCGTGCCCAGCAGTGGGACATTTATGGGTTAAGATGATGATAATGATGATTAGTTCCCTAGTGGATGCTGTGCAGAGGTCTCGGGTTCGATCCCTTGGCTGTGTATTGGGATTTTCGGGTAAAATAAATGATTTGACTTGACAACGTTGTTATGTTAATAGTACCAAAATATATTTCAACAATTAACAAATTATTTAATTAAAGATAAATCCGTTTCCGTTTAAGGCTTTATAATATCAAACATCCGGTTATTTGTATATGTATATGTAGTTTACATAAGATTTTCTGTACTGCATCAGCAAGATTGCCATCATTCAGTTCAACTGATATTTACTCTGAGTCAGACATAGCGAAAACATTTTGTTTGTTTAAGACTTTATGGCATATGGTTATCTTGGCAGGAGTAATTAAGTATCTAACCTTATCTGTGGTAATGTGGTAATTGCTCTTCAACGTATAAAAGGACATGTCGACTAATTTTCTAAACATATTTTTACGAACGAGCTCGAACGAAACAAGTTCACAAAATATTTTAAGTGAATAAAACGAATTTCGCGTTCCATGAGACACTAAAGAAAATCAACATGAGGATCATACATTTACTTTTCCTTGTAAGTACTATTATATTTTATTAGATTTTACTCGCGCATTTATTTAAAAAAAAACTTGATGTGTAACTTTGGTATAATAATATACATATAAGCTTTATTGTAAAGTTTAATCAATATCCTTACAGTAGTTTTTTGTGTTAGTGAGAGTCAGCGGTAGTGGTTAATTGGTTTTAATAAATTTATAGAGAGTAACACGCGGTAGTAGTGAGTGGATTCTAGTCGCAATATCAATGTAAATATTACTTTGTACGTTCTAATAAAATTATTTACCATCTGCTAGTGGTGAAGGAAAACGTTGTGAGGAAACTGACAAGTCTAAGATTTTTTTTAAAGTCATGTTTGATCCACTAACCCGCGTTGGGCTAGTGCGAGTGAATAACACTTTCTAGGACAGTTAGGCTACGTTTCCACCAGAGATGTGATGCGATGAATATATTTTTGTAAGAACCAATGACAGTATTGGTGGTCCTGTGGCTGCAGTATACGCCTGCTATGCACAAGGTTATGGGTTTGATTTCCGCACAGGGACAAAACTTTGTGTGATCCACAAAGAGTTGTTCTCAGTCTGGGTGTAATTTGGGTCCATTAATTGTATGTTTGTAAAGTAACACCCGCAACCACCCGCAACACAGAGCTTGTTTTCTAGTGCGGGATAACTCCAACTGAAGATAACTCTTCAAAAAAGAATTTACCCTTATCAGTGCGAGTATCGCTACTTATTTCTCGTGGAAATGCAGCCTTAACATGATGTCAATAAAAAATCAATTGTGTATACATTAAGGAAAGGTGTACAGGCCTAACCCTCTCCGCTCTCTGGTCTCCTCTCCATAGAGGAGAGGAGACAAGGTTGTTATTTTATGTTGTATTTTTGTATAATATGTGAGTGTGCCAAGTTGATAGGAAATATTAGTTTCGTATTTGTCACTTAATATATAAAGTTTTACTACACCAAATTTGACATTAAGAGGGGTAGTTAAATATTATTATGCATAGTTAGTAAATGTAACGACTAAAACGTAGACGTTAAATGAAGCTGACGTCACTACAAGAGTCCAATTTCGAATTTAGAAGTAGTATCTCGGTTAGTATAATTGTAAGTGCGCTGAGCCGGCACCGAAAAGCGCAGGTTCAAATCATGCTCCGGGCTATACCTAATCATATTATGTTATTATACTTAATACATCCAAAATCTGATGTAACTAATATCTTAGGACAACTCACACACAGTACATCTGATCCTAAACTAGCCAGAGCTTGGACTATAGGAGTCAAACAATAGATAAATATACTTACTTATAGATACATTCTAGTTGTTATAGATAAATAACACCCAGAGCCAAAAAATATCAAGCGCATTACACAAAGATTTTTCCTTCCAAATTACCTCGGGTTTTAAAGTCAGAGTCACTAACCATTAGACCAATAGGGTAGTCATTATGTAGTGTCAAACTTTATCAAGTACTTACTACGAGTATAAGTAACACAGATATTTCTGTGATATGTAATCACCATTTTTCAATCTTAATTTAACGTTCGTAATAGTCACTTGTAATACCTAGCTTTATGGTTGTCATAGATCAGCTCCAGGACATTTTTTAAAGTAATTGAGAAAATTTATTTACTAAGAAGCGTATGATGCATTAAACTGACTTTTAGTTTGTGTCCAGCAATAAACTACTTGAAATATAAAAAAAAATGTCCAAGCTATTATTACATACACGCGCATCATCTGGTTAACTGTTGTTGTGTCCAAATAATAATAAAAGTTTACTTATTATAAATCAAGTATCAATAATCTGTTGTTTTCATTTCAGGTATCCCTGGTGTGCATAGTGAGCGCGAAATATTTGCCTGAGGAAAGCGCTCCGAAAGCCTTGCTGCGAAATAAAAGATCCACCGAGTCAGAAAATACATTAGAAAGTCAAAGCAATGAAAGTGATGACGATGACAACGCTAATGACGATGATGATGATTCCTTAGAAAGAAAAAGACAGGAAATAATTGAAAAAAGACAAAGAAAACATTCTGAAGAGCAACGTAAACTGCAAGAAAGGAGAGAAAAAGAAGAACGTAAAAGGGAAGAATTATTGTTAAAAGAACAAAGAAAAAGAGAGAAAATACAAGCTAAGTTTGAAAAAGAACAACGTAAACTACAAGAAGATATTGAAAAAGAAGAACGCAAGCTTCAAGAAAAACTGGCAAAAGAAGAACGCAAACGTGAAGAAAAATTGGCAAAAGAAGAACTTAAACGCCAAGAACAGGAACGTAAACGGCTCGAAACATTAGAAAAGAAAATACTCGAGTCTAAAAACAAAGCAGTTGCCTCCGAAGAGTCTGGTGAAGATTTAGACTTTGAGGACATCTGGGAAAATTACATATATGAAAAATATGGTCTAACTGAAGCCAGTACCGATTTAGAGAAGGAAGCTGTGGTAAACAGATATATACAAGAAAAACTGAATCTTAATGCTAATAGTACTGAGGCTGAATACCGTCAAGCTATATTGCAATTAGTGCAGAATAAATTAGTTACTGAATCAGGTTCACAAAGTGGTTTCCGTAATTATTTGGTGAGTCATGTAAATGCAGTTTATATACAACAATTGCAAACAGAGATAGAAAACAAAATTGCTGAGTTAAACAATGACACAGTTTTATTAGAAAATGTCAGCTTACCGTGGGTCCCTGAGGCGAAACAAACAATAGATGAAAAGAAAACTATTCTTACATCAATTGCCCAATTCCTATCTAACGTAATTCCTAATTGGATAAGTGGTAAACCTGTAACGGAAACTACTAACACTGATTCAACATCTAATAGTGCATCTTCTGCTGACTCTGTTGTAAGTAGTAATGATCGGCCTACTAGTGTATCTGTTACCATTTCGAGTAATACTGGATCATCAGGTAGCGAAAATGGAATGGTTGCTGGTTCAAGTAACTCTGACAAACCTAGCGTAGACGGGACATCTATTGATGCTGATCCTAATAATGTTAAACCAGCAGGGTCAAATATAGACTCTATTAACGCTGGTTCCAGTGATGGCATTTCAATTAATCAAGGAATTGGATTAACTGCAGATAGCAATGGATCAGCTTTTGGCACTGCTCTTGCTACAGATCCTTCAGTTGAAGGAACTCCAAATGATGTCTTCGCTGCAAATGGCCAAAGTAATAGTGATACTTCAACCGACATTGCTACAAGTAGTGATAAGCAAACAAGTACTGCAACAAGTAATGTGCCCACAGGCAATGTTATTGCAGAAACGCCTGACGTTTCTTCTCTCACCATTACTTCGATAAACTTAGACGGATCCGGTGTTGACTTATCCGTAGCAGGAACATCTGTCGCTGGCGCTGATACACACATTGTAGATGTAGGTTCAACTGCAGTGTCAGTAGACACAACCTCTGCAACCGGGTCATCTGGAACAACTATTGATAATACTGCATCATCAGTGACTTCATCATCAGATGGCAGCCTCGTTAGTATTCAGCCTACTATCGATGCCATCTCTTCTGTAAACGTTCCTGTTGTTGCGGCTTCTAATATTTCAGAAGCCAATGCACCAAACACTTACACTTCTTCTGGTACTGAAGCCCCTGTAGCTGGATCATATGATGTGACACCTTCTATTGCTAATGATAACGTGAATAACGTTAATGAAATTGTACCAGTTCCTCATACTGTCGATCCCAATATTATTGTTAATAATGACAGCACCACTACTGAAGGATCATCGTCAGGTGTTATAAATATTGCTGTTGATACTGTAGTCGAATCCTCAGTGAATATCCCTGGTACGGAAGTTAATGCTGCAGTCAGCAATCAGGGAACACCTTTACCTATTTCAAATGATGTCGCTCCAACCACTGCTGATGCAATTATATCTAATTTAAATACTGCTTCCGCAGTTGCTGAAGAGACAAGTAATCTTAGTGGCACGATCAATACTGATGCTGAAACATATTTATCTGGACCAGAAGCTAACACAGCTGAATCAGTTAACACCGCTAATATTGATACACCGGCCATTAGTAATGTCGACTCTAATAACATCAATGCACCTGAAGCTGAAATTACTTCTATTGTAACGGATACAGTACCAGAGACTATTAGTGTAATCCCTGCCAATGACTCTTTAAATACTGCCACTGATGCCACAAATGTTGAAACATCTGTCGCAAGTGACGCGGTTCCAAATAATGTGAATACACCAGTAGCTGAAACTACTTTTATTGTAACGGATACGGTACCAGAGACTGTTAATGTTATCCCTGTCATTGACTCTATAAGTACTGCCACTGATGCTGTAAATGTTGAAACATCTGTCGTAAGTGACACGGTTCCAAATAATGTGAATTCACCAGTAGCTGAAACTACTTCTATTGTAACGGATACAGTACCAGAGACTATTAGTGTAATCCCTGTCATTGACTCTATAAATACTGCCACTGATGCCATTAATGTTGAAACATCTGTCGCAAGTGACACGGTCCCAAATAATGTGAATTCACCAGTAGCTGAAACTACTTCTATTGTAACGGATACAGTACCAGAGACTATTAGTGTAATCCCTGTCATTGACTCTATTAATACTGCCACTGATGCTATTAATGTTAAAACATCTGTCGCAAGTGACGCGGTTCCAAATAATGTGAATTCACCAGTAGCTGAAACTACTTCTATTGTAACGGATACGGTGCCAGAGACTGTTAATGTTATCCCTGTCATTGACTCTATAAGTACTGCCACTGATGCTGTAAATGTTGAAACATCTGTCGTAAGTGACACGGTTCCAAATAATGTAAATACACCAGTAGCTGAAACTACTTCTATTGTAACGGATACGGTACCAGAGACTGTTAATGTTATCCCTGTCATTGACTCTATAAGTACTGCCACTGATGCTGTAAATGTTGAAACATCTGTCGTAAGTGACACGGTTCCAAATAATGTGAATTCACCAGTAGCTGAAACTACTTCTATTGTAACAGATACAGTACCAGAGACTGTTAATGTTATCCCTGTCACTGATTCTATAGGTACTGCCACTGATGTTGTAAATGTTGAAACATCTATTGCAAGTGACACGGTTCCAAATAATGTGAACTCACCAGTAGCTGAATCTACTTCTATTGTAACAGATACAGTACCAGAGACTATTAGTGTAATCCCTATCATTGACTCTATAAGTACTGCCACTGATGCTGTAAATGTTGAAACATCTGTCGTAAGTGACACGGTTCCAAATAATGTGAATTCACCAGTAGCTGAAACTACTTCTATTGTAACAGATACAGTACCAGAGACTGTTAATGTTATCCCTGTCAATGACTCTATAAATACTGCCACTGATGCCATAAATGTTGAAACATCTGTCGCTAGTGACGCAGTCCCAAATAATGTGAATTCACCAGTAGCTGATGTCACTACAATCGTACGAGAAACAAATAATGCCATCAATTCAATTGATTCTACAAATACAGCATCTGACGCCACTAATATTGAGACACCTATCGCTAGTGATGCCCCTTCAAACGACATCGTTGTACCGACCGAAGCTGCCACTGATACACCTGTAGCTCTTGTAACTATAGCCGCCTTAGGAACTGACTTACCTGCAATCGAACCTGGCTCAACTGTTGATGTTTCCGTTGTAACGGAACAATCGACAATTGATACCTCAAGCACTGCGGCACCTACTGTAGAGTCACCTGTAGGATCTAGTGTTGATGCAATTGATGCTACTACCACTGTTGCTGGTCCCATTGTAGGTGATATAACAGACATTAATGCTGCTGTAGATGTTTCTTCAGTAGCACCAATCGAACCAATATCTGCGGGCTTCGAATCACCTGCTCTAGTTGAGGCGTCCCAAGCACCTATTGATGAAGTCGCAGCCCCAGGTTCAATTATTGATCCTGTGACTGTAGGTATAGATGGATCAGCTATAAGTGTTACTGACGAGACTCCCACCGCTGTGAATGTTGTATCAATCAATGATGTTACTATAGCACCTGAAATAAACTCGCCCGCACCCGATTTGGTGGTAGTAACTGAAGCTTCATCAAATGTAGTTAACGTGGAAGGTGCTGTGGTCACACAGATACCGCAGGTACTTGAAGAGGTCACGAATACTCCTACCGTCCCTGCAGAAGTTGGGGCGTCACTATTAGAAGTAACGCAACAGTAATTTGGACTTAATAACTCTTTTTTATTTGATGTTAACTTAACTAATTTATGTATATTATATTAATAAGATATTTCTGCATTTTAAACACTGTTTATTATTTCATCCCGTAAAATTGCCCTATTGGGTGGATTCGGATAGTTGTGTTGTGACAGTGGGTCAGGCACATTCGGGAACGAGTTAGGATTGTGCATATATTTGTACTCACTTGACAAACCACCTGGACTCATATTTAGTGAGTTATGCGACGGACGCCAGTTTGCAGTAGCAGTCGTATTTGCTGTAACTTTAGAATAATCCGCGGGAACTTTAGGATATTCATTATTTAGTAACGCTTTTCCGTTCCAGTAGACTTTTAAAAGTATCTTCTCTTGGCTATATTACCTCTTCATTATTTAGCTTGTCATCTCCCTCAACTTCTTTGGATAAGTAGTTAATTAGTTTATTGTAAACATCACTATTTGGGTATCGCGCGTAATCTTTTCTTGGAATACCACCATCTAATACTTGACTATGTGGCGAGCCATTCGCTCCAGCAACTAAATAGCTAAATGAGAAGCCAGAAGTGTATGTGAAAGCAGCGGTTTGGTTGCCTGGTTCAAATGTTGAGATTAAGCCATGAGAGGATGGTAATTGGCATTTTTCTGATGATGCCATGAATTTGGGTGTTGTGGATGGTGCTGAGAGAGATAAGGTATTTCTCGTGCTGGATAGGGGCAGGGTATTGGTGGCATTGGTAAGGCCGAATATCCAGCAATTCCAGGACTTGTATTTAATCCAGTGTCATTACTTAAACGGGCACGCCGATTTGAAAACTAGACCAAAAATTCATAGGTATAATTTATTGTCATGTGCGCTAATATAACATAATGTAACATTCTGCTTTTGTAATTATATTAGAGGAATGTAACTACAAAACCAGAATTCGAAAAGAGGAGGTTATCAATATGTGTGTATTTTTTTATGTTTGACCGATTTGAAAAAATCTTTTTTTGTCTGAGAGGACATACTTCCAGTTTAGTCCCATTCTCATCAAAAGAAAGTTCTGATGATGGGATTCATGAGGAATTGAGGGAACTCCTCAACAATTATAGGCACACATATAGCAATTTCAATATTTTTAACAACACATCAAACATTTACATTCAGAAAGTATAATGTGATGAAGTAAAACTGATGAAGAAGACCACAGATGGCCACCTGAACTTCTCAATAATAAGTATTTTACGGATGGCGATTAAATAAGTTTCCATTATGGTTGCTAAGGTAGCTAGGCAACGGAACATCATAATTAAACAATGTAATGTAGCCGTTTTTAAGATTTTTGAAATTCTGCAACTTGCCGTACTGAAGTCGGTTTTTTTTGGTAAAATTATTTTACACTTTATTGTGTACCAGTATATGTTACATAAAAAATATCTTATGCTACAGAGTACAATGGGCGGCTATATCGCTAAAAGCAAATTCTACCAGGCAACTTTTGTATAGAGATTTTTAACCGACTTTAAAAAGAGAAGGTTATCAATTCAATCAATTGTGTTTTTTTTTATGTTTGTTACCGCAAAACTCCCTCATTTATGGACCGATTTGAAAAATTCTTTTTTTGTCTGAGAGGACATACTTCCAGTTTTGTCCCATTATCATAAAAATAAAGTTCTGATGATTGGATCCATGAGGAATTGAGGGAACTCCTCAAAAATTATAGGCACACATATAGCAATTTCAATATTTTTAACAACACATCAAACATTTGCATTCAGAAAGTATAATGTGATGAAGTAAAACTGATGAAGGAGACCTCAGATGGCCACCTGAACTTCTCAATAATAAGTATTTTACGGATGGCGATTAAATAAGTTTTCATTATGGTTGCTAAGGTAGCTAGGCAACGGAACTTCATAATTAAACAATGTAATCTAGCCGTTTTTAAGGTTTTGGAAATTCTGCAACTTGCCGTACTGAAGTCGGTTTTTTTTTGTTAAAATTATGTTGGTAGGAGTTCTCTATACTATTAAAATCTACTAAAATCTAAATAAACAGGCTAAAACCAAATATACACTTTGTAAATACATATATATATATATATAATACATACAAATCATTAATTACCATATATTTTAGATAATATATACACAGATACTAAGCAATAATAACATTTTGTTGAACATAGTAACCTCGAAGAATTGACCAAGTTAATAACACAATAATATAAAAATAATAAGGTCGTCCTAACCGAATTTTAATAATAATCAAATTGCGCGATGGCAATTTATTAACTTAAGTGTGATGATAAAGTGGTTTCAAATAATTTAGATGTAGCACACATGCTTAATGATTTATTTACAAACATACCAATAAATACAACTAGCTCCTTAGATTCTTGCCCAGTCAAAGCCTAGAACTTGGTAAGGGGCGGCGTTGGAGAGTGTAGTGTCATTTTCTGTTTTAAATATATTAACCCCAATTATATTTTGAAGGCGTTCTAGACACTGAATTCAAAAATAACTGCTGGCTTATGGGGTTTTTTCTGTAAAAATAGTTCATAATATAATTTTGAAGCTCCATATCTTGAGGCAATATTTTAATATTTTAACTCATACCAAATTGTAAATGTTATATACTCTGGCGATTATAAAGAGTGGCTCGAGTTTCTTGCCAATTCTTCTCGAGGCCCTACCACTAGTCCGCGAATTGGCCGTCAGAAAAAAATATGCTGGCATTTGTTTTTATAACGTTCACAAGTACCATGCTTTGAACTAAATGAGTTTGAAATTGACTTTGACTATATAGATAAATTACGCCTAAACACAACAATAATGGCGCTCATCAATCAAATCAAATATTTGTTATGGACCGAACTACCTAGAACTAACTAGAGTGAAAGCCCCTCTAGGCAAGTGGTATAAACGGCATTAGATCAGAATAGCATAAAAAAAACAAAGTATGATATTTAACATATTAAGTTTACGACAGACTGCCGTTATGTTAAATCTCACACATTCATTGTATATTGTCTAAAGGGGCTCGCCAGTCAAATTGAATATTAGGCATCAAGATTTTGTATCGGTGTTAAAGCTAAAGCCAATATAAGTATTGGACTTATATAGTCGATGTAAGTGGTGGATTAACGATAGTAATGTCAATGCAGACCAGTTGAATATTGCATGCTGAATAAACAAACTCCTATCTACGTTACGGATGCGCTTGCTTGACATGTTTATACTCGTAAGTAACCTATGTTACTCGTAAATGACCACCAATAAAAAAATATCTAACAGTTTTACTTTAAAATTCGTAAAATTTAAGTAAAGATTTAGCGTAAGTTCACGTGTAACGCGCATTAAAGCCCGATACAATTTAAAGAACTTTAACATGACGAGCGCTGACGCGTGTTACTAGAGTAAGTCTGTACTCGTCACTACTAATTGTATAACATCATTTCAAAAAAATTCGTGCATCAAAGAAAATGGCTCTTAAGATTAGTAGATAGTTCCAATAGTTGTACCATATAACAATAGCAGTGTTTTACCTGAAAATAAAACACATATTAAATACTTACCTTATTTGAGGTTTACTAGATTGAGAGTGGCACTACTTGACTTCCGCTTTATCTTTCCTCTCTTTTACTCTTTGCTAGTTTATACGTTTGTCCACCAGGTGGCGTAGTCCAATGACAGTTAAGTCTCGACGTTTTACTTATCATTGAGTCTACATTCTTCACTAGGATTAAAATGTAAGCTTCCATTAGGGTAAGTATTTAATATGTGTTTTATTTTCAGGTAAAACAATGCTATAAATCACTTGACCGTTATTTGAAGCTTACTAGATTGAGACGTGTTTGTTTTCACCTGGTGGGAAGAGGACGCCAATGTGAACAAATTAGTGGGAGTTTATTACACTGAATATCATACCCATGATACTTATGAACGTCAAAATAATCAAAAGTCAGCTTATTTTTTTCCTACAGCCAATTCGCTGACATGGGTAGGGCCTAGAGAAGAATTGGCAAGAAACTCTTTTTAATCGCCAAGGTATAATTTTTACAATTTGGTATGAGTTACAACCAAAATTTACACCTAACTATTTATATTCCAACAATTATCAAATTATTTAAGTTAAATTTTAAGTTTCCGTTCTTTATTTAAGGCTTTATAATAACAAACATCCGGTTACTTGTATATGTATACTAGCGCACCGCCCCGACTTCGTCCGGGTTAAACTATTTTCAGTACAACTTCTTCTTCTTTCTTCTTTCTCCTGACAATAACAAACACAACAAAAAAAGAATTGCTGAAATCGGTCCCGCCGTTCACGCGTGATGCCGTGACAAAGGGAAATAGGGATTCATTTTTATATAATAAGATGTAGTTTACATAAGATTTTCTATACGGCTTCAGCAAGCTTGCATTAATCATTCAATTTAACAGATACATATTTACTCTGAGTCAGACATAGCGAAAACATTTTGTTTGGTCAACACTTTATGGCATATGTATGGTTATCTTGGTAGGAGTTATTATCTAACCTTATCCGTGGTAATGTGGTTATTGCTCTTCAACGTGTAAAAAGACATGTCGAATAATTTTTTAAACATATTTTTACGAACGAGCTCGAACGAAACACGAAATCAACATGAGGATCATACATTTACTTTTCCTTGTAAGTACTATTTTATTTTATTAGATTTTACTCGCGCATTTATTAAAAAAAACTCAGTTTTCAGTACTAATATATTTTATTAGATTTTACTCGCGCATTTATAAAAAATAACTCAGTTTTCAGTACTATTATATTTTATTAAATTTTACTCGCGCATTTATTAAAAAAAACTCAGTTTTCAGTACTATTATATTTTATTAGATCTTACTCGCGCATTTATTTAAAAAAACTCGGTTTTAAGTACTATTATATTTTATTAGATTTTACCCGCGCATTTATTAAAAAACAGTTACACACTTTGATAAATAAAAGATTCAATGAAAAATAAAAAAAAATAAAAAAGTTTTATTTTAGCGTTTAACAAACATCAACTTACTATCTAATAGACTTACAGTTTAAGTTTATATTTCGCCAAGCGCTGGTAGATATAATGAACAAACGTAACAATTCTGTAGTCTTCACACTAGGCAAGCCTGTATCGTGAAGACCTAATTCATACAGTAAAACCATAAATAAAATAAAATCAAAATAAAATTCTAAATTAAAACAAAATTCAATATAATTCTATCTTATGCTGTAGGTATAAAAAAAAAAAAAAACTATAATAGGAATATCATTTCTACAGTAATAACATGTATTTTAAGAATATAAAAAATCCTACTATGTAGGAACTAGGTATAAACAGAGTGGGATATTCATAACATAGATATTATATTAATGTATAGTACCTATACAAGTCTTATCTTCATCAGATTCATAGGCACAAGCATTATACACATTATAAATACAAATTGCAAAGTAAAGTAGGTAGGTATCATAATCTAATTCAGTGAACTATCATAACTATTTCTTCAGTAGCATCATAATTAAGTGAAGACAACCATTTAAAAATCGCATGATTTGCTTCACGTATCGATTTATCTTTAATAAAACAGTGTTTTGCTACAGCGTTGTATATATGAGCCCGTACAAACTGACCAAATCGTTGAGCAAAACTCTTCGCTTTGCTAATAATTCATATTCGGCAGAAGCTAGTGTGTTTTTATGAACTACAAGTGTTGTTTTTAATATAAATAGCTGCCTCACACTCAGCACTACATTGTAAAGTTTAATCAATATCCTTACAGTAGTTTTTGTGTAAGGAGTAATAAACTTCCATGTATCCTAATAAAAATGAAATAAGTAGGATTTCTATGTCACTTTGGTGTTAGCAGAATACCAGCGCTGCTTCATCATGTGACGTAGCAGCTCAAAGCTGAGTTAAGACCATTTTATGTCTCTCAATCTTAGCAAGGTTATTTGTTAAAAATAAAATAGTTTTATGTGTAATAATATTGTCCGTGTGGTGACGGATTAAGAATACAAATGTCACCACCCCATTCCATCCCGTGGGTGTCGTAAGAGTCGACTAAGGGAGTAAGGTATGGAGACAATATCCACTGTAAGAGAAGGAATACTCGAACCAAACCCTATACCAACCCGTCTGGCCAGAGTGGTATAGTAGGCTAATATCCCTCCAAATTTATGGAGGAGACCCGTGCCCAGCAGTGGGACGTTTATGGGTTGTGATGATGATGATGATGATGATGTGTAACAATAGTGTTTAATATATTATACATTCTTTAATTTATAAATATGTATTGTATTCATATGATATTTATTTATTATAATATGTATGTATTTCCTTCATAATATGTATGTAGTATGTATTACAGTATTATTTATTATGTTTGATTTCATTTTAATATTTCAAGTTTAGATTCGTGCATCTACTTTGTTTTATCTCTGCATCATCCTATAGGGTGACTGGTAGAGAAAGCCTCTGGCATTAAGTCCACCTTTATACCAATTTGTGTATATGAAGTTTTAATAAAATAATAAAATAAAATGTAACTGTGAGTAAGTAAAAGCGCAAAAATCACAATGTGTATAATATGATATTATAATTGAAGACCATGCTATTGCATAAGGATTACCTGCCCCTCAAGTTAACTAGCATAAACGGTAGTCGAATCGAATAGAATGAACAGCAGATGTATGGGATTTGACGTAAGTGTGCGATATTGTGTAGTAAAGTTATTTCAAATCCTGTAATGATATTAATGTTGTATTCGTATAAATAAAAAAATAAAACATTTTTTTAATACAAAATAAATATAATTTTATTTATACTTTATTGTACACCATAATCCATTACACAGTAACTTAATAAAAATAAGATTGTACAATGAGCGGCCTTATCGCTAAGAGCGATTTCTACCAGGCAACATTTGGGTCAGCGGTAGTGGTTAATTGGTTTTAATTAATTTATAAAGAGTAACACACGGAAGTAGCGAGTGGGCAAGTAATTGGCTTGTACACAATACATGAGGTGTGAGTTCCATCCCTTGTCGCAATATCAATGTAAATATTACTTTGTGGAGTTTATACTTTATAAAAAAAATGTCCAAGCTATTATTACATACACGTGCATCATCTGATTGATTGTTGTTGTGTCCAAATAATAATAATAAAAGTTTACTTATTATAAATCAAGTATACAATAATCTGTTGTTTTCTATTCAGGTATCCCTGGTGTGCATAGTGAGCGCGAAATATTTGCCTGATGCAAGCGCTCCGAGAGCTTTGCTGCGAAATAAAAGATCAACCGAATCAGAAAATACAGTAGAAAGTCAAAGCAATGAAAGTGATGATGACGACAACGTTAATGACGATGAAGATGATTCCTTAGAAAGAAAAAGACACGAAATAATTGAAAAAAAACAAAGAAAACATTCTGAAGAGCAACGTAAACTGAAAGAAAGGAGAGAAAAAGAAGAACGTAAAAGGGAAGAATTATTGTTAAAAGAACAAAGAAAAATAGATAAAATACAAGCCAAGTTTGAAAAAGAACAACGTAAACTACAAGAAGACATTGAAAAAGAAGAACGCGATCTTCAAGAAAATCTGGCAAAAGAAGAACGCAGACATGAAGAAAAATTAGCAAAAGAAGAATTTAAACATCAAGATCAGGAACGTAAACGGCTCGAACCATTAGAAAAGAAAACGCTAGAATCTAAACACAAACCAGTTGCCTCCGAAGAGTCTGGTGAAGATTTGGACTTTGAGGACATCTTGAAAAATTACATATATGAAAAGTATGGTCTAACTGCAGCCAATACCGATCTAGAGAAGGAAGCTGTGGTAAACAAATATATACAAGAAAAACTGAATCCTAATGCTATTAGTACTGAGGCTGATTACCGTCAAGCTATATTGCAGTTAGTGCAGAATAAATTGGTTACTAAATCAGGCTCACAACGTGGTTATCGTGATTATTTGGTGAGTCATGTAAATGCAGTTTATATACAACAATTGCAAACAGAGATAGAAAACAAAATTGCTGAGTTAAACAATGACACAGTTTTATTAGAAAATGTCAGCTTACCGTGGGTCCCTGAGGCGAAACAAACAATAGATGAAAAGAAAACTATTCTTACATCAATTGCCCAATTCCTATCGAACGTTATTCCTAATTGGACACGTGGTAAACCTGTAACGGAAACTTCAAACCCTGATTCAACAGCTCATAGGTTTAAATCTTCTGCTGACTCTGTAGTAAGTAATAATGTAGGGCATGCTAGTGTACCTGTTACTGTTTCGAGTAATACTGGATCATCAGGTAGCGAAAATGGAATGGTTGCTGGTTCAAGTTACTCTGACAAACCTAGCGTAGACGGAACATCTATTGATGCTGCAAGTAGCCATAAACAAACAAGTACTGCAACAAGTAATGTGCCCACAGGTAATGTTATTTTAGAAACGCCTGAAGTTTCTTCTCTCATCATCACTTCGATAAACTTTGACGGATCCGATGTTGTCTTATCCGTAGCAGGAACATCTGTCCCTGGCGCTGATACATACATTGTAGATGTAGGTTCAGTGTCAAAAGATACAACCTCTGCAACCGGGTCACCTGGGACAAATATTGATAATACTGCATCATCAGTGACTTCATCATCAGATGGTAGCACCGTTAGTATTCAGCCTACTATTAATGCCATCTCTTCTGTAAACGTTCCTGTTGTTCCGGCTTCTAATATTTCAGAAGTCAATGCACCAAACACTTTCACTGTTGACCTTAAAATTACTGTAGGTACTACAAATTATTCCACTTTTTCTAGTATTGAAGTTGATAGTACTGAAATTGATGCTAATTCAAATAATGTTAAACCTGCAGGGTCAAATATAGACTATATTGCCGCTAGTTCCAGTGATGGTATTTCAATTAATCAAGGAATTGGAACAACTGCAGATAGCAATGGCTCAGCTTTTGGCACTGCACTTCGATCGACAGTCGATCCAAATATTGTTGTTAATAATGACATCACCACTACTAAAGGATCATCGTCAGGTTCTATCGTTATTGGTGTTGATACTGTAGTCGAATCCTCAGTGAATATCCCTGATACGGAAGCTAGCTAAGCTTTTGCCACAATCAGCAATCAGGGAACACCTTTACCTATTTCAAGTGATGTCGCTCCAACTTCTACTGATGCAGTTATATCTAATTCTTATACAGCTACCACAGTTGCTGAAAAGACAAGTAATCCTACTGGCATGATCAATACTGATGCTGAATCATATTTTTCTGGACCAGAAGTTAACACAGCTGAATTAGTTAACGCCGCTAATATTGATACACCGGCCATATATTTAGCTGAAACTACTTCTTTGGTAACGGATACAGTACCAAAGACTATTAATGTAATTAGTCAATAACTCTACATAAAAATAATTAAATAGTGCCACTAATGCCATAAATAATTAAACATCTGTCGCAAGTGTAGCAACGCAGAAGTAGGTCAACCTGATGTAATTTATATTTCTGCTGCACCTTCCGAAGCTGCCACTGATGCACCTGTAGCTCTTGTAACTGAAGCCGCCTTGGTAACCGACTTACCTGCAATTAAACCTGCCTCAACCATTGATGTTTCCGTTTTAGCTGAACAATCCCTAATTGATACATCAAACACAGCGGCACCTATTGTAGAATCACCTGTAGGATCTAGTGTTGATGCAATTGATGCTACTGCCACTGTTGCTGTTCCCATTGCAGGTGATATAACAGACATTAATGCTGCTGTAGATGTTTCGTCAGTAGCACCAACCGAACCAATATTTTTTTATATTTATCAATCAATGATGTTACTATAGCATCTGAAATAAACTCGCTTCAGAACTGAAGCTTCATCAAATGTAATTAACGTGGAAAGCTGTGGTCACATAGATACCTACCGTCCCTGCAGATGTTAGATCGTCACTTTTAGAAGTAACGCAACAGTAATTTGGATTTAATAACTCTTTTTATTTGATATTAACTAATTTAAGTTTATTATATTAATAAGAAATTTCTGCATTTTAAACACTGTTTATTATTTCACCCTGTAAAATTGTCTTATAGGTAAGAAAACACATAAATAATATTGGGTGTTGCGGATGGTGCTGAGAGAGAGAAGGTATTTCTCCTGCTGGATAGGGGCAGGGTATTTATGGCATTGGTAAGGCCGACTATCCAGAAATTCCAGGACTTGTATTTGATCCAGTGTCATTTCTTATGCGGGCACGGCGATTCGAAAACCAGACCTAAAATTAGTAGGTTAAATTTATTGTTATGTACGCTAGTATAACATAATGTAACATTCTGCTTTTGTAATTATATTAGAGGAATATAACTACACAACCAGAATTCAAGTAACTTTTAAGATATATTTATTTATTTTACACTTTATTGTGTAGGTACCACTATATGTTACATAAAAATTATCTTATGCTACAGAGTACAATGGGCGGCTTTACCGCTAAAAGCTAATTCTACCAGGCAACCTTTGTATAGAGATTTTGTTGGTAGGAGTTAATGGTAGCTACAACTACCATTAATTCCTACATTTCCTACCAACAAAATCTCTATACTATTAAAATCTAAATAAACAGGCTAAAACCAAATATACACTTTTTTAAAATACATACATATATACATACATATAATTAATTATCATATATTATAGATATACACAGATACTAAGCAATAATAACATTTTGTGGAACATAGTAACCTCGAAGAATTGACTAAGTTAAGAACACAATAGTATAAAAATAATAATGTCGTCCTAACCGAATATTTCAACGGAGATTAGCCAACTGCACAAGTTTGTGCGCAAACACAGGTGCACTCTCTATTCCATCACAGTCATAGTTCGGTGGGAGGGCAATCCGACACGATCGGAGAGAGATCAGGCACAGGACCAAAGGCTTTGCACTGGAGTGTAAACACCACCAATTTCCAAACTCCGGGCAAAATCTACTAAAATCTAAATAAACAGGCTAAAACCAAAATATATACTTAACAAAAAAAAAAACGAATAGTGATTGTGAATTTCTTGATAGAAAAACTCAATATCAGTTTTTTGGCTCAACCCGGGAATCAAATCCGAGACCTCGTGATTAGCAGTCACACACATCGACCACTGTGTCACCGAGGCAGTCATAGTCAGTATAAAAATATCTAAGTATTAAACGAACTCATGAAAGTATTTCTGATATTTGTAAGAAAATATTTAAAAAAAAATGTAAAATGCCTTGTTATAGCCAAGTAATAAGGTTAAGCAGTCAGATAACAAAGTAAAAGCAATTTGGAATATTATCAATATAATGAAACTGGTAGAATCAAATAGCGCGATGACAATTTGATGATAAAGTGGTTTCAAAAAATTTAGATGTAGCACATATGCCTAATGATTTATTTACAAACATACCAATAAATACTACTAGCTCCTTAGATTTTTGCCCAGTCAAAGCCTAGAACTTGGTAAAGGGCGGTGTTGGAGAGTGTAGTGTCATTTTTTGTTTTAAATATATTAACCCCAATGATATTTTAAAGTCGTTCTAGACACAGAATTCAAAAAGAACTGCTGGCTTATGGGGTTTTTTCTGTAAAACTAGTTCATAATATAATTTTGAATATAGCTCCATATCTTGCAGCAATATTTAACAGATGTGTTGATACAGGCATATTTTCTGATCGAATGAAACACAGTAAAGTAATTAATACCTTTGTTTAAAAACGAATCTGAAAATGACCCTACTAACTTTAGACCAATATCACGCAATATGTGACTGCTATTAGCAAAATACATATTTGAGAAAATTATGTTGCGTCAATTAGATAGTCACTTTAATTTAAATCAATTATTAAATGATGAGCAATAATAAATAGATATGGTTTTCGAAAGGGTCGTTCTACAGTAGATGCAGGAGTCAAATTGTTAAAGCACATTTTTAGACGGAGAATTCAATGGATGCTATTGGTGTTTTCTGCGACCTTTCAAAAGTTACTAAAACTATTTATACTCCAAAAAGAAGAAAAAGTAGAGCAGTACGCACTATTTATAATTTAGGCGCACGAGTTTCTCTTAGAGAAAGGTTTAAAGAAATAGGTATTCTGACAGTTGCATCTTAGTACATTTTTGCAAACATTATGTTCGTCAAACAAAATATACACCTGTATTCTAAAAGCAGTGATATTCACACAATTACCACAAGAAACAAACACAAACTAGTTGGTACGTTTCACCGCTTATATAAAGTCTATAATTCATTTGCGGGACTCGGGGTACGTTTTTATAACAAACTATCTATTGAAGTTATGAATCTACCCTTACACAAATTCAAATTAACAGTCAAAAATCATCTATTAAACAAGGGTTATTACACTATTATTGACTTTTTAAATGATAAAAGTCATGGGATTAGTTGCTAGTTTTTATGCAGAATTATATGAGAATAATAGTTATAACTGTCATATTATATGATACATGGAGGATGGATTTTGTGATCATTATTGATTTATTATTTAGTTTCTTTTTTTTTTTGATATAATATCCTTGATTGTCATGCTCCCTGAATGTGATTGGTTATGGTGTCGTATTGGCCGGGTCATTTCCTTCCCTCTAATATGGCGAAGGAAATGATGGCTGGTCCGTGCGTTATGCTCGTGAACGGATGCCACTGGTCAATAATGGCATGATTTATTTTTTAAATCAGTACAAGGTGATCACGACAAAGTCAAAGTCAAACTCATTTTATTAAATATTTTAAATATTGTATGCTGAATAAACAAAGTCCTATGTACGTTACGGATGCGCTTGCTTGACATGTTTATACTAGTAAGTAACCTATGTTACTCGTAAATAATCTTCATCCAATAAAAACAAATATCTGACAATTTTACTTTAAAATTCCTAAAATTTAAGTAAAGATTTAGTGTAAGCTTTCACATGACGAGCGCTAACGCACGTTGCTAGAATAGATACTTACTCATTTCTTTTTTTAAATCTATTTTGGTGGCAAATAATCATACGGCCCGTCTGATGTTAAACAGTTACCGTAGCTAATTGACGCTTGCAGTGCCAGAGGTATCACTTGCGTGTTGCTAACCCATTTTTATATATCAGGGCTTTAAGATGTAGTATCCTTAGGATAGGAATACGATACTTTCAAAACGCATCCCTAAATAAGCCCTGGAGACCTGTACTCACATACAGGAACACAACTACACCGCTGTGTGTAGTTTAAATAAATTTGATGAATTGGCTTTTCGCTGTTGAATTGATTGATGATAATTTATGACAAGATAATGAAAGGGTTCTTTAGACTGTGATATAGATATATAATTTGACTCGACGATGTATGTTAATATTACTACTAGTATTATATTATCTGTGATATTACCAAAATATATTCCAACAATTAAAGAATTAAAGATTATCCCGTTTCCGTTCTGTACTTAAAACTTTATAATATCAAACATCCGGTTATTTGCTTATGTACCTTTATGTAATTTATATAAGATTTTCTATACTGCATCAGCAAGCTTGCCTTAATCATTCAATTTAACAGATATTTACTCTGAATCAGATATAGCGAAAACATTTTGTTTGGTCAACACTTTATGGCATATGGTTATCTTGGGAGGAGTTATTATCTAACCTTATCTGTGGTAATGTAGTAATTGCTCTTCAACGTATAAAAGGACATGTCGACTAATTTTCTAAACATATTTTTACGAACGAGCTCGAACGAAACAAGTTCACAAAATATTTTAAATGAATTAAACGAATTTCGCGTTCCATGAGACATTAAAGAAAATCAACATGAGGATCCTACATTTACTTTTCCTTGTAAGTACTATTATATTAGAATTTACTCGCGTATTTATTAAAAAATAACTTGATGTGTAACTTTGGTATATAGAAGCTTTATTGTAAAGTTTTATCAAAATCCGTACAGTAGTTTTTGTGCGAAGGAATATTAAACATCCTTATTTGAATATTAAGTATCCTCATACAAATTAAATAAGTAGGATTTCTATGTCTCTTTGGTGTTAGCAGAATACTAGCGCTGCTTCGTCATGTGACGTAGCAGCTTCAAAGCTGAGTTAAGACCATTTTATGTCTCTCAATCAAATAATAATATAATAATAATTTTACTGTGTGTAAGTGAATTCGCAAAAATCATAATGTATATAATATGTTATTATAATTGAGGACCATGCTATTGCATTAGGATTACCTGCCCCTCAAGTCAACTAGCATAAACGGTAGTCGAATCGAATAGAATAGACAGAAGATAAATGGGATATCACGTGTGTGATATTGTATCGTAAACTTATTTCAAATCCTGTAATGATATTTACATGAACAGTTATTAAAATTAAAGTAACCTAACCTACTTACAAACAATCAGATATTATATTTAAAGGTATTAACCTATAAATAAAATATCTGATTGAGATTACAGTTCTGAGGAAAGGTGCCCAAAAGACTGGCCACATTCCCACGCTGGATTGCAATGTAATGATAGTAATGTTGTATTCGTATAAATAAAAACCGACTAAGTCCGAGTTGGACTCGCGCACCTAGGATTTCGTAGAAACCTGTAGGTATATAAGTATTATTATATGATGTAACAAAAAATTTACCGTTTCTGCAATTTTTTCCTTTATCTGCGCAATAAGACGTTGCTTTGTACCAAATTTCAATATTTTGAGTTCACGGGAACTACCCAGTAGGTTTTGGTTCCCTTGCGAGTATCGAAAATTTGCGGAAATTTCGCGGCATAAACGGCTGTATCTTTTGATTGCGTTGGCTTAAAACTTTGATTTTTCTATAGCTTTAAGGAAAAGTAGACTTGAGTATTTAATATAAATTTTAGCAAGATAACTCTATGCGTTCTTGAGAAAAGGGTCTTGTTAGACAGACGGACGGAGGACAACAAAGTGATCCTATTAGGGTGCCGTTTTTTCCTACCAGGTACGGAACCCTAAAAATAAAACTTTGTTTAAATACAAATTCAATTCAATTAATTTATTTATTAAACTCCTTTGGGCCAATAATTGGCCCAACGGAGTTTAATAAATAAATTATATATAAGCTTTGAAGGTTCAAATAGTTTCCACCACAAATTAAAACAATTTTATATACAAAATACAGTTTATAAGGTTATTTAAGTTGCTAAAATGTTTAAACGACTCGCCTACAAACGGATAAACCGTAGGAGGTTTATGTTTGTGGCAAAGTTAATGTCATATAGTTGTAAGTATTCTGGATAATAATAAATTAATAATAATAAATAAAAATAAATATTGCGGCTATAGGTACAAAGGGATGTTACAACTATTAACATAAAAGTATCACCTTATACAGCTTTGTAAGCATACGATGTGAGGAAACTCACAGGTCTAAGATTTTTAAAGCCATGTCCGATCCCGCGTTGGGCTAGCGCAGGCTAACGAGAGTGGATAACACTTTCTAGGACACTTAGGCTTCGTTTTCACCTGAGATGTGTAGCCAGGAATATGTTTGTTAGAACCAATGACTGCCTTGGTGGTCCTGTGGCTGCAGTATGCGCCTGCTGTGCACGAGGTTATGGGTTCGATTCCCGCACAGGAACAAACGTATGTGACCCACAAAGAGTTGTTCTGAGTCTGGCTGTAATTTGGGCCCATTAATTGTATGTTTATAAAGACACAGAGCTTATTTTCTAGTGTGGGAGTTATCTTAAAAAAAAAATGAAAAAATTGCTTAATTTCCCCTTATCAGTGCGAGGCTAGGTATAGAACATAATCAAGTGGTTTTAACAAGCACAATCTTCGCTACTTATTTCTCGTGGAAATACAGCCTTAACATGATGTCAATAAAACATCAATTGTGTATACATAACTTTAAGGAAAGGTGTGCAGGCCTAACCCTCTCCGCTCTTTTGAGAGAGGAGAGGAGACCAGGTTGTTATTTTATGTTGTATTTAGTTTCAGGAAATATTAGTTTCGTATTTGTCACTTAATATATAAAGTTTTAATACACCAAATTTGACATTAAGAGGGGTAGTCAAATATTATCATGTATAGTTAGTTATATGTAACGACTAACGGTTAAATGAAGCTGACGTCACTACAAGACTCCAATTTCGAACTTAGCAAAATTTTATTGTAAGTGCGCTTAGCCGGCACCGAAAAGTGCAGATTCAAATCATGCTCCGGGTTCGACATGCTTTAAATATTTAAATATAGTTATGTGTAGCCATACCTAGTCATATGTTATTATACTTATTACATCCAAAATCTGATGTAACTAATATCTTAGGACAACTCACACACAGTACATCTGATCCTAAACTAGGCAGAGCTTGGACAATAGGAACCAAACAATTAATAAATATACTTACTTATAGATACATTCTAGTTATTATAGATAAATAACACCCAGACACAAAAATCAAGCTTACTACACAAAAATTTTTCCTGGGTAGGAATCAAATTACCTCGGGTTTAGAAGTCAGAGTCACTAACCATTAGACTAAGAGGGTAGTCATTATGACGTGCCAAACTTTAAGTGCTTACTTCTTTTTATTTTTTATTTTTTTTTATTTTTTTTTTTTTAAAAAGACAACTCCCGCACTAGAGAACAAGCTCTGTGTCGCGGGGGACTTTACAAACATACAATTAACGGACACAAATTACACCCAGACTCAGAACAACACTTTATGGTTCACATAAAGTTTTGTCCTGTGTGGGAATCGAACCCACAACCTCGTGTACAGCAGGCGCATACTGCAGCCACTGGACCACCAAGGCAGTCATTACTATATGTAATGACCATTTTTCAATCTTAATTTTAAGTTCGTAATAGTCAACTCTATTACCCAGCTTTATGGTTGTCATAGATCGGCTCTAGGACACTTTTTAAAATAATTGTGAAACTTTATTAACTAATAAACCTATGATGCATTAAACTGACTTTTAGTTTGTGTCCATCAATAAACTACTAGAAATATTAAAACGCGCATCATCTGATTAACTGTTGTTGTGTCCAAATAATAATAATAAAAGTTTACTTATTATAAATCAAGTATACAAAAATCTGTTGTTTTGATTTCAGGTATCCCTGGTGTGCATAGTGAGCGCGAAATATTTGCCTGGTGAAAGCGCTCCGAGAGCTTTGCTACGAAATAAAAGATCCAGCGAGTCAGAAAATACAGTAGAAAATCAAAGCAATGAAAGTGATGACGACGAAAATGCTAATGAAAATGATGACGATTCCTTAGAAAGAAACGAAATAATTGAAAAAAAACAAAGAAAACATTCTGAAGAGCAACATAAACTGAAAGAAAGGAGAAAAATAGAAGGGCGGAAAAGGGAAGAATTAGTGTTTAACGGACAAAGAAAAAGAGAGAAAATACAAGCTAAGTTTGAAGACGAACAACGTAAACTACAAGAAAACATTGAAAAAGAAGAACGTGAGCTTCAAGAAAAACTGGCAAAAGAAGAACGTAAACGCGAAGAAAACTTAGCAAAAGAAAAACTTAAACGGCAAGAACAGGAACGTAAATGGCTTGAAACATTGAAAAAGAAAACGCTAGAGTCTAAAAATAAACCAGTTGCCTCCGAAGAGTCTGGTGAAGAATTAGACTTTGAGGACATCTGGAAAAATTACATATTTTATGAGAAGTATGGTCTAACTGAAGCCAGTACCGATCTGGAGAAGAAAGCTGTGGTGAACAGATATATACAAGAAAAACTGAATCTTAATGCTAATAGTACTGAGGCCGATTACCGTCAAGCTATATTACAATTAGTGCAGAATAAATTAGTTGCTGAATCAGGTTCACAAAGTGGTTTCCGTAATTATTTGGTGAGTCACGTTAATGCAGTTTATATACAAGAATTGCAAAACGAGATAGAAAACCAAATTGCAGAGTTAAACAATGACACCGTTTTATTAGAAAATGTCAGCTTACTGTGGGTCCCTGAGGCAAAACAAATAATAAATGAAAAGAAAACTATTCTTACATCAATTGCCGAATTCCTATCTAACGTTATTCCTAATTGGACAAGTGGTAAACCTGTACCGGAAACTACTAACACTGATTCAACAGCTAATAGTGCATCTTCTGCTTACTCTGTAATAAGTAGTAATGAAGGGCCTGCTAGTGTACCTGTTACTGTTTCGAGTAATACTGGATCATCAGGTAGCGAATATGGAATGGTTGCTGGTTCAAGTTACTCTGACAAACCTAGCGTAGACGGAACATCTATTGATGCTAATTCAAATATTGTTAAACCTGCAGGGTCAAATATAGACTATATTGAGGCTAGTTCCAGTGATGGCATTTCAATTAATCAAGGAATTGGAACAACTGCAGATAGTAATGTGGCCGCAGAAAATGTTATTGCAGAAACGCCTGAAGTTTCTTCTCTCACCATTACTTCGATAAACTTAGACGGAACCGGTGTTGTCTTATCCGTAGCAGGAACATCCGTCCCTGGCGCTGATACATACATTGTAGATGTAGGTTCAACTGCTGGGACAACTATTGATAATACTGCATCATCAGTGACTTCATCAGATGATAGCCCCGGAAGTATTCAGCCTACTATTGATGCCATCTCTTCTTTAAATGTTCCTGTTGTTCCGGCTTCTAATATTTCAGAAGTCAATGCACCAAACACCTACACTTTTGACGTTAAAATTACTATAGGTACTCCAAATGATACCACTTCTTCTGGTACTGAAGTCCCTGTAGCTAGATCATATGATGCAACTGTTATTAAAATTGAACCAGTTATTCATTATCCATTTGGATCGAGTGTCGATCCAAATATTGTTGTTAATAATGAAATCACCACTAATAAAGGTTCGTCGTCAGGTTCTATAATTATTGGTGTTGATACTGTAATCGACTCCTCAGTGAATATCCCTGGTACGGAAGCTAGCTCAGCTTTTGCCACAATCAGCAATCAGGGAACACCTTTACCTATGTCAAGTGATGCCGCTCCGACTACTGCTGATGCAGTTACATCTAATTCGAATACTGTTTTCACAGTTGCTGAAAAGACAAGTAATCCTACTGGTATGATCAATACTGATGTTAAAACATATGTTTCTGGACCAGAAACTAACACAGCTGAATCAGTTAACACCGCTAATATTGATACACCGGCCATTAGTAATGTCGACTCTAATAACATCAATGCACCTGAAGCTGAAACTACTTCTATTGTAACGGATACAGTACCAGAGACTATTAATGTAATCCCTGTCAATGACTCTATAAATACTGCCACTGATGCCATAAATATTAAAACATCTGCCGCAAGTGACATGGTTCCAAATAATGTGAATTCACCAGTAGCTGAAACTACTTCTATTGTCACGGATACAGTACCAGAGACTATTACCAGAGATAGTAGTGTAATCCCTGTCAATGACTCAATAAATATTTAAGTCTTTAATTTAAGACACAAGCACGTGAGATACTAGTAAATAAATAATTATTGATTGACTTCTTACTATAATAATACTTTGTTAAATATCTTTCACGCGCACTTTTAATTTTTTGTCCTTTAGGTACTTCTTTTGAGAACAATAGTGTTAGTTGTACGTTTAATCTAGATTAAGCTAGCTTTGTACTGTGGGTAAAATTGTAACGTTCAACTGTTTTTTGTCCCATTAAAGAAAAATAAAAAAAATATTTTCGCTGATTAATGTTGTATCACTCAATGATGTTACCATAGCACCTGATTCGGTGGTAGGAACTGAAGCTTCATCAAATGTAGTTAACGTGGAAGGTGGTGTGGTCACACAGATACCGCAGCTACTTGAAGAGGTCACGAATACTCCTACCGTCCCTGCAGATGTTGGGGCGTCACTATTAAAAGTAACGCAACAGTAATTGGATTTAATAACTCTATTTTTTTATTTGAGGTTAACTAATTTAAGTATATTATATTAATAAGATATTTCTGCATTTTAAACAATGTTTATTATTTCATCCTGTAAAATTGGCCTATATGTAAGAAAAGACATAAATAATATTTAGCCCTTTATTATCTAATGACTCTCTTAGTAACAACTTGCAAATGTTTGGTTTATTTATAGGTATCATTAAAATAGTGGAATGCAAAATAGAGGTAATTTCTCACAAACGTTCCTTATCACATTAATTTTACTATAATATAATTTAAATAAAGTTAACATTATATACACATATTTACTAAAACAAAGATGTACAATAATTACGAGTATGTAGCTACATAAAATCCAGTACTTGTTACTTACTGTAACACGTTCACTAGGGTATAAAAGAATCGAGCGAATGTATATATAACTTCCTTCCATGCAAGACCAAGGTAATGCTAGTGCAGTCTTTAATTTTTCCTCTAGTCGACTATGGTGATGTGTGTTATTTTGACCTGATGCAGATCTACTCAATAAACTTGATCGTCTTCTTAATAACTGCATTCGATTCGTGTTTAAACTTCGCAAGTATGACCACGTGTCTACTTATCGTTTTCGGCAAAAATGGTTACCTATTATTCAGCGCCGTAGTTTGCGTGCTCTCACTACCCTCTATTCTATCCTAACATCACCCAATCCTCCCTACTTATCTCCTTACTTTCAATATCACAGCTCTGTCCATGACAGAATGCTACGATTTTCTAATAATCTCCTCCTCACATGTACCTCTCATACATCTGGATTTGTTCATTCTTCTTTCCTTATTCAATCCATCCTTCTTTGGAATGCCCGCCCCTCTTGAAATCAGGAAGTCCACTAACCGTTACGCATTTAAGGTACAAGTTCGGAACCTCTATCTATCTTAATAAATAATTTGACAGATTCGTCTCACCTTTGTTATATTATATAATATTATCTACATATATATATTTTATATAGTAAATATAATATATACTATTTATTTTATTTGTTTACCTATATTTTGCGTTATATATTACGATATATAACGCAACTAACTACGGTTAGTTTGTATAATTATTATTTATTAGTAAACTCTTCAAGTAACTTTTATTTATGCACCTACTTCTTTATATCTCTGCATCACCCTGGTAGACTGGTACCATGGTACCAACCATTGTATGAAGTTATAAAGTTTATATATATATATACATTTATATATGTATTTATTTATATATATTCTGTATGTATTGTAGAGGTTTATTGGTGGTCACTCGCTGGCCGTATGCCAATAGTAAAACCTCTATGTATAATCTTATGTATGTATTATGTTATATTTTTTTTGTTACCATCCTGTTCTTTACCCACAATTTGTTTACCTAAACAAATTGTACCTACAATTTGTTTGTCTAAACTTTCCACTTCTCAGAGGTTTGCTGTATGAGAACTCAATTTTGAGTTAAGCTCGCCTTTGTTCATGATATTATTAATACCTATGTAACACTATCTGTATTTCTCTTGTGTACATTAAAGAATTAAATAATAATAGTTGTTATAGGTTTTAATAAAGGGTATCACCATATTTCGACCATTAGACTGGCATGCAAAACGTTATAATGTAGGTACATGACTCTATATTAAATCGCTAACTATCTTTACATTATGTAGGAATATTATATGTCAAAATTATGATAGTGTAATTATGTCAAAATTCAGAAATGTATGGTTAAAATCACATTCAATAAATATTTAATGCTTATAAACTAAATTAGGAACTACCAATGAAAACGTAAATTGTATTATTATAATTATAAATGCTTCTCAAATGATTGAAATTAAGCGTGTAAATACCTATTATATTTTATCACTTAAATATTTATTGACTGAGTAATAACAATTATTCCATAGTAATGAATTTATTTTATTTTTAAATATATTGGTTTCGGAAATCTCCGGTATTGATTTAGGCAGATTATTGTATTGTAATACAGCCGTCTATATCTCTCGCCTGCACCACACCACAAAGGCGGAAGACATAGCAGACTACGTTCGCAAAAAAGCGAAATACATGCCGAGAGTGCAGCTGCTGGAGTCGCATCGTAACGTCAATTTCAAGGCATTTGTAGTTCGAGTAGCGACTTGCTACCTGCACCTCGTCATGGAAAAGGACTTTTGGCCGAAGGGTGTAGTGTTCCGTCGTTTCCGCGGACAAGTACCACCCGAAAGACTTAAAGTGCAAGTGAAACATTACTAATATAGTTATTTAACTCTTATACTAACCCAAGTTGTGTATTTATATGTATGCTGGTCTATAAGATATTTATCTCTGTGTTTATGCGACACGAAATAAATGATTATTTTTATTATTTTTATTTATATCTCTCTTTGTCACGGGTATTTTTCCATTATCAAGAAGAATACCCGGGCCTTTGGAAGGCTTACGCGGAGACATAGGACCAACACCAACACCCTTAGAGAATTTTAATCTAAAATGGGATGAGACACTTACTGTGGCCATACCATAGCTGCACTATAGCAGTACAACCATGATACGACTAGAGTAGGTGTAGAGCTATTGTAACAATATTTTGGTATCTAACATTGCTGGGCTATGGGGTTGAGTGTTTCATGGACTGGTTTTAAAAATCTATAGAATAGAACGGCGCCTGTCATTGTTTTACTGACTTTAAATGTGGAAACATAAATTAGGCAGACGGTGACTCGCCTATACACTAGATGGGCCCCTTGAAACCACCGACATGGGCAACAGCCCACAGGCATCAGGGCAACACCATAGTGCGCGGCTAGGGTTATTGAGCGGTGCGGCGCCGGTTTCACCATCGGGTTCTGAGAACCGAGAGCGGGTTTCCCCGTAGTTATGCCCTTGAAAATGACACTTCTACCCTCGAGCATATAGCTCTGGCGACCCCTCTCTGATCAGCCAATTAAGGCAAGCCAGAGCTGAGAGTCCTGCGGGCGCTCTTGTCAGCCCACTCCGGACAGCCAATAAAGGCAAGCCGGAGACGAGGCCCTGACCGACTCATATTTTCAATTACAGTTAAGCATTCAATTTTATGCAATAGATTTATCGATACGTAAGTTGTCGATATGTTAGGAGCGACACTTGTAAGTACATATATAATCACATATGTACCGATTTTGTTAAAATTTTTACTTAGTGACAGAAATGATAAGGATAAAAGTCTAACTATCTCTTTTTTAAATATGTTCGATCTATGTAATAATTTATCTTTGATGTAAGTGGTGGATTCACGATAGTAATGTCAATGCAGAACAGTTCAATATTGTATGCTGAATAAACAAGGCCTCTGGCTTCAAGCACTTCCATCGCCCAACATAGGTACCATGTTGGACGATACTGCCTTACGTATGGCTACTTGCCTTCGCCTAGGTACTCCTTCTATTTCTCCGTATAGATGTTGCTGTGGTGAAGTCGTCGACAGCCTTGGATACCACGGCCTGTCATGCAGCAGACTGCAGGCCGTATATCCCGGCACGCCAACCTTAACGATATACTCCGACGTGCTCTTGTCACCGCTGGCGTTCCAGCTGTACTAGAACCCAATGGTTTGGTACGCAACGATGGTAAGAGACCTGATGGTATGTCTTTACTGCCATGGAAGGTGGGTAGGCCTTTGGTGTGGGACGCAACATGTGTCGACACCCTTGCGCCATCTCATCTTCCAAGTACAGCAGGTTGTGCTGATGCTGCTACTTCATCCGCGGAGACTCTCAAGCGCCGCAAATACAATAATCTCATCGGAGATTATGTGTTTGAGCCGTTTAGAGTCGAAACGCTTGGGCCGTGGGGTGCAAGTGCTCGCAGTCTTTTTAAAGATTTGTCGAAGCGTTTAATCGAGGCTTCACGTGACCAGAGGGCTGGCTTATTTTTGGCTCAAAGAAGCAAAGCATTGCCATTCAACGTGGCAATGCTGCCAGTCTTCTAGGCACGTTTCCAGCAGACGTCGATGCCGAGGAATTTTATGACACCTATTAAGCAGTCCCTCCCGTTTTTCGTGTATTTTCTATGTATATAATTAAATTATATTTTTTTTCCTTTATTTAAGAAGTGTAAATATATTAGGTTCTTTAGACTGTATTATAGATATATAATTTGACTCGACGACGTATGTTAATAGTATCAAAATATATTTCAACGATTAATAAATTATTTGATTAAAGATTATCCCGTTTTCGTTCTGTATAAAAAGCTTTATAATATCAAACATTCAGTTATTTGTATATGTAGTTTACATAAGATTTTCTGTACTGCATCAACAAGATTGCCTTAATCATTCAATTTAGCAGATATTTACTCTGAGTCAGACATAACGAAAACATTTTGTTTGGTCAACACTTTATGGCATATGGTAATCTTGGCAGGAGTTATTATCTAACCTTATCTTATAACCGTATAAAAGGGCATGTCGACTAATTTTCTAAACATATTTTTACGAACGAGATCGAACGAAACAAGTTCACAAAATATTTTAAGTGAATTAAACGAATTTCGCGTTCCATGAGACATTAAAGAAAATCAACATGAGGATCATACATTTTCTTTTCCTCGTAAGTACTGTTATATTTTATTAGATTTACCCGCGCATTTTCGGGACAATACCACCCACCTGCCTACCGCTGTGACTCCTGTCACGGCCAGGATTAACGACGGAGTAACCAACTGATACACCGAGTTTTGACACTCGTGCGTCCCGTGGACAACTAAACCTACTGTCTTGGATCCCGCATCGCATTTAATCAGAAGTAAATAGGAAGAGTTAGAAAGAAAATTTTCCACTTCCCTCCATAGCAAAGCGGGAGACAAAATGAATCTGTATAGATTTGTAACCCATGAAGTTTCCACTTCCCTCCATAGCAAAGCGGGAGACAAAATAAATTTGTATAGATTTGTAACCCATGAAAAGGAGCACGCCGCCTTAAACTACGGGACCTATGTGAGCTAAGTTTGATTGCTATAATATGTATGGCAGAAACGTTTAAATGCACAGAAATTCGGAAATAGCTGAAATGTTTTATGAGGTGCGAACGATAGGCGGTTGCGCACTCCCCAATCAGAGATCAGACGCAAACATTTTTCCGCTAAGCTCTCAAGTCCAGCCCTGGTGTTAGATTGTATAAGTAAAAGACCGTCATCAGCGTAACCGGTCCAAGTGCAGCCAGATGGTAATGGCAGTGTCAGGAAATAATCAAAACCTAAATTTCAAAGATACGGCCCTAATACTGATCCCTGGGGACAGCCCATTGTTAGCGGCTTCGACATTGCATAGTGGCCAAGTTTAAGCTTAGCGATTCCATGTGAAAAATATGTATAGATAAATGAGTATATATACCACGAGCTTTTAATTTCAAAAGTAACATCGGCCACCATGCATTGTCAAAGGCGCCAGATATATCTAAGAAAATACCTAGTACATATTGACAATCTGATCTAGTGACTGTTTCCCTAATGGACATAACTGCGTCTACAGTGGACCTACCTATTGTGAAACCAAATAGTTTTTCATTAAATTTAACCCCACCCGGCAAAAGTCGAGGAACGACAAGGCGTTCTAGCAACTTCCCTAAAGATAGTAATAGGGTTATAGGTCGATACGACTTAGGGTCATCCAGTGGTTTATCACCACCTTTTGGTATTAACCTTATGATACAGGAACGCCAAATACTAGGAAAAATACCCTCTATAATACAGCGCCTATAAACATTTAAGATTGAATTCCCAGAGATTTTACAAGCCTCTATAATCATTTTGTTTGAAATTTTATAATCACCTGAAGCTTTATTAAGGGGTAGAGATCTGACAATAATATAATAATATTAAATTTCCTACGCGCTCTACAAAATAGTCTACGAAGTTCAGCTAGGTGATCACTCCACCAATCACATCTACGAGTACTAGTGAGAGATCTCCGACCAATAGCCACATCTGCGCAGTAAGTGAAAGTGTCTGACAAAATCGCAGCACTTTCTTCGACGGTCAAGTCGTTGCGAGTGTAGTCTCTGACATGAGCAGCAAAGAGCAAACCGAAAAACTCCCAATTAGCACCTTTACTGTTATATCTGAAGTTGCCGGCATTACTATAAGGATTCTGTGCAAATCCAGAAGAAAACCCATAAACGATTAAACGATGATCACTACACGACGCATCCGGTAGGACACGCCACCTATCAATGCGAACGCCTCCACAAGAAAGTGTGACGTCAATAGAAGACTCGCTCATTGGGCTGCCGTACCAAATAACTGAAGAAGCATTGATGTCTGCGCCAATGATAATCTTGTGGCCTGCGAAAGACCGCAAGACGTGGCGAAGATGGTGAAGATGAGGAGTGACAGGGTCGGAATATTGAAAGTAACAGCTCACGACATAAACTCTGCAGGATAAAGATGTAACTTCTGCAACGGCACAGCGTGACGTCATTAGATCGAAAAGTGCCGTTATTGTAAAATTAGAATTCGCGTCGTATATTCCAGCTCGTGCTCTGTTGTTATGTTGTACTACCTGCCTACGAAAGTGCGCATTCTGATACTGTTCCTGAACTAAAATAATATGTAACTTGTGTTCTATAACTAATCGGTCTAATTCTGATGTAGCAACCCTATCATTGTGGAGATTTAATTGACCTAATACTAAATTAGCCATTGTGGCCCTACCTACCTAGTTAGAGTCCTACCTATCAGTTAATATGAAGTGTTTTAAATAAGCTGTTATAACTTAAGCTTGTATGAAAGACACAGTTGAGAGCCACATCTATGCTCGCTGGGTTCCTTCAGGCGTGTGCAAGCTACGCACGTAGGTTTTCCCAGCGCAGTTCGGACAAGCAGGTGTTGTACTAGTGCAAAACTTATGTACATGGCCGAATTGTTGACATTTCAGCCATACCTAGTCATATGTTATTACACTTAATACATCCAAAATCTGATGTAACTAATATCTTAGGATAACTCACACACTGTACAAGTGATCCTAAACTAGGTAGTGCTTGGACAATAGAAACCAAACAATTGATAAATATACTTACTTTGTATACATTCTAGTTATTATAGATAAATAACACCTAGACACAAAAAAATCAAGCTCATTACACAAAGATTTTTCCTGGGTAGAAATCAAATTACCTCTGGTTTAGAAGTCAGAGTCACTAACCATTAGACCGACAGGGTAGTGATTATGACGTGCCAAACTTTAAGTGCTTACTATATGTAATGACCATTTTTCAATCTAAATTTTAAGTTCGTAATAGTCATCTTTATTATCTAGCTTTATGGTTGTCATTGATCGGCTTCAGGACACTTTTTAAAATAATTGAGAAACTTTATTTACTAAGAAGCATTAAACTGACTTTTAGTTTGGGTCCATCAATAAACTACTTGAAATATTAAAAAAATATCCAATCTATTATTACATACACGCGCATCATCTGATTAACTGTTATTGTGTCCAAATAATAATAATAATAAAAGTTTACTTATTATAAATTAAGTATACAATAATCTGTTGTTTTGATTTCAGGTATCCCTGGTGTGCATAGTGAGCGCGAAATATTTGCCTGGTGAAAGCGCTCCGAGAGCTTTGCTGCGAAATAAAAGATCCAGCGAGTCAGAAAATACAGTAGAAAGCCAAAGCAATGAAAGAGATGACGACGAAAATGCTAATGAGAATGATGATGATTCTTTAGAAAGAAACGAAACAATTGAAAAAAAACTAAGAAAACATTCTGAAGAGCAACGTAAACTGCAAGAAAACATTGAAAAAAAAGAACTTGAAGAAAAATTAACAAAAGAAGAACTTAAACGTCAAGAACAGGAACGTAAACGGCTTGAAACATTAGAAAAGAAAACGGTAGAGTCTAAAAATAAACCAGTTACCTCCGAAGAGTCTGGTGAAGATTTAGACTTTGAGGACATCTGGGAAAATTACATATTATATGAGAAGTATGGTCTAACTGAAGCCAGTACCAATCTAGAGAAGGAAGCTGTGATGAAGAGATATACACAAGAAAAACTCAATATTAATGCTAATAGTACTGAGTCTGATTACCGTCAAGCTATATTACACTTACTGCAGAATAAATTAGTTACTGAATCAGGTTCACAAAGTGGTTTCCGTAATTATTTGGTGAGTCACGTTAATACAGTTTATATACAAGAATTGCAAAACGAGATAGAAAACAAAATTGCTGAGTTAAACAATGACACAGTTTTATTAGAAAATGTCAGCTTACCGTGGGTCCCTGAGGCAAAACAAATAATAAATGAAAAGAAAACTATTCTTACATCAATTGCCCAATTCCTATCGAACGTTATTCCTAATTGGATAAGTGGTAAACCTGTAACGGAAACTACTAACACTGATTCAACAGCTAATAGTGCATCTTCTGCTGACTCTGTAGTAAATAGTAATGAAGGGCCTGCTAGTGTACCTATTACTGTTTCGAGTAATACTGGATCAAAAGGTAGCGAAAATGGAATGGTGTCTGGTTCAAATAACTTTGACAAACCTAGCATAGACGGAACATCTATTGATGCTGCAAGTAGCGATAAACAAACAAGCACTGCAACAAGTAATTTGCCCACTGGCAATGTTATTTCAGAAACGCCTGAAGTTTCTTCTCTCATCATTACTTCGATAAACTTTGACGGATCCGATGTTGTCTTATCCGTAGCAGGATCATCTGTCCCTGGCGCTGATACATACATTGTAGATGTAGATTCAGTGTCAAAAGATACAACCTCTGGAACCGGGTCACCTGAGACAACTATTGATAATACTGCATCATTAGTGACTTCATCATCAGATGGTAGCACCGTTAGTATTCAGCCTACTATTAATGCCATCTCTTCTGTAAACGTTCCTGTTGTTCCGGCTTCTAATATTTCAGAAGTCAATGCACCAAACACTTTTACTATTGACCTTAAAATTACTGTAGGTACTACAAATGATTCCACTTCTTCTAGTGCTGAAGTCCCTGTAGCTGGATTATATGATGTGACAACTTCTATTGCAAATAAAGGTTCTTCATCAGGTGCCGCTGTTAATCAAATTGAACCCATTCTTCATACTATGAGTGTCGATCCAAAGGTTACTGTTAATAATAAAATCCACTCTGATGGAGGATCATCGTCAGGGGCTCTCACTGTTAAAGTTGGTACTAAAGTAAAATCCTCAGTGAATATCCTTGGTATGGAAGCTAGCTCAGCTTTTGCCACAATCAGCAATCAGGGAACACCTTTACTTATTTCAAGTGATGTCGCTCCAAGTACTGCTGATACAGTTATATTTAATTCGAATACTGCTTCCACAGTTGTTGATGAGACAAGTAATCCTACTGGCACGATCAATACTGATGCTGAAACATATTTTTATGGACCAAAAGCTGAATCAGTTAGCGCCGCTAATATTGATACACCGGCCAATGCACCTGTAGCTAAAACTAATTCTATTGTAACGGATACAGTACCAGAGACTATTTATGTCCCTGTCAAAGTATCTATAAATACTGACACTGATGCCATAAATCTTGAAACGTCTGTCGCTAGTGACGTGGTCCCCAATAATGTGAATTCACCAGTAGCTAATGTCACTACAATCGTACTAGAAACAAATAATACCGTCGATTCAATTCATTCTACAAATACAGCTTCTGATGCCCATAACATTGCGACACCTATCGCTAGTGATGCCCCTTCAAATAACATCGTTACATTTATTGTTGAAGGCCATTCAATTATATCTGAGCCTATACCTGAAGCAACAAATAATATCCCAGTCACTGTGTCTATCAATACCGACACTGATGCTGTTAGGGTAAGTGAAGTTGCGACTAATTCAGTAGTTAGTGTACCTATTGAAACTGAAGTAGATCAACCCGGTGTAATTAATATTTCTGCTGCACCAACCGAAGCGGTCACTGATGCATCTGTAGCTCTTGTAACTGAAGCCGAATTGTTAACTGACTTACCTGCAATTGAACCTGCCTCAACCATTGATGTTTCCGTTGTATCTGAACAATCCCCAATTGATACATCAAGCACAGTGGCACCTTTTGTAGAATCCCCTGTAGGATCTAATGTTGATGCAATTGATGCTACTGCCACTGTTGCTGGTCCCATTTTAGATGATAATAATATAACGGTCATTAATGCTGTTGTAAATGTTTCTTCAGTAGCACCAACCAAACCAATATCTGCTGGCTTCGAATCATCTGCTATAATTGAACCGTCTCAAGCACCTTCTAATGAAGTCACAGCCCCAGGTTCAATTATTGATGCTGTGACTGTAAATGTAGATGGATCGGCTATAAGTGTTACTGACGGGACACCCACCGCTTCGAATGTTGTATCAATCAATGATGTTACTATAGCGCCTGAAATAAACTCGCCCGCACCCGATTCGGTGGTAGAAACTGAAGCTTCATCAAATGTAGTTAACGTGGAAGGTGCTGTGGTCACACAGATACCACAGGTACTTGAAGAGGTCACGAATACTCTTACCGTTCCAGCAGAAGTTGGGGCGTCACTATTAGAAGTAATGCAACGGTAATTTGTATTTAATAACTCTTTTTATTTGATGTTAACTAATTCAGGTATATTATATTAATAAGATATATCTGCATTTTAAACACTGTTTATTATTTCATCCTGTAAAATTGGCTTATAGGTAAGAAAACACATAAATAATATTTAGCCCTTTATTATCTAATGACTCTCTTAGTAACAACTTGCAAATGTTTGGTTTATTTATAGGTATCATTAAAATAATGGAATGCAAAATAGAGGTAATTTCTCACAAACGTTCCTTATCAAATTAATTTTACTATAATATAATTTAAATAAAGTTAACATAATATACACATATTTACTAAAACAAAAATGTACAATAATTATGTAGCCATGTCAAATCCAGTACTTGTTAGCAGTATTGGGTGGATTTGGATAGTTGTGTTGTGACAGTGGGTCAGGCACATTCGGAAACGAGTAAGGATCGTTCATGTATTTGTACTCACTTGACAAACCAGCTAGACTCATATTTAGTGAGTTATGCGACGGACTCCAGTTTGCAGTAGCAGTCGGATCTGCTGTAACTTTAGAATAATCTGCAGGAACTTTAGGATATTCATTATTTGGTAAGGCTTTTCCGTAGTCATCTCCAGTAGGCTTTTCAAAAGTATCTTCTCTTGGCTCTATTACTTCTTCATTATTTAGCTTGTCATCTCCCTCAGCCTCTTTGGATAAGTAGTTAATAGGTTTATTGTAAACATCACTATTTGGGTATCGAGCGTAATCGTTTCTTGGAATACCCCCATCTAAAATTTGACTATGTGGCAGGCCATTCGCTCCAGCAACTAAATGGCTAAATGAAGATCCAGAAGTGCTTGGGAAAGCAGCGTTTTGGAAGGCCTGGTTCAAATGTTGAGATTGAGCCATGAGATGATTGTAATTGGCGTATTTCTGGTGATGCCATGAATCTGGGTGTTGAGGATGGTGCTGAGAGAGAGATGGTATTTCTCCTGCTGGATAGGGGCAGGGTATTTGTGGCATTGGTAAAGCCGAATATCCAGCAATTCCAGGACTTGTATTTGATCCAGTGTGCTTTCTTAAGCGGGCACGTCGATTTGAAAACCAGACCTGAAATTAATAGGTATAATTTATTGAAATGTGCTCTAGTATAACATAATGTAACATTATGTAACATTCTGTTTTTGTAATTATATTAAAGGAATATAACTACACAATAAGAATTCGAGTAAATTAAAAAAAAAGTAAATATACAAGTCTATAGTTTATTTTTTACCTATAATTCCAAATACATTATTTATACCTATTTACAAAGAAAGAGCGTTTAAGAAGAGAGAGAAGAGAAGAGAAGTTTATACGTTTATATTTTTTGCTGAAAAGTTGAAATTTTTCTCTTCTACGTTTATTCGGTGGGGCTATCGATATGTTCAGATTAGATATTTAGATTAGAGTACAAAGGGCGGCTAAATCGTTAAAAGCGAATTCTATCAGGCAACCTTTGTATAGAGGTATTGTTGGTAGAAGGTAATGGTAGTTGTAGGCGAACTAAAATCGAAATAAACAGGCTAATCCCAAATAAACACTTTTTAAAATACATACAAGTGCATGTATACGTATATATTATGTATATTTAATTATCATATATATTATAATATACACAGATTATAAACAGTAATAACATTTTGTTGTGATCTAAGGTTTTGTTGAAAATAGTACCTCACCTCGAAGAAACAAAAATATAAAATATCGTATATACATATATAAGTATTGAACGAACTTATGAAAGTTTTTTCCGACATTTAATTTTGTAAGTTCAAAAAGTAAACTTGAATCTATACTAATACTCGTATTATAAAGAGGTAAAGTTTGTAAGGTTGTAGTGGGTAATCTCTGGATCTACTGAACCGATTTTGAAAATTCTTTTACCAATAGATAGCTACGTTATTTGGGCATATATTGGGGGACATAGGCTATATATTAACCTGACCAATGCCCAAAGAAGTAGGCACGGGTCATATAAAGTAAAAATGGGTAATAAAGAAAAGGATGTGGAGGACCTTGGGGGAGGCCTATGTCCAGCAGTGGACGTCTTATGGCTGAGATGATGATTTTAATTTCTTAAATTTAAATTTCTAGTTTTGGTATGGTGTGTTGGTTTCGTACCTTTTTCTTACCCTCTTCAAATTGTAGCTCATACGAAATTGTAAATATTATACCTTGGCGATTAAAAAGAGTAGCCAGAGTTTCTTGCCAATTCTTCTCTAGGCCCTACCCATGTCAGCGAATTGGCCGTAGGAAAAAATATGCTGACTTTTGTTTATTCTGTCGTTCATAAGTATCATGTATTTGATCTAAATGAATAAATGACTTTGATATTTATTTAGTTAGTGAAATTATAAAGGTTTTTAATTACTTAACTCAGAAAAAACTCACAATATATTTTATATAATAGTAATATAGATAATATAATAGCAACCCATATACGTCCTACTGCTGTGCACGAGTCTTCTCTCCTCTGTCAAGTAAGAGAGAGAGGGTTTAAGCCTTAATTCACATACGCTGGCCTAATGCGGGTTGGTGGGTTTCCTCATGATGGTTTTCTTCACCGTTAGCAAATGGCGAATCATTTAATTAGTAAATATAGGTAAATCCACAAAGTGAAATTCACATTGGTACTGCTACCCGAGATCGAACTCGCACCTCTTGCGTGCAAATCTGTAACTGTCCCACTGGGTCACCACCGCTTGATATATTTTATTAAATATACATATTTTTATTGTTCATAACATGAGCGGTTTTAATTAATTTCTTATGTGCACATCACATGATGCAGTGAGTACTTAATCTGGTCAAGTATATTAGTATATATGTATATCCAATTGAAAAATGCTCAGTGGTCGATGTGTGTGACTGCTGAACACAAGGTCCCGGGTTCGAGTCGAGCCAAAAATTTATATTGGGTTTTTCTGTCAAGTAATTTACCAAAGATGCTCGGAGTTTGGAAATTAGCGGTGTTTACATCTCCGTGCCCCGGAAAGCACGTAAAGCCGTTGGTTCTACGCCTAGTATCTCTCCGGTCGTCCTAATAAAATCGCACCCCTAAGACTACGTGTACACCAGACATGTGTAGCGAGAAATGTGTTTGTTAGAACCAATAGAATCGCTTCATTTTCATATTATACCCTAAGCGGAGCGAGGCTAGGTAAATGAAGCGATTCAATTGGTTCTAACAAACACATTTCTCGCTACACATCTCTAGTGGAAACGCAGCGTTAAGGAATACTTGGCACCTAACTACACCACTGTATTTAGTTATTTGGCTGTAGTTATTTGCCTAACTCTCTTTGGTTAGTTCGATATTGTATTTTTTTTGTACCTGTATTCTAGCTTCCGTGAGTCCCGTCTGCAGAGCTAGCTCTTCTCTAGTGTACACATCAGGATACTGAGTGCGGTGGAAGGCTCTCTCCAAGGCGTCCAGTTGCTCCCCCGTGAACGTGGTGCGTGAGCGACGTTGTTTCCTCTTCAGTGTCAGCCCTGGCTCTGAGTCTATGTCTGACGAGTCGGAACCTCGGCCTAAGGAAATAACAAAGATTTTATAATAAAATAGTCATAATGCATTACTGTAAAATAATACATTGTCATAATCACGTACTAAGGGAAGCAAAATGCAAGTTTTGCAAAGCAAGTCTCTTGTGATTTTAGTTTTTCTCGGGATGTAAGATATAAGAATGACCTCGAAGCGCTCATAGCCACGTGCACTTGCTGTTCAGTAAACAATCAATTAGTTAAGGAACCAAGGGCGCGGTAACCTTATAGATATAACCGCATACTTATAGTGATATTTCATCTGAGCGTCTCTATGCTTCAGAGGGCACTCTTAAAGACGGTCGACAAAGGCCTAAATATGGGCGATCTCAATAACTTTGTCACCAGCTTGACCACTTACCAAACGACAAGAAAAAGAATAACTCGATTTATTGCCACTCTTCCTAAAGCTTGTGAGTGAGCTGATTGTCGATAAATTGACAAACATAGTTATTTTAATGATTATATGAATTAAAAAAGACTTTCTGATATCTGTTTTCCGTTGTTAAGAAAAAGGATTACATGTGCAGAAATTTAGCATTAAATTATATTAATTACTAAGATTGTGGGCGAGGTGAGTTCCACTGCAATTAGTTTGATTACTGTCATACCGCGGGGAGGTAGAAACAACTCCCATTGTTTTTCATATTCCTAGTTGACGTCTAGGAAACGATTAAGAAGAGGAAGATAAACTGTCACTCCCGAGGCGATCTTATAATTTATATGACATTATATTACAGCAATTTGTCTTCATCTCTTTTTTTTAAACACGCGTTATTTATTAACAGAGGGTTTTTTGTGTAAACCCACATCATGTTTTAATTCGCCTAAATCAAGAACGACCGGGCTCGCGGGTCGATCTCATTTATAAATCGGTAGCGGTATCCTACGGAAACAGATTAAAAAACAGCCGCAACAATACACGGCTTTGGCCTTAAAACTGATTTTAAAAAATGCGGCTTATATTAATAGCCTTTTGAAAGAAGTCAAAATTGAATGAGATGAAAAAATAGGGGCTCAGCGTGGCGCGGAATAAGGAACACCCAGCGCGGCGGCCCCTTTGTCGGTCTCTTTGCTGTTCGGGTGACATTTTGGCACCATTCAATATTTTGGTGTCGCGAGCTGGATTTATGACGTGTAAGGCGAAAGCACGAGTTTAATGCGACACGGACAGGTTTGCATTAGAAGCTACACACTATCACTATAGCCGGCAGACTATGATTAAACAGAACCAGGTGACTCGTTATTAATTTATAACCTAAGATTTAAATAAGGTCTGTTAAAGAAATTATTCCACTGTAATGGTTAAAGTTATAAAAACAATCCAAGCGGTATCTAAGTATTTATTTTATTGCAAATGTTTTATTAAAAACTTAAGCGAAAATACACTGATTTATAGTTTATTATGGTGTTCTCTTATTTGAGTCATTTGTTTTCTTTATAATGATGCATCGTGTGTGGAATAATTAAAAGCACGAGGCGAGCTCTCTAAGCACAAAGGCTGCGACAAATAAAAAACAACGTATTGTAATAAAATGATTTACATTGCTCAAATTCTCCGGCTGGCTCGCGAGACAGGGACAGATTTATTTAGTCTTTTTTGTTACGAGTCCTGATCATAACGTATGAGGCTAAATACAAATCGAAAATACGAAATAATCGAGTGCGATTTAAAACTTTACGGCGTGGTCGTAACGTCCACTCCGGTTGTTTTCATTGTGGAGGAGCAGTAAAGCAAAACTATGAGGGATTTTATGTTCAAAGAAAGGCGAGAGGTTTATGGATGAAATGTACGTGGGAGAGGGCGAGAGAAACTTTGGCGATTGCCGAAATGTGACCCCGTGAAGAGGCGCGCGCGCCGGCTTCGTTCAAAAGTCATAATTTGGAAGTTGAAAGAGCGGCGGCGGAGGTTTAACACCTTCATAATCTGGGTTCATTAAAACGGTCGGGTCGGCCTTTGTTTCAGCGGGTTGTTTCAATGTTAACAGATGGTCGGATTAGCACGTCTGCGTTTTGTGGGCGTGACTTGCTTGTTTCTTGCCACATTTTTATTAGCTTCTTCATTTTAAAATAACACCAATCATTATTTTGCCACATACACATGCCGCTTCACTTTTTTTGCCTGAAGCGTGATGAATATTTACTAAAAAACTTTTTATAGGTATTATTTTACAAGCTTATGCCCGCGGCTTGGCCCGTGTAAATTTGATAACGGATTTTTATAAAATATACTTATAGTATATAAACATACCTACATATTATTATATCCTCACAAAATTTTGCGTTAGACTAGGATGTTGCCTAAAAGGTAAATCATAGATTGACTAAGCATTAGTAATCATCTTGACATTTCATCAGATCTATACGTAATTGTAAATTATTTTTCTGTGAATTTTCCACATGGAAATTCATTAAAAAAACAAATCATTATATCAACCTTTCAGCTGCGGCTCACTCCATAAATCCGGATAATCGAATAAATCAAACAAGCTTTCACCGCTTTGTTGTGGTCAACTATTATTTGCACCCACTTACCGTTAATTGGTTTAAAATGCTCGTGAAAGGTTTCATCTATTTTGTATAAGAACGATTTAAGTTGATGAATACTTGAACGTTTGCTTTGTAAGAGATTGATAGGTTTCAGACTTTAGAAGAAACTTTGTAGACGTGAAACTCTCTGTCTGTAAAACTTGTTGGACTTTGTGGAATTTATATATTTTTATGTATTCTAATCAATATGTGATTAAAAATCTGTTTACCACGCAGGACAACATCGTGAAGAAATAAATAGACATGTCTTTAAATAAAATCTACAGTCATGTACGATCCACAAACCTGTGATAAGCGTGGATTACGTCCTAAATCCTCTCAGGTCTCTTGATACAGGAGAGGAAACCTGAGCCCAATAGTGGGACATGTATGGGTTGCTATTAAGTTTAAATCAATACATCGACATATTCACCACGCTCACTGTACATATAAAGTATTTATAGCATTACTCAAGTACAATAGTTTTATTAAAATAAATTTTGTAAAGTCGTAAAGTAACACCATAAAGCTATGATGTAAGCTTGTTAATGCTCATTCAAAAGCACTCCGCCTTCTCTTTGTCGGCTGCCTTCGGTCACTTCCGGAGAGCCTCGTGTCTTTCTGGGAGGGCTCTCATTGAATAATGTGATGAGACAAAATTGTCTTGAATACAACGCGAGGTAATAAATGCCCACTAAATAATTGTGAGGCCGCGCGTGTTAGCCTCTTTGCCGAGGTTTACATGGACGCTCAGAGAAAGTCTATATTAATACAAATAAGTCTAATTTAATGCTCTGAATTGCCTATAGAAATAGTGAATGTCATCATTTTTCAACATTGTCACAACTTTTATTATATAAACTAAATCTCTTGGCGACATTTTAAAATGTCATTTGGCGAACAAATCTAGATAGGTAATTTAAATTTCTATGTAGACTCATCAGACGGGCGTATATAAATGTACTTGGTCTATTATGAAGTGGAATTGAACGATCAACATTTAATTTGTAGATTTATTTTTTGAAATTCGAAGTCATGTAAACCGAAGTTAAGAGCTCGCGTATAGAGTGATTGCGTTAGTCGCGTCGTGTCGTCGTCGTCGTGGTGGTTCGGCGATAATCGCCTCTGCGGCAACCGCGCGACCGCGACATTAGTTGATTCTAACGACCGATGTTATTAAACAAATGCGAGATTTTATCGCCCTCCCGCACTCTTTTGTTTTGCTCTGATGCGACTGTGAAAGCTGATTGTTCGCTCTAAGTCGTTTGTTGGTAATGTCGTACTCCATCGCAGGTACTTAGATATATCTACATATATGTACTTCATGTTTATAGCAGACTAAAACTTACGTAATGAGAAATATGAAATGCAATTATATTTAGAGCGTGAAAGAATAATCAAAAATTGCTTATAAAAATTAGAGACGAGTTTTTATACAAAAAATGGCATTTGGTATTTTGTTACAAGAATTTAATTCACGCTGATTAGCTTTAAGATTTAAGTACAATAGACAGCGATATTTTTTGAGTTATTTAGTGTTTTTATGCCTTCCGTTATAACAATTTTATAGACCCTTGACAACAGTTAATTCCAATGTAAAAGTATAATACAAATATGAAGTTTGGTTTGAGCTATAGCTCCAATCTGTGCCTATGGTTGTTGATTACATTTGAATGGGTCATAAATTCGATATTATGGTGTAATTATTACTCTGATTGCATATTCCAACCGTTAAGCGAAGTTATCGAGTGCCCACCTACTTACCTATCTAATAAAATGGTAAATAAAAGTCGTACACTTCACGCTCTTATTTCTTAATGGGGTGAATATACAATGCTAGTGCACTTTTATGACATTTTTATTATTACAAAAGCGTAATGTAAAACCAAAACCATTGATATTTGCACGACTAAAAGCGTGGCTTAATGTTTGAGATATTTTTATATTACGTATCCATAAAAGATAGAGATTATTGTTCATTGGTGGATTTTAAATCTACACTTGAATGCATGTATGGTATCTAGTGTGTGTATCTAATGCATTTTTATAATAATGAAGAAATACATTGCAATGATCCTCATTTTGAATATTATTTAATTTTGATACCTTACTGGGCAACTATACTATTTTGTTAATAATATCTACTAAATAAAGATTAAGTACTACAGACAATGTTTGTAGTTGTGTTCCTGTGCGTGAGTGCCTACAGGTCTCCGTGGCTCAGTTAGGGATGTGTTTTTATAGAAACGTTTTGCTATTAAAGGGACACCCATAATCATTAAACCGTGGTGTTACAGTGTTTGGGTCGAAAATATGTAGGTGATGTATGCATTGCAAGCGTCCTTAGGCTATGGTAACTGCTTACCATCATGCGGGCCGTAAACTTGTTTGTTACTCGAGTAGTATAAAAATAGTTTACGAAATATAATGTGTCACTATTTTTCGTTACAACTTCTCAATTCCATGGCAATATCGACAGGTTCACGGGAGTGGATACATTACAGTAGATTCCACGCCATTCGCAATAAAAGCAAACAACTTTACGGAAATCGATACGGCTATAAAAAGTGGTATAAAACTAAAGGCGGGCGAGGTGGGCGGCATGACTGTGCACGGGAAACTCCGCTGGCAACAGGTAGGTACCGACGGTGTATTCAAAGCACAATTAAACTTGGCGACAAAATAGAGCAACAATGACACCACAACCAAAACATGTTACGTCAATTGTTCGTATTTCAGCACTATCGAGAGCGCGGCGGGCGATCGCGGCCCGACAAAGTGTCGCTCACCTTTTTCACCCATTTGCCTCATTCGCAAAAAGAACGCCGAACCGCGCCGCCCTTTGAAGCATCGAGAACAAACTTCAATATTTCAAATGGCAACAATGACCACGTAAGATTTGTGTGCGGAAATTGATTTTTTGAACTCTCGTGAGAAAGCTTTGACAGGTTGCGGCTGTTAATGTCGCAAAATAACCTTTTGTGGCCGATGGGAAGTTGTGCAATGTTTGTTGGGCCGACAGAGTTTGATATTTATCGGAAGTTAAAACGTTAAGAGTAATCAACGTTACGAAAAGTTTGACATCTATTGTGGCTCGACATTTTATTTACTTTTAATATTTGAAATACATTATTTTGTACTAAGTTATGAACTGTATCGCATACAACATGGAGCTTACGTAGGTTTTATAACAAAGTATTTTGTTAGCGTGGGTTGACTTGAACTTAGTAGAAAATAACTCAGAAAGGCTTTGAGAAGCTTACCGCCAAGTATGCCATCGATGCTGTAATCCTTCTTGCCGTCTGGGTCGCGTGCACCGCCGCGCAGCAGGCGAGATATCGACGAGATGCTGGGTGGGTCCGACACGCCCTCCTGTAATGTGTACCATTGTCTCTCACTGTCTTATTATCTCACATAAAATATTATAGTATCGTATCGAATATGCATTAAATTATTTCTCACTTAAAGCATTGATCATTTGTTAATGATGTTTGTGGAAGGAGTATTTTATTATACTTAGGATTCAGCTAAACGATGTAACTTTTACTAAAACAATTTCTACAAAACTTAGCTAATATCAACCTTGATTAAAAGCTACAAAGTTACAATAATATATACTTCGGGTATTAACACGATCATGCTTTATTTACCTTTTGATTGCTTGATGTTTCGAACAGGGTGCACCAGCCGTGGTCACAAGCTGACGAATACCCGAAGTATATTTATTGTATATCATGCAATGCGATAGTTTAAAAATTAATATAATTATGTAGCTAAGAAGTTACATACATAAGAGTATACAGACATAGGCGTTAAAATTCTAACACCCCTAGATTTTAATATCGAGTGTTAAACACACAAAAAGGTATAAAAAGATGCAAATTTATATTATGTTATTTTTACAGATGATATACAAAACACATGTTTCTTGTTTTAGGTTATGTATTAAAATATATTTGATAAAATTCTTAATGCCCTGATAGACAACGCACAGCTGAAACCCAAACCCGCTGGGTGTAGAATTATGAAATTTTGCCCAGGCGTTTGTTATAATGTTACTGAGCTAAGGAAGGATATCCCGCGGGATGTCGGGATCTTGTTTCTAAGTGGGAATATATCATTTATTGACCCGCATAAGTTTGCGCTTACGTTTGTCACTGCTCATAAATTCATTTCATCATTTATTCCTGGATTTTATATCTGTATCGGGTAGGAAGACTGGAATAAAATTGTGCTCGGTACATGAAAAATAAGCTTGCCTCTTATGCCATGAGGCCTAACATAGCGGATAAAACGTGAGAGTCATAATCCTCTACCTACCCCTTATATAATATGTACTATGTGTGACAATGTATGTACTTTTTTTATCATAACAAGAAAATACTTCACGCTAACGTAACACTTTAACGCAAATTGTAACACTTTTATGGAAGGCACTTTGATTTATTTTTTTTATAGACAAGTGCCGCTTTATGAAACGAGCTCTGTGTCATGGGTTACTTTACAAACATACAATTAACTGACACAAAGTACACTCAGACTTGGGACAACCATTTTTTACACAATTTTTTGTCACAATTTGACAAACAAATTGTGTGAAAAATGACTGCACGGTTGGTACGTGGTTGTGGCATTATACAACCACATGCAGTCTTAAGTTTGACAGATCTTCCGAAACGGTTTCAGAAGATATTTTTTTTCAAGAAAAAAACGCGATGCTAACTTTTCTTTGTGTATGAAATATTTAAAAAAATGTATGAACATCTTCTCATCGTTTGGTTAGTGGCCAACCTAGTAACAGAGTTATTTAGATCGCCTATATTTAGGCCTCTGTCGTGATCTATCGACTGTTAACAGTCGGAACCGACTTTTATGTATGAACATGCAAACGGGGGGATAGTAAACGGGTCCGTAAATTAGGTCGGCATGTAAAACATAGGTGCTACTTTTTCCATATACTTTTATTCCCCTAAGTAAATTATTAATTTTATTCCCTTTAGCTGCATCAGTGTCCATAATGCCATAATTATAATAAACAAAATATATAATTGTAACATTCTATAAAATACAAAAGATGGTAGGTATAATTATTTTTAAAAAGAGTGATCAGATTTTTTTGTCAATTCTGCTCATGGCTCTATACTTGTTTGCGAAGTGTATTTACTTACTGCTAAATTAGATGAAATCATCTTTCTTAATTTATTGATACATTTATAAATTATGATCTCTGTAATTTAGGTTAATTTTAGTTGGTTTAGATAGATAAATATAAACCTCTTTATTGTACAGTATGCAGAGCAGATCATGGGGTCACTCTATAAGGATTGATATTTTTCAGAAAATACTGATATTCATATTCTTATGAAAATTTGTAAAGTTAAACAATAACATAAAAAAAACATTTCATTTAATAACTATAACAAATCTCCTAAAATATATTCAGTATATTCACAAAACAAAATGATGAGCGATCCTGGTACCTTAACTGCAAGTATATTGTACACCAATTAATTACATTTATGATTCGGTCTTTATTTTACACAGATATGTACAATCGGCGGCCTTAGTAATTGTACCGCAGAGTCCTTTGATATAATAATTTGATTTAATGAATTAACAAAATATGACAGTAGATCCTCTTGGACCAAGAGCCAGTAACGTATTTACGTTTGTCATTTCATAAGTCATGACAATTCACAAACTAACTCTTACAACCCTGCAGAATATTAAAAGGTTTTTCTGGCAACCCTCTGCGACCAGGTTGTTTAACCTTAAAATAACAAAGAGGGTAACCAGAAGAACTTTTTATTATTCTGCAGGTACAAAAGACTTAGTTTGTGAATTTTCATGACTTATAAAATGACAAGCGTAATACGTTGCTGGCTCTCTCCCTCTATCTCTAATCGAAGCAAAATATTACTTGGAATTAAAACCGAAGTGAAGAATCTATTTGCTTCTAGATAGATGAAAATGTTTAGTGAATCTGTTTGAGATTATGGGAGATGATGACATTTAACTTTAATATGGATACATATTTGCTAAGTTTAGAGGGTTTACATTTATGTATAATACTTTAATGGTCTCTTTTATATTACTTGGGTGGCAAACAAGCATACCTAAGCAAGCCTGATGGTTATCAACTACCGTAGCTTATGATTGCTTGCAACACCAGAGGTTTTATTTGGATGTCGCCTAGCTAAAGAAATCTGTTGTATTTTTTATTTTCTTAATCCTATTAGAATATTATAAACGCGAAAGTTTGTAAGAATGCATGTCTGTTACTCTTTCACGTAAAATCTACTGAACGGATCTGTATGAAATTTGGCAAAGATATAGATTATAGTCTTTATCGTGACAACCGACATCCACGCGGGCGGAGCTGCGGGCAACAGCTAGTAAATTATATTTGTATAAACTCTATAAAGCTTTAATGTTAAACTGCATCACAACGATGCAGTGTGCAGTGTGTAAAGATGCATTTATAGAATTAAATAATTATTCATGTAGCACTTAAATTAGTTATTTTGATTTGTTACTTATATATTTTTTCATGATATACAACTAATACCAATAAGTACCTACATTCTGACGAAAGAAAAATGTATTGGTTCACCTAAGTAATGAAATTACTTAGCGTTTCTATAAAACGAATCTATTTCGTAAATTGAATTGAAAGGGCAAGTACGTTATTCATTTGTTTTAAAATAGTTTGCTAATCCGATTAGCAATTTTCTATTTCCATGATTAAGTACCACCCACAGAGAGTTGATACTAAAAATAAAAACGGTTTATGTTCTTGCAATATTTATAGGTTTTGTTGGTTTATTTGAAACTAGTGTCCCGCCCCGACTTCGCCCGGGTTAAACTATTTTTAGCTCAACTTTCTTAATTTTCGTATGTCTATTTATACAATACTTTTATTCAAGTATCTTTTAAATTTTAGGGACTAATTATTACTGTGATCATCATATCCTTCTAATATTATAAACGCGAAAGTTTGTAAGTATGGATGGATGAATGGATGTTTGTTACTCTTTCACGTAAAAACTACTGAACGGATCTAGATAAAATTTGGCACAGAGGCAGATTATGGTCTGGAATAACACATAGGCTACTTTTTATAGTGATAACCGACATCCACGCGGGCGGAGCCGCGGGCAACAGCTAGTTAAAAATAAAATGGTATTCCATGTATGTCTCACTATTAGGCACGAGTCTTCTCTACCCTTTTAAGAAAGCTGAGACGGTTTAGACCTTAATCCATACACGCTGGTCATGTGAAGGTTGGTGGATCAGACATGACATCCTTTAAAATTAATTCTAAGACATTGGGTTTCCCTACGATGGTTTTGATTAGAACACAAACAAAAAAGTTAAATTACATTGTCCGTGTGGTGACGAATTAGGAATACAAAAGTCACCACCCCGTTCCATTCCGAAGGTGTCGTAAAAGTCGACTAAGGGAGAAAGTCAGGCAGACAATATCCTCTGCAAGAGAGGGAAAACTCGAAACTATGCCAACCCGTCTGGTCAGCGTGGTACAATAGGCTAATACCCCTCTAAGTGTATGGAGGAGAAAAACGTAATTAAATTATTATTTGTATCGTATTAAATTATTAAACGTTCCACTGCTGGGCACGGGCCCAGTGGAACGTTTATGGGTTGAAATGATGATGATGAAAATGTACATCGGTCCTTCCATATGGAATCTAACAGTTCTTAAATTGTCCACATGGCTACTATTGTATTAAACTAGACTGATATTCTGTTTTTTATAGAAAGATGGTAAAGCTTACCTTAATCAGCTTTTCTCTTATTTCCCACGAAAATATACCAGGGTTTTGTCTCTTGAGCTCTTCTATTCTCGCTTCGACTTCAGGTGTCGCGACTCTTGGTTTCGAGCCCCCAATCACGCCTGGTCTAATTGAACCCGTCTCCTAGGCGAAAGAGATCGTTTTATTATAAGTTTAGTGTAAGATCGCTGCTGAGTTGACGGCTACTTTAAGGGAATCAAGATTAAGCAGCGAAGAAACATTTTAAACGTCGAGAAAGTGGGATAACTTAAATTCTGAAACAACTTCCAATAAAAGCTTTTATACCAAGAGAAAATTCATTTCATCCATTTATATCCATAAACAACTTAAATAAGATAAAAGTTGAGCAGAATAAACAAAATCTCAGTTAATATTTACTCAATAAAAATATCTCAAAACATTACGTGCCTATTTTTATTTGTGTATGTTAATTTATCTGTATTTAGGTTGCCAAAAAGAGTTTTTATGTTCAATATCAATCCTATTTCCATATTTAAAACATTTAAGCTTATTCAAGTGTCGAATAAAATGGGTTACGATTATTTTGTATCGTGATATTATAGATGTGAGCAAGCAGGTAGTAGCTGAGGTCGTTCCCTATACTCGCGGAGCGTAGCGAAACGCTTCCTGAGCGAAACAATCGCTATTATTGTAGTGTACACTGTATAGTGCCTATAGGAATGGTGGTGAAAACGAACCTTCAGGCTCGGCTGGGCAGGAGATCAATGGCAATTGTTTGCCGGCTGACCAGTCGGCATGCGTAGGCAGTAAACCATCAGTTTATACATTTGAAGGATGAAATTCGGGTAGGTACGTTGTATTGTTAATCAGAATAATTGCGTTCTTGAGCTTTTATTAGTAATGTATCTCATAGCATAATTTATTTATATAATTAATTAATAAACCTTTACCTACTTCTTTACTAGAAGTACTTAGAATATTGAAATGAAAAAGTTTGTAAGTTGTGTAAATTCAAGTTTTTAAGACTTCATCGTTTTAAATAAAATTTATCCGAGACGCAACAATTATAAAATTATAAGTTTAACAATTAGTTATAACAATGATGCTGGTCACGTTAGAGACAATTATATTTGAAGTTATTATTGTGTTCAAACTTGATTCAAATTAGAAAACAATTAAATCTATGCTTTATGTTTTGAGGAAGTTCTACATGATCAAGTTCGATCGTTAACTCAAACAAACTTCGAAATTGTGTATCGTAATTTAAAGTTTAAGGTTGTAATTATTAAACTGTTTTGTGTAAAACTTTACCAACATTTTCAGTGCCGTTTTAAATTGAAATCATTTACTTAATTTAGGTTTTTGCTTAAACCTAGTGTTTGGAAATGATTGTTTAGCATTTTAGTTAGAATAAATGCAATAGTTTTGTTAGTTTTTGTATGTGTTTCCTCGTAAATTGTCACTCACCTGGTATCTGTTGAGTATCTTGGAGACGCAGCCGTGCGAGACGCGCAACTGTCGCGAGATGACGCAGGGTCGCACGCCCGCCGCCGCCATCTCCACGATCTTCAGCCTGATGTGGTTCGGCAGTGGACGACCGTTGATGAACAATCCACCCAATTGGTTGACGCGCCCTTGCCCTATCATCAATTATAGTTTTGAGATCGACACAGTGTGAGTATTTATAAATTGGCAGTATTTGACACTTTCTCTTGAGATTTGAGAGCGCTGTAGAATTTAGTTGGGGCACAAAGCGTTTTTATTCAGTCAATCTCTTATTAGAATTGTCCGCAGATTAATATATTAAAAAAAATATGTTTTTATCATAAAACTTCATAATTAAGCCATGTAAAAATATAGGTATTCACTATATCAAAAAAAAAAACATTGCAAGTTAAAATGTATAAAATCGACCGATTTTATATCTTTTAACATGTATTATTAAACTTTAAAAGATTTTAACTTAGACTGTTCAAATACAATAAAGCTTTTAAAAGCTCATATACACATACATAGTTAATAATATGGTTAAATTATAAACTTGTACACGATTTGTTAATGTTGTTAAAATAATATAAAAACTAATATACCCTTACCTACCCACACATCCATACCATTTTGGTGTCGTTCCATAATGGTATGAGATTCAGTGCGATTCCATTAAATGTGAAGGAACACAAGAGTCAATATCACTGTTAACGAAGTTCGTACATAGTACCGGCACACAACTATCAGCTAGCTTTAACAAAAAACATTGCACCGAGCTTTAAATCATCTAAACTTTGAACACCATAAAAACGACACAAAAATGATAAATATCTGTTTACATTAAATTAAGCGAACGAGATCAAAACACATAATTTAATTTGATTATCACCCATTTGTATTTACATAATTAAAACGACATGTTTAATTAATTACGATGTCATAAATATTGTGATCGGAATAAATGTTTGTGATGTAGCGACGCGTTCGGTGGTAGACGTCAGTTCTATCCAACTATAGTCATGAAGGCTATGTCGGCGACGTCGTTTTTTGGATTTGGAAAAAGATCGATAGATCGCTTTATCTTTTTTTAGTGCGCGTGAGTGCAGTAGAGGAGGTTGTGTAGAGAACTGAGAGTGCCTGTGTACGTACAGACACGGCGCGGTGTGTCGGTGTGCGTGTCGGCAGGAGGCAGTGTTGAGGGCCCCGCTGTGGCTGTGTTGGTGAGTGCATGGTACACTCCCACTACACGAGTGTGAAGCTGTAGTGGAGCCATGAGGTGGGGAGCCAAGGATTTTTATTTCATAACAAACCCACTTTACAAAAAACTTAAGATTTTAATTGGAAAACGTTTACAAACTGGTTTTATGTTTATAAAAGTTGATTTTTGTCAAAAGATAAAGCTGAATTTGTAGGATCACTGTGTAAAACCCGAATAAAATAATATTGTTCTATTAATTCCGATGATGTATTAAAATAATATTTATTAAGTATTGAAATCAGGTAAAAATGTTTGTCACCCGAGTGTGGTACCAAAACAGGCGCTTGCGCAGTTGGTGGGGACGAGTTCTGCCCATTCACTGTATAGTGACAGAAATATACTTGTCCTCTTCTAATAAACTATGCTCGGCATTTGAGTGGTTTTTTATTTCAGTATTGAATATTTGAGTGTATTACTTATGCTTTTAGTTGGATTAGCTGTGATGGACACTTGTCAAATGGTACTTGTATTTTAAATGGGACAAAAACTAGTTTTTATTAAAATGTAAATATTGTTTATGTAAATTAAATATGTAGGTATGCGTTCTACCAGTTATTGTTTTGTTATTTTATGTTTTGTTAGTTGTAAACATTTCAAATAACATTATTTTATCTTCGTAAATGTTTTTATGAACTCTTTATTTTAATTATAGGTAAGTTATTATACGATTAAATGGATGACCTGATTTACATATTCAGCAGGATTGGCTTCAGCTCTAAAGTATTTTTCTGTAGGTAGGTATGTCTACTTGATGTAAATACTAACAAAACGTAAAGCAATAAAGTATAACTAAATATATAACAATAACCTATATTATGTCCTACTGCTGGGCAAATATCTCTTCTTTATCAAGAGAGCTCAAAGGGTTTAGAAATTAATAAATTTAATTTATAGTAGTAAGTATGTATAGCATTGTAACATATACGGACCTCTCCTAATTCACGCCATTCTATAAATTTTTCAACATCGTTAAAAATATATATATACCGCTATGTATCTAAGGCATAAATAAATATATTACACATTTTTTTTATTAATAATATTAGTTCTATGTAACATATTTTATTGTCCTTTTAAATTTTAATTATCGATTCAAATAAAAAATAGGGTTGTACATACAACATGTCATAAATCTGTGATAGAGTTATGACATTAAATATGTGTAGGAAATCTATCAGTCAGCTTCTTTCATTCTTTTTTTAATGTCCTGTGTTGCAGAGGAAATTAAAAATGTTCAATTCACGGACAAAAATTACAGCCATACTAAACAACTATGGATCACACAATTTTTTGTCCCAATGGGAACTAACAAATAGACCAACAGGTCAGTTAATTTAAAAAAAAAGTTTACTGCTGTATGTAGGCCTCTCTTAACCTGTGTCACAAAACTCGATTAGTTGCCTGTAGTTTTCAATGTGCTCCCTAATTAAACTTTCCATTGTTAGGTGAAATTTACATATCTCCCATTTTTATAATTATGGTCATACTAAAATTCATGAATACCCTTATAAATCTGCAATCTACTACTAAAGTCTGCAATTTAAAATTAGATTGTTTTATAGTTCACTTTTATAAGGACAGATGGCGTTATCTTACATTACCTGACCTGGTAAATATTTTATGATGACAGTTACGACGGTTAATAATTAAATTAAATGTATTTCTAAGCCTCCACTGAAACTTGCAAAAGACTAAGAGGATTTTGTGCTGGTACCATGAAAACTGTACCTATTTATTTCAACCGTACTTATAATTTTTTTAAGGATTTTTAGACACAAGAAATAGTCACTGTCGGAAACACTTTCAAATAAAAAAAATAATATATAATTCAAAAATTTTCAACATTAAAAAACTGTCTTTCGCCACCCCTCTGGGTAATAGGAGTCTTTGCATGTCTTTGTATAAATGGACTGACACAGGCAGATTAAGTTTGAGAGTCCATATCAAATATGATGCAGTTTTTTGTGCCCGTCAGTTTGTTTTTAACACAAACTGACGGGCACAAAAAACTGCACAACAAACTCAATTAGCTTTGCATGATATTTATGATATTTTTAAGAACCAAAAGATGTAAGCGAATTTTTCTACAGCCAAATTGCAGACAAGAACAAAGCTATATGAAGCAGTAAGAACCTTAAACCGCTTTAAGTATCAGTAACAGTTATATTTACTATTATATTTTCTTAATTAAGTACAAATTAATAAAGTGTATACTCACTGATGTTATATCTTATAAAAGAGCGGGATCGCCTGACACAAGCATTTACAATATGATGTGTGTGTATATGTGGTGTGGTATGACAGCAACCATGTTAAAACTAAACCAATGTAATAGTTATTATATAAATAAATTTTATTATAATATTATTATTTACATATAAAATGATTATACACGAAAAAAACAAGTAAATACCTACTGAAAACATCGTGAGGAAACGCGTATGTCTTAAAAGAAGTGCTAATGGCATGTCTGCCCCTCTAGACAAGTGGCATAAGCGATAGTCAAAAAAACAAATGTATGGGATTCGACGTAAGTCTACGATATAATGTCGTAAACTTACGTCAAATTCCATAGATTTGCTTTTTTGACTTTTCGATTCGACTATCGCCTATGCCACTTGTCTAGAGGCTCTCATCCATAAAACCTTAATCCACACACGCTGGTCTAAACCAGCGTGTGTGGATTAAGGTCTAAACCACCTTAGCGGGGCAGTTTGGGGACTGCCGATAGAAGTGAAAACTAAGTAACTTAATTGTGAATTGTATCGTCGAGCGATTAGATTATTATTTTTGAATATGGAAAGCGTTCGGTGACGATGACGTGAGTTCCATGATTTTTCCAAAAAAGTGCTTAACGCGCCTAAAGAAGTTTTCACTTCAAAAAGTATATACCACGCATAGCAATTTAACTTTTTTGAATTTGTTTGATTTATCGTTTTTGGTTGGACTACACCCGATAAAAACACATAAGCAAACCTATGCGTAGGTTTTTGAATTTTGTTTAGATAGTGGAGTATTGAAATATGGATGGATGTTTTGAGTAAGGCTGCGCGAATCCGATGAAATTTGGCACAAAGATAGAATATAGTCTGAAATAGCACATAGATTACTTTTGTACTTGAAAAAAAAAACTCTGTTTCTATGGGATTGTACGTGCGGATGAATCCGAGGGCGGAAACTAGTCATCAATATGTGGGTTATATTGATGACTAGTTTTCGATTTACAATCCCATGGAAACAGAGTTTTTTTTCAAGTAAAAAAGTAATCTATGTGTAATACTTTGTGTGATCTACTTCACATACTCTTGCCCAATGCTGGTTGGTGGATGTCTTTACATTTTTGTCTAAGAGTGAGTTTCGACACGATGTTTTTCTTCTGCACATGGAAATTTATTTGATTTTACTTATCTTTATCAATCTCAGCCAAAAGTCGTCTACTGCTGGACATAGACCTCCCCTAACGTTTTTCACATCACTCGGTTCTGAGCTGACCTTGTCCATCATTAATTTGTTTAATACGTATAAATTCCACAAAAGAAATTTCAAATTGATGTTGCCTCTTAGAATCAAATTTACATCTCTTGTGTACAATCTAATTACTCTCCTACTCGTCTACCACCGCTCTTTGATATATTAATGTCCACTAAGCTAGTTACCATATAAATCTAGAACAAAACTAACTACCTACTGTTATTCTAGATGATATCTATTGTTCACCAGTCAGCTATAGGACAAGAACTACCCTACAACAGTACTCGGTAGTTATCGTATCGGTAGCAGGAAACAAACGCCCCGCCCCGCTTTGATACGGGTACACATTATAATAGAAATAAAGGGACTGTTTGTTTTAATAATAACTTTATAGACTAAAGAAAAAACAAACGTTGGGTGGATGTTGAACAGAATCATTTGTCGTAGTGTAAACAATAACGAGCGTCCAAAGTACAAAATTGTAATTTGAACGGTGTCGGCGGCTGGTAACGATGGAAAATCGACTTAAATTGCCATAATTAATTTATTCCAAACAGAATCGGCCCCACAAAGTGCCTTCAAAGCATTCAATTTTGCATTGAATTTGTAATTTTCACGGCACAATAATTTATAACTGTATTATTTCGTTTTACTGTTTTTTTTTGGCTTCTCATTTAAGTACTCGCTGAAAGTTCAGAGGAGAATGTTTTCTCACGGTTTGGGAAAGTAAATAGTTAATTTAGCTTTCTTTTTTAGAGTGAAGAAAAATTATTTATAGTGTTAGGCAGGTACACAGTAGTCTTTTTGCATTTTCCGCTTCAATTACTTTGTATTGTTATTTTTGTTAGCACAATTTGCTATCACTTATTAAGTTAAATTATATTTATTCTGAATGACCAATCACTGAAATGCAACTGTCAATAGAGATAGACATGTCTATTGTAGATATACACTGGATAATATGATTATTTTCTACTTTTTTATTATTGGTATTACTTTTCTAATGGATAGTATCTAAATTGATGCAATTTTATTGAAAAAAAAAACGCTCGCACTAGTGAGCAAGGCTTGTGTTAAAGAGGACTTTACAAACATACAATTCACGAAAAAAGTACACCCAGGCTAAAAATAAATATTTATGGATTACACAAAGTTTTTTCTATATGAGAATTGAATCCACAGCAGTTTTTATGTGGTACCTATGAGTTAGGATGAGGATAGTTGGCTTATTTTATTATTGCAGATAAGTACAGGAAACCCAGATATCATGTAAGGCAATTTACTTTCTTACTTACTCGTTAAAGTCATAATAAGGACAAGCAAGAAACTCAGACCACTCTTTTAATTGGCTATTATTTATAATATTTTGTAAGTTCAAAGAAAGTTTGTCAGTTTGCATGCTTCCAAACTGTATCTATATAACCAAAAGATGTCCACTGCTGGTTATTGGCTTCTCCCAAGGATTTTTGTACGATTCAGTCATGAGCTGCTCTTATACACCGATTGCTCGCAACTGTCACCAGGTCGTCAGTCCACCGTACCTAGGAAAGTAGGAACTTAGGGAAATGGAAACTTTTCTTTCTAACTCCTCCTATTTACTTGTGATTAAATTCGTTGCGGGGTCCAAGACAGTAGGTTTAGTTGTCCACGGGACGCACGAGTGTCAAAACTCGGTGTATCAGTTGGTTACTCCGCTGTTAATCCTGGCTCACAGGAGTCACAGCGGTGGGCATGTGGGTGGGATTTTCCCGAAGTCCACCGTACCTGCTCTGCATCCGTAACTTTTAGTTCGTGGTCGCCACACCAGAACCTTTCTTGCACCTGCACGACCATCGGCTCTATGAACTTTTATTACAATAGGTATATTAAAAGTATAAACGTCTTGAATTTTTACCATAAATCATATGAATGATGGTTCAATTTCCCATAAAAAATTCAATACAGATAAGTATTTCTACAATAATACCGATAGATTTTAATCATGTGGACAGGAATGGACTGGAAAATGGTCTTCACCTTACAGAAGAAAATACAGACAGAAAGACAGAAGAAAGCTAAATGATTGAACACTGTGTTGTAGTTGTGTTCCTGAGCGTAAGTACAGGTTTTCAGTTCTCATTGAATCGTTTTACTACTCCAGTATAATAAAAGTCGCCCTGACTGATTTCAGTCACAGCGGCCAGTCTCAACGGAGACTAGCCAATTGCGCAGGACATAATTATTAAAGCGGACTAGTGTGTGCGCAAACACAGGTGCACTCTCTATTCTTTCACTCTCGTAGTCCTATGGTACGGCAATCCAACACGCCCCGGTAGAGATCAGGCAAAGGACCAACTTTACGTGCTGTCCAAGGCACGGAGGGATCTTGATATATTTTTAGAAAATGGCGGCATGCTTGCTAAACGTCGCAGATTTGTCGAGCTGCGCCGGTAACACTTAGCTACTTATTTTAGGTTATGGCAGTACCTACTGCCCTAAATATTACAGGCTTACCTTTAGTGGTAAGCAATTACCGTACCTTATGGTACGGGTCATATACTTGTTTGCCACCTAAGTGAAGAAAAAACTCAAAAATACAAGCGCAAATAAAAGTTTGCAGTTATAAAATGTAGGATATCGGAAGTAATACTTATCAGAGGTTCGTGAGATGACCGTCTTGTAACACTGGTAGCATCAGACTTATCAATGGATTCCACGGAATGAAATGCTATTGTAAACGATCTTTCATTCCAAAACGAACCGGCGAATTCTTGCTTTGACGTAAAATTATAGCTCTTAACACGTTTGATTAAATGTTAGATTTGTCTGGCAATTGATGAAAGTTTTTATGCACTCAAACCTACGTCAAAGGCTATCAATGAAGTCCACTATGGTGTTTGTGTTAAGTCATCGCATTTTAATGAACCGTCGATGACATGCTATACGAGTAATAGACTCACGGTGTTATTCTTTTTAGCGCCGAATTTTTTTAATCGGTCTTTTTGGGATGTGGAAACAAAAATAAAAAGTATCAGATTTGATGTTTTTGGAGTTTTTTTTTTGGAACGCGTTCCTGGGTAGGTGTCCTGTTTCGTTTTATTAGCTTCCTCGTTTTGATTAGTTCGTACAATCATTAGTCATCATTAGGTTTGGCGAGTAGGTTGTGTGGTTTTTGTATCTTGCATAATATTTAATATTTTATTATGAAAGATACTGAGGAAGTGCTAATGGTATTTCTAATAATTCTGTTGAGTGAACTTGTGGTATTGTGTTTAAGGTGACCAACAGCATGCCGCCGAGTGTTGTGGGTTCGATTCCTACTAAAATACTTTGTGTAATTCATAAATTTTTGTTCTGCCTTTACGTATAGGTATAAAGTCCCACGTAACAATATTCCCCAGTACAAAATTTGACATTTGAAAAGAGCAACCAAAAAACTACATTGCCATGTATTTTCATACTTACCTATTTATAACAATTGCGTTATATATTTATCAAGTTACTTTACTAAACTTTGAAAACAGGAAAATTACTTCTTGTACGATTTTCAGTTTGAAGTACTACAGCAGGTGTAGTTCCCCGAGTCAATTACTAACTCGTCCACCGGAAGCCCCACTATGGCCAGTGGAGCGTCGCGATCTACTTACCGACCCTCATCCGACCAGACCTGACTCATTTCCTTACTTTTTTACCCAAAAATGTTAATCTTAACTGGAGTAAATGTGTTTCTCACAGTAACCGAACATAGACATCGATAATAATAGGCAGTTCGCTTGGGAACCAATTATTCTCTTAGAATAAAATATCTACGGAGTCTTCAATTAAGCAAATTATTTTTTACGATGTGACGTCGCAAACGTTTAGTTTTTATGTTGTGTGATGTGATATATTATAAAATAGTTATTAAATAAAAGCGATGGTAACCGAGTGGGAATGTAATTGAGTTAAAACGCATGTACGCAAAACGCAATGTAAATCACACTTTGTGGAATTGAACGTGTTAATCAAATGAGTTATCAACGATGCAGGAAAATATAAAGAAGACATATATGGGTGCGTAGGTGTACATGAATTCACATTTTTAGAAGCAATTCTTATTTGTCTGATCTACCAATTCGCATTAGACCAGCGTGTGTGGGACCCTCTCTACTCTCGTGATAGAGGAGAGGATATCTGTACTCACACAACTACACCACTGTGTGTTCCATTTATTTGGTTGCCGCAATGAGGGTGGCTCGCTCGTATGGTGTTTTACCTCTCTTAAATGTTGCTATGTAACCTAAAGTAATTTAGAGCCTGAGTTTTAAGTACATGTATACAGGCATGCGCCAACCTTGGTCAACACAGTAAATATTATCTTGTTTTGTCACCAGAGCACTTCGACTGTTTAGAATATAGAATCCTAGATCATCCTCTATCATTGTTAGATCTCTAAATATCTTCTGCATAAGTACTAGTAGATACATTTTTGATGGGGATGCGCCTAAAGTTCTCAAGTTCAGAGTATATCTGGCTCATTCTTCTTGGTAGTCAACATAAGTGCTTGCAGATCGATCAGTTATACTTTTACTAGCAACACACAAGTATGTACGAAGCATATTCAATTAAAAAACCAGCCTTCATTAACAGCTCACAAGTAAGTGTTAATTAATTTTTATTTTCAACTGTACTTTGAGTACGATAGCGTATTTAGTATTAGTTCCACTTAGCACTGTGCCTACAATTTCTATAGGGAAAACTCAAACATTGCTACAGTAGAAATTATATACTTCGTTTTTGGTCTGATGGTCGGTGTGTAGGACTGCAGATCACGAGGTGCTGGGTACGATTCTCGGGTCGTGTAAAATTGATATTGGGTTTTTATGTCAAGAAATTCACAATAGTAGCTCCAAAGTTTGGAAATTTGAAGTTATATCCTCGTGCCTTGGAAAGCACGAAGCTGTTACCCCTACGCCTGATCTCTCACCGGTCATGTCAGAGTGCTATCCAATCGGACTATTTTAGTGATAAAGAATGCATACAAACTTGTGCATTAAAAGCTAGTCTCCGTCAAGATTAGCCGAGGCATGACCTAAATTTGGTTTCGAGGAAACCAAATTTAGGTTAAGGTATGTTGCAAATTTAAGTAAATTTTAATGATATTATTAGCGAAATATATTTACATCATATTGCCGCATAAGTACCCTGTGATCTAATTTTGGGAACCATTGGCTGGATCATTGCTGATATACGTGCTCAATTGGTGTAAATATCTCCACTTTGAGCTGTTGAAATGTATTATTTTGGTAAACTATAAACTATATTATACTAGACAAGGTAACGTATATACTACTCGTACATGTGGCACTTAAATTTAAACCTTTATTGGTTTATGCATTTCATCGTAGGTCCTTTGAAGATTACAATGTTTGAAATATAATTATATTTTATGTTTTTTAGTTGTCGGTTACTAACTAGTTAGTATTGCTGGAAATAAGCTGTTTGGAATATATAGTAGTTTCCAAGTACCTACCTAGACAATCTGCTAAAAAAGGGCGAAATAGTTCGTGCATGAAGACGAGTGACGAGTTACAGAAGTGCATATATCTGGTTTGAAGCAATTGGCGTACCACAGTCTCTGCTTACCTCAATAGGAGACAAGCGTGATTATGTATGCATGTGTTGGTTACTTTAGTTCATAGCTCTTCTGGGATGCGGCTGACGGCGTGCTCCATGAAGTTCTATTAAAATTCCACGTGTTTAATGTAATAACTGAAATATTTATATTGCCAATTTTTGTTATACATGGCAATAGTATTAATAGGGCACCAGGTGGGTAATAAATTCTGTATCAGTGTATTTGATAAGTTCAGAACAAATATAAAACATATTAGATATTTTATGTATTATTTATCGTCGTTTTACTATTCATATTTAGAACAACATTTTGTTGTGAGATCGTTTGATAATATTGTAATATAAATGCTACATATTTACTTCGTTTATATAACTGTATATATGTATATTGCACTTGTATTATATTTTATTATTCAATGCAGTCTCAACAGAGACATAGCGAGATTTTATACAGAGCAACTGGGAAAAATGTAAGTTTGGAAGAAGTTGAAGGAACGTGAGTAGTGTGAATAGACTGTGTGGGCACCTACTCACACCTCATGGGTACAAGCCTTTATACACATGAGGTGTGAGTTCGATCCCAGATGGCAGTACTTAAGTGAATTTCACTTTTTGAGGTTTGGTTGATGATTTGAATACAAATGATTTATCTATCAACGGTGAAGAAATAAATCGTGAGGATACATACCCGTCTAAAGTGTCTGCCCAGCAGTGGGACATATAAGGTTGTTATTACTGTAGACTGCGATTTAATACTACTACACAAATACAAAAGTTGTGTTATTCCTGGTGAGTATGGTGATTGCTTCGCCTTCCTTTAGACTTCAGAGCTATAAAGCGTCCTCGAGTTCTACATCACTTTAATGTCTTCTGTCTATATAGTTTGTCATGGTAAAATCATCACCATAACATATAACTTATATTTATCTACTATTATAACGAGTTTATCGACTAATCTGACATTTAACAGTGATATAATAAAAATAAGCTATTAAATAAATAATTGTGTCAACAATAAAGGTATAAACGACTCAAGAATGTTTCTTTCCGTGACATTACTTGTCATAAAAAAGATAAACTTTTTTACGTGATCCGTCGCAGGAATTTCTAATTTCCGGTCAATTTTAATTGTTACGTTTCTTAGAATTGACTGTGGTCACGTTTTTTAATAAAAATATTATATGTGACACAATATGACCTAAATAACCAGGCAGCAACCGCATGATTGACCTAAGAGCAGATGCGAGATAAGCTTGACGACTACAGAAAGAGTTAGCTCTAACTGACAGAAATAAACGGCTATACTAGCTATTGCACGCAGCGCAGCCTGCGTGGATGTCGCGTTAAAAAGTACCCTCTGTCCTATCTCAGGATATCATTAATCTTCTTGCTAAATTTCATTAAAATCACAACGGTCTCCTGAGAAACTATAGCATGGAGTTCTTCAAGAAAGTAATTATAAGGATTTTAAAGGTTCGGCCACGCGCGAGTCATATCCCCGAAGTTGCAGGCTTCCATAAATAATATCTAATAATCATTCATAGGCTACAGTAACTGCTTATCAAATCAAGCCGGTCGTATACTTGTTTACTACATAAGTTACACAAATAAAACTAGATATTGGATGCCTTTGCCCTACAGTGGAAAAACTAACAGGCAAAAGATAATTTTGTGACATGTTCTTATAGTTATCTTAAGAATGATAATAATGCTGCAGTTGTTGACATCGATTAATGTGATCTTAATCGTGTGATATCTAGTTAAAAGAATGCACGGTTGGTTCAGTGGCTAAAGTGGTTACCTCGCCATTTACCACTGCGACACAATTCGATCCTACTTGTCACGGGATAAAAAATTGTGTGATCCATAAATTATTGTTCCGAGTCTGGGTGTAATTTGTGTCCCATACTTTTTGTAAAGATCCCGGGATACAGGGCTAGTTGCCCAGTAAGGGAATTGTCTTAAAAAAAAGTTACTATTTGATTGTATTCCATGACATAAAATAAATTCATTTTAATTCATATCATACTAATTATTTAATCTTCCTGCCAACAAATCGCTGTGCAGTTTGGCGGATGGTAATATATGTATACACTATATATAAAAAAAAGGAAAAAGTATATCTAAGATGTAAACATTAACATAATATTAACAATATTACTATAAGTTTATTAGCCTAGTTTTTATTCCTCTCAATATCTTCTCAAATGAACTGCAACACTATCTTATTATTGCACGACAGTTGAGATATGATACAAGATCAGGGAAGATGCGGTGCCAACAAAAGCTACAGTTAGATACACAACTATAACTATGTATATATATTTGGATGTAATAATATGTTTGTACACGCATAAAAAGTGCTCTATCGGTCGGTCCGTCCTTTGTTAAATAAATTAGTTTCGGTGTCTACCAAATTACGCCTCCAACCTATCTATATGTACAGCGCATTGGATCTTGGCAGGAAAATATGCTCTACCTATTATTCGACTGTGAATAAATTAACATACTTGAGAGTTTGTAACAAAACGGGAGTTGAAACAATAGCAGATCATACATCATTGAAAAAAGCTTTTAGGTACACTAGTAACCGAATACTATTTGTTTTCATTGATTTATTCATGGTCAGCATGTAGATACAAGGCGCCGACAAAGACGGTCCTTTTGAAATAACAACTTTTTCGAATTTGTAATGAGAGTTTGTGTGAAACGTTACAAAATAACGAGTCACGTACTGCCTACCTAAAGTGAAACTGAACAATTGTTTAAAGGGATTGAAGAATTTGGAAAACAAATAGCCTGTCTAGGTTCCACATGTCCGATATGTTCATTACACTATTACAGACTAATCTAGTGCATCGCACACGTGACTAGGTATTTAGCTGTTCGAATAATAGCTATTGTTTATTTAAGTTTCTTCTCATATAAAATTTATCAGTGCATTCTGTGATAAGGCCACATGTGATAAATTGCCTGTTTCATAAGGCGTTCATTAGAAGCGTGCAAAATGCGCTCCGTTGCGCAGCGATAACTTCGCCGATAACGGTTTTATTGCCTCAAAATATTACCTATTTGCGTATCTAAAGTTGCTTTTTGTTTTCAAAATATCATAGTGACAATAAAGAGTCGAGGAAAATTTATGATTTTGTTACATTTATTATTATTTATATCCACGAGTAAGATTGATTAATACTAACGTGTTTTTGTTCTGATTATTCAAAGTGATAAAAATATACTATTGAGAGTTACTACTACCTGATAATTTATCTGATCAAAAATATATTCCATTTTATACATACATAGACTTACGCTAGTTTCCCAAAGAAGAATTTTGACAAATTTATATGAGTCGTTTTTAAATGTTAAAAAATAAATTAAATTTTTAATAGAGCTTATTTCCTATCATACTACTGCGTACTCTACATAGATTCATCTCAAAGCCAGTGGGGCTGCACCTACAACTTAGTGCAAAGAATCGATGTAAAAACCGGAGTAAACAATACCCCCCTCATAATTAAGATTATTTAAAAGCTTTTGTAAACCTTTAGATATTCATAATCAAAAGTTCCTTGAACCAATAAACATTTTTTTGTTCAATATAAGCGGTACAAAATAAGAAATACAACTCAATATGCATGCATAATTAATATTTGAATTTCCTTGTACAGCCAAATGATTAGCTATAAACATTCACGACAAATCGTTATACAGAAAATAACGACATGAAATTAATGTGAACGTCAAAGCGTATAGTGTAGGAGGTATTAGCCGCTCGGTGCCCATCCCATACAATGACGAAGATTGCAGCTGACTTGCATTGCCGCATGTTATTCACTTCTTTAATTAACTATCAAACCGGAGGCACTCTCGATTATAAGACGCGGCTACCCGGCTTTGTGCCCGCTGTGCCTACCTGCCACTGAACTCTGCATTATACAATTTCATTAAAACAAACGAAAAATGACTTTATTACCGAGTGATAAGATCACTCGAACTTTTCGAGTCCACTGGCGACTGGATGTCTCGACTTTTGATATTGTTTTTTGTATGTGGATATTAGGAGTTGGTTGTATGAGTATGATCATTAAAGTCAGATTTGGATGTGTAAAACGTTAAAATGTAGTTTGTCAGGTAAGTGCCAACATCCTCTCGTTTTTCTACATTGCAGACGGTTGTACACAATTAGTCCAATAAAATATTTGCAGTCGCTTAAAGCGTGTTAATTTTATGGTTTGATGTGATGATCTTATAATTGGTTAACGTGAGGTGTCAGTTGCGTATTAGTAGAAAACTTACATTAAGTTGTTAGTCCGAAGTGCGACTTGTTAAGTGCGTTGAGTTCGTGATTACTTTTTTTTATAGACAACTCCCGCGCTAGAAAACAAACTCTGTGTCGCGGGGGACTTTACAAACATACAATTAACAGACACAAATTACTCCCAGACTCAGAACAGTTCTTTGTAGGTCACACAAAGTTTAGTCCTGTGTGGGAATCGAACCCACCACCTCGTGCATAGCTGACGCATACTGCGGCCACTAGACCACCATGGCAGTCATTACTATTCAACAGATGTTAGTGATTTATCACGTGATCAAACTTTATATTTTTTTAACATATTTTGATGCGCTCATAGCCAAGTGCACTTGTTGATCGGTAAATGTATAGGAGACCACATAGTGGTGATCTGAACGTCTTTGTGCATGTATAGAATTAGTCGGAAAAGACTTCTTCGACTTTCAACAGTCGTTAGGTCACCGGAAAGGCATATATGGGCGATTTGAATTCTTTCATCAGATTGGTCACTATCCACTCGATACCAACAATGTCATGAGTAGTCACCATGAGTTGAATCTGTTACTGAGTAATTAATTATATTTACTTACTTTCTATGGCTTTTTATTGTGCTTATCACACTTGGTTAAACGACAGAATTACGTTTCAAATTTGATGTTAAAATTGTATCACATTTAATTAATAACCAAAATGATATTTTATATTAAAAATATAATTAAATACCATGTATACGTATTACAATTTAAGCGGGTATCCGCTTAAATTGTAATACGTTTTTGATTCAATTCTAAAATAAGTGATATCTGAAAGAAGATAGAATAGATTATCAAGTTTTTTGAACGTCTAAATGTCTTTGAATCACATCTAGATTTGCCGAAAGAGTATTTCAAAGGATATCAAAAGGTCATTTTAAAAGGACTTTGGAAGCCATCTACCAAATAAATGGTAAATAATATTTATTTATTTATGAAAAGACAACTTGCACATTGACTGCCTCGGTGGTCCAATGGTCGCAGTATGCGCCTGCTGTGCACGAGGTTGTGGGTTCGATTCCCACACAGGACAAAACTTTGTGTGACCCACAAAGAATTGTTCTGAGTCTGGGTGTAATTTGTGTCCGTTAATACGTAATATGTTTGTAAAGTCCCCCGCGACACAGAGCTTGTTCTCTAGTGCGGGAGTTGTCTTTTTAAAAAACAAAAAAAAAAAAACATATTATACATATAGATAGATTACACTGAAACTCAGAAAAAACTGTACTCATCACAAAATCAACAAGCCTATATATGAATTTCTATGTATACCTACATAATATAATAGTAATCCATACATGTCCCACAGCGGTGTCTAGATTCAAGAAAACAACAAAAAGTATCGATATGTATATCATATATCAAAGTTGACAAATCAAAATAAACAAGACACGCATTCCGGTATCGCCGGTCACAAGAAGCACGAATACGAGATCGACATTCAGTGCCTAATGTATATTAAATATGAGTAGGCTTCACCACATGGCATTCAAGTGAAAAACAGTGCAAAAACAGAATGGAATTGCCATTATAGCTTATAACTCAATCAGTGTAGGTACGTGGTTGTCCTGCAGGCGGAATGGCTCGATAGGAATTTTATACTTTTTCATCCATTATATGCATTCTTCAAAAGACATATGTGTTGCCTCGAAATAGACACTTTGACAAGTGAGCGCTTTAGAAAATAGAGAAAATTGAACGGTGCGGAGAAAATTCTTGACATTCTTACAACCAGTTTCTAAGCTATTAACATTTTGTTTGTTTATGATGAACATGCACCTTATTTATTTCTTGTTCCGATAACATTACAAATAGTTTCTTTTTATTGGTAGTACTTTGAACTATTTTTCTGCTAATTGTATATTTAACGATCTCGAATAGCAATAGTTTGTGATTGTGGTAATTGAACAATCTATATCTACAAAGAAATAGAGTTGTTCTAGTTAGTGTAAGTACTTCGAAAAATATTTTAACAAAAAATTTTTGGAAAAATTTATAAAGTCACACAATGAAATTGAGATGTATGTATACCTTAATATGGCAGATATAAGATTCATATTAGTCTATTTTGAAATTCATGATGGTAATGCTAGGGCGTTTAAATTGTGTGAGTACAGGTCTCATTTAGGTCTGTGTTTTGAAAGAAACGTTTTCCTATTCCAGGGATCATTTTAAAGCCCTGGTGTAAAATAATGGCTTAGCAAGTGATACCTCTTTTATTGCAAGCGTCTAAGACTACGGTAACTGCGCAATATCAAGCGGGCCGTATGCTTGTTTGACACCTAAGTAGTATCAAAAAGTGCCTGTTTTGTATTGCCCGTCGAAAAAAGAAGATAAAAAGTAGCGTTTGTCATACTCTAATCCTTCAATTGTGCAAACAATCACACGAGCAAAAGCAATTAGAGAAAAGAAATTATAATTATTGTCAATCTATGACTAAACATAAATCTTACTCTTATATTTATTAGCTGAATATCTTCGCAAAATATAAGTCGAATTGAAGTAACAAGTTTCAAAGATAAGATTTTATTATAATGGTTGTATGTCGCGAGCTTCTTTGTAATAATCAGGTTCCTCACACAACAAATACACCACAACGATCAGAACATGTATGTAATTAATCATACGAGCTTCTGCATTTCTCTGTGATTACCATTGTGTTTCTCTCAATGGATATACTCGTACGCAGTGATGAGACCAGCTCCCGATTTAATTTCGAATCACAATCATTCTGTCTTCTTACTTTTATTTTTTCATTACACTCGATTTAATGAATGTTTTAGTTTAATGGAGAGAACTCAATAGTTCGTCGGATTTGTAGCTACTGTAGTCGGCATAATACACTCGGGTAATCAAGTTTCAAATAGCTTTTTGCACACGATGACTATCATTACGTAATTTAGTTTATACTGAATGGCTTGCTAATTAGACTGATTTTATATCGCATTTAAAGTACAGATTCTATATGCCATTTCTCATTGTCGCACTCAGGACACATCAACGCAAATTTTATCAGATGCAGCAAAAAGTACTTTGGGTGAAAAAGGTATTAACGACAGACGCATGTAATATGCATGCATGGTGAGACAGTTTTGACGGCGTTGTGAAATGATGGACGGTCATTACGATGTCATTGACATCATTTGTTTTTCATAGTCCTTTTACTTTGCGTTTCGAGTTGAAAAAACCGCAAGGCTATTGTTGTGGTCGCCTACCGTTCAGTTTATTATTTATATGCGTACTGATCTAGTTGAAGTAAATATTTAAATTACTTCTATGTAATATTTAAGTTGAGAGTAGTAGATTTAGTATTAGTTTTATAATTAATAAGTTGATAGATAAACATTAAGAATTTAATTCTTATAATAAATACAAATTATTTATTCTAAGAATGAAATTCTAAATTTTTGTGTTAAAGATTGGTATTACTAATTAATATCATAATAGTTAGTTATGATTTAACGTAAGTTCGAAACTATTCGAAAGTAAGTGCTGTGATAAACAACAATTTGAATTATAGGATTAAGTTTAGAGTTTAATGTAATGAAAAGTGTAGTAAGTATTCATTTTGTTCGCCTAATTGAAGTACATAATAGAACGATGGATATTGATAGACAGATTAGATTTCATCAGTAATCTATGTACATGTAAAGCATTGGATTCGTCCAATTTCAGATCAGTTACTCGGCTTTGCTGCATCATCGGTGATCTAATCATGTATCGGATCGCATCAAAGGCGGTATCACACTGTTATTTTGACTGATTGATCTCTTCCAACAAAAAAAGGTTGCATCGCTACCGAGATCGACAGTAGCCGAGAAAAAACAAATTAGTTGGCTAAACCTTTTCATAAAGCATTGTTATTATCACCACGTACCTTGTCCTGACCACGACGTGTAGTCGATCGAAAATGCGCTTCTCTTGTTAAGTGTTCTATTTAAGGTTCAGAATAAGTTTGTGATCGGTTTTACGATGGCATGTGATCGGTCCTGGCCACCAGTAATCGCGCTTGTCGAAAGGCGAAAATCATGCTGCGTTTGCGACCTTGCGTTCGTTACAAAAAACGCGATTTATTTTTTGGAGAAATGTTTTTCGGTGTCAGATGTAGCGGCTCGAGCTTTGATTGTTGAGATTCTCATATTTAGTTTTAATTGGTGGCTTTATCGAGTTTACATTTTACGGTCGGAGTCGATGAGAGGTTAATAAGCGGCACTTTGAAAGGTATCTTCGTTTTTTAGAGTTCCGCGTTAATAGGTAGGTAATAGAAATATGACTGTCTGCGTCATCGTTCACATTTTATTAGGGTTAAGCGAGTTTATAATATTATGATTATCCCTGGAAAATATTGTTCCTAATTTTTAAAATCGATTGACGGCTATCACTCAAGTACCACGTTTATAGCTTTCGTATTGCGAGCTTTGGTGCCGAGCTCAAGTAAAATAATTATAAAGTCAACACTCGGCATAGTAACAACAAGAGAGACATCAATTAACTGAATCTCATGAGTCTTGCGATAGGAATGTTATAACAATTCTTTACGGAACCGTTCATGGAAAATAAATGTAATGTGCTGTGCCCAATTTTTTATTGTTTAGGCAATAGTCGATATTGATTTCGGGTCTTTGATTCCGACGTATTATTGCTTGTTTTATTGGTACCTGGGAACAACGTAATTAACCATATCGGGCCTTTTTTCTCATCTTTCTGGATCCTTTCGTGTCTACGGACAATAATAATTCGATGCTCACCTTGAAAGGCGTACGCGCCGAAAATTGGTCTCATATTGTTCATCGAAGACGTAGTTCCTGTTGTGTAATCCATTTTGATGTTTTTAATTACGACGCAGTGTTCTTTCACTTCACTATCGACTCTTCCTCGCGATGAATGTTATCTAACGATCATTCCGAATCACCATCACGATGTCTGTATATAGACATACATAATACAAGTTTTCCTCGTACGTGACTTAAATATACACAACACTTTACGATGCTATTTATTTTAATACTGAAACTTTTATGGGACACTTTAAACACTGACTATGTTTGTATATTGCACGGAGGGTCTGACTGAATCGGGCTATATTTTAGTTGCAAATGTGGGAAGGCTCGATGTGTGCGACATAAGTGAATCAATTACAAAGTCGATGGCGGTGGGTGCATTATCTTTCGGACCCTACTCATACCGTGTATTACAATAGCATTTCGCTCCACCTCTTTGCTCCCCTACTACTTTTTATTTACTGGTAATAATAGTAAATCACTAGGAACAGTCATGTATGTTACAGCGTCAAAGGGCGAGCATAAAAAGGGTGTAAATATAATATGTATAAATGCTTTATAGCCGTACAGTATGTTAATGACGATCGTATGTAAAGTATAGAAATACTATATCTGTTTTAGAATATCTTTTCTCACGTAAGGCTTATTGTTAGAACTCTTCATTGCCTAGTTTCAATTATGTCGTTAAATATGGCGTCGTTAAAAGTTTATTAATTGCTTGAATGAATATAAAGTAAATAAATGAACTTCTCATATGCGGAAAATGTATGTTTATTGTGTTTTGCTTAGGTAAGTTTCGTTTTCACTTAGATAATGTTTCTTCTTTAAAAAATAACTCCCGAACTAGGGCACAAGCTCTGTGGCGCAGAGGACTTAACAAACCTACAATTAATGGACACAAAATACACCCAGACTCGGGACAATCATTTATGGATCACACAAATTTTCGAACCCACAACACGCCGCGCAGTGGTAAATGGCGGGGTAACCACTTAATCTACTGAACTAACTTAGCAGTCAGCACAGCTCTCAGCACGGCTCTCAGGAAACTAAAGCTTTAATATAAGATCATATAATAATGTTATTGTTTTGCAAACATTATTACTTAAACAATCTATACATACATATATTTAATTTGTACGTGTGGTCTGCAAGCGAAGGTCCTCATCACTGCACCAAGTGTCATAGGCTTGATTCCCACACGGGACGTAACTTCGTGTAATTCATAAATTATTGTATCGAATCTGGGTTTACTTTGTGTCTGCGAATGTATGTTTGTATCTCGCGACACAGGACGTGTTTCCTAAGAAGTTGTCTTAAAAACTACTTATGCTTCCTTATTTTCATGCTTATGTATTGATCGTAATTACATAAAAATATACACCTACCTCAGAATTTTTCAGTGTAGTAGATTAGGAAAAAACAACGTGAGATTAAAATGAAATGTTCATTGTGTGTATTTACTTACATCGAAAGAAAACCATACATATAAGTACAAAGTTAAATAAAAATGTCTTGTTTTACATTTGGCGGGCCTGATCGCATTTTTTTTAGATATGGTACCATACAGTGTACAAGCCCAACTGGGGAAAGACTTGTCACTAGTCAACCTTATAGAAGACAACAGCCAAATAACAACACACAGAGGTGTAGTTGTGTATCTGTGTGAGTTCAGGTTTCCAAAGCTCAGTTAGGGATGTGTTTTTACCGAAACGATTTTAAAGATTCTAATACGAATGGAAATTCTCTTCCACTGTTACTGTTTATTTAAGGGGAAACTTTTAGAATAATAATAAATGTTCCTTATCGCAGGGTAACCCATAACACATAACTGCTGCTATAAGATGTAGCATTGATAACGCACGATTAATCCTCTTGGCCTTGCAAGCGTCTATAGTATACTGTAACTACTTACCATTAGTGGGGCCGTACCCTACGTCATCAAGTCATTTGACTACGGCGACAGTCAGTCTGAATCTATCGTAGCCATTTAAATCAACGTCAAATGACGTAATTCTCCTTAGGCGTCATTTGCTGTGTTACTAATCCTCACGACGTTATCAATCTGGTTATGTAAACATGTAATTTAGATATAATTTTCCTGTTGCTCAGCCCTAGTACTTTTGGTGTAGTTCATATGACATAATTGCATCTTGGAATAATTCACACACAGCCACCTTATCAGGTGACATAATATATACAAATGGACATAAGGGTATAATACTATGCTTAAAATACATAAATATCTATAATAACGTATTTTAAAAGAGAATTTAAAACAAATGCAAGCTTACAAAATCCGTACTTTTTCATTATAATATTAGTATAGTTTACTTTTATATGCGATAGACATTTTAATTTTACAACTAGGCTCATCCGCAATATCGATATACCACGTTGTTTGAGGTGCAGCTGCTAGCGGATTGCCGACAATAGTATCGATAAAAAGCCGTCATGCAAATTATCAACTATTGTGTCGCGGTATTGTGCGATCCGCGTTCAAAACGCATGCGACTGTCCTGTGGACGCTGCGCGTGATTCGCTTCGCGTTTCATTTTTTGGGGAATCTCTGCATTTTCAAAAGCCAGCTGTAAACCTGAATGATGTAATGTACATAATTTTGATTGTTGAATAGATACTGATAAATATTTATGTCCGAATAGTAATACTTTTCCTGTTTAAAATCCGCATAGGTCTAACCGACTAATTTGCTGAATAATTTTGCATTTGGTTGAATATTACGTAACTAATGCAGAGAAAGCGAATAATTTCCATGTTCTTAACGTAAACATTTTCTTTCTTGCTTATAAAATACGTGATTGATAAGATGTTAAATAACATTTGAAAGGATAGCCAGAAACTAAAATTGTAATCAAAATTGTAAGGATAATGTTTTGGATACCTCGACACCTCAGAAAGTGCTGTTTCATGTTTAGTTATTATGAGTTTTCATTCACACTTCGGTACCAAAAAACGAGTTGAATGAGTATCTCGATTTGGTTTTTGTTGGAATGATGTATCAGGCGTTGTGAACATTCAGTGGCAGGATTCGTTGTGACATGTTGAAGTATGTCAAAACAAAATCGAGTGGCGTCTTGGGATTAGTTGAGTATTCAGTCAAGTCGACTTTACGGAATCACTCGCTGTGACGGACAAAAGCAAGAAGTGGTTACTTCACTCTGTTTTTGTTAGCAAACTATTTTTACAAACAGTGTATTTTTATCGGAATCTGATTGTCGATTTAGTCAATGAGACCTTTTCTATTTCTGGATATTTGATTGTTAGAATTTGTCTATTTTTGAAGGGCTAGTGGAATTTGAACTTTTCGGACTGTTAGCGAATGATTAGCCTTAATTTTGGTAACGAACTATTCGGTTGTTTTTTAGTCGGAGTAAAGTAGTAGTATTTAGAAAGAGATCGAATCAGTCGCGACAATGAACTTAACTGTACATAGACGCATTAGTATGTAGGTGCGCACTTATGGTGGGCTCTCTACAAACAACCAGTTTCCATTGTTCTTCAACGTGGAGCCACTTGAAAGCTGGGGACCACTTTCACCGGCTCACATGCAAATCGCCTGGACGTTGCCTGTATTACAGCCGTTAAGAGTCGCCTGTTACTATGTACTTACTCGACGATATTTAAAAAGGGTTAGAAAGCTGGACCAGCCTGTCGTAGAACTATTTTGACTTAACACCTTATTAGATTCATGGAAACGCTTTAGTGAGTACAACAACTTACAGTAATGAATGGATTCATAGATCCACTTTTATTATTAATGGTCATTGAATAAAATACATTTTATATGGTTCTATGTTTGCATCACATTACAGAATATTAAATATAAAATTTATTGATGTCAAAATATATTTAATTGTTCTTCCGTTCGACCTTTCTCAGTTGAATGTCAGATTTACAGAAAATTTAATAAAATATGAGAATGTTAATTTTAGTCATTAGCCAAGAGTCAAGTTGTGAAGATGCCGACAGATAAAAAATATGTTAAGAGATGTGTGATCGCGCCGCGCCGGCGCACGCCTCCGCATGGACCAGCCGCTCGTGTTTGTGGAAACAAGTCAAATGTGTTAAATATGGAACGTCAACTGCGCAGACCTATTGTCACCACTACTAGAAGTGACAACTGAAGTGACGCGATCACTAGCTGTATAAACATAACACTTCAAATAACGATTGCGAAACTGCTCAAGCTTGATTGTATACAAGTTTATTTTTATATAAAACCATTACATTTTTGATATAAAACCAGCTTTTAGAAACAATCGAGGTTTTAAAATTGAGGAAGCCTTTAATGTGCAATATATCCATCTGCCTAAGGACATAACCAGTTTGGCATAACAAAACGACGTGACTACATCATAAAACAGATTTTTTTGTATTATAAATAGTTTAAAAAATTCGCAAAATTGGTTTTGGTAAGTTTTTATTGACATTAGGCAATTATTCAATTATATAGAGGCGTCGGAGTGTGGGGGTACGTTTACACGTAAGCTTGAAATTAACATTTATGTCGCTTCTATAGGTTTGTATATCTGTGTGTAGCCCATTAGCTTATTCAATTCACCCTGAGTGAATTGGATTTTCCTTCCCATAATGGACTTTAATCCGTCGGCACATGTCTTCAAGGGCGGTCTAATGCCCCTGTTGCATGAGACACTATTACTATTTTTCGTAACGGCCCATTACAATATCTCATGGTGACATAGAAAAATTTTACATGTCATTTGGATATATTTTGACGAGTGTTTGTTTTTCACGTGGGGCGGGGTCGTTTCACACGGTGTGTGTTTATAACACATTCGCTGCTACGATGTGGTCGTTTCACTACATTTACTATGACGTAGATTTTGATCTTTTACACGTTTATGTTGCTAGTTAGTTTCTTTGTGTATATTAACATTTTTGTATCAACACTTTTTTGTCTGGGTTTATGTACTTTGTGTACTTTATGTACTTGCAAACCCTGTGATGTGGGATATTTTACAAACAAACAATTCAAGGACATAAAGAACGCCCCGATATAGGATAATCTTCTTTATTGATTACACAAAGTTTTGTCCCGTGTGGGAATCGAACCCACAATACTTAGCAAGCTCTCAAGGTGGATCACCTTAACTGCTATATCAAACGTCGAATATAATACATTTTGTGGGACTGTTTCATAATTTTAAGCAAAAAGCGGCTGGGTTACATTTGCTCCCAGAATCAAATAAATATAGATTTTATTAAAGCAACATAATATATATCTGTGGGTCATACAAATATTTGTCTCGTGTGGGTATCGAACCCACAACACTTGGCGAGAAGTAAGTAGAGAGATGGAAAAAAGGCTTCAAAAGCTATAGCCAATTCTATTTAAAATGTTCTATTTTTACTACATTTTTCTAAATTTTTTATAACAAATCAAAATAAAAAATACGCATGTGTACTAATTGAATTAAATCTTCAATTTATTTGTAACCACACTAAAACCATAAAAGCAACATTGTAATCGTTAATACTAATATGAAATATATGTGTAAGTCTATGAATTATATACCCGGAACAGCATAGGGCATGTCGAATGAGAATAATTACCGGACGGGACTCGAACCTGCTGTGACATGTGGCCTATATTACCGCAAACGACATTTCATTTACAAATGTGTTTCATTTATTTTATACTATTTTTTATAAGAAATGTCATTAGAGGGCATATTATAATTTAGTTTCATTTAAATATTAATTAAAGAAAGCTACAATCATTTTGTAATAGAATGGAAAGGTTAATTTATTGTCAACTAGATGTTGGTTGGTACGAAGACTGGTCCTTAGCTTAGAGAGAACATGGAAAAAAAGTAGGAAGGTAAAGAACTCCTTACACGGGAGTACGGTACAAAATACGGGTTAATAAAAAAATACATCCCGATATAATTTTTAGGGTCGGTAGACAAAACAACATTACTCATATCGTCATATTTATTGACTTATGTTGTGGTAACACGCAAGTGATACTTCTGGTATTGCAAGCGCGCATAGGCTACGGTAACTACTTAACATCAGGCGGGCCGTATGCTTGTTTGCCACCCAAGAAGTAAGTTTTTTTTCTTTTTTTTTTAAAGACAACTCCCGCACTAGAGTGCGGGAGTTATTTCCAGAGAGAGCTTGTTCTCTAGAACAAGCTCTGTGTCGCGGGGGACTTTACAAACATAGAAATTAACGGACACAAATTACACCCAGACTCAGAACAATTCTTTGTGGGTCACATAAAGTTTTGTCCTGTGTGGGAATCGAACCCAAAACCTCGTGCACAGCAGGCGTATACCGCGGCCACTGGACCACCGAGGCAGTCAAAATATTACAATTCTATTAATATTTAATAGTTATTTTAATTAGGAAGCGACAAACAGTTTGTAATAGAATAGAGCGGTTTAATTTATTGCCAATTTCAGTATGAGGAAACAGACACAGGTGTTACTGGTGTTAAATAACCTATTTCCTTTAATACTGTAACTACTAGACTTTTTATAGAGCAATACTTTTTATAGGCTTGAACACATCGGAACATTTATCGCATCGGCCCACCGACGATTGCCTCTTATTAGCTCATAAAAACTTAAGTCTTATACTTGTTTATAGCAAAGTTGTGCTAGCACTTGGCAAGTTTTTACTTGGATTTTAATTAACATAGGATCAAACCTATTCCCTGAAGAAGGTATGCAAATTATACACACGTTTTGTTAGGTATGTTCATTATCATCATCATCTCAGCCTGATGGAGTCCTCTTCACAATGGCCGATCCTGCCTGCATCCAGTGTTTTCCTGCAGCTCTGATGATATCCTCCGGTCGGGCGTTTTTCTGAACGTGGTCGCCACTCGAGAAACCTTTCTTCCCTATCAGTTGTCGGTTGCTAGGTATGTTAGGGCTCATAATAACCAAGTCGTTGCCATATATCGGTTAGATTTCTGAGTCTAAAGACCTTCAATGTGGCAGTCGTATGCATAGCAAACTTTAAGAGAGACAAAACACTAAACAAGCAAGCAACACAGTATACCACAACTTAATAACTACACACAGAGGTGTGATAGATTGACTGAGTACAGGTCTCTAGTACTTATTTAGGCATGCGTTTTTTAAAGGATTATCTATAACAGTAGTTACTGGTGTTCAAAGATCTATAATAATATAAATTTATTTTAAATTACAATTGGATTCATAATGGTTAGTAATGCAATGTTATATTCTTATACTAGTGTTAGTAACTTACATGCTAATACAGTCAACTTGTGACATACATTTACTACAGTGCACAACTCACATAATTATTATATGTGTTGTGAACAACAATGATTTAAAAACGGACAGTCAAGCCTGTCCGCAATCATAGCCAAGATTCTGTTGCCGCTAGCCCACACCCGCCGCAATAGGGAGGTATACCTTTTGCGGAGTGTAGTATAAAAGCAATCCAATCCCTAATCCCTAGCCTCCGCAACAGAACCCTGAACATCTATAGGCTACGGTAAGTGCATACCAACAGGGGCCCGTATCCTAAGTAAAAAAAAAACTACATCATTAGTATTTTATATATATAGTATATTAGTATTTCAGCTGTTATTACTTACTGCAAAAATGTGACCAACTTTTTGCCACACAATTAGCAGATTGTCGCGTGTCGACGCATCCGTAAGATAATTTATCGCGTTGACGACCGCAGACCACCGCCCGCCCCTCATTAGCTGTCTGCAAAAACTCCAATGTTTTATATTCGTATTATGAGTCAGTGCGAATCAAACGCATGAGCCGAGCTTAAACAATACCGGACCAAGTAATATCTGCACGTGTGCCTTGATAAGCTAAGAGGGATTGGTTACACCAATTTGTAATTAGTGCTTTATGATCTTTGATTTTTAGTGTAAACCATTATGTTTCTAGTTCGAATTGGAAATAGAGCTGTGATGGTTTGATGTCGTGAGAAAATGTTGTTTGTGAAGATATTGTACACTTATGATTTATGGGAATCAAAAAGATATAAAGCTTTTTGACTGCATCGTTGGTTCAGTGGCTTAAGTTGTTACCTCGCCATTTACCACGGCGCGGCGTGTTGTGGGTTCGATCCTGCTGGACATACAGGACAAAAATGTGTACAATTCATATCATATTGTCCTGAGTCTGGGTGTAATTTGTGTTCGTTAATTGTATATTTGTATAGTTCCTTGCGATACAGGGCTTGCTTAATAGTGCGTTAAATGACTTTTTTTAAAAAAGCTCACTGTGAGATTCATGATGTGGATTGACATAAATTATGCTTCTAATAAGTATTGCAAGCGTCTATAGGGACCGTTTACTATCAGAAAGGTTGTATGTTAGTTATAATAATAATACGATTTAATTTTATTTATATTAATCTTCAAGCAGGGAGTTCTAAAGCAACAGTAACTACTTACCATCAGGTAGACAGAGTACCGCTTGAAGGTGGTTAAAATTTTCTAATAAAATTTACTTAGCGTTGTCTATAAAATAATAGATACTTATTTTATGCATTTTTTGACTTTTATGGTTTGTTCCTTAATGTAATGTAAGTAATCAATTTTCACCTGTAAACCCTCTTTCAATGTCCAGAACTTTGTAAGGCTTTATACACAACGACCCAAAAACTTCTACAAACCAGAAAACAAAGCAGTAAATCTTGTAAGAATATTAAACTCATAAGATCCTTTAATATAAAATGCTTAATGAATGTTTTGGCATCGTGTGCGGCCCATCAGCGCATAGTTTTCAGCGGCATCTTTGGTGCGCAATGGGCCCTGAAGCGTACACGCAACGATTTCAGCGCACATTTCACGCCTTTTTTGTACAAACGCATGCGACGCGTCGCTCGTATGAAGATTCTTAATAGCACGTGAAGTGACAACTGTAGCTTTAATTGCAACTGTGAGTTATTAGTTTGCTAACATGTTCACACCGTACAATATGCTTCGTTCTCTTGTATTTTATGATAGAACTTGTTGATAATTAAAATGAAGGTAAGTAAGTAATAAAGATAATGTGGTGGTAGCCGATTGGGACATTACCTGAATTAATTGTACTATGTGTTGTGAGTTCAATATGGCAATTCCAATATGAATTTTACTTTGTAAAATTTATACCTACATATATTTTTATCATCATCAATTGTCTCCACCATTCGTGTCATTCGACGTTTGCCTTCGCTAGCATCGTAAGGAAGAAAACCATATCTTAAATTTAATACTTACTTCCAACCCGTGTGAGGTCAGCATGGACTAATATTCTCTCAGCTCTTTTGGTAGGGGACAGAAGATCGAATATAAGTATGTAACCGGGTATTAAGATGGTGTCTCTAAGAAAATATTTAAAAAGAAACTTGATTTTCAAACACTTGGAAAGAATTTTCAGAAAATGTCAGAAAATAGGGCAATCTTTTTGCGTTTTTATAGCATTACTTACCTAACCTTTAACTTCAATATAAAACGATTTGACGACACAAAATCTTGGTATACTCGTTCAAAGCTATTAATGTGTAAATAGGCCACCACAAATTAAGGGTTTTGTAAACCGCAAGAGCGATGAAGCGTTGGTTGATTTTTAATTAAAATGTTGGTAACTCGACTCAAGGCTGGTGTTAATGAATCGACGATTTCTGTTCGTTTCGATATTGCATTGTTTCCTGTCTCATTTATTAAGGGCCTGTGTACATTTGTTTTAAGTTTTTATTTCCCCCTGAGTTGTTCGGATCTTGTTACGACGCGACAACAGTATTTAAACAAAACCTTGTTCATTATTTTGGTATATTTAGGTTTATTATATACGATTTAACTGCTTTTTGGTCTTATTGCATTTTGAAGTACATTTATATATTGAATTTACAATTAACTATATATAACTGTTAAAGTAGTTTTGTGGGGCTGTGTTAGAATTTAATGTAAAACTTTTCCTTAATAAAAATACATTCATGCATACATGCAGAATTTTCTGTGCCCAAAAAATGACTTAACTCAAACTTACTTCTCTTAGGTAGTGACAAAAATTATATATTAAAAAAAACCTTGTTATAGTAAAAGTTTGCTAGGTACCTATACTAAATATGTTGGATTTTATAAACTTTTCATAATGGATAATTATTATGATATTTTATAGTTATAATTCTGAAAAATAATAAAAATCTCCCTAAATGTTTATTATTTATTTTTAACAAACAAGCATACTGTTAGTAATAGAATATAAGTCTTACAGGATCTGTCAGTGTTCAAGATCAAGTTTTAGGTGGCTTAGCTTAGTCTGTTTTGGAATTAGGCTTTATTTACCTTTTGTTTCAATGCATTTTTTTGTGATGATGGTTTATGGGTCATAATACCTATGACACCTAGAGGCATATAGTGATGCTATATGCTACTAGGTGTCATAGGTATTAATCATCAATTTATCAACCTGTGTCAGTGCATATATGTATATCTACGTATGTATTTATAAACTCAAGTCTACTTGCCAAAAGGGTGGGCAGATACAGTTTTCTCCACTATAAATGTATGCAAATTACATATTGAATTTTTATTTCAAAGTCATATTGAAATTTGATGTAATTTATATGGCCATCAGTGTATGGTGGTTTAACGAGCCTGTGCTGTCAGCATATTCTTATCCTACATGTGTTATAAACAAGCTATTGGCGTACCATAGTCTCTGTCTGCAATTTTAAATCAATCCATAATTTCCTTTGGTTGTTCCGAGTCTGGGTGTACTTAGTGTAAATGTGTGATTGTGTATTTTTTGTTACAATGCTCTAATTTAGTAAACTGGATCTACCAGTCGGACTTATAAAATTTATTTTGCATTTGACAACCCAATCATTGAAGAAGGTTATAGGCGTTTATATTAATTACTACGCTCAGATGAAAAGATAATATGGCAGTGACTATGAATTAATTATAAATATTCCAAAATTAACCCAGTGAAAAACTAGTGTAGAATATTGATAAATAAATAGAATAACTGTTGTCAATATGATGATATACTAAGAACAGACAACGATACCATGTAATTAGACAGACACAAATGAGTACAACTATAAAATTCCCACCAATTATAAAGAGGGCATCTAAATTTAAACGTCCAATAAAACTAAGTGGACTTAACGAATTATCTATGCGCGTTCATAAGGTAAGCTTTGTTATGCAAAGTTGGTCGGTGTGGATGAGCGTTTACGAAGCCGCTTACGAAACGCGGCCTTGTTTACGCTAAATGCCTTAGACAATAGTATTTACCTACTAAATGACACGTCTATCCAATTATAAATAAACTTGGACATAATTATCTACTGGTTTTTTTAATTAGGCTTTAGTATTGCTCAATTGATATAATAACGAGTGGTGAAATAGATAGATCTATTTTTTCATATTATTGATATAATACCAAAATAACATCAAATCTTTTATAGTTGATCGAGCTGCATCCTATGATGTTTCATTCTACACTGTTTTTTTTTTCTAACTCAGCCACAGAATACTTAATAGTACAGACTCAGCCTATTATGGTACGTTCCTTACTCAACCGATAATAATTTATTTCATTTTCAATTATTTTATCATCCTATAAGTATTCCTAGCTGAACCGATAAAAAAATTACCCAAATACTTATTATTTATGGTATACTTTAAAAAAGTACTTAACAACAATTATGTTCAAAAGCGAGCTTAACTCAATATTGAGATTTTTTAGCAAGCCCTTTTGGTTAAAGGAAATTTATTAGAGAATATAAAAAATATTAAATCTTTAGTTTAATTCTACATGTACCTACTACATATGAATACAAACATACCTAATATATGAATGTATCTCTGCACCACTCAAAGGTTGGCTGGCAGAGAATGCCTTTGGCATAAACCCACCTTTGTACAACGTTGTGCATAAAGCAAAAAAATAACTAAAAAGATTTAACTTTAGATTAAGTACTAAATATTTATCTAGATCAAGTATATTGTTACTAACAATACAAAAGAAAAATGCTTTCAGAACTTTGTGTGCGTGAATTGTATGTATATATGTAGGTATGTGAAGTCCCATGCGACATAGGGTGTTCCCTAGTGAGGAAGTTGACTTATAAAAAAATAAAAAATAAATTTACATGTAGATAATATGTAGTGTGCCTAAAATATCTTCGGCTTATAAAGGTCTTAACGTAAAAAGACGTATCTGCATTTGCATTAAATAACAAAAAAAAAAAGCTGGTAGATACGGACAATGATAAGCTGTAACAGCCGAATAAGTATATTAGAAATCCTGCAAAAAAAAACGAATATATACTTATTGTCATAACCACTATTAATAATACACGTCAAACAATCTTAATGTCACCAAGTCAGAATGGTTTATTATAAAATACTGAAAAATTATATACATACATTAAAACAAAATATGTCCTATACACGAACACAGATCGACATTGCAATTAACTCACACAAACATGCAGTAACATTTTCTTAGTGTGCTTACAAACTCCGCCCCAAACAAATTTTGACCAATCCCCGATCGCAGTAGGCATAGATCGTTGTGGCAACACGCCTCGTGTTTTTCGTCACGGAACGGCGACTCAGGCGCGACTCACACATTGTTAATGTAAGCGTTCCTCGCTTTGAAGATACCGGATCCAAGCCATCGTGCTATCTCGTTTCCACACCGGAGTAACCTGGTTCGCATTCGAAGACTGAAAATTTATCTAATTCTGATATAAAAGCTGAAATTATAGGTTCAGATGACTTGGAGGATACTCTACTTGTCAATTTATTAATATTGTAATTGTAAATCATAAAATCGACCGTTTTATTTAAACATTTTGGGACCGGCGACATCTCGATCGGCGAGAACAGTCGGCCGGCAGAAAGAGACAAACGATCAGGTGAAGCCGTTCCGAAGGCTGCGGAGGCGGCCAGTTTGACCATTTTTTGTTGGTCCGCTGATTGTGAAAGATTACACTTGAGAGTCGAAATACATCTTTACATCACACGTCAGTGGGCACTGAGCTGTCTTCAAAGTAACACGGATTAGACACACGCAGTTTCCTTTACGTAATTATGTCTGCGTCCATGCTGTGATAGTGAAAGACTGAAATAGTGATCTACTGGGACTTTTGCATGTGTTCGGACTAATTTTGGTGTTTAGAGCTACTCATCTTTATCATCTAGCTCTTGATTATTTTCTTCCATGGCTGTATCAACACTCAACATGACTCCGTACTTCACCGGATACTCTTTTCAAGGTAAGCCTTCAGTTGCTGAGTAATTACTTCCTATTCGTTGATTTATAATTGCCCGCTCATACACGATAGGGTTTATTTTAATATTATTTAATAAATTTGATTATTTTAGTGTATTTTTCTCATAGGTATATCATTCAATGTTTTGGTTTTCCTCATATTAATCTTTTTGAAGTTTTCACGAATGCTTCTCAGAACACTTATCCCTTTATTTTTACGATATGCTTAATATTCATGGCTATTTATGTATTTGTTTATTTATCATATGCCTATTTATGAAATTATTTATAATTACTGCAATGACAATGTAAGTCCGCTTAAGTATGTCAAAGTTTGTTGTTATTGACATATTTTTGTATAAATCACAATAGATAAATATGTTTTATAATTAATAAATTATAAACAATTGGCAGACCATACGAAATGAAATTATGTACCTACATCAATATTTTTTAGTTGCCACATATCAATAAAACCTTAAATTATGGTTTTAAGGCCGAGCAATAAATAAAACAAGTTGTTACACCCATGATTAGCTGATATTTAGCAGCTGATTATGAATCAGTTATACCAGTTAGATTTTAAATTATACCATAAACCCGGACAACCGCCTTTCGAGCTAAGGGTCCGAAAACGATCATAAAACTATAAAATCACCAAATTACAAAGTGCCTTTTACAGCTACCAATATAACGATATTTCATCTTCGCGGGTCTGACACAAGACAGATGAATAAACTATACCTAGTTTTTTCTTGTTTATAACTGAACCTTGTTTAGACTCCACTTTCTGGAATGGTCAAGGACCGTAAGCTATAGAAAGTGATTTGTCTCTGTTTCAATAAAGCATTTCTGTCACGACTGATCTATTGTCATATTCGAGTCATTGTCCGAATGATCTTGATCTTAATTAAAGAAGACATGACAAGAATGTTTACAGTACAACTTATGAAACAAATAATTTTACATTATTTGTTTCATAAGTTGTACTGTAAACATTTTTTTACAAAACAATTTTAGTACTATTGACTAGTTGACATCTTTAGTAAAACTAGGTTATCATTAAATATAACTTTTGGTCAATATCTACCAACCAATACACAATATTGTAATTAAGATGTTTGAAATATACTTACATAAAAAGGGTACCTATATTAATGTCACCAAAATATATTTCCTTCACAGCTTTAAAATTTAAGAGAAATTATTACCCGTCGTAAAATTACTGAATAACTTTTGTTTTCTAAGCGTCCTGTCGTTTCTCTGTATCGGTGTTTTATTACTGGCGACAGTTTTTTACGAGTATCTAAAGTTTCACGGACAACCGTTCGTAAATACGACTTCTATGTTTCCCATGGTTTTTGTCACCACCGCAATAGATTTTTTTACTATTTAAAAATATATTTAGAAATTAAAACAACGATATTGCCTAGACAGTGGTAAAACACGTGTAAAAATGTATAGCAATAACCCATATTATATTTCATATTATGGTTTTAAATTAAATATTCCATTGTTTCCCCTGCGGCCGAACTTTAAGATCATTTCAAAAGCTTACCGTGTATAAATAACAACGAATACTGCTCCAAAAAGCTCTCGCACTGACGGTTTTACACATAAATCATTACCATACGAAAACATTTCGACTGCATTGTTAAAAATGTCACTTCGACTTATGACCTGTTTCGTCTAAGGCAAATTAAAAAGAAAGAGATAAATATATTTGAAAGGGTTGAGAGGAGAGAGCAATAACATTAAAGAATGCCGACGACATTGGTATGGATAACCTGTCATATTTTTTCTTATTATGTGTTTATAATAAATCTGGATTTATTCATATTGTTATTAAAATGTTTCATATTTGGTATATATTTTGCAGAGCGTAATATTTTTGGAAACATATTTTGGCAGCACTTGGTTTTCAACACATAAAGTTTTAACTCATCACTTGGCAAGGAAAGATTTACCATTTGTGACATTTATTAAAGCCTCATTAGCTTTAGTCATTATTTTGAAATTAAAGCAAGAATAGCAGTATAATACCAAAGCTTTTAAGAGCGCTATTGAAAGAAAAAACATTCTGAATTCCTTTAAGTAAAGTCCTATTAAGATAAAGCATTAATTTACAATGATAGAGAACGTGAGTCTTCTAAAATGTTCAGATACGTGGTTTTGTAGCATGAGTCACGTCTGTCGTACGAACAGCGAGCCTGCCGCGGCGGCACGAAGCCTTCTTTGAATTATTAAAAATGTTTCGATTTTTTAATTCGACTTCAAATTATATGACTTTCTGAAGTATAAATCGGGATTACTGTCTTATAAGTCCATCCGACCTGTCCGTAAACATCACAGAGCGTTTGTTCAATGCTTTAAGATGTTGGAAGATTATTTACAAAGATGCCATTTGTAATTTGTAGAAATTAAATGCTTTTTATTTCAGATTACGATGCACATTTAAGTCCTGCCTTATCGTTTTGCAAGATTAAATAGGTGTAATATTTTTATACTACTTACAGGCTATAAAATACTAGTATGTCCATAATGCTCGGTTCAGATTAAATCTTAAACAACACGTATTGAGATTTTCTAATACCACGAGTTAGTGCATAATGATGCATTTGCGTAGACTTTAAGTATGGAAGTTAACGTCGGTATTAGTTGGCATAATATCTGCGATGAGTGGAGCGCGATCAGATTTGCCGCGGGCTAGGTGACGGACCCGATGAACACTGATACCGATCGCACCGCGTCTGGACACCTTGTAATTTTCTCCGCGAACGAGAGTGCATTTTTCATATCCAACATTATGCTATAAATATTTTATTAGTCTCCACCAAGATTTGCAACAGAAATAACACATTTGTTTTTAATAACTCGGGTACCTCATAAATTCGTCTTTCAATTAGAACTGAACAGTTTAGGGACCAATTATGAGAATGATACTACCTTACATTGGTTTTGTGACCTTTATGCGGGGTTCAGTACCATAATCAAGGTTTAGTCACATTCATATCACGGGCCGACAAGCGGTGCACATCTCTGCGCACACGCACACATCTCAGCGGCGCGCCCGCGCAGATCAAAGGCACCGACAGGCTCTTTTAGCCGCATAATATGACGCGTCCCCCGCCCCTGCCCGCGGCCGGCGAAATGCCTCTCCGCCCGATCAACCTTCAGGGCGCTTACTTGCCATTACTTATGCCGATCTATTAATAAACAAATTGATATAACGGATATTTAAAGCGGGAACTTTGATTTAACCTCATATTATTTTAATCAAAATCAGTTCATTAGATAATAATCTGGTTGTAGAATAATATATGTAGCGCAATGAACTACTGTTTGGCTCTAATATATTTTATTTTATTAGTTTGAGTATTCTCAAATGATTTATGATTTTGAGAGTAATCCTATCTGATTATCAAAATCCCTGTCATGGATATATACCGTGCAATACAGGTGTTGAAATTCTTAAAATGATTATCAGATTAACCGTGGCCCATGAGATCAAAATCTAAACAGCCCAGGGCGATGCGCGCCATTCGCGACAAAGGTTTGGTATAATACCTTTCTCTTGCACAATAATTCTTTGCTTTTAGTGATTACTTTCCAAATCAATTTGTTTTTAACTTTATTAACATGATATTGGTTTTATATCACAGCCTAAAAAACTCTGTACTAACTTAATTTTGCTAAAAGTATTCATTTTAATGAGTTTATCATGAAAGTAGTATCTACAATCGATTCAAAGTGTAATTGCTCTCTAACATAGGATCACGACAAATGCTTAAAGTTATAATGAACCACATGTCTCCTCTTTGGTTTAATAATATTAACCACTGTTCCAAACTCAAACAACTTTACCACAGTTTCAGCAGATTGTCTATGCCCGTATATAAGGAATGCTATAATATTTTGGGGTAGGAATTTTTAGGTAACTCTCTTCATTACAGTGATAAATAATAAGTTTTTACTTATTATTTATCACTGTAATTACGTTTTAATAAATACAAAAAATAGGTTCTCCCTGGAATATTATTACATTATTTTTTCCAGCTGATAATATATTGCTATAAATAAACATTATAATGGCAAAAATAAATGTATCCATAACAACTGTTTCTGTAAACTATAAATTTACCCACTTCGTCATTATCATGAGTACCTACTTATTTCTTCTTACATTCGTTTATTGTAATTAATATGAGGATTGATGAAGTCGAACAACACGAGCTATTTAAGGTTTCGTTTCCACCGCGGCAAACAACTTTGACTGTATTTATTAGTTTCTTGGGCAAAATCTTTTGTCCAACAGCGGCATGTGACGACGTCAAAGAGTCCATTTCGTGCAAGAAAAGAAAAGAATCCGTCAAATTAGTACATAACGCGTTATGAATACGGAATGAGGTCAAACAGGGCACTCTCAAACATAGCCTATTATATCGAAATAAAATATTCAGTTCCATTCATTACTTACGTAGGTACGTACATTATATTCGGCTCTGACATGCCGAAAGGCGTTGCCTCAGTTTGTACAGTTGGCAATGCGTTCAATAGTCTCCCTCGTGTTTTAACAAATTATTAGAAAAGACTTTTGTCTTCTATAGCTGTAGTTCCGCTATCTGGGATGTAGATTATCAAATATTATATACTTAACACTATAAGGTTAAACGCTAGCTTTCAATTCACGGCCTTTCGATTGAACCTTTTGTCAAGACCTTTTTGCTTTTAAATAGGCGTGAGCCGGTAGCATGAAGTGGATTTCATGGTATCAACATTCAAAGCAAATAATATTTAGATTTCCAAAAGCTATTACCCAAAAGAAAACAAGCAAGCATCTGAATCGCTATGTATCTCGTATAGAAGTATAATAGAATTGATTTGATATTCGATTGCTACATTTTGTGGCGGGCGGCGCGGCCACGCGACTATGGGCCACACAGAATAGTTTGAAGACTTGAAGAAGGCTTAATGGAATGACACAGCCTTTGTGAACGCCGCCCAATTCTAATGCCTATTCAGATGGCATTTCACCTCTCTTTGTTGCTTGATTTTGGATAGTAATAGGTTATTTTATTAGCGTATAGATGCATTTTTAACGAGAATGGAAATCTTGTGTCGATGGAAATTGATGGTACATTGTTATTTTAGTTGCGAGGCATTGAAACGGATTACATAGCTATTAATGTGGAGCATGTATTGTTAAAAAGTTGGACTTGTTGATCGAATTAGATTCTGTATGCTCTATACACGCTTTGCTGATAACCTTTTAACTATTGCTCTACATATACACTCGCATTATTCAATTCATTCTGCACTAGTTTTTGTCCAAAGTTTGCTTTCGTATCTTCGTTTTAAATTAAACGCCACTACTTATACTGTTAAATGTGAAATTATTGAATGACGTATTAGAAGAAGAAAAATAAATTAACAAAATAGCTTTATTTCTGCTTTTAAACATATGTCTTTTATGGCTTAGGTACATAATTCTTGTTTTGACGTCTTTAATTACATAAAATACCGTAATCTAAGCTCAATTTATAAAATACATTTATATCTACTGATCAATTTCATGTGGGCAACTTACATAATTGTAGAGTAGTACTCATGAATATATACAATAATAAGTTTCATAATGTTGTATTTGTACTGTTGAATAACGGATTTGCCATTAAGTTATTTACAACATCAAGGTAGCCCAAACGATGAGGCAGAACTGCGTTCAAAACGAGTTGTAGCTTCATAATTTTCAATGCTCAAGCAAAAACGCCTAGAACATTAATTAGATTTCCTGAACTATGACCAGGTTTCGCAGAAACCACTAGTCGTACAGTTATCGTTGGCATACAACTCATGTGGAAGGAAAGCGGTGTGGCGTGTGACGTAAAGCCCCATATAAATTTTACTATAGGCACATTAATGTCGCTACGTGAAATTGATTTGCAAGCAGAAACATATTATGATTGTGAAAACGGGGTTTACGATTTATTTACACAATACGATATCGCCTTCAAACATTATAAACTATCACTGTACCGTTGTTATCAAGTACTTGCGGCAATTTCGCCTTTCCTGTAAGTGCAACAAGTATATACAGAGAACATTAATATCTAAAATGACTCATTGATTTGAAATTGACATTGAAGAAAATGAGCCGAGCAAGGCGAAAAGTAATGGAAAAGTGCCTCTATTTCGCAGAATTTGCAAACTTACACAAGTTATTGTAACTGGTAAATCGTGAGAGTTGAGTCGTTGTCCAGGTGCAATCGTTTGTGTGGCTGCACAGGTATGAGGCCGGGATATCTTTACGCCTATTGCGCTCATAACTTTTATTGGCCGCCATTCCTGTGGACCCACGGCTAGTACGATACTAGTAACCTATGACATCAAACGTTTCAAACAACATAAAGTGTTTTACAGTGGAAATAAAATGTACAATTTTAGTGGATACCGAACACAGAAAAACAAAGTGCAATGCACTTTTTACGCGATCCTATTCAAATGATTAAGAAATTCGAGTCGTACAAATTGAAAATGAGTTTCGTCATAGCAAAGATGGAAGGTTAAGAAATTCAATCTCTATCCGACAATGGAAGTGATAACCCGAAAGTACTACGAAGGTTGATGAAAATGTGATTGTTAATTAAAGTTGACACAGAAATGCGAATGGTGAATTCAGAATCTTCATTTATTCGGTCACGGTTTGCCTCTTACGTTTAGCATTAAATGATTGACTCTGTTTCAATTTCGTCTAACACGAACGCAACGGTTGAACGAATCGGAACACGATTATGTGATTGTGAGAAAATTTTATACTTCAACGGTGCAACGGTGTCTATGTCTAACTTTAGTATGTGATTATGTTTCGAGCTGAGGAGACTTGCTATTGCTATGAATAAAACGCGTGAGTAAAAAATATTGACAGCTAAAGTATTCATACATTTGGCTACCGAGCGCACAATGTCGACCTACTGACTGATATTTTTTGTCTATTCAACTTTATTTTCAGTGCTTCAATTCGTTTGTATGCCACCCTGGTAGTCGCCATTGTTGCACTCATCTTGTGCATGATCGAAAAGCACTTCCGGACGATTAGTTACCAATGAATGTTTGAATTTGTTGTTAACTTCACCTCCTTTTGCGTTAATAGCGTTACAATGTTTGCGAATTCTATTACGCATTGTGCGCTTGAGATCTCATTGTGATTTCATTGTGAAGTTTCATCAATTGCGTGTTTGACTGATCCTGTTAGCTACAAAGATTGCAATGATGGCCGTAGTAAGAGTTTAACTGAATGTTTTTTTTTATAAACAAAATTTTATTCAGATCGAATGGCTTACTTTATGTTCACATAAGTAATATTTTTGCATATTATTTTGAGTTGCGATATTAATAATCAGAAACTTAGTTTTATGGCTTTTATATTTCAAGCGTCGACGTTTTCAGATAACAGAATCATAATAAAAAAGTTAGTAATAGAGCTATATACAACATAGCTATAAACTATCTCGCCAAAATGAAAACTATATTATAATGAAGTGATACATTAGTACAAAGCCACCCACATTTGTATAGCGGGGTTATTATGGACACGTTATGCGTCATAAATATTTCGGGAACATAAAATTAACACTCAAAAACATGGGCTTTCGAGGCACCGCAACGTCTACGGCCTCCTACAAAAAATATGGGGATCGCTTGCAGAACCACGGCGTGACTTTGGATACCAAAAAGCGTATCTTTCTACGAACAACATTAAGTTTTATGTTTGGCATCGGAAGGTTTAGTTTCTTATATTTTATTTTTTTAGATGTTAGTTAGGGAATTCGAATTGATGGATACAATTGTTAACTTTAGGCTGTTTATGTTACGGTCTACATTTGAGTGTTTGATTGATATGCGCTCGGTTTCTTGTCTTATCAAAGGACATACTTGTTGACATGTTGTCTAATTGATTGGTGGTTCTCAGTAGGGGTCTAGGGCCGAACATGAGGCGGAACCTTTGAGGAATTATTTGAAATTGATAATCTATAAATGCCTCCACAAGTGGAACATGCCACTGTTATGTTTTTTTAATACATCTTTACTTTTGTGCAGGTTGTTTCTAGGTCTGGCATGAAGTTTTAATTAAAAATTAATTAGTTATTACTATTGCCGTTGTATTTTGCTATGGAGAACATATCGAGATAATGAATTAATTAGGAAATATACGGTTACCTAATTAGGTACTGCAATTACTGATAAATCGTTTTTGTTCATGCATTTAATTTTTCCTTATCTTTTCTGGACTGTAATTTCTCACATATAAGTATTTAGGTACCTATGAATATTAGGATTTAGTATAATTTATGACATTTTAATCATAGCTGTTTTTTTGAAGTCATCTCATTCCCAATAGAAGCTAACATGCAAGCACAAAGGCGTTGCAAAAGTGGCCGACCGGCGGCTTCCTTTGACGTTAGGTGGTCCCAACCGCGGCCCGCACCAATGATGTGATTATAATAGCGACACTTTACGCACACATAACCACATTAATATATCCAGTAATATAATTTATAATTCAAGGGATTTTATTTGCAATCACTATTGAACGAGCCAAGTTAATTATAGTTCGCGATACCCATCGTTATAAAACATTAATTAAATTTTTGATGACTTTCTTTTCACAGTTGAAACTCAAGAATGATTCATCAATCCGAAATAATTCTTTACACAACGTACACTTATACTGCGTATCAGAATTTAATCTAGGAATTACATAATTTTTTGTGCTTCCGACACAAGTTGATACTCGTAAAATGTAACAAGTCGAACCCAACAAAGGCCAGAAATAGTTTAAGTGTTATCGTTTCTGCTTGACCGCACTCGTGTAAAAGAAATTGGATACTCTTGCTTGAGAACACTGGCAATGAAACGTAAAATTACGAGGTGATCGAGGCCTACCGATGACGTAGGTACATATTATTGTAGAGCGTGTAGGAGCCAGGCCAACGTGCAGCGCCTTGCCACACCTTTGTTATCTTTAATGCATTGTTACCATTGATACTTTACGCATTATTTGAGTTTAATATAGCTACCGGTCTGCCTGCTAATATTATCAACAAAAAGACGAACCTTCCCTATGACATTACAAAACATTTTCAATAATCTAATATTGTATTGATTTAAGTCTATAGAAATGCAATAAACTGTGCTTCAGAAAACCATATAGAGAATATGAAACATATTCTTTACAACTAGAATACACACAATCAGAGAGCTTAGCTTTAATAGCGGAGTCGACTCATGACTGGTTTTCGCATCCTATTTATGAAGTTGTTTTGAGTTAGACATTCCTAATGTTATCTTTTTTTGTATAAAATCTATTAATGTTTAAAAGTACTAAACAATATTTGTTTTGTCCCTAGGTCAAGGTCGTATGAATCAGTTGGGAGGGGTGTTTATCAACGGTCGTCCACTGCCGAACCACATCAGGCTGAAGATCGTGGAGATGGCGGCGGCGGGCGTGCGACCCTGCGTCATCTCGCGACAGTTGCGCGTCTCGCACGGCTGCGTCTCCAAGATACTTAACAGATACCAGGTGTGAATCGAAGACATTCCCACAACAAACTAATTAAACCTGCCAAATTAACTTTAATTGTCGGACATTTATTTTCTCGCCTCAATATCTTCTATCAGTAGACTGATTGGTGGTATTTTTGTTAACAGGAAACTGGCTCCATTCGTCCCGGTGTGATCGGTGGATCGAAGCCGAGAGTTGCGACTCCCGAAGTGGAGAACAGGATTGAAGAACTGAAGAGACAAAACCCAGGTATATTTTCCTGGGAAATTAGAGATAAACTAATTAAAGAAGGCATTTGTGATAAAAACACTGCACCGTCAGTCAGTTCAATTTCGAGACTAATAAGAGGAGGCAAAAGGGATGAATCAGATCCTAGAAGAAATCACAGCATTGATGGTATTCTAGGTAAGTTCTACTTACCTCGGATTTATAAAACTTTTTATATTAAGACTTAACATTGAAAACAGAACTAGTGGGACTTTAGGTATACACACACTGCAGACCTTTGCTGTATTAGCGAGTATTGTAGTTTGTAGGAGCACTTAAGCGCTTCAAGAGTACTGCGTTGTGTGTTTGCATTAAACTTTATATTGCTCTAGTTTGTTGTTCTGCTCCCTTGATAAAGACTATGCTGTGGTTTATTCTGAGTCTATTATTTTCAACGCACAAGGTTGCCGCAAATAGGCATTTAAAAAGTGTTTAGCAATACTTAAAAATCCTTGACGGATAATATTCAATAAGTTCGCTGGGGAAACCTTCGCGTAATGACGCGTAAATAACTCGCCGTGTCATCGTAGTCCTTAACGCTGATTCGAGACCATAATCACTTAATTTAGTTCAAAGTATACTATTATTATAAATTTATTCCTATAATGAGACTGTCGGAACGTTTGCAAACTTCACAAAATGGCGTATAAAGTTAATAATCCACGTAAAAGTGAAGCGGGCGCGGCGCGCGCGCACGCCACGGCAGCGCCCCTTGTGTCGGCTTCGAAATTGTAGGTTATAAAAATGAAATTAGTATCCAAACGTGTTATTATCCCATCGCGTTTGGCCGCGGGGCTTGCATTACGACAATCTGTCCGTACTGCACGTCTTGTGCCGTATAGCTATCCAATATAAAATGGCGCTCCTAATATCCCGGTTCAGTGACGGAGCTCGGTTTTGCCGGCGAGATTCTGCGCACCGATAAGATTATGCATATTAAGTTGTGCGCGGCCAAAGTAATATCTACACTGGAAAAGCGGTCCCCTTTACCGCTCAAGCTCGCGTATTGAAAATTTGCTGTTCGTGCTTGTCCTGTGACGCTGGTAACGGTACATTTTGGTTGCGAGTTTTTCGTGGAAATATTTGCATACGTATCTACGGGTCTCGGTTACATCGGACTGCAAATTATGATTGCAGCGTTCGCGGTTGAGCCAGCTAAAAGTACGTTATGAATAATTATAAACGTTTGCATAATTAACGTTTTGTATACTAATTATGTATAAAGGCACAAAATTAATGCAAATATGTTTTTAAAAACGATGACGATGATACAACAAGATCAGTACGCGCTCAACTTCTTAATAATCTAATTCCATTTTATTATTGACTGGTACAATATATTAAGGTCTCGAAGAATTCATTAGAAGCTAGTAGAAGCGTAGTATAATGTGGTTACGTTTAATTTAATAGAGACGGCGTGTGGTCCGCGCGGTAGTTCGAACATAATCATGGACGTGAAACAAAACTAACCGAATAGTTAGAAAGTTGCAATAAACATTACTGTGGCGACAAAATTCATGTAGCCGTTTAGAAAAAAACTAACATTAAGAAGAAAGGTTATATTATTATAAATTTAGCTAATGCTGATTACTATAACTTTTCAGTAAGTAGGCACATAATTTTAAGTAAGCTGCTTAGCTATATACCAACAATTTTTTCCTTCGTCTCAATAGGTCCATCATCTTGTGAAGACTCAGATACTGAATCAGAGCCTGGCATCACATTGAAGAGAAAACAACGAAGATCTAGAACTACATTTTCTGGAGACCAGCTCGAAGCTTTAGAACGAGCATTCACACGAACCCAATACCCCGATGTGTACACTCGGGAGGAGCTTGCTCAGAAAACCAAGCTGACTGAGGCTAGAGTTCAGGTAACTATCGGTAGCATATCAAAATAATTTGTCTATATCATTGATAGATGAACGCAATCAAATAAACCTATTGTGGCCGCGCCCCTACAAAAGCGTGGACGTAAAAAAATATAATTACGTTTATAATTAATTACAACAATAGTAAGAGCTACCATATGTTTGGCTACCGTTGTTTTATCAGTTTTTGTTCTATTAGTAGCCCCTCGTAATTGCAGGTCTCTATGTGAAGTATAATCGACTTACACTATAATTATGTATTGATGAGTTATTTGTGTATAAGTAGTTTTTACATCAGTTTCTGTCGCAACTATTATTAATAGATCTTATAAATAAACTTAATAACCAATGTTCTGGTATTAAACTTGTTGAATGTTGATTAATTAAATTCTGATGCTGTGATATTAGCAGTTCTATCAAATATTAGTGAACTTTATTTGAGATTAACTTGGGTTTTCATTTGTTCAGGTATGGTTTTCAAACCGAAGAGCTCGCCTCCGCAAGCAACTGAACTCACAGCAATTGAGTGCCTTTAACACAATGTCCTTACAATCCGCCTTCCCATCCGTCCATCAGCAGTACGAGCCCCCATCTACTTTCAATGCGCAATGTGCGTCCTGGCAACAATCTTATTCATCTGCCTTAGGTTCGAGCTCAGTTTTGAACTCTGCTCTTGCACCTTCTTTACATCAATCAGCGTTAACGGCTCCGTCTGTTTGCCAGTCAGCACTAGCAGCGTCCTCTCTGCATCCACCAACATCAACTTCCTTTTCCTCTGGCAACCTAACTCCATTGTCTCATTCATCGGAACTGGCGACACCTTTACAAGCCCCAGCCGACGCGACACCGCCGAGCTCAAGTCCAACGTCGACTAGTCCATCTGCGAACCAGACTAGCGCTATTACCTACCAGCATTCAACTTACGCTAATCCTAGTGAGCCAGTTGCACATCCCTATGGCTACGGGGATTACTCGAAACAGGAGCACGCTATGTCAGCCCACAACCACTGGACATCAAGACAGCTCAGCGGTCACGCACAAAACAAACTCGCAGAAGTCGGAGCTTGGCCAGAAAATTATAGGTAAGCTTCAACTTTCATTTTAAATTTTGTACAACTTCTTTTGGTTTTATCTGAGCCCACCACGAATTAAAACATCTCAATAATCCCCGACGGCAACTAAGTAGCTCTATGAATTATTGATGTGGAACTACTCATATTTGTTGGCTTATGCGGATGAATATGCAATTACAATAAAGTGACCTTTGCCGCCGGCCATTTAAATAACTATCTATTATGTGAATACCAGATATGACTGTTACACTAATAGTAGGTTTAGGGCGTTTACTTGCAATGACATCATTTTGGTATTCGTAATGGTTGATGACGCGTTGCACTGAATGACTGCGCGGTTGCGTGAGTACCTATACAATACATAGAGTAGAAATAGGATATACTGTGCGTGTAATGCTAGCGTCCGGTGGCTATCATGCGGGCGTGGGCTTCGATCGCAAATCGGGGTGCGTACGTTTTATTTCTTTTCACCTTCCTTTATCATTAGCCGAAGCGGCCGCTAATCAATTAAGAGTGTAAGAAGTCGGCCATTATACGCCGCGCGGGTGGTTATTACAGCGCGCCTCGTAATACGCCGATCCGATCGTGAATGCAATAGGGCTGCGAATTTTATAGTGATTTTCGATCGATTTTTAATTAAAGTTTTAGTAAGTTATTTAAAATTCTCATGCGATATTTAACATATTCTTTCGGACATGAGTATATTACGACAGAAAGAAGGTCGTAGAAAACATTTCACTCGTGCTGTGTCGATAGTATGTGTAACTACCAAAGTGAATTTGTCGAATGACAATGTGACAAATACATTGTCGCTTTGTACTCTATACGGCGACGACATTTATCTGTGTTATCGAGACAAAGCACGTCTATAAACCTCACATTGGACCACACACAATATCTCGCCTTGCACAATGGCAGACAAACTAATAATATATGGGTTAGCTACGTCCATGTGTCGGTCTGTCTTATCTTAGTCCTTTACGCGAGCTTGATTGACGTAACACCACGTCTCTATTTGTTATTTTTGTACGCCAAAAATATTGTATTGTAAACTGAAAGTGTGGCTAATGTGTGTTTCATATATTTATAGGATGGAAATAGAGGAAGAAATTCCTTTTCCCTTGAGCTTTGTGTTGACTCTACGCTGTTGCTTTAGACGGAAAAGCTATATCTTATACAATGTCTATGAGTCAGAATAAATCTGTTAGCTGCATATCTATTAGTAGTAACGTATACCTTAGTATCTCTATAATTAAGTTCGACAGTCATTGCTCGTAAATAGCGATTATAATTGTCAATACATACGTTATTACATTTGTCAGACTCGTAATTTTCTGTGACAATTAGTATAAAGCTGTTGCCCGCGGCTCCGCCCGCGTGGATGTCAGTTATTGTGATAAAAAGTAGCCTATGTGTTATTCCAGACTATATATAATATCAATCACTGTGCTAAATTTCATCCAGATCTGTTCAGTAGTTTTTAGCGTGAAAGAGTAACAGCTACACAGCAGTAGGGATGTTTAGGAGTCGATGTTTTGAAGTAACATTTTCCCAACAATAATGTTCTACACAAGATAAGATAAGGCAGTATATACATAGTTTTCATAGAAACGTGACAAAAGCAACTTGCGATATAGAAGGGACCGTCGGACAATATAGTTTGAGCTATAGAATCGCAGATACTGAGCCTGTCATACCAATTTTCAGTATATTTAAAAATAAAAGTATATAATTATTACTGCCTTGTTAATATATTGGTCGTCGAGTGCGACTAATTACGAGATCCCTCGGAAAGTATGTAAAGCTGTTGGTCCTACGTTTAATCTCTCTCCGGTCTTGTCAGATGCCGTCTCATCTAACTATGAAAGTGAGGAATTATAGAGTACATCTGTGTTCTCGCACGCTCTTGTGCACCACATTGATAGCTTGTGTTGATTTCAAACACCATGGTCTAAATTCAGTCAGAAGGACATTATGAATAGCATTCATACTAAATAGAAACATTGAGTATGCTTAGGCTTCCTAGTGAAACTGCGATCAGTATTGATATTAGAAATCTTGGAACACAATACATTGCGGATAAGAGATAAACAGTAATAAACACAGGTTGCTTTGTACAGTGCGCGGCGATTAATGAGAGGGCGAACGTGACATTAGTGCAGTGAACCTAAGCATTATGTTAACTCGAACCTGGTATTAAAACTTATCTGCAGCTATTTGCATTCGACTTCCTAAACTGCAGTCGGTCTTGCGTGCGGCGACCGGCATCGTGTAACCACCTTGCGTTTGCATCGTTCACTTTCCACACGAAACGTTGGAAAAGTTATTGTTTTCGCACGCGTACTATTCTTATGTTAAAATATTTATATACGAGTACATATTTACAATAAGGTGGAATTTAGGATATGTTAAATAATTATTGCTGTTTAACTAGCACTTTGGTTTGGTTTGAAAATGTCTGTGCAAAATACGTGTTTATGTTATATGTAGGCTTGTAGAGCTCATGTGAGTTTTTTGTTATAAATCTCAAATAAAATAATTTCTTGACCAAATTTTAGCCACAGTGGCTTATCTAGACGCAGACTAGCTATCTACTGAGATATTAAATATGGTACACAACTGTGTGCCCAAACACAGATTACTCGTTTCTTCATCATAGACCGATGAGACGGCAATTTGACACGTCCGGAGGGACGGAACATCAGGCGTAGGACCAACGGCTCTACGTGCTTTTCGAGGCACGGGAGTGTAAACACCCCTAATTTCGAAACTTCAGGCGTCTATCTTGACAGAAAAGCCCGAATTTCTATTTTTAGTACGACCCGGGAATCGATCCTTTGATCTTGTGGTCAACAGTTGCACTCAACGACCGCTAGACTAACGAGGCATTTTGAAAAGGTTTTGGTAAAAGAAATAGTTATTAATTGTCAGGTGTTCATTCAACGTAATTAGCAACATATGTGAAAGCGTGAAGGGTTATATTGTATTGACAGATGGCCTGTTAACCCTTCTATGCTGCCTACGTGCCGCTACCTACGTTAACCTCCAATAGGTTAAAGGTAGCGGCAGGCAGTTTCTCATAAGTACAAAACTCGTGGCCCACCCCGCTTAGGCAATGTTTACCCGCCTGGGTTTAACAAATTTTAAAATGTGCAGGGGTAAAAAATTTTGTGCTTTACTCTGTGCAACATTTTAAATTTATAGCCCCCAGCGATTTAGGTTTAGCTCTTTAGAACAAGTAATTTATATATGTATGACCTACCTTGTCATAATGCTATGACTGTCCTGCTAAAAAAGAATGACGTAGTTGCATAACTAAAGCTACGGGAAAAACGTTCCTCAGCTAATCAACTTTAGACACATTTTTCCCGAAACTTGTGTCATAGAGTTGAGCTGTTCTTCGATATCAGGACAGATGATGTAATGTTACTAGTATGTCCATTGTACTCATAATTTCAAATATAGAACCGACATTACCGACCTTGGTAGTAGTGCGATGTTCACTAATGTACCTTAATAATGTATAAGCCACTGTATTAAGTAAGAATTAATATTTTATTGCACGCTCAGTCACGAAGTGCTTCCGAAAATTCCTTCTTGACTCAACGGTGTGTATGCAGACCTCGGTTAAATTATGTTATTTGGTAGCAATTACAAGGTGGCATTAGAGCTTGCAACTGTACTATTACTTCATTATTTTAGTACAATAATCAATAGGTTCTCGGTAATATTAGTACGAACGGATAAGCGAAATTATGCAGCTTTATAAACTCCCACGCTCGCATTCATTATTGTAATCTATTTATAGTAAAAGTTGATTTCATATTTTGTGTTAAAGGTAGGATAGGAAAGCTGATACTGAGTTTCTATATTATGGATAAATAAAATTTAAGTGTCGTTAAAGTCCTTAAAAACGGGTTTATCATACCTAGATATATACCTAGATAATTCGCGTTACAAAATCAAACCTGTTGTTGGTTATATTTTTGTCTGCTTGTTTGTTCGTTTAATTTCGAACCAATTAAACCCACCTTAGATACTCCCATCACAAAGGTTCAATATTTAAACTTTGTAAGGAGTGGCATATACCACTATTTATCGATATAAATGCAAGCAAAGTCGCGGTAGGCAACTAGTAGATAATAAAAAGTAAAAGACCTCGACTTTCATATAACCTTCAATCGATTCTGTCACCACCGCAAAGGCATTCAGATTCTAATAATAGATATTTAAGCCTAGCTATTCTAAAAATGTGATTTAAAATTATAATATGTTTACTAACTTATTTTTCCTTTTGTTACAGTTCATTCTTCGGAACGAATCCGTCGCATTATGCGTCGCATGCGCATTCGCCTACAGAGGCCAAGTCTGGATATCCTTACTTAGGTCAACTCGGCGGCATGGATATGGGAAGAGTACATTAGACAATAATAGTACATTTTAACGACCAAGGGCAATAAGTGCCTACCAATATACAATAGATATTATAACTATTTTATATATCAATAAGATTCACTATATAGTTCCAGGACATATCATAACGTGCCTTCATACCACAGAGTATAAACTATATCTACTGCTTAAAATATTACTTATATATTTACTACTTATAACGTAATGATGTAGTATAAAACCACTGGTAGGCTTACTGAGACTTATTACTCTTACCTTCACTGTATAATAGAGCTTTATTATAGTTATTATATTTTATATTATTGTAAAATTTACGATACCTTGATTGAAAATGCACATTACAAAAAATTTCGTAGCCTTTTATCGGTTAGACATAGATCGTTATTACATTTTGTAAGTTGTTATATGTATATTGTATTTAGGTATAAATCAATGTTAGCAATGTTGTTTTAATGTTTAAATACCCAGTAAACATAATAACCTAATAATTTTACAATCACTAAAAGATTAGTTACGTTTCCCGCGTACATAATTTTCATTGTAATTTTTAATCAAACGTGTGAACAGTGCTCTTACTTTTAGTGATTGTTACGATTGGTCCTAAAATTGCCTTGAGTGATGTTGTGATTTTATATAAATAATGTATTTATTTATAGGTATATTTTAACTTAGATTAAGTATATTGATTAAGCACTTTGTAAAGTAACGGTTTACCCAAAATAAATGAATGCTAACGCGAAATATTCTTGTCTTTTAATAAACTTATCATTGAATTAGATCCGTTGATTGCCGCTTCCCTTTATCCTGTATTATACCAAACTTTACAGCCTAGTAGATGTCAAAGGCTAGGTTCTGATCATAATTATTTAGGTTACCTATTTATAAATAAGGATAAACTCCAACGTAATTATTATTTTTAAACTAGGACAGGCTTATACAAATTCAGAAATCCAGTTAAATATATTAATAAATTCGAACTAATCGAATTAAATATTTGCCTTGAAGCAAAGCTCATTTAAGTTTCTAACAGTAAGTTTGGACGACAAAAAGTTTCTAAGTTTAGAATTGCTATCAAGCTATCTAAAGTTTTACCTCAGTCGAATCAATTAGTGGGTTTCAGTTTTACTGACTATTTTACTTCAATTATCTCTAATTATGTAAGGATGGCACCCAGGAACAACGGCTATCTTCACTGTTTAAAAAACAAAAGGTATTAAAAAATCGATAAAAGTAAACAAAACATATTTTTTTGGTTTCGTTTAGTGACCTAATACAAATTATAATGCTGGACATACATCCTCTATGTTAGTGAAACGCGGCAGATTGTTGTTATAGCTAGCTGAAGAATAATATATTTGCACATAATAATAGTAAAAACCCATATAGGTATGTCCCGCTGCTGCTACTTCTTTGAGAGTCAAGAGGGTTTAATCCACTCGCGCTGGCGTAACGACAGTTGGTGGATCAATCTTCTTTTAAGACATGAGGATTTCCTCACTATATTGTCTTTCATTGCTAGCAGATTGTAAGTATAAATTCCACAAAATGAAATTTATATTGGTAGTACCAGTTGGGATTGTACTTACACCTCATGAGTAGTCTCCGCGTCATAAATCACCCTGTTTCAGTCGACTGCTGGATATAGGTATCTCCTAAATTTACGTTACAATATCCGGTCCTACGCCTTTCGTATCCAGTCTATCTCAGCAACTGCAGGGAGCGTCCTCAATTTACCATGTCGCGGTCTCGCCTCCAGGACTCGCTTGCTCTAGTGACCATCAGTCGTTCAGCAAGAGCTGGAATGAAGACATATCGAGATACATATACATCAGAATACTTGTACTTTCTGGTCATTCCTTTCCATTCTAAGGTTGCCTGGAAGAGATCGCACCTAGCGATACGGCCGCCTCATATAACGTGTTTGTGATAAATATTTTGTGTATTGTTTATCTTTCTATATAGTATCAATAAGTACATAAATTGCATCAATAAAGACAGGGCGTATTTTTTTACGCTGTAATAGTGAACAATAAGCCCCAGTTCAGGTTTATCGTAGTTGACGTCAAACGCAAGTGAATTTGCAGTTGAATACGCCACCATTGCACTGACGATTACGTTTGCCGAACGTTTATCTATATGTCAGGTACAGACCGTATCTCTCTTTAGGTACCGATTGAAGTGTATTACCGTTAATGATTGCCTATTTGCTCTAGTTTTATGTTCTTTGGGGAGAAAACTATCGCTCAGTATTTTAGAAATACTAATCCGAGTTCTAAAGTGGCGACCATAATCTTGAAGGCAAAGCGTGGGCAGGCCTCCATCAAGGTGGACCAATCACCTGACGAACTGGTAAAGGTTGCGGGCAACCGATGGACAAGGTCGGGTCAGGATCGAGAGTTATGGAAAGTCTTGGTGGAGGCCTATCTCAAGCAGTGGACGTCTTTTGGCTGAGATGATGATAATGAAACCGAGTGCGAAGTAACCGACTTGTATATGTTATCTAGGCAATGTATTGAATACCTAAGGGCTCCTACACATAAACACGTTACGACGTGACATGGCACGGCAGGCACCGTGATGTAACATTTGTAATAATGTTATGTGAGTGCCGTGCCGTGTCACGTTACGTCATCGTAATGTGTTTATGTGTACGAGCCCTAAAGCATTCGGGTAATGCATCAAATATGATTTACTTTATACATTGCCTAGGTATTCTATACAATACTGAATATAATGTAATGTGTGTAAAAGACTTATTGAAGGGGAAGACGTAAAGGAAGCTCATTTCTGTGTTAAAAGAAAGGTAGGAGCTCCGCTTCCATTGCCGGTAACATATATCTGATTACTTCAATCCTCTTGACCCCTAGAGGAGTAGGCAGAAATTATGATATATATTTCATTTGATATGCTTATTTCGTTTCATTTTCTTATTGCAATAGAATATGCTTGTAGATGGGTATGACTACAGTATCATATATACAGCTGTTCTACCGCTTAATCTTAGGAACGTGCAAATTGTTTAGGTCTTATGTTTTGGGTTGAAGGGTGAATAAAATAGCAAACAGGCATGCGGCTCACTTGGTAGAATATTGCATATGCCAATAGGCAATGGTTACTACGACCATTGCCTATTGGCATATGCAATGCCAAAGGAGCATCACTTACACATAACAACTTTGTAAACAAATGCTGTGCTGGTAGTCTAATTAGCCAAGCTTGAAGATACAAAACAACGATGCCTCATGGAGCTCTGGAGGCATATACATAGGTATGTTTATATATTTTTATTTTTTATACTATTTACATTGCAAACAAGCAAAAAACTGATGGTAAGCAGTAACTGTAACATATGGACGCTTGCATTGACAGAGGTATCGCTTGGGTGTTGCCGAAACAAAAACAAACACTAGGGATTCATGATGGAATTTCTTAACTATAGGAAAACGTTTCGTTAAAAACGTATCCCTAAATGAGCTCTGTACTCACACGCAGAAACACAACTATAACGCGGTGGGTAGGGATTTAGCTGTGGTCTTCTTTAAGGTGGAGGTTTTATTTTATACTACCAAGATGTCAAACAAGCAACAGGCAAAAAAAGCAAGGCTACGGTAACTGCTTACCATCATGATGGTAAGCAGTTACCGTAGCCTACGGACGTTTGCAACACCAGGGGTGTCACTCACGCGTAGCCGACCCTTTAAAAACCTTATAACTCCTTTCTTGAAGAACCCTATGCTATAGTCTCTTGGGAAAACTTCGGCAGGGAGCTCATTCCACAACCTTATCGTACGTGGTAAGAAATTTCTCTGGAATCTTACGGTACGGCATGTTTGAGGTGCAAGGTCATTCCTCACACTCTTATACTGTTCGCTAGTGATTATACGCGAGGGCGGTAACTAGTATTAAAATAAAATACAAAAACCATACAGTATGGAGGAACTCTCGGTCTACTTTAAATTAGTGTTCATACAGTCTGACGCGAGCAAATACCGTGAATACTGTATCGATCGGCTAACATATTTCAGTTTGTACGGACGGACCTGGACGGTACAGCGCAAAACTGTAATTGGAATTTTCTGCTTGCTACTTAATACAATTTCATTTTAACGCTCGAAATTGGATATAGTCAATTTGTGTAGGTATGGCATGATGACATATTAGTATGTATGTCATTAGAAACTAATGTGTGATTTTAGGAATTTTGATTTTCGATTTGATAAACTTAAAGTAAGAGTCGACTAAGGGAGTAAGTCCGGCAGACAATATCCACTGCAAGAGAGGGAAAACTCGAAACAAAACCCTTTACCAACCCGTCTGGCCAGCGTTTTATAGTAGGCTAATATGCCTCCAAATTTATAGAGGAGATCCGTGCCCAGCAATGGGACATTTATGGGTTGAGATGATGATGATGATACAACTTAAAGTGGGAGCTGTCAACTAGAGAGTAGGACACATTCTGGATTATGGATACTAGGGATGCATTCTACCTTACAGAAGACCACAGCCAAATAACTGTTTTGAGATATTTACATCTTGGCATTAGGTATATATTTATTTTGTTATACTACTTGGGTTGCAAACAAGCATACGGCCCGCCTGATGTTAAGCAGTTACCGTAGCCTATAGACGCTTGCAATACCAGTGGTATAACTTGCGTGTTGCTGACCCATTTTTACACGATGGCTGTAAGATAGAGTATCCCTGGGATAGGAATACGTTTCTTTCAAAACGCATCTCTAAATAAGCGCTAGAGACCAGTACTCACACACGGGAACATAACTACACCGCCGTAATTATTTGGCTGTGGTTTTCTGTAAGGTGGAGGTCCTTCCCTAGTCGGGCTTGCTCGCTAGTATGGTGCCCTACCTCGCTTGTACAATTACTATAATCTTCTTTTATAATATGTATAATTCAAATAACTACACACAGTAGAGTAATTGTGTTTCAGTACTTGCTACGATTTTGATTATACTCATAACCTACTTCATACATGCTCATCGGTACTTTTCACTTGCCAGAATGTGAATTATTTACTTCGATAAAGTGGACAATACACACATACATTAACAAGAGTACTTCCAGATTTCTAGTACGATTGCACAATACTGAATGCTGTCTTTCAGCGCTGCATGAATATTTGTCAGTCAAATGCAAGACCCGCATGTATTACATTAGGCAGAGGTGTATCAATTTCTTGCTTCGCTGGCTATGTAATAGATGGTCAGGCTACTGTCATATTAACGGCTCGTGTGGTCTTATTAAGGTGGCCCTTTTGCCACTAACACCACGTTAAATATTGTGGGTTATAACTCTTATATGGTCAAAACTTTGTGTGATGCATACATATTTGTTCAGTGTTTGAGTGTAATTTGTCCGTTAGATGTTTGTTTGTAAAGTGCTGGAGTATTTTTTAGAAAAGTTACACAGTAAATGGTACAAAAATTGAAAGCAAATGTATGGTATTTGACATAAATTTACAATTTATTTATTTATTTAAAACTTAATATACACAAAAACAAATGTAGGTATAAAGGCGTACTTAATGCCGTAGGCATTCTCTACCAGTCAACCCAAAGGTGCATATGTAATACATTTTTAGAGATAATAAAATGTAGAAAAGACAATATATGCAAAATACGATACTAATACTTAGTTTAATTTAATGTCACACTTACGCCAAAGCCATTTGCTTTCTATTCTATTCAATTGACTGCACGATTGGTTCAGTGGCTTAAGTGATTACCTCGCCATTTAAAAATTTGTGTGATCCACAAATGGTTGTCCCGAGTCTGGGTGTACTTTGTGTCCGTTAATTAATATGTTTGTAAAGTGCCCCGCGTTCCCTAGTGCGGGAGTTGTCTTTAAAAAAAAAGAATTCGACTACCGTTTATACAACTTGTCTAGAGGGGCAAAAGACCTCATACTAGACGAAGAAGTGTGGGTAGGCAACCGGCAAGGTGGACGAATGACTCGGTGAAGGTGACTGGCAGAGACTTTATGCATAAAGCCCAAGACTGTAAAGGTTGCCGTGTATTAGACAAAACCTACGCTCAGCATTGGCTATGGGTTAGAGAAAAGAAGAAGACTTTTCATATGATTTCATAATACTAGAGGTTATTTAGTTATTCGTTAAAAATAACATTTGCCATTTTTTATTGATAACACTAAAGCTCGTCAATAGTTTCATAACAAAAAAAAAACAAAATCGGATCACAAACAGAGGATAAAAATGTACTGAACTATTTTATTTTTTATAGATATAGAGAAACGAGGGTTTAGCAAAACATGGCGCATTCAACTTAATATTTAGATTTATACAAATTGTTTAAAACAATTTACTTTGTATCTGAAATACGCGCGGTCCAAACATTGTAATTGAATAAACATTGTAAAAAGTTTTTATTTTATTTACTTTTAAAAACACTACGAATCCTAAACTTCATAATCTGTTACTAATTTCAGCAAATTTATAATATAAAGTTATTATTACTTAGCTTTTTCCTACTGTTTTGTTATATTTGTTATTCGTCCTATATACTTTAAAGAACAGTAACCGTAAACGTAAGTGAATACTTACGCCATCCTTTGTCCCTTTCTTTCCAATGTTAAATTAATGATGACAGAATGAGAGATTATATTATAAAATTACACCTATTTTACGGCTATTAATAAGGCGGTTAGCATATTGTTAGATAGGCTAAAGAAGAAGAAAACGAGTCTCAAACTTCTTCTTACTTGGGCTATAAAGTGTATCTTGGGATATAAATCGCGCGCTAAAACGAAAAACAAACAAATATTTTCTTATTCCTTTAGGCGTTTTTCAAAGATCCTTTCATAGCAGATACGTATTAAGAATTTACCTATCGAATTTAAAGTATTTATTCATAATAAATATTTACTTTCGGCGCTTTCGTAATTTATCAGGAAATGATATTTCAATTTTGTATAATAAAGATCAATCGGCTTTAATACGACAAAGAAAACCTCTTACGTACGTATTGCAATGTTAAAATAGGTACAATAATAAAAATATAACACTGTCTTCGTAATATCCGGCACGTGTACCTATAGGAAAATAATTGTCTGTATCTATCTATTTTTATATCAAAGGAGGCACGTTTTTCGCAGAAAATAGATGGCTTTTGCGTAACCAGTGATTTAAAAACAAATTGTTTTGTTATAAGGTAATAATATCTTGGGAAAACTCACACCTCGTGATCTGATCCTAAACTTGGCAGAGCCTATAATATGGCTAAAAGGCACTGGTCCACATATAATATCTCTAAATTTATTTAAATAACATACAGTGACCAAGTAGAGGATTTGCTAAAGAAGGGCCGAATTAAAAGTACCCAGAATCGACGTTCATGCATGAAAAGATTGATGAATGTAGAGGAAGCGAAATAAGTATGTTTGGATCGAAACAACTGGCGTAACATACCTGCCTACCCCAGTGGGAGACGGGCATGATGATTTGTATGTATGTATGTTATTTAAATAACACCCAGACCATACTCATCATACAAACATGTCTCATGTCCTGGGTGGTAATGAAACCTAGCTGTTAGCAGCCAGGTCATTAACCATTTGACCAAAAGGCCAGACCATACCTTATAAAGACGTGATCTGATAATAAGCAAATATTTTGGCAAATAGAACAGTTGTTAACAAACTTCTTCATAATTTATTGTTTTCAATTTGTCGTATCATTTATTATATATTCTGTGTAAGGACACAGAATATATAAGTTTTGTTTGTATAGAAATCCTCGATTTATCAATGTATTTCTCGCCACTGGCAAAGTGTATCCATCCATATATAATATTGGAACCTCGTCCCATACTGTGCGGTTCAAGGGGAATTTCCTCCGTTTATCAACGTACGATTAATCGCACAGTCCACGATCTAAATTGTGGAATGTGCTCCCTGTCGAGGTTTTCCCGAGGGACTATAGTATATAGTACGAGGTTCTTCGAGAAAAGAGTTAGAAGGTTTTTGTACAGTCGTCAACGCGCGAGTGATATCCCTGGCGTTGCAAGTGTCTATAGTAGAAAACTGCCTACCACCAGGTGGGCAGTATGCTTGTTTGCCTTTTTAGTAGTATATAAAAAATATGTCTTTAGTGGGGTACTTTTAGAACTATTACCTGGCATATATAGTTGGTACCATTATATATAATTTCTTTCTTAAATATTAGATTTTTAAATATAGGTAGTATCAAAATGGCCTCCTCTCCACTCAGGCCGTCTGTATTGATAGACTTCTCTAACTACTTACTATTATTGCTAAGTATAAATCGTAAAATTTTGGATTTTCTTAGGCTCAAAATATATGTTCTAGATATTATTGCTACGATAAGCGTTTTGACTCATTCAATATACATAGTTGTAAATCGTGAGTAATAGACTAAAGGCGGGAGAACAACATCTGTTTGTTAATTGTTTACTGATGTCATTATAGTGGTTTATGATTTATATCCATTGTCAATACAATGGACTATATTTAAATAATGTATATGAGTGTCATGAGGTAGTTGTAATGACAAATTGTTCGGACATTGCGTTCGTTCAACGCGGAAGGCGTAGGTACATAGTAAAGCCTTTGAATGGAAAACGTGATTTCAGTCAGGTTTTTTCCACAAAAACGTTAAGATTGTCGAAGGCAAAAAGTATTCGGTAAGTCACACGCGTGGGAACTACGCCGGTTGACTTGGCGACGACATTCGACAGTGTCGTAGATTCAAATAATTTGGATAAGAATGTAAATAACAACATTGAAATGTTAACTATTATGTGGGCTTATAACAGTTAAATATTAATACACAATGAGCTTAGTGTGAACTATTCACAAATCTATTTAGCGTCAACAATTTTCCTCTTTGTGAGGTAAGTAATTTAAATAACCTTAAATTTGTAAGTACCACATTGACTCATGTGTGGCACTGAGGTACTTTGCATAAAGTTTGTACACAATAAGTAATGAAAGATTGCTAGTACAACAGTATAACGTTGAAGTGGATAGCATTCACATTTTCCCTGGAATTTCGTTTAACATTTGCATAGTAATTAGCAACTTGTGTACCTTTTCGTCCTACTTACAGTTCATTATGAGGATTTGCATTTGGTAGGTGCTCATGCAGTCATATAAATTATGTACAAACAATGAATAATTACATGGGGGGTCTCGACTTTGTAACTAAGTATATTTATATTGCGAGCCATAGTATTTTCGAGTTGTATTAGATTCAATAGGGCCTGTTAGTTGAGGAAGCACATATTTTATACCTGAGCGCAAGCAAGAAGACGCAAGAATCGTCTTTTCAAAACATAACAATTTTTTTGCTTAAATATATGCACTTTAAAATGTATATTATTATGTATAGATCGTTTTACTTGCTATTTGCAACTATGAGTGTTATCCAAGTATATCTAGTTAGATACAATAATTTGATACAGACATAATTCCTATGTCATACCTACATGTCTTATCCTGATCCAATTTAATCCAAAGCTTCACGAACGCCGATGAGAAAAGTCGTGGCTCCGTTTTAATTGGACATGACGAATCAAGTTTGTTGGAAAAACTGGGCGGGGACTGTTTGTGAAGGCGGATGTCGTTTTTGTGAAGTCTCAATGCTACTGTATGTCAATGAGGACCACATGAATATGAATTAGGATTAATACGTCAACACATTTTGTGGCAGCTACATGGTTGTGATAATAGGCACAATAATACACACAAAAGTTATTCTAATAATGACGAGAATAAGTTTTGTATCTATTCTTGTGCCTATGTTATGTCTATTTTTATTTATGTTAAAAAAAAGTTAACCTACGTAAAGTAGGTACAAAAAGATATACACTACAAAAAGATAGTTAACTTACTGATCTTCGATTTTGTACCTATCAATGAAACTGGCTGACTATAATAGCACAGTAACAAGTCCGAAATGTAGCACAGATTTTTATTAGGTTTATTTGAAGAAGGTGAGCGAGCTCCTTCGCACTAAAAAAATAAAACAAAATTTGTACAGATTTTTATTAAGTCAAAGTAGGCTATTGCTAAAAAAGGGGTTTTGCATTTTCAATAAAGGGTTAGTTAGCGAAGTGATGAAGGTTTAGCTATGCGTACCGTAGTCAGCCTGTAGAATGGTGACCGTTTTCCAAAAACACATTGAGATTGCTCTAAGCTTCGAAAAGCACGTAAAGCCGTCATTGGTCGTGCGCCTGGTAATAATTTTTAGTACGCAAGAGAGAAGGATGTACTATTATAATTATCCGGCGGAGTCTTTATTCAGATTGTAGTTAGTAGATAATAAATGTAAATGTAATGAGTCCTGTCCTTCCATGTGGTGACAGATAACGAATACAAATGTCACCACCGCGTTCCTTCCCGAGGGTGTCGTAAGGGTCGACTAAGGGAGTAAGTCAGGCAGACAATATCCACTGAAAGAAAACTCGAAATAAAAGCCTATACCAACCCGTCTGACTGGCGTGGTATAATAGGCTAATATCCCTTCAAATATATGAAGGAGACCCGTGCCCAGCAGTGGGCCGTTTATGGGTCGAGATGATGAATAAATTAAATGGGATATGGACAAGCTCGATATTTTAGAAACTCATAACTATATTTTTTTTATAATCGCTTCATTGACTATAAAAAGAAAATAGGGATAGTAACACATCAACTTTAATTTATATTCATAGCCGTGACCATACGACATGCATTTATATTTATTTGCACTATTCATACTTACAACGATGGCTACTAAACTTTATTTACTTCTAGTAAATTATAACTTTTAAAATAAATGGTATCAATAATCGAATTAGCACCGTGGTACATAATAATAGTTATGTGAACCGCGTTCTATGTTTCCGGTATGTTATAAATACATACCAATCTTGTATTTGCGTATCGGACAGCGGTAATCATATCTAACGACTACTAAAACATGTAAAACTCTCTACATGATTGTTCTCACACTGCGTGAGAACGAAAAATCACAAAATTGAATTACGGGCTAACTGTTCGGCAATTAAACATTCAAAAACAGCGACAGTTATAGCGGGTATGATCGCAGGTGCTTCGTGGTTATCGGATTGAGGGGGTGGTGGGGATCGTCACGTCGCCGCGTCGGTAATCGGTCGTCGGCTTTGGTTTTTCGGAAAAATCTTATCGGTACCGGATCGATTTCCACAGCGGATAATGCACGCACGTGTCATGATCCGATCCGAGGAACATTGGACACACTGTCGCTACCTGATTGAGCTGTGTCCACTGCACGCAGCGACAGGTTGTTTGCTAAAAACTGTCTCGCCAACCACGGACATTTGGATGAGTAATTAATTTTTTGCTTTTCATTGCGGTTTGTTCTTAATTGTACTAGTTTGTTTAGTGATTCATTAATACCTTCATATGTAAGCTCTCTACTATATTGATATAAGCTCAGCGGAAAAGTAACCAACGACATCATAAATATAAGTTTGATTACAGTAACATTTATAAGTATTATAACTTATAAATTTGACTGTAATATATAATAATAAATCTTATCAAATAGAGTCTTGATTAGTCAAGACGCTATTTGATAAGATTTATCTGATTTTAATTAGTACTTTTACCATCTATATCTTTACTATGTTAATCAGCGAAAACTGGTAAATAAATAATCATAGAGAAACCCTTAGAAGAAATTCTAAAGGCATGTCTAATTCACCAATAACATTAGGCTAGCGTTTGTAGAGCTATGAATGAAGGCCCTGATTTTTCAAATATAATTCAAGTCAAAAGTTGAGTGATAAGTAGCTATTTTCAATTTTAAAGACATATTATGTGTTTTATTTAAAAAGTTACATACCTATGTATTAGGTGTGACACGATTCCCAGGATGCAAGTTTCTAATGAAATAACATTTAACATTTTAAATGACATTTAAATTTTACTTCTCATGAAAGCTATTTAGTAGCGTAACGAAAGCATTTGTTTAGCAAAAATTTACAATCACCCACAAATATTTTGTCGACGGCACTTGCCGCTGGTCGGCATTGGTTCTCACGAGAAATGATTCGGTGGCATTCCAAGTGTCCACAGAGCTTCGATCAAATGCGAAAGTCGTGCATGTCCACTGATCACTCGACCAAAAAAGTCAACACTGATTCCTAGTTTTTATAGAATATTGACTAAAATAAAATATTTTTTTTGCTTTAAAATACTTCAACGCAGCGGATTTTAGATTCCACAAACGAGCTATTGAGAATCGAAGTGCGCAGAACGTGCCAAGCCTTATAGACTTATTTTTACTGAAATGTGATGTTTACAACACCCAGTATAATGACTACAGATCTTAATAAAACTACGATGAAGTAGATTAGAATTCTCCTCAAACAAAAAATCCATTGACATAGAATACAATGAATATTATTCAGGTGATTTTTTGGCACAACACCAAATCTCTATGTAACATAATATGTGTTTAATCTACAAGACGTTTTAAGGAGAAACTTCAGGCGCTTTCTCTAAGGAGTTAAATCGGGCCGGTGTGTACGATGCGATTACCCATCAAGCGGACGTTCTAAGTTTAAATGTACTTTGTATTGTTATTTCAATGTTTGTAAAACCCCCGCGATAAAGTGGTTATTTCCTAATGCAGAAGTTGTTAAAAAAATAGCATACTATTATGCCAATATTAAACATCTTAACAACTTTTGATTTCTAGAATGTTTGTAACAGCGAAACTAACAAGTAATAATTTATAAATAACGGCCTTCATTATCGTTTTAAAGCGAGAATCACAAAGGGTAACATTCGTTCAACTTTTTGTCTATTGAATGTAAAGGAATTGAAACAGTACTAAATAATAGATACGAGGGTGTCGACATGCCGTTTTGTTATCTAATCAACAAAAGCGTTCCAACTTTCGACGGTTCAGTTGGACCTCATACTGTGACCCTTTATCACGAGTACAGCATGCCTTGTTTTGAAGAAATTATTAGTCTGGTTTAGCATAGAGGGGACAACAATCGCTCGTGATTCTTGTAAGCATGGCAGTACGGTAACAATGATTTATTTATAGTATGTGACTCATCGGTAGCTATTAGTCTTGCACATTGTCTTTGCAGCAGCGAGCACCTCCTCTCAGCTGGAGGGCTTTGCGTGTTTACAAACACTTTATTGAGGTGTTATGTTTAATGGCTCCTTTAGAAGGTGATTTTCATTGTTTTGTTGACAATGATTGACTGTATGTAGTTATAATTGAAGTAAAGTAATAATATGTATTATGTTTGATGTAATTTTTGTTGAGCGTGAATCTTAGTACGCTTTTTATATCACTAAAAATGACAAAGAAGCATACGTCTAGCATTACTGTAGCCTATAGACACATTACACTAATACAGTATTATACTGGATGCGGAAAGCAGAGGACTGGATGTTGTGCTGTGAATTAGGAGAGGTATATGGCCACCAGTGGACTAAAAAGACTGATTGATTGACATGATGAGCATAATTTTTTTCAGTGTCTAGTGTGGTGTATATAAAACATATATGTACCTATTTTCCGGTTGGGTTACTTCAAAGTATGGCTAAGCCTAGTTTGCGATCAAATGAGTAGTTCATTCAAAATTCTCCCCCGCGACACAGAGTTTATTCTTTAGTGCGGTAGTGTATTTAAAAAATAAAAATAAAAACATTCATCAGTTCCTAAGAAGCCTTCAATTTGAAAACTCTGAATACTTATCTGCCAATATATTACCGACTATACATGCGTTATTTTATGAAATAATATAGAATCTAAAAAACTGTTGCATAAAAAGACAATCCTTCAAGAAACCTGTTTTGACAGCTCGTTTGAATACCACGTTTTATGATTGTTCTCTCAAGGTTATAGTTGTTTTTTATAGGTACCTATAAGGTAGAAGCTAAGGAGGCAGACAAGTATACAACCCGTCTGGTGGTAAGCAGTTACCTAGCTTATGCATGCTTGCAGCACCATGAGTATGCCTCACAAGTTACCAACAAAAAAAGCCTTTGCAATCCATTCTTGAAGAGCCCCATGCTATAAGCTTTTAGGAAAACCTTGACAGGAACTCATTCCACAACTTAATAAAAGGCGGGAGGTGCGTTGATAAAATGTGGCCGTAGGCATTATGCTTAACAATTCAAAGAGGCTTGTATCTTAGTGTTAGCGGTCCAGATCGATTATTAAATGTATATATTATATATTCGACATTCGCAAGGTAAAGCAAGCTTACCGCGGTCTGTCCATTTTCTAAAAACACAGCGAGACACCTCTATGCCTCGGAAAGCACGTAAAGCTGTTGGTCCTGTGCCTGACTTCTCTCCTGTCGTGTCGGATTAAGAGAGTGAAGGAATAGTGAGTGCACTTGTGTTTGCGCACACACTTGTACATTATAATATGGGAAATTATAAGTCTAGCCACAAAAATATTTATTGGACACGTGATTAAACTTCTAATTTTATTACTAAGCAACGGGAAAATGACATAGCCTCTAATAAACTAATTCGTCTTTTTTACAACGCCCGCTAAATATTCTATAGAAAGCGTCAAGTAAAGATCATCAATTATTGTGACTTGTCCTTCTTATTTATGCATTACCACCTAATTTACTAACTCGGCCACGGATTTTACATCTCGTCACCATTTTACGTTTTACAGCTTCTACGCAATGTCCTCAAAAAAATATAATTCAAGCTTCTACAGAAAGCACCATTTATTATAACTTAGCATGTAAAATAATACATCATATTCTTTTATCGTGAAATAAGATACTGTAAATTCTAGCCCTGCGACTAAATTAATAGGTGGGCGACTAAATTACTAAGTGACCGACTAGAAAGTCATGCATTTGAATATTATTATATATTCATGCATTTGCTACCAGAAACGAGATGCTATCAGACAAGTAGGTTAGGTTAGGTTAGAACTGTGACCCTAACAACGCGCGAGCCGAGCGAGCGAAGCGAGCGTGCCGCGGCAGCGGCCGGCGAAGCGCTAATTTTTATAAATTGTGTTCGCCCTCAGTTTTTAGCTCACTTAGTATTTCTGTACCCCATATACAGTATTTCTGTGCGCCATATTCAGTAATGTTGGCACCCATAAATTGAATTTGTGTTTGCCCTTAGTTTGTCACTCACTTAGTATTTCTGTACGCCATATTCAGTAATTTGGACACCCATAAATTGAATTTATAGTCGCTCGTTTAAATACTAGCCCTTTTCATATGTTTCTATTATTTCTATAAGTAAAATGATGGTTATTCAATAAACAAATTGATTTTTCAAAAATAAAGTCTTTTATTTTGTATCTCCTCAATAGCTTCTGATAATATTAGTGGCCAATATACCGACTATTTGATGACATTTTTAGCAAAATTTTGACTATCGATTTATATGGGATGAGTTACATTTTAAACGTACTCAGTTAAAAAGTTAGATGCTAAATAAATATATATTTTGATGTCATTTAATAGTATTTTAGAAGTTTACTATTAGAATGCATGCTACAAATTTAGATGCTAAAAAATAATCATTATGCTGAATAGTATTTAGAGTGGTTCACATAGAAGATAACTAGTGGCTAAGATAGTATTATTTTGATGCTCGTTAATTGTGGCTGACTTAGTAATTTAGAAGGCAACATACATTTTTGGGGGCGAATAATGATACTAAAAAGAAGCCTGTTTAATTAGCACCCTTATAATATGTCCTGCGAAGTTGGTGAATTTCTGTTGAGATTGGCCGCCGTGACCGAAATCAGTCAAGATGACTATTACTAAACGCTTTCTTGGCACACAGCCTTGTATAAGTGGTAGAACACACATAAGAATACATAGTCTCTCCTTAGTTAGCTGTGGTTGCCTGTAACTGAGAGCTTTTTGTTCTTTTATTATAATTTTTTATGTGTATCTCTTGTTGGAAATCCTAAAAATAAATAAATAAAATGAAAATAAATTAATTAATCCATAGCACCTATAAACTTGGGGATCGTCAAAACTTGTCGTCTTTGTTTCGTTCAAGTCAAAACAAATTCTAAAAGTTATGTCTAGCTATGTTCTCGTTGGTATAAGCGGCTGGCTTTAATTGCAAAGAGGCAAAATGTGGATTCACGATAACAGAATCCCGCTTTTATTTTGAGATTAGAGACGGAAGAGTAGGCGTATTTTGCGAGGAATTCATGGGAAAAAAGCTTATAATTCTATTTTAAGATGAATCTAAAATAGCAACATCGAGAAAATTTATAGGTTTTCTTATAAAATGAACATGATTTTTAATAGAATAAGGAAATTATGATAATAACAAGTCTTAGTTATTTTTAGATACGACTTCCACACTAGGGTACAAGTTCTGCGTCACAGGGACTTTACAAATAAATACATTGTACTCTCAGATTCAAAGATTAATTCTGGGGTCTACATTGGGCTCAGTAACACGTGAGTGATGGTCCAGGTATTGCAAGTATCTAAGTATAAGTTACGCTAGCAGCTTGCCATCAGGTGAGCTGTAAGCATATTTGCCACCAAAAAAGTATAATAACCTTCTTAATACAATAAATTATTAAATAACCTTCTAAAGGTAAAGTATATTGAATTTTGCCTTATTTTTTAAACAAAGTCGCTGTCTGTACGCTTAGATATTTTAAACTATGCAATGGATCTTAATGCCGTTTTCAGCAAAAGATAAAATGCTTCAAAAGAAAGTTCTTCATAATATAGAATAATTATATGCATGTTATATATACATAAAATTAAAAAAGCGAAACGAGGGTGCGTCGTTAGTTTTTAAATAAATTATTTTGATGCATTTATTGTGATTTTATAAATTCACAAAAAATTATATGATAATTAATATATATCTACATTTATTGTTTGCTGTTATTTTATTTATTCTTACTACAAAATATTACTCTTGACTTAAATAAAACTGGCAGCAAGAATTTCGTGTTCGACACTCAGTAGTTACAAAATTGTTGTTCGACATCTTCATTTGTCATTCAGAAACAATGGAAGGGCAGTTAGGACCAATGTCGACGATTGTGAGAACACATAAAAGGGAGTAACAGTACAACAGTACAGTTTTATTGTTTTACTGCCCAGCTCCCGTAGCCGTAGGAGGTAGCACCCTAAAATATTGAGTAAAAACGTTTAAAGTTTAAATAAAAGCAATTAAATAGATTTACAACCGCCTATGTTCTAAGAACGGCGATATAATGTGACAGAATTTGTTAGTTTTTTCAATTGTTGCAATTGTGATAATCACTGTTTTGTATTGTGACATTTTGTCATCAGTTCGCATTATACTAAACTATATTACTGATACGATACGTCTGTGATCAATGGTGATGTTTTTATTATTTATTCGAAAGTTTTAGTCGCTGAGCGAAGGATTCCTCCAATATTTTCTACTGCATTGAGCCTTCAGACCTGACCTAGTACACCGCCTGCTACACCAGGTCGTCGTTTCACCTTGTTGCTGCCCTACCTGCTTTTATTTTTGTGATGTACAATAAATAATATTCTATATGTATACAAGTATATATCTTTTTCTTATTGCCTCTGATCTCGTGATCTAACGACTTAATGGTCGCGAGTGTAGCGACTTTTAAGTCGTAGTTTTAACGTGCTCTACGAAGCACGGAGACGCTCAGATGAAATACCATTATGCAGTCACCAATCTATAGCATGACCGCGCCCTTGGTAACTTAACATAAAATAAGTAATATATGAAAGCGTAACAAACATCCATACATACATCGATTCATCCATCCTCACAGAGTAAGCACCAACTTATCTGTAACTATGTTAGGTCCCATAATTGGGCAAGCTTATTGGCATAACAATATTACACTGGACACAATTTTAGACTACGCATTGTTACTAAATATTCCATTATATTAATCCCAATAAACTTTGTCCCATCTGGGATTTTTTCGTTTAGGTATTATTAAATAAGTAGGTTTATATATCGTTTACTAATACAATAAAAATATAAGTTAATGTTTATTTTTTTTATCTTTGGAACTACTCATCTGATCTCAAATTTGCCAAAAATGTAAGTTATCTGACAGGTATTTCACTTCGAATTTTATGTAAATACATACATCTTCTGTAAAGCATCATTAATTAGTATATAATATTCATGGTATATTGTCCCGTAAAGGCATCGAACCCATATAATACCGCCAGTGCAAATGGCATCATCATCATCAGCCTAACGCAGTCTACTGTGAGACATAGGCCTCCTCAAATACGCCACTTGACACGGATTTCGGCCTCTCGCATCCAGCTACTCCCAGCCATTTTGCGAAGATCGTCGCTCCACTTAACCTGAGGGCGTTCTATACTACGCTTAAGGTAAACACTAAAGCCACTGAAACAATCATGCAATATTTACCTATTGCTCAATAATTTATACGGCAGTATTGTGACATCTTAGAAATTGTACCTATCCAATTCCACATTCTCGTCGATTCAAGCTTTGACTTAAGAATGTAATATATGGTAGCGAATAACATTTTATATTTCTTTCATTTCCGAGAATATAGAAAAGGAAATACAACAAGAAATACTCAAAGTAACAGCACAGTATAAGGACTCTTAAGAAGGAATAAAGGGTTCTTTACACTGTGGTAACAGATAGATTTTCTGTCAGACAGCAAAGGATTTCATTTCACTTGTATGTTTTCGTTTTTATTGATTCTTTCGTAAAATCGTCTATTTTAGAGGAACTCGTTGCTAGGTTAAGCAAACTTATCGCGCTCAGTTCATAGATGGGTAACCGTATTCTAACAGAACACGTCGGGACTCCTTCATGCTGCGGAAAGCACGTAAAGCCGATAGTCTGATCTCTCTCCAGTCGTGACGAATTGCTGTCCTATCGGACTGTGAGAGTAAGGAAATAGAGACTATTATTATAACACTGGTTTGGAATACCACTGGTCTTTAATAAAAACCTCTTTTGTGCCAAATTAGTAACTTTGCAACATTTATGTAAAATTGCCAGTTTAAAAGTCAAACTTGTCGAACAAAAGTCTAGTTAATTAAAACAGATTAAACAAGCTAACAGTCTTTAGTCACACTAACTTTATGGCCTCTATAATTATTCAACACGTCTATTGTCATTCTATGTTTTTCAATTGTCTAAGTATAACTGGTTGTTTTCAATAAAACTGAGCGTTGATGTCGTTAAAGAAAACAATAAACGTTGCCTTTCAAACTTCGAATGAAGCTCTTCAAGTTTTATTAACATTTACCGTCGCCGCGATACCTCTAAAACCTAGTTCAATAGATGCGCTTAGCAAATCTGATATCTCTGATTCATTCAAACCAAAGTGAACTCTATCCTTTCAATATAAAGTAGGATCTAGAATACAAGAAGCGTATATAAATTGAGGTCGGTGTAGAGTTGTAAAAATACTTGTCAAGTCGAAATTCAAATCTACAGCAGTAAAACAACGTTCATGACATTTGACGAGCATTGTCGTTTTATTTTCTTCTGCCGCAATCAAGGACTTCGTCACCCTAAATTTTCTGTTAATTACTTGTAACTTTTAGGACATACTTTCCTCGAACTCTTTAGCAAAATAATTTGTAAGTCTCATTTGTGGTCCGTAGTAAATTCTTTATCCGACCACACAATTATGGACCACATGTCGAGATAAGAACAAAGAGAGTATACTACTGTCCGGTAGCTGGACGCGACCCCCATGATGCCTACTGTGTTGAATCAAAAACCACAAACAAGTCTATTGAGACCAGAGACGTGGCTTTAGACGGCTTCGTTTTGTCTCCAGTTGAAAGTACATTTAAGTGAAGTTCATTGTTGCAAACCCAACTATGATGCTACCGGTGGGTGGTGGCCATTCTTATGTGGTTTGCCCTACCTGATGACAGATCTACGATGTTATTGATGGTTTCCTCAACAAATATATACATAATAGTTCGTTAAAGGTATTTTTCATGAGGTTGAGTTGCGGTAAGACAATGATTGTTTTATTTCTACCAAGTCACCTCCTGCTACGTTGTTTCCGTGTATTTTATATAGTTTACGAGTGCGCAATAATAGTTAAAATTTATTGCTATTAGACCTTATTTTACGATTATTTTTATTAATGTTTATAATTTAGTATGCATTGCCATTATTACATAAGCAAATTGTTGTCAAAAACTTAGACTCTGAAATAAAAATGTGTTCGCATCTCATAATTATATGGTCTTATTACTTTTACCTACTTAACTGCAGTGTTATGTGTATACTCCTTGAAATTAGTTAGAATATTAAATGTACCTAATACATTTTAATCTAAAAAAATTAACATATAAATTTATTATGGTTCTAAAATTAGACATTTATAACAATAATGTTGTATGACTACGGTTAACGAGAGTTTGTAAGTTATACATTAAACGAAGTTCGCTCATTAATCACTTCAGGGTAATGAAAATTCTATAATGTAACACATTTTAATTATTAAGATATTTTTGTTACATGCTACAAGTATTCTACTAACGTAAGTTGTCACTTTTCTGAACCACCCAAGTTCGCCACACGCAAGCTTCGGGATCATGGGCGTAACTACTTTGTCACCCTATGAATGCCTTCAGATAGCATCAAAGGTATTATACATTCTTATAAAAGAACTGGCCGACTAATTCGTGGCTAATACATCAAATACTGGCACAAAATGAAGATTGTTCGATATTTGAAAGAGCCGCTACAGTTATTGACATTTTATGTTTGGCATCATTGTGTGTGGCGTCAGAGATTGTGAATGGAGCCGGGGTGCGTCGTAATAGGTGTGAAGTGTTGTACCATTGTTGTCTGTTTTTCAAGACAGGTATTTGAGATGCGCGAATAATGCGGGATGTGTGACGTCTGTTATATACGGTGTGAACAAATAGCAAGTGATAGTGACGTATTAACCAAGATTACATTTGTTTAGCTTTATTAAGTAGCTATTTTTGTGTAGGTCTAACTCAGGTGACAAACAACATACGACTCGCCTGATGTTAAGCAGTTACCGCGGTCTATGGACGCTTGCAATATCAGGGGTATCACTTGCGTGTTGCAGATCTAAGTTTTACACCAGGGCTTTAAGATGGAGTATCCCTGGGATAGGAAAACATTTCTTGCACAACGTATCCCTAAATGAGCGCTTAAGACCTGTACTCATACACAGGCATACAACTACATCGCTGTGTGGAGTTATTTGGCTGTGGTCTTCTGTAAGATGGAGGTCCTTTCTCAGTCGGGCTTGCTCGCTAGTATGGTGCCCTACCTTTCTTTGTAACAATAAACATGGTGTATCCAATTATCTAAAGCTGTAACTGGCTGTAACAGTACTTTTAGAAGGCGTAGTAAGAGGATTAAGGCATTAAGAGAATGTGTAGTAATATCCATTTAAACTCAGGTCATAAGCTTAGACTGCGATGGCAAAAGTTTGCGGTTAAGGCTTACAAATGCAACCATTATTCCACGTCCCATGACTGTATAAGCTAGGCTGTATAAAATTTGATGTCTAAGTCTATCACACCATTTTTATCGACGGAGGTAGACAGAGATGTAATATGAGACCTACGTTTCATCTCGTGTATAAAAACATCCATAGGCTACGGTCACTGCTTAATATCAGGCAGGCTGTATGCTTTTTTGCCACCTAAATAGTATTTAAAAAATCGTAGACGTTATTAATATAAACTTTTACATTCAAATTGAATTGATATTTTCTTATTACTGTCGTAGGAATCAATTTCGCGATTCCTGAGTCGGGCCCAAATGGATATTGGGATTTTCTGTCAAAGAATTCACAATAGATGCTTGAAGTTGGAAATTGGCGGTGTTTACACCCCTCTTGCCTCGGAAAATTATGTAAAGTGGTTTCTACGCCTTTTCTCTTTGGTCGTGTCTTGTCATCATGATTAGCCTGTAACTGTTAACTGGGTGGGACGTAGTATTAAAGTGAACCCGTGCCCATAAACAGATGCACTCTCTATTCCGTTACTCACATGGTCTAATGGTATAAAAATCCGACACGAAGAGGTTAGGCCGAAAAGAGAATTGTCAAGTATGCTTTATGAGTCTCGATATGTTTTAAGAAAACGATGACCCATCTGATGATGTCGTCAACCTAGCTTAACCTATCAGATTGAATGATCCTTGCGATTATTACTTAGCTGAGAGCTTTCCTGTATGTTTAAGATATACATCATAAAAGGTACCGGACTAATATTATAAACGTGAAATTTTGTAAGTATGGATGGATGGATGGATGTTTGTTACTCTTTCACTTAAAAACTACTGAACGGATCTAGATGAAATTTGGCACAGAGATAGATTATGGCCTGGAATACACTTTTTACAGCGATAACCGACATCCACGCGGGCGGAGCCGCGGGCAACAGCTTTAGCTACATAAATTTTGACTTATGAAACTGTATCTTACAAAGGCATACCTAGAAGCCCAAAAGATCAAGGTCTCAAAGTCTGCTCAGCACAAAATTATTCTCGGTCTTGTAATACTTATTTTCTCTTAGCAAAGCTGTTAATATTAGTCGTAACAATATTTCAAGTCTGGCAAAGCGATGTAATGTTACGAACAAACGGAGAGGAATGTTCTTTACTGTGTATGGTCTGGAATGTTTCACAGACATTTCGTAACGTCACTGAGAAGTTCTTAACATTTCTGGATATCCCATTTCTTTCCATCACATGTAGGTACTCTTACTGTTCGTACGTATGTATCTATATACTACGAAATATTGGAAACCGTTACGCGTTGAAAGCCTTCTTTAGTTTGTAAGGAATGTGGCAATAAGCATTTTGTTGTTTGATGAGTTCATATTCTTCGGTGTATAGTAAAACGTAATTTAGCACCACACTATTTGGAGTATGTAAATATCTTCACGCTGAAGGCCATTAAACCATCAATGCTTTTCAAGGGAAACTCTTGGAGAAATTTACCTCAAACGCGTCAGTTGTGGAGATTGAGGACATCATAAACATTGCCTTTATGTCATATTAGCTGTAAAATATAATACAGTAACTACTACTATGCTAATCCTTACGTTTACAATGAAGCCTGTCATTGTTGACGTATAACGTGTTTAATTGTCTGTGGTTGTTATAAATGGCGGCAAAACTGATGGTTGATGACTTATCTCCTTATTTACTATTATTATTATACATTTCTTTATTTGAAAAAGACTCTCGCACGAAACAAGCCCTGTGTCGCGGGGATTTAGACAAACACAAAAATAATGGACTCATTAAATCCAGACTTGAAACAACAGCGCAACCGCGCAGAGGTAAATGACGAGGCAAGACACTGAACTAACTGTGCAGTTTAAATATATATTAAAATCCGTATATATTCCACTGCTAGACACGGGTCTCCTTTTCTCTATCAAGAGAGCTTCTTAGCTCTCTAGCTGGCATAGCTTAAAATTTCTTCTGCAGATAAAAAGTAATATCCTTTTTTGTGCAGTCCCTCTTTCCTTTTTGCCTATCCTTTATCTTGATTTTCCGGTATCTCCTGAGTAAGTACCAGTACATCTTTAATGGAAATGCGCCTTAAGTTCACCGGTACCGGGTTCGCCGGACTCAGAAGCCTCTTTCTTTCTTCAGCCAATGCCTCACAAAAAAGAAAAAAATCCAAAAAGATCTTTCCGCTGGCACTGCAAACGCTCATAGGCTACGACAACCGCCTATTTTTCACCTTATTATCATGAAAGAAACAATTTCGTCTCATATAATTTAAGCAGTCTATATAAAACAATGCTCTCTAATACCTAACAAAGTAGCAAAGTACTTAATAAATTTGTTTCATGAGCCATTGGCACGATATCTAAAGTAAATCCGACGAACATCTGCGCACAATCGTTTTCCCGCCACTCAATTCCCTACTCCGCCAATGTCAATGCCAAGACCAAGTTAGTCGTCTCGGGAAATTCACTCAACGCTCAAATAGGGAGAGAAATTTACCCTCATCAAAGTGTTTGTGTGCTTAAAAGCTGCGGTAATTTAGTTGGTTGTGTGACAGCCATACTGTTTAGTGGTATGAACAATAGACTTTAATAGTAGCGGTTAATAGAGAAAATTGACACTAAATTTGTGATTTTCACTAGTAATTTTGTAGATATATATTTTTATTTATATGACATCATTCCTTTTACTTTATAGAGTAGACAGGTGTGTATAAATAAGGATGCTTTTAAGATTTTTACTTATTTTTTTCTACGTAGGTGGCAAACAAGCATACGGGCCGCCTGGTGGTGGTTACCGTAGCCATAAATGCTTGGAACACAAGAGGAATCACTTGCGTATTACCGACCCAAAAAATGTAATGCCAGTTTTTTGATAGAGTACCTATCCCTGTGATAGGAATACGCATCCCTAAATGAGCTGGAAACTGTAATTACATACAAGATCACAACTACGCCGCTATGTGTAGTAATTAGTCTGTGGTCTTCTGTTAGGTTACCTCTCATGAAATAGTTGTTTGTAGCGAAAAGCACCATTGTGAGTGTGCCACCATTTTCTGTACTTCTATTGAGAATTTTCTAACATAAAATCCCTATAACATTACTCGAAACAAGAATCGAACCCACGACTTTACACGCTTGGCTACAAACACATGCGTAAGTTTATGCCGCAGGACCAACAATGCAATTCAGTAGACATTTTGTCTATATACACGTAAAAATCATCACGCCTGTCTCCTATTGCGGTAGGCAGAGATTATTTACGCCAATTGCTTCGATTCAGACATCAGTATGTCTGTCTATTACTCGTATTTGTTCTTGAAGTGCAAGCGGTACTTACCTACTCGCTTTACAATTTCTTCAGTCGGTTAGGTCGATTAAATAAATTTGTTGCAGTTGCGACAACGTTTGCAATATTTCAAGAGCTACTGCACCGATTCCCCCGTTACTTTAAACTAACGCTGTTATTGTTATTTCAACATTTGTGAAAAATAATAATGAAAACCAAAATGGCGTCAGTTTAGGGGTGTACAAAATAATCAGGGCAGTAATGGAAGCCGTTTATTTACTTTTTGCGATTTATATTTAGCTGGGGCGATGTTAGGGTCGTTTGAAATTTATTCTATAGGGTTTTGTAATAGTAACGTCGTTCGGTTATGCCTTGTTGAGTAGGGGTGGTTATTGTTAGGGGATAAGACTGGCTTTCACGCGGGGAATTTCACCCTAATGTTTATTGAGAAGTTTTAAATTATATGAGCAATTTATCACTCTGTCGTAGTGTTCCCGGCCGACTGATAGAGAACAACTAACGATGCTAGCCATAACAGGAATGAAGAAGAATGAGCAGGCAACTGGCAAAGATTACTGGAAACTTGGCAAGAACTGGATGCTAAAGTCCAAGACTGTAATAGATGGTGTGCATTAGAAGATAATATCTATGCTCAGAATTGGGTAGTTATCATCATCATCATCTCAACCCATAAACGTCCCACTGCTGGGCACGGGCCTCCTCCAAAAAATTTGGAGGGATATAAGCCTACTATACCACGCTGGCCAGACGGGTTGGTATAGGGTTTTGTTTCGAGTTTTCCCTCTCTTGCGGTGGATATTGTCTGCTAGACTTACTCCCTTAGTCGACTCTTACGACACCCTCGGGTAGTTATGGATTGAAGAAAAAACAATCCATGTCAACCAAAAGATGTCTACTTATAATAATTACAATAATTATTCGTATTCAGTAGTATTTTGCTCAGTATCAGTGGTTAGATGGTAAGAAACTCTTAGGGTTTTTATGCGCTACGAATTTGTATCGTTGCAATCGTTTGCATCAGCAAATGCAATACAGTCGCGATTCCAACAAGCGTTCAATCCTTCTAGAATTAGTCTGGTTGTCGAAATTCGATTTTTTTTTTTGTTTGAACGTTATTGAGGTTCTTTTTAAGAATCTATAGATGTTTAAACCTGTGATCATTACATTTTTCTGAATCATTGAATGTATTTTTAACACACATTTTACATAAGTTTTAATTTTGCGCACTCCTTACCCGCAAAAAGTTATCCTCCGTGCGTGCATAGGGATCCGAAGTTTTCACGTATAATCAGTAATCAAGTATAATAATGAACTTAGTTGTTTTTTGTCTCATATGTTCAAATTATTTGAGATTTAGTCTGAAACAAGCGGTCTAATAGTTAAGACACCTACATCATATTTACGTTTACAAGTAACTGCTACCGCTGTAGTATTATCACAACATTCTCAATGTATAGGACTGCACACATAAAAACCAGTTTTCTTTCTAAATCAATAATCGTTTGCAAATTACACTAGATTACTATATACCACTTATACTATTAATTGGTGGTTTATTAAGGTGTCCGAATACCTCGTTCAGTGTTTATTAGTTTTATGTATAAGGAGACATGAAGACGATCTTTTTTCTAAATACTTTGCTAATTTGCCTTTGAATATCTAACAGTAACTTGACCTTTAAAAGTTTTAGTATTAGTATTCATTCGTCAAGTTCTAAATTCTAGTGAAATTCAGTGACATAAAAAACTGGATAATGTGCGTGAGAGTGTTCAAAGTCCCATAATTTTCGTTACGGGACTATAAGCTGATAAAAATGATGTATTGGTACTAATTGATTTAAATTCAAGTATGTGAAAATATTTGTGAAAGTTTTATAGACAGTGTTTTGTCACGGTGATCTCTATGTGAAAGAATACGTTTAGTTTTATGAATGAAGTGTAGATTCAATAACGCTAACGATAGTGTATATCGTTAAATGAACATTGTCAATAAAACAATAGAACGCAATGAGCGGACAGACATTCCCACAATAACACCACGCTATTAGGTATGGTTTAGCAACAGTGATAATAAAAATTGACATTAACGACGAACACATACATAAATATGAATTATTCAACGTCTTCATGCTTGTATTTTATATTAGTAAACGATGCATGAAATTATCGAAAGCTCGGAGAAGTTTGTTATGTTACCTTCTTTAATTATACAGGTCTTTACTAGTAATTTAGGGATACGTCTTTTAAAAAAAACGATTTCTTATTTCAGCGTTATCGAAAACATAAAATGAAACTTTACTCACACAGAGGAAGTATTCCATATTGGGTATTTTTCGCAGGTGTTGTTCCACTAATGGCACCTGCGAAAAATATCGGTAGGTGCCCAATGTGGAATACCTTAGGTACCATTTACTCAGGTGCCATTAAAACGGGTGCCCAATATGGAATACTTCACACAGAGGAACACAACTTAACCGCTGCATTAATTTTGCTGTGGTCTTCTGTAAGGTGAAGGTTCTTCCCCAGACGGGCTTGCTTGATTTCATGGTGCCCTATCACTCTTAGCTTACACTTAACTTACACTACTGGAAATTATGCCTCTCTAAGTGCACGCTTAGAGAGCACCATCCTCCACTTTTGACATCAACCTTAGTAATATTATAAACGCGAAAGTTTGTAAAAAAATATTGATGTATGGGCATATGTTTGTTACTATTTCACGCAAAAACTACTAGATGTATCTGAATTAAATTTGGCATAGAGATAGATCATAATCTAGAACAACACGTAGGCTACTTTTATCCCAAAAAAACTCTATTCCCGAGGGATGGTACGTGCGGGAGACGCCGCGGGCGGAAGCAAGTAAATAATATTTATTTTAAATTAAATTACCTACGTTGTAAAGTTTAAATTTGAATAATTTTAAATATTTGAACTTTCCGCCTCTCTACATACTAATTAATCACTGAAATAAAATATCAATTTTCCATTATAACCTGTGTAAACATCATTAATACGATACGTTATGCGGCTAATTGAGTTGTCTGGACTTGTTTAACATTGAGTAATGAACTAGTTTGAGTATTGGTTTGAAGCGTTTCATGTATAAATATGTCATGAAGAATCATATTTGTAAATACAAAAACATATGTCCCAAATTACCAAAATTATTTTATACTTGCTTCCGCCCGCGGCTTCGCCCGCGCGAACATATAAAAAGTAGCCTATGCATTATTCCAGACTATAATCTATCTCTTCGCCTAATTTAATCCAGATCCATTAAGTAGTTTTTGCGTGAAAGAATAACAAACATCCATACATTCCTACAAACTTTCGCGTTTATAATATTAGTAGGAAGAACTAGTTGTTGCCGTGAATGTTGGTTATCGCAGCAAAAATACCATAACTCCTTTTCTAGATTACCATATTTCATTAAGATCCTTTTAGCCGTAGTTAACAAACAAACATGCAAACAAACCAACATACAGAGTAACTTTCGCATTTTAATATTAGTATGGATTTTTACCAATTGTGAAAAAAAAGTATATTTTTGGGAATACAAAGTAGCCCACAGATTACTTTTAACAATATCATGATAAATATGAAAGCTGAGTATATCAATGTTAGACTCTTTTATATGTAAGTAGGTACTTATTTTTGTTATAACGATGTCAAAACTACGACGTCAACGTAAAGCCGATTACGAGTAGTTATTACTATTGTAGCAAGATTTCAGAGAGATTTTCCTTTGAGAATAGGAAAGTCGCCTCTTTCTGAAAAAAACCATGTAGTTACTTAAATTATTATTATAGGTGCACGGCAACTACTACATTGTATCTTTACTACTATTATTATTATTATTAAATACTAGCGACACGTCCCAGGTCCCGTAATGTAATCGTCCATAGGCTACGGTAGCTGCTTATCATCAGGAAGGCCGTTTGCTTGTTTGCCACCTTTGTAGTTTAAAAAAGATGTACAAAATGTAGCTTATATAATACTCGCTGATAATGTAACTTTCTATAAATTAAATAATTTTCAAAATCGGTCTAGTAATTACAGAGTTCATATTTATAAGAAAAGGTTTTGCATCAGCAAGGTTCAGCAAGTTTGCTGCGGTTAGTTTAAAGATAGGTGACCGTGTTTAAAAAACATAGCCAGAATTCTTCCTGCCGCGGAAAGCACATAAAGCCGTGACATCCCATCGGACTATGACGGCAAGAATAGAGAGTGCACCTGCGTTTATGCACACACCACTATAATGTCTTGTAGATGGTTAGTCTTCAATCAATCAGCCTATCGCAGTCCACTGCTGGACATCCTCCTCTCCTCCAGGCCTCTCCCAACACGCGCCATAGCACACGGTCCTCTGCCTTCCGCGTCCCAGCGACCTTTTTTAGATCGTCGGTCCACCTAGCTGGGGGCCGCCCTACCTAAGGTAGGGTTAGCCTTCGTGGGATATTATTACTTAAGTATTATTTTGACTCTGCTTAAAGTGCTGTAATGTGTTCATGACAATGCCTACACGCGCTCTAAGACGTGAAGAAAAAGACGAAAGGGTGATCGATTCTTTGAAATTAGATGTCATAGCGTTTCCCGACGGAAAAGTTCAATAAAAACTCAAGCAAAGTAAGGTCTAAGGCAGCGATATCTCATAAAATATTTTTTTGACATAACTAACTTTTAAAAACGAGACGTGTATTGATTTGGTGACTGAATGTCTATAGTATTAGCCAAAAAGATAGTCCAACTTTTAAAAGATAGGCTTATTTTTCGAAACCTTTTGAATCTGAAAGTTACTAACTAGGCTCTTTGTCAAAATGCGTTTTATTAACATACAATTTAGTTATTGTAAAAGTTCAAAAAAAGTAGTAGGCTTCTTCTTCTTATCGTTTGGTTAGTGACCAACCTGGTGACAGAGTTATTTAGATCGCCTATATTTAGGCCTCTGTCGTTATCTAACGACTGATAACAGTCGGGACCGACTTTTAACGTGTCCTCCGAAGCACGGAGACGCTCAGATGAAATACCACTATGCGAACACCCATCTATAGGGTTACCGCGCCCTTGGTAGCTTAACCCAAAGCCCTTAAGGCTGCACTGGCTGGACAGTTAAACTTACTTCACCATCTCTTTCTAGGCTTGCCACGACGTGTTTTAATTTTTCTGTGGAATACATCCTATTGATATAATATATGTTTTTTCTTTTTTATAGTATAAAGGTGGCAAACAAGCATACGGCCCGCCTGATGGTAATTAGTACCGTAGCCTATGGACGTTTGCAACACCAGGGGTGCCACTCACGCGTTGCCAACCCTTTAAAAACCTTATAACTCCTTTCTTGAAGAACCCCATGCTATAGTCTCTTGGGATTATTGCGCCTATTAAAAATATAAAAAAAACTTATTACAAAAATCAGTTGCCATGCCAGGCACAAGGTTCATAATCTACATTGCATTTTGTCTTTTTAAACAACTTGCTAGTGGATAATTCAGTTGTACCTCTGTTCGTTTTTGAATACAAAGCTGGCAAACATAATGTGGGTGCGAGAGGGTTTTAATAGCATTAGTGCCATTTCTATCAGATTTGCGCGTCGCTTCAGTCGCATGGAAACTATCGAGTTACTGGACATAATAAAATTTTATTAATTCATATTCAGCAGTGGAAAGCTGCTAATTTACTTTGTCTAAATAATATCATATCACACCTCATTGTAACATTAAATTTAATTATCAAAGTTTCATATATTTACTACACAGTTTAACCTTTTCACGGACAGTTATGTAGACACAATAGATGTTTTATTGTCGTGACGTCTATAGGCGGTAACTGTCCTACGAAGTGTTAAGTGTTTATGTAAAGTAAATAAATTGTTTAAAAAAATATTGTCTTCAATAGTCTCAAAATAAATTCTTCAGAATTTTCTTGTCCTCAGTTTTTTTTTTAAAATATTTTTTTATTTTTAATATTATTTTTGTATAGAGTTTTGGTCACTTTCTGTATATTTTAAATGTATTAAATCCTTTATATCTATATATACCTACCGCTAAATCTCACCGACACAATATCCATCCAAAGGTTGTCTGGTAGAAATCGTTCGTAGCGATAAGGCCGCCCATTGTACAATCTTATTTATATTATGATTTTGTTCAGAGTATTGTAATTGGTGTACAATAAAGTATAAAAAATATCTTCAGTAGGATTTGTATAAATTTCAAAATTTGATTTGATTTGTATATAAATATATAATATTATTAGAATATATCAGTCTAACGGCATGGAATTCAATTTAAGATGAAAACACTCAAATCACGGGCACGTCGATTGCTTATGTGACAGCTTTATTTGATATATTAGAATAATATTAAAATATAAATCAAATATTATTTATTGTAAAACAAAACAAATATGTGTATACAATCGAGCTTAGAGGTTATATTTATTGAATTTAATAATGTGCATCGAACGAAAATGAGTTTCATATTGTGATCTATCAAAGACCATGAAAATATTTTTACAGATATCGATATAGTTATTTGAAAGTAGAAAATAGTTATTATAATCACTTTTAACTGCTCGTGGTTTAGTTGGTCATCTTACCAAGTATTGTTGAGATTCGATTCTCACGCAGGACAAAACTTTGTGAGATCTATAAATGTTTGTTTTAAGTCTGTGTGCCTCTACGACTCGGTAAGGTACTGCTCCGGTTCTATGTGACGTTCTATTGGATATGCAACAAGCCGTAAGCCGCGCGGCGGCATCGTCCTTCTTGTTGGGATCCTAATTTCCAACGGTAACTTTACACAGGCATACAATTAATGGAAACAAAGTACACCCTGACTCAAAATAACTATTTGGGGGTTACACAATTAATATTTGTCTTATTTACAAATCGAACAGACGTAGTCTTATAATAAGAATTATCATTGGCAATGTCAAACTTATTTATTCATATAGATCAAATGCATTATAGGTATTTATGAACGTCTAAAAACCAATATGTGTCGGAATTTTTTTCTACAACCAATTCACTGACAAGGGTAGGGCAATGAGAAGAATTGGCAAAAAACTCTGGCCATTCTTTTTAATCTATTTAAAACGAGATATTTCAAGGTATGTTTTATATAGGTACTTACTATACATATACGTCTACAGCACAGTCAAAGCTTTATTTTTTCTAAGCTACACTTACATAATATATTTTTTCGTAAGGCTGAGTTAAAGTTTCAAAGTTTGTTGGTGAAAAATTAATGATACATTATATAAATATTTGTGTAAACTTATTACACCAGCTTATTGAATTTCATTTTCATCTCTTGAAGTTTCTTTCATCTTAGGCGTGGAATACTCAAACATAATTAAAATTAATAATGTTGCCGTACTTCACAGAGAGTATTTTAAGCAGTCACACCTGCTAATATGTTTCACAACTTATGTTCTTCGAAGCTGTGTCAAATTAACATAAGGGATGAATTTCCACGCAAATGTTGCGCATTCTTGCGCACTCTAATTTGTGGAACGTGGAACAACCGCTATGAAAACCCAACGAGTTTAATTTGCTTCTACGCTTTACATTTATTAAATGTAATTACGTTTATACGTCTATAATAAGTCTGTCACCTAAATATATGATATATAGTTCTCCGTTTATCACGACACATTAATTATAAATACATGAAAATTTGTACTTAAAGCAGTACATATTCATTACAAAACTATTATAATATACGATTTCACCAAATGATTGTAAAATAGTGATAAAGGTCCTTAATTCGGTACCTAGGTACTTTAAAATATGAACCGCAAATGAATGTTATTTTTTTCTACTGTTAAGATTAACCTTTTTCCAAGCAAGATAAGGTATTTTACTGATGCTTTCAAATAGTTCTGGAAAGAAGTGTTTCGAGACCAATAAGAAATTCTAGGCATAAATTTAACCTTCTTCAGAGTATCTTTGATGTTTCTCAATAGTCAAAGTACGTACAATTTACTAAAAGAGTCCTTAACAGCTTCAATATTAAACTTATATACATAGTCGAAGTCTAGTTTAACTTGAAATAACTAAGCTATTACAACTTCTTCGTAAAGAATACTAGGTACTTACTTTGTATAAACGTCAAGTAGTAGGCGAGATCAATCAATAACGCAAAATGATTAAACAGTCATGAGCGGTAAGTCAGAAAATAGTATGAAAACTGCATATCGTAAGCATTAAGTTAACAATAATGTTAAACAACATGCATGCGTTATTTCATTAGGCATACTTTCGGCCGCAGCTGCGTACAACATGATAGAACTACATACGAATCACGCGTAAAATCAAATGTATAATGCTAAGATACGTGTAAAATTAAGTGTTAAAAATGAGTGTAGAAATGCTGATTAGATTCAGGTATTTAGTGGCACCGGTGCACGATTGAGTGGTCACATCTCCGCCATAGAGCACAACCGACACGCATCTGATACGCCGTCATATCACAATTCTATGCTTCGTTTGTTCCATTGTGATACCCGTTCAATTCATGTCATATGCCTAATTATATTACACTAATTTTAAGTGTGCTCAATCGATAGTTTCGCCTTTAACCGGATTGGAACAATCAGGCTATTTACACGGCGGTAACAACAATATTTTTTACAAGTCTCGAGTTATTTCGTCGAATACTTTTGGGTATTGTTTTGTACGGGTGCGACCTTGTCCGGACAATGATGGATCTCGGTGCTCGCTGTGCTTCATTATAACTAAGAATTGACATTTAAAGAGGCCTTACGCTTTTGTTACTACAAGACTACTAGTATTACACATGGGAATCACCAATCAAACTTTGACGTTTCTGAGATCGGTCGAGTAGTAGTAATCAGTCTTTCTTCATTTCAGAACGTTCGATATATTGTGGCTCGTCAATCATCTGAGTGGCTTCTGATGTTGGCTATTTCTCTTCTTTATTTGAATACTGGAAATAAATTTAAATTCCTTATGGCCATTGAAGGACGATATTAGCAAGATTTTTTTTTTAATGTTCGCGAATGTGTTATTAGTCATTCAAGGTAGTACGGGTACCTACTTATTGGTTGCATGTTATGAATTAAGTACCTACAATTTAACTTGGTGTATTTTAATGTTCTATTTTTGGATTGAGAATCTTATTATGATCTGACGCTTATTATGTTTTAAATCGGATTATGCCATGGTTCCAGGCTTACATTAAATTAGTAACAGTCCAAAACTGTCTTTGCTTTTGTCATTCGATTTTTTCTACCTCAATAGCGCAGTGGTACTTAAATGAAGTCCCGGGTTTGATCTTCGGCTCTGGTAACATAGTCTTGGAATATTCAGCCGATTAAAATATCAAAATTATGCCCTGTAATTACAGCTATACGTTCTATTAAAACTGGCGAAACGTGCGATGTGAAACATCTCTGTATACCTATTTGAAGAAAAGTGCGTGATGTTATATATATATTCGTTTTTATGGCATGTTCTTGTTGTGCTGATATAAGTCATCGTTTACAGTATGTAGGTAAGTTATTTTCCACAATCCCAACATTATCTACTGTTTCTTTTACAGGGAAGTCTAATAGCAAGAAAGATTGCTATGAATGCTACACCTGAGCACATCAACTATTTTATGATAATAGATTAGTACTCATAAGTTAAATAGACACTTAAAATAAATAGTTTTTTTATTTAATGATATTACGGCAATATTTTCATTTGCGTATTGCCGTCTTTAAAAAAAGAAAATGATTATTTTGAACGAATTAACAAAATAAAAAATTGTAAAACTTAGAAATAAAACGTCAGAACAAATAATAAAGATGGTTGTAACCAATATATCAGGATCATCAACGTCGTGACATAACAATAAAGAATTGAACGTAAAAATTAATTATTCGCCATCGGCACGCTATTCTAATAATCATAAATAACTACTGCAATCGGATCAAACGCGGTGGGTCCGTTTTGCTGACGAACAATGTGCGAAACATTAAAAATATCAACAAAGGAACTTTTGACTTTCATAGTACATATACCGAGACAAATTATTACGATGGATAGGTAACACTACGTCACACAATTGACACCCTTAATGTGTACGTCATAAGGTGCACTAGTTTTGCAATTAAAAGCAAAGAGTACGTGGCTTATAGCTGTCGCTCGCGCCAGCTGGCGTACCGTGGAAAATCGATTTTCACATGAGACCGACGGATGTCGCATCTGCGCGCGACTATACGCCGCCGCTTGTCTGCACCCAAAATACGCGGCGATCTGTAAAGGGAAATCATGTGAGAGTGATATTAAAAGCGTACCAATATAACTATGTATACTGTATACCCACAATAGGTTATCAGTGCTGCACGGAAATTACTCGATTAACGGTAGTTACAAATAATATCGTGTAGAAATTGCGTGTTAGGAATTAGGTAGTCATGGGTCAAAGAACTTACAATTACACATGCAATGGAAAACCTGCTATTACTAATCTTACTAACAAAAGAGAATTAGATGTCACCTGATTAAAAATTCCTGAACGCCCAGGGCGACTCTTTGATCGTGGGAAATAAGGAAGCCGTTCCGTTTGATCACTCAAACGTCAAACTATTGACAACCAAACTAATAACAAAAAGCAAACAAGTAATTATCCAAAACAAGCGCGGGACCACACAGGGACACAAACATGGGCGAAATTCACGAAAGCTATCACCGTTACAAATCGTTTTAACGCAAACGTATAATCGGTCGTGAGCCGTTCTATTTGTTTTAAGTTGGCCGTAACCGGGATTTGGAATAAAAACATCAAAGGGGGTGCGTAAGAGCAAACCCGAAGGAGTAATTATGATTTGTCTCGGTTAAGCGGAAATAGTTTGTGTCGCTATTAATCGCGCTCGTATTCCGGGAACGTCGCGCATGCGCGCCGCCCGCGCGACCAGACCGACGCGCTGCGCCCGCGCAGACTCACCGGCTGCTTATTAACCGGGAAAATGCTTGTTGTTATGTTAACAATGTAGAATAAAAGCCACGTAAGGCTAAACCTGTACATAAACTTACGAAATAGTAGCCTTTCTTGTATTTTGCAAAATTACATCACGTTATGTAAACTACAAAGATGGATTACAAGCAAAGGTAGAAGCAAAACGAATGGATGAATGAATATCGAATTTAGGAGAAATCTTATTTGTAAAGAAACGTGTTTTAATTCTATTTCTTAATATTAGTACATTGAGAAATACTAATAACATTTCAGCAAGTGGTCATTATGTATGAACAAATAAATAAATAACAATCTAGTACATAATTAGAAATATGAATTCTGAAATAACAAAATGTGATATCGTAGTACTCTGAAGAATTATAAGAATAATATACGTACGAAGAATTATAAGAATAAGAATTAACAATTACTTGGGAACAAAATACTAGATAAGTAGAACATTGTCTATTTACTAAATTATATATCATTATACATAACTAAAATTGGTAAAATAGTAATTGTTCAAAACAAATTTAGCATGCAAATTACATAGTGAGTTCCTGTATCTATATCCGAAGAAAATCATCGGCACTAACGGATTTAGAGTCATCGATACTCTCTTCGTGTTAGCTACACGTGAATCTACAGAAGGAGAACTATATTGACACGCAATGCCTAGCCTGAAGTACTACTAACCTAAAGTAAAATATTTTACCTTATTCAAGCTATTTGACCGGTGAAAATTTTCTGTAATGATTGCAAGAAAATCTCAACTGTTTAAGTTTTAAAATGTAGCATTTTTTAAGTCTGCATGATACCTAATAATAATACTCATAATAATACTGTTTATTTATAAGGGGCACTAAATGGCATGTCAATCATCGGTAGGCATAAATGTATATCAAATAATATTTGAAATAACACATCAATTTTGTGAAGAAATAAATAAATAATACAGTGGTTCAGTAGCAGAAGACAGTAAAAAGTGAGTAGATAATATTATAAAAATACAGTTAAAATATTCAAATGTCATTGTTAATATAATTTAAAATAAAATAATTTTAACAAAAAAAAAACCGACTGCAAGTTGCAGAATTTCAAAAACCTTAAAAACGGCTAGATTACATTGTTTAATTATGAAGTTCCGTTGCCTAGCTACCTTAGCAACCATAATAGAAACTTATTTAATCGTCATTCGTAAAATACTTATTAATGAAAAGTTCAGGTGGCCATCTGTGGTCTTCTTCATCAGTTTTACTTCATCATATTATACTTTCTGAATGTAAATGTTTGATGTGTTGTTAAAAATATTGAAATTGGTATATGTGTGCCTATGATGTTTGAGGAGTTTCCTCATTTCCTCATGGATCCCATCATCAGAACTTTCTTTTGATGAAAATGGGACCAAACTGGATGTATGTCCTCTTCAATTCATACATATTCATCTTCGTTCAATAATTATTTTTTGATGATATAGCTATATCTTTTATATATAATTTATATCTATACATAATTTATTATAATAGCTTACAGTTTAGTACTACTTTGGATGCCTGTTGACCTAGTCAAACAAGTCCAAGATACAAAAATAGGCTTAGGTATTAGGATTTACGGCTTCTACAAATCAACTGATGACTATCAATATGAATGTTGCTACAGCAAGGTTTTTTAATAATAAGAGCCACAGTATACCATTGGTAAGGCTATTTGTACATGTGCCTTTTTCATAATCCGTCATGACAACTGAGAAACTATAAAATACATATCGATCGTCCTTGCTATAATTGTATCGTTTATTTATAATTATACTTATATTATCATAGGTACCAGCTTAACGTAGTCCACTGCTGAGGTTCCACTCAGCACGATCCATGGAATTGCATTTGCATTCAGACGTTTATAGCCACTTTGCGAATATCGTCGCTCCACCTAATCTGAGGTCCAAAAAACCTTATGATATCAAGCTGCTATCATATAATTACAATAGATCATTCCACGATAACTTTATACTAAATCATTAAATATAATCTAATATAAAGAAGCACAAGCTTATGTAGTCACCTTTTATTTACATTCTACATCCCACGTGAGCGGGTGTTCGGACAGCAGCCGCCCGGTGCGTGGATCACCGTGTCGCATCGCGATTTCCACGCATCCATCCCCGCCGCGACGCGCCTTTGTCACAAAGGAAATTAACTAGTTATACTGCGTATGTGTATAGTTAGTGGATGTGTGCGTGAGTACGGTTCACAGGATAATCTAATGAAAGAGTATAGCATGAACATATTATAGTTGTTGTTCTAAAAATATAAAAAGCAATCAATATCTACATATGTATATGTTTTAGGCTACAGGCAGCCGATAAGGTAAGCTTAAGATCGAATGCTGTGGTGGCAATCCTCAAAGATGCTTATTTCCAGCTTTGGATGTCTTTCAGCTGTGATAATTTTTGATAGCAAAACAGGCTTGGAGTTTACTACGGTTACGTTACTAGATACTTTAAGGCACACAACATATATTACTCATTTTCATCTAATATCAATTACGTTTATGTAATCATTAGTTACTCCTATCAATTTATTCAGAGCATTTTGTCAAGCCTAACCAAGTCAATTGTTTACCGATTCTCTCATTGTATTTATACTTTAATATTAATATAATTTTCTTCCTATTAATCTTTACAGCCGAAAGTATATTAAGTATTGCTGACTTAAAGAAAATCTCTTATTGTTTAACTGTCATTGTTATGTCTGCTTTGAGTCAAATTGTTTTCTCTCGATATAAAATGTTCCATTTCGAAATGATTTTCTTTTTCTAAGAGGAATAAGAACAAATAAGTACACCTTTCTTGAACTTATAATAAAATGGGAGCATTCTAATCTCGTGTCCTACATTTTATTTTATATTATTATATTGTAGAATATTGACATTTTATTGCGCTATTGTTTTGCTATCGGTACCTAAGCAGTAATCAAACGTCAGTGTGCCAATGAAGGAAGGGCTATTGTTGTATAGTTGAATGAAAACTTCTATTTAAGGAGACGATGGGTGCTTTTTTATATGTTTTTAAAATAATTTTCAGCAGATGTTCTCTGTTGATTGATCACGTTTATGAACCGAAATATGTATTATTTCTAGGGGAACTGTGAAATTACTTTTTACCGTAGCGGTACTAAGTAGTCAGGTGTAATTGAGTTTTGTTTTTATTTGTTATCTTAACGGCATACGAGATTAAGGTTCAAATCGTTAGATTTGTTTCTGAGGACCACGAAATATTGCTAATTTGAAGGTAGTTTATTATATTAGATAAATAAAGGCGATTAAATGCTATCTGTTACGTTTTTTTTAGCTAAATCACTAAACCAATTTCAATAAAATACCGCAAAATAAATTGAACTCCTAAAGATAGGACATTATGCTTCTTTTATTAATACGAGTATATATAGGACTACGTGGGTGCCAAACAGTCTCTAACATAAGAACTTATTTGCTTCTGTAACAACCTTTATCTTGATAGGTTTAAGTAAAATCCAATAGCTAATTATATTTAGTTTTCGCTTGAAATTATATTCGTTAGAAGACCAAGACCCAGATTGGGACCGTTAAATCGCGATTTATTCGCTCTCTGTCACACTATTACCTCCTTGACGTCTTTAGCCAATATAGAATAAAGAAGAAACCCTTTCAAAGGGTCTTTATTGTATAGCTTATTAACTGCAGTTAACGTGATAATTGTCTGCCATGATTATGCGCGTCCGTTGATAAAGAAAGTAAATATTTGAAGAACAGTTCTTCATGTAAGAACGTTTTCCTATACCAGAGTGATCCTAACGCTAAAACATTTAAGTTGGCATAAATGGTTTGATGCTTTTTATGATTCTAACGTGACAAGAAAAGTTATAAAAATATATTTTTAGAAGTGTGTGCTGCATTATTTTATCAAGTTTTTATAATATTACTAGACGTTTCCCGCGGCTCCGCCTGCATGGATTTCGTATGATAAAAAGTACCCTAAGTCGTTTGCCAAAATTGTTTCCATCTGTTTGCCAAATTTCGTTAAGATCCGTTTACCCGTTTAGTCTTGAAAAGACAACAGACAGATAGACAGAGTTACTTTTGCATTTATAATATTAGTATTAATTTCCATAATAGCTATGTCAACGTTTAACATAGATAAATCAAAGTGTTAATTTTAATAACTAAATTGCTAGAGGTATTTAAATAAATTTATTATAACAGCGTTAGGCGGAAAACAAATACATGTTGAGAGCCATTGTTAGTGAAGTAGAAAAAATAAAGGTTTTGTTAACAAATATTTATTAGTGTTGGTTGGGGTTCTCTACAATGCAAATTTATTCTTTTACCTCTATTAATCTTTTACTTGGATGTTACAGGCATCATATGAATTTAAAATTACAGGCATATATCATCATGCCTTGTTCTCTAAAGAGGTTGGTAGAGTATATGTTTCGCCAGCTATGTTATATATCCCACTAAGCACGAGCCTGGAGCTACATTGCGGGCAGAATGAATGACTTCGGTTATAACTGAATATTTTAGTCTATTATAGACCTAGGGATGGAACCCTGAACCTTTGTTAAGAACCCTGAACAGCACCAACAATGCGCTAAAAGAAATGTTTATAAGTTTATTGAAATATGAATTTTATTGTTTATTACCCATATGAGGATTTCAAACACAAATTAAAAATTAATTTCTACAAAGTAACACTTATGAAGATCATAATTTATGAATGTAACAGGTTTGTTACTATATAATTTATTATGAATGTAACATCTCTGTTACATTCATAATTATGTTAGTTAATTTACCTACGGCTAGTTGGCTGATAAGCGTAGAGCTATGTAAAGAACTTTCAACGCGGAAGTAAAACTTAATTCCGTAGTTTAGCCGCGGACCCCTAAAATAAACATAGGATTTCTTATTGGTTAAAAATGATTGTTAATAATATTCTTTTCGGTGGATCTATCGTTTTTCGAAACCGTGGGAAAGGTTCGTTGTTTATTTTTGTATGTTTCTGACAAATGACTGTTTTTTTTTCACTCTTTTGCAAATTACTGCTGCGGCTGACGGAGCAATCGGTTCTGCGATTCACGATCGGCGAAGATTAAAAATAAGTTTAGTAATAAAAAAATAATTACTAGCTTTGGATTTCGTATTTCGAGTAAGTAGTGCATATCATTTGGCAAATAGTTCTGTATGCAAAGATGAAACTAGCTCATTCACAAGCGACCCATAACATTTTGCAACATTTATTTAACGCTTGTTGGAGATAAACGAAATTTTGGAATTAAATATTTAAGCAATAATGCTGGTCAGTGGATGCTATCAATTTATTCTGTTGATATAGTTGACTTTTTTTGGTCTAATCGTTGCATTGCCAATTTGCTTTTCATTTGAATAAGGTCAACGAACTCGTTTGTTATACGAAACTGTTGTGTATAACAATATATTCTTCAAAATGAATGTTAAATACAAGTTTCTGCCTGTAGTTTTATAAATAAGCACGTGTAGCCTTGAAAATGTCTTTCAAAAAGCTCTTAACTTTGAAACTGCTTTAACAATGAAATAATCTATCAAAAACTTTTTTGAGAGGCGCTCATAGCTAGGTGCACTTGCTGTTCGGTAAACAATCAGCGGGTTAAGCTACCACGGCGCGGTAACCCTATAGATGGGTGACCGCATAGTGGTATTTCATCTGAGCGTCTCCGTGCTTCGGAGGGCACTTTAAAAGTCGGTCCCAACTGTTATCAGTCGTTAGATCACGACAGAGGCCTAAATATGGGCGATCTAAATAACTCTGTCACTAAGTTGGCCACTAACTAAACGATAAGAAGAAGAAGAAAAACTTTTTAATATTAGACCATCCAGTTTATTACAATGCCACAGACAAAATATGTAGTACATACTAAGTACATAGACAGACATAATAAAAGTTGTAGAGGTTTAACACCTCACGCTTTCCGCGCCGCCCGCGCGCCGCCGGCGTCTAGCCTTAGAAAGAAGCCTTTGTCATTCAAGAATAATTTTGGCTGTGTTAAGTATTTGTTGAATGCGACGTTATCACGAGGTCCCGGTTCGATTTCCAGGTCAGGCCAAAAATGGGCATTGAACTTTTCTATTAAGAAATTCACAACATATGCGAAGTTTGGAAATTGGTAGCTTTTCGACGTACGGAGGTTGCTTCGAAAAGCACGTCCGCAGCATGATCGCATGATCTCTCCGGTTATGTCAGATTAGGTAGAATCTCCGTAGAGATTAGCGCCGTGGGCGAAGTTCGTTTAAAAGGACTATTTTCTTATTTCATTCTCGTTCGTTTGATGCCTAAACAACAGCCTTTTTTGTTGCCTATTTTGTTACTTTTTATGTGTACAGCGTAAATGTACCTATTTTAAATTCAACTAAATAAAGAATTTTAAATCTAATAAAAGCAATGTAAATCGTATTTTCAAATAAGCAAATCAAACAATCTTATTGGAATACGAGTACATTCGGTACACAAGTTATAATAAACTCTAAACATTTCGCTGTCCAGTTGAAGTTAGCAATTAATTAAATTCCGGTTTTAAATGAAATTGTTTGACAGAAATCGGAGTTTATTAACGAAGTTCTGATTTCAATAAAACGAAATTTTGGGGAAATCAATGTCAACCAACTTTAATCAGCACAATGTACTTTGTTAGCATTTAGAACATTTGAACGAGATCCGTAACAGCGTCAATTCTCGCCTAAATTTAGCAGGGAAAGATTTTTTTATACTACCTACTTATAAATAAGCATACGGTACACCCGATGGTAAGCAGTTACCGTAACTTATAGACGTTTGCAATACTAGGGGTATTATTTGCGTGTTGCCGATTCTAAAATATTAACAGTGGAATTTATTTGATGGAATATTCATAGCATTGGAAGACGATTTTATAAAAACCAATCCCATTCCTCCCATCCAAACACAAAGTGATGCTCGAGTACAGGTATCCAGTCCTCTGTAGACTGGATACCTGTACTCGGGCATCACTTTGTGTTCTAACAAAAGCTAGTGAGCCCGATTGAGAAAAGATCTCTACTTTACAAAATACCACAGCCAAATAACTACACGGCAGTGTAGTCATGTTCCTGTGCCTGAGTACAGGTCTCCTACTACCTAGTACGAGTAATACCTAGGCAGTGTTAAGTTTTTTTTTCACAAATCTGTTTAATACTACTTCCATTATAATGCGCAGCTGATAAACTTTATTTTATAAGTAAGTAATAGTTCCTAGACTCGAGGGAACAGTTAATTAATTGATTCAATTGTCGCCTCTTAATAAATTAAGAAGATTGAGGAAGAGAAAGAAGATTAAGAAAGGACCTTCACCTTAACTACACAGCAATACTACTGTGCTCGCAGATAGTGTGTGGAGGTAGTATGAGACCTGTACTCAGGCACAGGAACATGACTAAACAGTCATGTTTCTGTGCCTGATTACAGGTCTCCTACTACCTAGTAGTACCTAGACCATGTTGAAAGATTTTATTTCACAAATAATATTTGCTGGATACTACTTCCATTATAATGCGCAGCTGATGAACTTTATTTTTATAACAATAGATTGAATATAAGTTCCTAGAATCGAGTGAACAGTTAATTAATCGATTCAATTGTCGCCTCTCAGTAAATTAAGTAAGCTAGATTACCTTCAGGCGTTGTCTGTAATACATAAAGTCAATGCACTTGTTTTTCATTACAGCGTCGGCGAGATAAAAGCTTTTGTTTATAAAACGAGAGCAAATTTTAGCCGTCTCGACGTTTTGAGGTTCCGCAACCTGGAGGTACTCTATTGTTGTGTACTAAGCAATATCTCTTTAGAATATTGTTAAAGTAATAGGGTTACGTTGGAAACTTGATTGGAAATTTATATTTTATACAAAATATATATTAATCGTTCGTGAACTTTGTCAAAGGTCGCTCATAGCCAGGTGCATTCGTTGTTCGGTAAACGATCAGCGGGTTAAGCAACCAAGGGCGCGGTAACCCTATAAATGGGTGACCGCTTAGTGGTATTTCATCTGAGCGTCTCCTTGCTTCAGGGGACACGTTAAAAGTCGCTCCCGGCTATTAACAGTCATTAGTTAGATCACGACAGAGACCTAAATATGCGAGATCTAAATAACTATACATGTTTTTCAGTTGTCTGGTTACCATAGTACAGGCTTTGCCTAGTTTGGGATCAGATAGCGATGTGTGAGTTGTCCCGAAAATATTATTATTATTATAACTCCACCAGTCACCTAGGTTGGTCACTAACCAAACGAAAAGAAGAAGTTGAATAGATTTATTAGGTTAAACAAACTTGCCGTGGTGAGTTCGTAGATGGGTATCCATTTTCTATAAACACAGACCCCCTTCATGCAACGGCAGAACTTACTTATGGTGCTCAGTGTAGGGGATACAGTAGTTGGTCTTCCCGCCCAATCATCTATGTAGTTGGCTTGTTCGAGTAGGATCAACATCGAAATATATAATATCAGATTTTCAATTATGCTTATTAATTAATAAACTTAACAATCTTCATTTTTTTTAAATAACCATTAAACCAAATCGCACACTTTTTTTATACTGCCAAGGAAGCAAACAAGTATACGGCCCACCTGGTGGTAAGCAGTTACCGTAGCCTATGGACGCTTGCAACACCAGGGGTATCACTTGCGAAACCTAACTCCTTTCTTGAAGAACCCCATGCTAATAGTCTCTCGAGAAAACGTGTCGTCAGGTAGTAGTATTGATTATTATTTTAATTATTTCGTCTATAACAGCTTATGTAGTTCGTTCAGACCATAATATATTGATAATATATTATAATAAAACTTAATTAAATTCAAATAATAATTAATAACAAAGTAGATACTTTAATCCGCTTAAACTTATTTAATTTTTACATCGGTGACTGCTGATATTTATTATTATTTTTAAGCTATTGCAAAGCTTCTATCGCGGGCCTTGGGCGTGGAGACCGAATCCAGAAATCCCGTAACGAAAATAATAAACCTAACACCCCCCACTCCGACCGGCACAGCGGTGATACTTTTTTTTAATGACGAATTCTCTAAACGGCCAATAATAATAGGTCAAATTTGTCTTAAGGAATTATTACAAGTATAAATTTTTATTATTATATATTTTTACGAATCATTGAGAATAAAATAAAATGATTTAGATAATTCTGTAAAGTAATTTTTTATTTGTTTCGATAAAAACATTATACTAAAAAATATGCAATAGCTTTACCGCGGTAGTCCCCGAGTGCCACACGTCTTTTTTTCTAAAATTATTTCTGTTAATTAAGAAGATACAAGAGGTTAACCCCTCAGCAGCAGAAGCACAGATAAGCAAAATCCCGGAAAAACTAAATCCCAGGTTAGCAGAAGGTCATATTTGCATAAAGGCAGATAAATATTCCGTCGTCGTTAAATAAGATACAGCTTTATTTACTCTTTTATCAAGTTGTAACCTCTTTGCTTTATATTTATATCTAAATGGCCACTTTTAATAGCCATAAATATTTAAAAAATCTTATTAATTAAATATCTCAGTGAAGTTACAGTTCTGAGGAAAGCTTAACTAAAAGAACGACTATTTATGTAACAAAGTTGGTAAAGCTATCTTAGAATTTTACCTTCAAAAGAAAAACCTTTCTTTACTTACAAATAAAATAAATCGTTTGAAAATGTTCTGTTTTCATTTATGTACAATTTCCAATAAAGATGGGATGAAAAATGATTGACAGATAGAAGGCTTCTTTTACAATCTCTTCGTAGAATTTATGAAAAGATATTACCTACACGTAACACGTGTACCGGCAATATTCAATAAATATTTATTTATTAGGCAACCAATAACGTACTTGAAGCTTCCTTGAAGAATGTATTATAACAAAATAGCTGTTGCCCGTGGCTCCGCCCGCGTGGATCTCGGTTATCGTGCTAAAAAGTAGCCTATATGCTATTCCAGACTATAATATATCTCAATGCCAAATTTTATTCAGATCCGTTTTTGCTCGAAAGAGTAACAAACATACATCCATACATTCTCGCGTTTATAATATTAGTAGGATGACTGGTACAAACTAATTTCATACTGGCTTACTAATCGTATGCAAAATATTCGCCTCCATTTCATCTCGACATTTACTTATAATATATTGACAAGTTTATGTGTTAGTCGGGTGGTCTGAAGTCGATGTTGCCCTTTGAAAAACGCCCAAATATCCACGAATAGGTGAAACAAATTTGTAAGCAGACTGAATGTGTTATTTTTCTCTGTCCGCTCTGAAATATTGGTACGAGTAAGAAAAAGTAACAATACGTCTATAAAACTTATCGCTTGTTCTTGCGCTTGTTTGTGATGTAAGAATGTTGCGACGATAATTTATGTAAAACGCCTTTAGGTGGGTGTGTGTTGATGTGCAAGAATTTAAAGGACGAAAGGATAAAAGTCCTTTGTACGTGACGTTTATTTTCGCTTTTAGATGAAAATTTCAGTCGCGTTTTTGTGTTATATGAGCACATTTAGAGAGTAACAAACAAGAAAATGTTTTAAAGTTCTAACGTATGTTTAAATTTTATCTCAGGAGTAGATAATGACACTATAACTAGACTGCACGAGTGGTTTAGTGGTTAAGGTCGTCATATTGTCACTAACACTACTGACCCTCTAGACAAGTGGCATAAACGGTAGTCGAAGCGAAAATGTATGGGATTTGACGTAAGTTTACGACATTATATCGTAGACACTGTAAGTATAGTGAGCAAATGAATGTAAATAAATAAATAAATAAATAAATAAACAAATTACAACCTACTCATATTTATTTCTAAGTCTAGGTATGAAGGTAGACTTTTAGTCTTCTTGAAAGTGTAGTGTACCGTTAAGGGCCCGTCACCTTCGCCAGGACGTCACGTAACCGGTAAAAGGCGGGCGTGGGGTAAATAACAGCATATTACCTTCAATTACATTATTATATTCACTTTAGCTTTGTCACGATAGCTCGATGACACGATCCTGTGCTTAAGTGAATATTCATCGACACCCGACACACCACTTTAGAAAATGTTTTTATTTAGGCTATGTTGGAATACAGCGTGCATCATGCTTGTTATATTAAGTAAGAGGTTCTTCTTCGTGACGATAGTACGTTAAGTAGGTAGGTATTTAAATTGTACCTACAAGCCCAGAATTTGCTATATTTGTGGTAGTGGCTACGCAGAGGTCGTGCAGCAGAGTTCAAGGGCACAAAGAGCAGGATAGGAGACATAGGCATTGTTATTCAAACAATGCATATGTCTCCTATCCTGCTCTTACCTCCTTATCATCCGATAAGGAGGTGAAATTAAGTATACAAGAGTTCTCCGCTCCGTGATCAAAATTTGACTGTGGTATTAGCTTTCCGCACTTCTTCTTCGTATAAACTTTTAACTATGGTAAATATCACACTTCTTTGTCCGCTCAGGAAAATCGATCCTACCGTTAACTGTCGTTAAATTACGGCAGAGGCCGATATATGAGTGATTTGAACTGCTCTCACCTCGACGGATTATTCACGTCACTAGATTGTTCTTGGGGACGGATCGAAACCACATCATACCGGGTAGTGGAAAATGGCGAGGTTATCACTACATTAGTAAAAACAATGTCCTGTCGTGTTCTCCTAGCGGAATTTCAGACACGTCGGCCAATATCTGCGGAGACTAGCCATTAACGCAAGAGACATAATAGTGCGCAAACACCACCTGTGTATCCGAACACTCTTTACTACAGTGTACTACACTCTTATAGTTCGATAAGACGGCAATCCGATACGACCGAAGAGAGTTCAGGTGATGATCAATGGCTTATTGTGCTTTCTGAGGCACGAACCTGTAAACACTGTCTATTTCAAAACTTCGGGCACTTCTTGACAAAAACCCCAAGCTTAATTTGTTGACTCGACTCGAGAAACAAACCCGGTACTTCGTGATCAGCTACGAGACCAACGAGGCAATCTTTCTCTATACAGTAAGTATGTAAATTAAATCCATGTCGTATAAAAGTCTCAAATTTTTCATGTCATATTAACGTCACCATAACTTTCAACGCATGTCGAGTTTCATAGCTAATTTCTCCGGTTTCATACCAAGATTGCATCCTCGAGGGACGTAATTCGACGTCATACGTCGCCGCGTCAACGATATAAGTAGGTTAAACAAGTTATGTGTTAAGAAAATCAGGACTGAGAAATATAGAATAATACACAATATGTACTGATCTCTTGTCTATTAGAGAGAGACAGAAGAATTGTATTGTACTAAACAGCAGAGATAATGTATATGAGTATACATATTTTCTTTATATCTTATTGTCTGTTGTCACTTGTCAATTATAATAGCTGCTACTTTTTTAAACTAAAATAAATCTGTTTATCTTTTTTTTTTTATTGACGAAACCTTTAAAAATATAGAAAGACAGAGGAGCACTTTAGGTTTTATTACAGGCAATCTTCTTACTACACTCGAACACTGTGTCACTGGTGACTACATGGGAACACATACTACCACAACTAATTTTCAACTTGCCGCGCAGTGGCCACTGAATTTATCATCTAGTTTAAAACGTGCACTTTAGCACACTATTCGAACTAAGTATTTATTATAATTATTCATATCCTATTCTATTCTATTATTTACCTCTTTCCTACTACGATTATTTTTATACTAATATAATCTTCAAAAAAACTTTGATTTTCAATTAAACAAATAAATATGTAATTTACGTAAAACTTTTCATGGCCTAGATGTAGGTTAATTAAAATGCGACAGAAATATATATGTCCTTCAAATAACACGAATGAAACGATCCGTAAGCTGTCTCAAGGTTCTACAAAGTCGCGGACGTCCCGTGAAAGTAAGGAGAGGGGGCTACCCTCGCAGTAACCTTCCTCTACAAGTGGGTCAAGGTGTATGAACTGAGTCCTTCGTGTCGCGTACAGTGCCAGTACCACAGGAACGATTTAATTGCAAACTTTCATTGTAAATTTGACGGAGGTGTGTGATGTTTGTATTTTAGAAGAGAACGTTGGAACTGTGAGCTAAAAGGTTGTTCCTACTGTGCACTATAATAATACCTATATTTATTTAGTATTACAAAAAATACAAAAAAATATACCTACGAGTATATACTTCTTGGGTGGCTAACAAGCATACGGCCTGATTGATGTTAAGTAGTTACCGTAGCCTATGGATGCTTGCTATATCAGAGGTATCTTGCGTGTTGCTTGACCCATTAAAGTTTACGAATTGGTGTATTGCTGTTCGTCCAGTCCAGGCTGGGTTTTCATTTTTGGAATTGCTTAATACGGTGTTAGAAATAGAAGAACAGTCTTTAGTAGTTTATAGAAGTGAAAACTTAGTAATTTGTGAATTGTATCGTCGAGCTATTAGATTATTATTTTTGAATATGGAAAGCGTTTGGTAATGATGACGCGAGTTCCATGATTTTTGTTCACCCAAAATGTGCTCAACGCGCGTAAACAAGTTTTCACTTCAATAAAATTATGTATTAGAAAAGTGGTCCTACTGACACGCAACAATTGTATAATTATAGTAAACTAGTAATACAATCCTTCATCATAACCGATGTATCTAATAAGAAAGATATCACAAGAGCCGACGCGTATGTAATCGGGAAGTGGTATCATAAGGGACTATGACAAAACCATGACTTGCAATATTCGCCATTAAAATTACGAACTGGGGTTAATATAGTTAATGACAGTCAACCATTACAAGTTGTTAGGCAAACGACATATAACGAACCGAGCTGAAATGTATTTGACACGCTGCGTTTACGGGACCTCTGTGACGTCAAATATACCCATTAGTGTTGGTAACGTGTACGGGTGGGTTTTAATAGATTCGTGTGGGTATAGATATACTATTTTAAATTGAGAACTATTTGATTCGTCATTATTATGTGAGAGATGTGTGTGGTTGAGTGGTTAGTCATGATCAACCTGGTGTCAGAGTTGTTCAGTCCACCCATATAGGCATCTGCCGTGATCTAAGGACATAACAGTCGGGATTCGGTGTCCATAATACGGAGACGCTTAGATGAAATACCACTATACATCACCACCATCCGTAATGTAGCTGCGCTCCTGATGATTTAACCCTAATGTGGTATAAGACGTCATATTTTACTAGATTCCGCCTGTGGCCTCGCCCGCGTGTAAATACTACGAGAATAGTATGTTTTTCGGGACAAAGTAGCCTATGTGCTGTTCTTAAATAAATTCTATCTCTGTGCCAAATTTCATCCAGATCCATAGAGCTATTTTGGCGTGATTGATTAACAAACATCCATACATCCATCTAACCTTTATATTTATAATATTGGTAAGTATAGGTGAATATTTCAGTGATCAAAAGCGTTTCTTCAAGTTAACGTAGAAGCTAAGACATTCTTGTTTATTCTCTTCCATGTCGATGTTTCGTCGAGCAAGTATTCAAAGTGGCAAATATTTAAGTGATCCATAGATTTTTGTTCCGATTCTGGAAGTACTTGTTTTTAAGTTGCTTGTAGCCCCCCCGATACAGAGCTTGAGTAAAAGTCGCCTGAAAAAAATAACATGCAAAAATTAAAAAGTAAACATTTCAATTTTTTTTTGTAGAGTAGGACGTCCTATAGAGATTTATTTTCTTAATTTGGAACACAGTTAATGACAACCTCACTGGGATGTCATTAATCGTGTTTCAAATATTTACACAAATTAGAAATAAATTCTAATAATAAAAAAATCACAAAAAGGGGGGAGGACTGGACGCATCAATCAATCATAAGAATTATTAAGATTAAAATTAAAATCGAAATAAAATAAAATACGAGTACTTATATCACTAAAAGGACACCATAGTAGGGCCCTAGGGTGTAGGTACTTATACGCTACGTCTCTCAGCCAATAATATTATCCAATAAAGTCCTTATAAATTGTAGACGCAATAAAACCTATCTGTTTATAATAAAACCCACTTTAAATAACATGAAAGGCTCGCCTGGGTTCTAATTTCTTCAATATTAGCTATTGCTAAACGCTTTACTTATTACGATTTATTTCGAGTACCTTTTTTGTCGTACTTATATTTTTTCCATCAAAGGGATTTTGTAAATCACAAATATTGACAGTCCTTTATTACTTTAACTTTTGTTTATTTAGTTCAAAGCTGATCTCCTTATTGTTTTTTATTGGGTAGTAGATTAAAAAGCACTTTTCTGCGGGTGTTGTAAAAGGCGGTTGGGTATTTGTAATTGTAGCGGTATATGATCATTGATGTTTGCATTGAACTTCTTATTTTAAGCTTAGCGTACTCAGCTTAGGACTGAGCGAAGCAGCAACTTGTTGACAATAATAGTACACTTTGCTTAAAGTTTACAACAAAGTTGATGGGTCTGAGCTTGGCGCGATAGCACATTGGACTATAAAAGTAAAGAAATATAGATGGAACCTGTTTATGCACACAATTGAATAATAGATATACATATGTGATGACATATGTATATCTATTATTCAATTGTGTGCATAAACAGGTTCCATTTATATTTCTTTACTTTCTTTACATCAATCCGTGAGACTAGTACCTACCTACTTATCTTACGAAATGATCACCCATCTACAGATTGACTGCGGCAAGTTTGCTGTACTTTAAAAGTGTCTTTAATGATGAGAAAAGTACGTACATACATTAGTTAGATTACCAAAGAATTAAAATGTCTTCCGACATAAAATAGGTTTGCATGCCAGGTTTGAATGTACAGGGGGTAACTGAGTCGTTCGCGAGAGAAAGAGGGACGGAGCTATACACGCAAACGCTTTTTCTCACTCAAAACACTCATATTTCGCCATGGCGCCATGGTAAGCCTTCTGGATTCAATTATGTGTATCAATAAATCCTTTATTTTCTTACTTTAATTCATTGCAAATAAATGATTTCTGAATCTGATTCTATAAAGACTTCTCAATCCGCAGTTCAATAGTGCCGGGAAGTACAAAGTCACAAGTAACTTTCACGTATAGGTACGAATTAATAGAGATGGCAATAATTAACATAATAAATTATAGTAAAGGTATTGCTCATAAACTTAATAAAGCTTTTGTAACTTTATACGAAAGTTATGGAGCTGACATCAAATCAGGGCTATTTAACAGTAGACGGTCATTTTATTATAATATTGAAATTATTATAAATTATTCATTAGTCATAAAGGATATCCTAGAAATTGCTGTAACTATTAATTCGTTAGCGATTAAAGTTACAATCGTAAGACTTAGCCACGTTGAAATGAAATAGTGGTGGACCTAATCTTTGTAGTATCTAAGTAGGTTAAAACATATTTTATAACCTGGCTTTTCCCGTGTAAATTTCCTTTTTTTACACTACTAAGATGGCAAATAAGCATACCTACCTATATACCTAAATAAGCCTACCTGATGAGCAGTTACGCTTGCAATACCAGAGTAACAGTTATCACATACGTGTTACCAACTGAAAAAATATAATACTAGGGTTTTGCGTTGGTGTATCCCTGGAATAGCAAAACGTTTTGTAAATGAGCTTTGGAAACCTGTTACTATATATATCTTTGTAAGGGTCAATTAAATTTATATTGTTCTTTAAAGGTTCAAGAAACATTACGAGTTGTAAGTGCAGTAGGCAGTTGAAATAAAATAACTTAGATTCGACTGAAAAATCGAATTTCACTTCATATTACTCGGGGATTGCACCCATGATATGAAGCCTGCAAGGCTTACGTACGCCTTTACTTCCAAGACAATTATTAAATAGGTAAGTAGAATTTATAATTATTATTTCTCAAACTCATCAACTCGTGCGTTCATTAGCATGTAAGTAACAATCAGACTAATTAATTAGCCGGACCAGCCTTCTCAGGACGTACGATATATTTTACGGAGCTGACAAATGTGTCCGTTCCATCACATCGGATAAAATATTATTAAAACAAACAAATGAACAAAAAAGATAGCTTTTCGAAAGAGCCGAAATCAATGTGCGAGCTCTGGTACATTGCCGGCTTCTACATTTCGGTTACAAAACATCTTATATCAGCTAATATATTGATTTCAATCACGTCTTTATATATTGCCTGTTAAAGATGATTTTCATTTGTTCGATGTGGAGATAATAAGTACGAAAGGTCGATCAGTTCCGTGGCCGTAATTTAATGTAACAGTTAATATGACAGCGGGCATGAGCGTGCCAGCGGGTCGCCTGTGTATTATATTTATGCACTCACACCTGGAGGTCTGGGCAAGGGTATTTTATTTTGAGTTGTTGTCTTGATACGATAGACAACAGGCTATTTATGTTGAGCCCAATAAATATGGACTATTAATTACTGATTGTGCTACACTTCTGTTAATTCATAGTGATTAATGTCTGTCGGCTGTGGCTTTTATGTTAACAGGTCTGCATGTTCATACTTTGGTTGGCAGAGCCTAAGGGGTTTTAACACGTTTAATGCTTTCTTTTGTATTTCAACAAATTTGATTGTTTCTTTTTGTTCAATAAAAATGTTTTTATTTAGTTTAGTATTTGCTGTTTATTTTAATATTATCTCGTTTGGTCCAGTGACACAACTGACTGTACAATTAAGTGTGATTGAGATGAAACTTAGGTTCAGTTCCTACTCAAGCAAAAACATTTTTAATAGTATTTTGTAGTCAAATATGAGTGGGTAAACTTATCCCGTACCTAAAAGTTCTTCGTGATTATAATCACCTTTGATAGTCGATGTAAAAATTTATAAATATAAATATCACAAACCTCTTTTCACGCATTTTCCCTACCAAATTTGTAAGAGGCGTATTGCACGTTTTTTCAGTGATAAACACGCCTCCCCCCCCTCCTATATTACTGCTCATCTAAAGGAATAGCTATAGCTAGTTACTAAGTTAGGTAAGATACTAACAGACAATAAAAAGAAGACTAATTATATAATGTTGTAACATTTTATATAATCTATAAGCAAATTAAATGCGTAATAGTTAGCAAATTAGGTTGAAATTTGCTTTGTCACACGTTTAGATTACAAACTTAATAGAATGCAATCGGCTAGATCAAAATCGTATCTTAATAGAAATTTACGACAGTTTAAATAAAAACTTTAGATGTTAATCTGTCAATTTACTCTTAATTTTGTTTTATTTGTACATGCAGTAAGAACTAAATAAGATTTCTATAGCTATGTTAGTAATAGAAGATAAGGCATAGTCAAAGTGAGAAACTGCATTAGCGAACAATCAAAACCGCAAATTGCAATTTATCGTTGACAAATCAATATTGAAGTGAAAATACAAATCAAAGCAAAAAATACTGTATTACACAGAAGGGGAAAGTACGGTCAACGATTTGACTTCTTTACAAATAGTCCTAATAATATGTCTATTGAATTAATTCAATAACAGCCTTACAGATCAGACATCGATTACGATTTCATCAAATTAAAATAGAAAATCGAAACACAATTTCAACACAAGTTTGATAAGATAAATTTATTTTACAAAGTTTCAACACAAAATGTATAGATGCAGATTTATAATAGCACTTTTAGGTAAGTACTTTAGGAATTGCGTATTTTTAAACAATAAAAAAGCGAAGTAAATTTTTAAACTAAAATTTTGTTAAAAAGCGTAAAAAAATCTATCCGCTTAAACTATACCTAGGTAAGTAGCTCATTAGTAACACCTCGGTTTTTTAAACAATTTTGCAGTGAGTATCTGGAGGAAAACGGTAAACTACCAACCTGTTGGTCGACCTGAGCGAAATGCTTGAATAATTGGTTGTCTACGGACGGATAGTGCTGAATTCGCAGCTCCGATATCAGGGATCAGGTGTTAATATCCGTGGGGAAGTCGTGAGGAAAAATTATGTTTTCCCCGCTTACCATCGTACTTTCATGCAAAAAGAAAGTTTAATGCTACTTCTTACAATTTTTGTGAAGTTTGTGAGAGTAAAATATTGCGAAGTTATTAAGCCATCCGCGGACAGAACAACGGAATACTTATGAATATATTTTACAATAAAAACGCTGAGTTATATTTTATTGATTGCCTAAAGCGAAGTTCTTCGAACACTAAATCCTGATATTTCTTACGTCGAATGTGCGTTTGTTGCGGGAACTTCAACAAACGTGTCCGTATTATGAGTAAACATGTGTAATTTGAGATGAAATGTGAACCGATTGATGTCTTTGTTCAAGTTCGGAAACGTTTTATGGTCTGCCGAAGGGCTGCTGACTAAACTTGCGATTTACATTGTTCTGGTTAAAGCTTTCGTACATACGATGTAAGCGTTTCACACGCATGCCTATAATATATATTAAACCTCGACATATGGGCATAAAATTCTTAAGCTTTAAGGTTATTGCGTACAACGTTTAAGAAGAAAATATTAAGTGTTAAAAATACTTTCAAGTACGCAGAAGCGGGCCTATAAATTGTCACTTTGGAAATATTGTAGTTTTCAATCAATGGAAGATTTTGGCAGCTAATTTCTAGTATTATTGCGTTTATACATACATCGTTCGGAAATATGTAAGCATTGATTATATAAGGGGCTTTTTATTGGATATATAAGGGGGCTTTAGCTAAATAATAATCTTCGAAGCGATGGGTCTGCAGGGTAAAGCAATTTCATAAAGGTCGAACAGACCTGCGTAGATGAGTTACCATTTTCTAAAAATGCAGGGAGACCTCTTCATTTAGCACTTAAACCCGTCGTTTTATATCTCTTTCCAGTTTTGTCGGATTGCCATCCTATCGGTCTTTGAAAGTGAAGAAAAAACAAAGCCCACCTGTGATTGAGCACACCCTCTATATTATGTCTAATGCAAATCTCCGTTGAAATAAGTTACTGTGACTAAAGTCAGTCTGAAAAGTTTTATTACTATAATAAGTACAGATTGGAACTTTTATAATTCCTCAAACGTTAATAAGAAACTGTTTTACATGACCAACATTGTTTTATTCATTTTGTAGCATATGTTTTGTTCTAATCCCATCTGGTTGAGGTTCTACCATAGATGCTACATAGACATAAGCTTTACGATACCACAAGCAAGATAACACCCACACAGTTGTCCTTTGCAGAATACAGAATACGGTTTACTCTAATGACTTAGCCTCACTAGCTAAAGCTTTAATAATAGATGTGTAGGAGACAACATGCTGTATCGTCTTTTGTTATTTATAGAAAATTACGTTTGGCGAATAGAAAATCCCACCAAAACATTTTCATGTAAAATAACACAAAGACTCCGTGTTCTCCGTGTGATGACGGATTAAGAATACAAATGTCACCACCCTGTTCAATCCTGAGGGTGTCGTAAGAGTCGACTAAGGGGGTAAGTCAGGCAGACAATATCCACTGCAAGAGAGGGAAAACTCGAAACAAAACCCTATATATACCAACCCGTCTGGCCAGTGTGGTGTAGTAGGCTAATACCCCTCCAAATTTATGAAGGAGACCTATGCCTAGCAGTGGGACGTTTATGGGTTGAGATGATGAACACCAAGACAGCTACATATTGCTTGCATTGAAAAAAAAAACAGGTTAGGTATAGGTATTTAAGTTACTCTATTGACATCATATCCTGAAACTTTGGATTTTCTAGCAGTATCCAGACCGAATCTATAAGGGTACAAAATACGACAAAACGCTTCGAGAAAGGTAGTGCCCTACGCTGCCGTTGTCTTGTCTTGGCGCGAGGGCACTCCCGTGCCCTGACTCTATCGCCCTACTCCTCTCCTGTTTCCTCAGGCCATAAGTGTTTCTTTGTAATGATAATTGACTAGTTCATCAGTTTATGATAATGATGTGACGTGAGGGTACGAAACCCAGGGCTTGGTCTAATGCGTTAGCTGTCTTAAAAATATCAAATATTTATGTTCTGTGCAAAGCGCATGAAGAAGTTGACTCTTTTTTGCTAGTCTGGACAGCTGCTCAAAACCTTTAAAAAAAAGAAAAAGAAAACAATAGACTACTTACTTAATAAAGTTTACGATGTTATAATGCGGCTTAAGATTCACGAAACAAAGGAACTTTCCAGACAGCCAGTATAACACACACGTAATCTGCATCAAAGTAGAGACTTCAAACTATTAGCGCACTCTAAGGAGCTCTTTTCATAGGGTTAAGAGTTCTTTACATTGTTCTATTAGTCTATATCTATCTCCATATTTATTACTGAAGTAGATTACAGCTTAGATATAACTATCACTTTACATCAATTAACCAGCCTGTGTCAATCCATACATACCTGTCTAGATTCACACTTGATTTCTAGATGGGTGGGTGGCTTTTCTCGACTGAAAATGTTTAGATATGTAGTTGGCCGCGGCTTTGCCCCACCCGCATAGATGTCGGTAATTGCGGTAAAAAGTAAAATTCTATGTTCTTCCCCAGGATAACATCTATCACCTTATTTCTTTAAGATCTGTTTAGCCTTGAAAGCGTAACAAAGAAAACTCATTTTCGCATTTATAATGTAATAGAAGTATAGATTATGGGCTTTACGTCTCCAAAACTAAACAGAGCCTGTACTATGAAAACCAGAAAGCTAGTAAACATACTTAAGGCTATATTTTTTAAATACATTTTTTTAAAATTTATTTATTCATATTAAGTAAACAGTATATTAAATATATAAACATCACCAAAAACCTTAACAGGTTTGTCTGGATGTTAAAACACCCTAGAGCAACTCGATACAAACAATATTACTACCTATGTTTATAATATACATAATTAATGAATACACTTTTTCGATTCTACCTTGTTTACAAAAATATAGAACGGCAAGGAATCGTTTATAGATAGAACATACATAATTATAAAAAAATTGCACTCGGACATAGAACACAGAAATTGTGTGCTCAACCACTCAGGACAAAATTTTGTGTGCTTATCACACAAAATTTTGTCCTGGGTGGGAATCAAATCCAGGTCTTCCAAATTAGCTGTCAGACAACCACTAGACAAACATGCCAGTCAATACAATTTCTTTTTTACACGACCGATTAACATTATACACATTTTATGTTTTTTTTCGACGTAATGAAGACATCAGGCACATCATTAAATGCATCCCATACAACCATTACCAGCCTTGTTTCATTACGAGGAGAAACGGTAATTGCATAGTTGTGCAACTGAGGATCATTACCATTATGGTAAAGATGGAAACAAAAAGTACGAAACAAAAGGAGTCAAGTTTGTTGTGTGTACCCTCCGCGATTTGGAAATCAAATATACTTCTATTTATCTACTTGTATTAAAGCCCCTTTACACTTTGAGCCAGCTTGCTGGGCCTGTTATAGGTGCTATGTTGTTGTAGGCAAATTTTACCGACATCATTTTTCTGGCTTATTCATAATTTATGACCTTTATAAGTGTTAATTTGTAACCTAAATGAATTTTGAGTTTGGGTCATACTGGACATTCGTAATGGTTGAGATGCGTCGAGTGTTTTAGGTTCGATCCCTCGTTAAATTATTTGTGTGAATGACAGGAGTTTGGGTGTACTTTGTGTCCGTATTTATTTGTAGGCCCTCGCGACACATAGCTTGATGTCTAGTGTGAAAATTTACTCTGAAAAAACTATTGATGTATTAAAGATGATGCTGATGCTGCTGATGAGACAAAAATGATGAAGTAATAAAACAAAGGAGTAAGTATTAATTTATTAGTAATATTCCATAATTAATTGTCATTTATAACAAAATAAAATTCCAAATACGACAATCAACGCGTCATACAAATAGGTACTACACACACACACAAAGCCAAACATATAATGTAAAATGCATATGACATAATCATAGCTACGAAATATTAAAATAACATATTTAATATTTTACATAGTCATAACAAAAATGCCGTGAAATTACATAATACATTTACTTGCACTAGTACAGAGCTTTAACCCAACATGCTGGCCCAATATGTAAAGGATCTTTAACAGACGCAAAAGACACTGTATTTTGCGGACACGAGAAAAGAGTATTCTTTCCATTGTCGTTATTTACATTTTATATTGAAACCTTTCGATATTCTCATGTCTGTTTTGCAATGTCGACAAAGTATAACATATACATTGGAATTTCACATAACAGTGTTGTACTAAAATATATAGGTAGATAGTCATCATAGTTTGATATAATTTTATCCATGATAACTAAGAAAGAAAGAAATAAAGCTTTTTATAGATCATTAGGCAATATTGTTCCTAAGAGGTTAGGTTTGAGAACACGAATAAAAATGCAAGGAAATGATGATTATAGGCGTCATTTCTGACGTCTTTAGCCTGAGCCAACAGATAGATATATAAAATAAGCACCGTCTATAAACAGTTTTTGTTCTTTAACGCAAATACCGCAATATTTCCGAATTTATTTATTTATTTTTATACAATTTACAGACTTAAAATATACACTCTGAATCAGAACAATTCTTCATCTGTGGTTCACAAATATCGAACGAATAATAGATCAAACGCTGGCCTCAGTAACGAGGTAAGTTACTGAGGCCATTTTACTTTTACTCCTCCTTTGAAACTTTATCACTACAGTACTCCTTTCGTACACCCAAAATGCCATCCGATCAGATTATAGGAGTGTAGTGTATGCGCTAAAGCATACATACGCTGTCTCGTGTGTACCTGTATTGGCTGTATTGGTTAACTAAACGTCACTGTGACAGTTGCACAAAAGCGCGGCAAAGGGTAAGCCACGGGCGGGTATGTGAACTGGGTGAGTGAGCTTTAAAACCGATTACCAAGTACAGGGCATTGTCGAGCCAGTGTGATAACGCGAGTAAACAACAAACACTACAAGTGGCGACGAGGTAAAGGTAATATATTTTACAAAAATCACAAGGAAGGGAAACAACCGATGTTGGTAAGTTGGTACCTACGTGCAATGGAGGTTAGTTACAAATATTTCCGTGAAAATTAATTAAAGTACTGTTTTGTATCTACAACTAATATTTCGTAATGATCTATTTAGTAAAATATGATAGATTTAACAAATTAATTACTTTACTATGTAGGTACATAGGTACTTAGGTACTTAGTTGACAATCTATTTTACTGTTTAATATCCAGGTGTTACGCATCTGTCCTAACACTTATCAACTTTAGATTAACAAAAACTCATAATATGTAGGTTATTAAAATCATTGTAAAGTTATAACCTATGTAAACATAAGGAATTACATGATGATATAATTATTATATTAGGTATCTACTTTTGTATCATTGGGCCCAATTATTGTCCTGACTAGCCAGAAAACATTCAGGACTCCGAAATGATCTTAACTCACACATACATACTTATAGAAATAGCTGTCTTGTGTTGTTAGTAGATGTTCCTAGATACATTTATAAACTTATAAACTTTGTGTTATTTCCATAGTTGCAGTAATGTAATTATAATTGTAATATAAAATACTCATTAACCTCTAATTACATAGAGGTATTAAAGTTCAAATAACAGAACAGTCACAGTATTAAGTTAATTCATAAAAATAGCCTTAGAGTGGCCTGGAACAGACCACTCTAAGCTATAGCTGTTTACAAATTGTATTAATTTTGTATCAATTTATGCATGGTTTAAAACATGTTGTATATATATGTGATGTATTCAATCACATTTATGCACACAAAACAAACAGTAACATCACACATAGTAACAATTTAATGGATAGAAGCTGAGGTCAGCTTAGAGTTGAGTTCTCTAATAGCGGGCCTCACATGGGACATAGAAATAGAATAAAGATATGCATTATATGAAGCGTACAACTATTGAGGGCAAGGTAATGAAAGGATCTTTGGATAATCATGTAAATAATTACAATGAATTATTTATTTAAAACTTATCATACACAAGAATTGATGCTTAAAGGCGGACTTTATGCCATAGGTATTCTCTACCAACCAGTTCATTATTTATTATTTTATTTTATTGGCTCACCAACAATTGTTAACACTGTTGAGATAACAAAAAAAAAAACTTACAAATAACTTAGTCTAGTGTCACAATTTCTTACTGGTAAGCACCACATGGGCAATAAGTTCAACAATGGTGTGTAAGCTAACAACTAATATATACTTATATAAACTATTTATAAGTTCAAGGTTGTGCAGAGATATTACAAAGTAGGTGCATATGAAATAATTTTCTAGAGATAATAAAATGTAGAAAAGACAATATATATAACATAATATGATACTAATACTTAGGTAATTTATGTTTCCAATATACCTAAATAATTGTTAGAAACTTGTTTGGTGACATTGCTAACATTATTGTTTTTTCCTATTGTTATTATAGTACTGAATGTTTCTTATACCACAATAAATAAATAAATAATTATTATTGTGGTTTAGGTACAGAAAACTAACATAATCATGCAAAATAAAGATACATAGGAGAGGACTGTTAGCTATTTAGAAAATATATAGATTAATTGCGCTGTGTACCAAACAGTATATTATAAGGAAAAACAAAGATACATTTTGGTTTCTTTGAAACATGACTGCATAACATTATAGGTGAAATAAAAGTAAGTGTCAATGAAGTAAAGATTAAATTGCTTACTACCTATATACCTACTTGCTAAAATTATTAACCACCAATTTAAGTTATTGAACTGGAATTGAATTATATAAATTGGAACTGAATTAATATACTTAATGATAATAAAATCTGTCTAATAAATAAATTATTTATTTGGAAGTTAACATTTAACAATACCAAACTGTAGCAGTTGTCAGTGGTAATGTTTAATTCATTTGTTAATAGAGCCATATGTGCATTTCTCTAAGATTGATTATTGGGTGGGTTATTATTTTTTAAACATAGACACAGAATACTTAATAGTTTAAGTACAGAAGGTTTACTTAGCAAAACCATTTAAATAAATAGCAACTTTGCTCCCACACAATAGAGCACAATTCAGCTCCCCGGGCTAACTAACCTACATTTTTATTCACCTACAAGTTGCCTCTCTTTCTATAGCGTATTTCTTATTTCTGATGACATTAGGGTTGTCACTTAGAGATCAATTTTGATCTGAAGTACCTGTTTGGTTTAGACACTTACTTTTGTAAACAAGTGACTTTTCAAATAAATCTGGCATGTAGGGTTAGAATGTATGAACTTAGTATTATTAGTAAGTAAATCAGATCACCTATCCTAAGAAATAGGCACAGGGACAGCATGTGGCATGCTATAAATATCTATAAAGTGTGAGTGTAAACTATCTTGGTTTGGTGTTAAATAAAGGACTGACACAAATGATACCAGACACTTGGTCTCCATCATTTATTTTCGGGTAGGTATAAAGATACCGCACTAGCGCGCGTACACTGGTGCCGTCAACTGTGGCTAAGTAGCTTTATTTTAATTATCACTAACTTATCTTTCTTTATAATATTATTGACTACGTAAAACCAGAAACACCTGTAGATAAATATCTATAAAGTGTAAGTGTAAACTATCTTGGTTTGGTGTTAAATAAAGGACCGACACAAATGATACCAGACACTTGGTCTCCATCATTTATTTTCGGGTAGGTGTATAGATGCCGCACTAGCGCGCGTACACTGGTGCCGTCAACAGTGGCTAAGTGACTTTATTTAATTATCACTAGCTTATCTTTCTTTATAATATTATTGACTACGTAAAACCAGAAATACCTGTAGATAATGTTTTTTTAATAATGTCGTGTAAAAAAAAAAACGTAAGGTTATAATCCTTGTCATTATTTAAGCAGCCGAATACTATAGTATATATTAAAAAAAAGTAATGACCAAGTGGTGCTGCACGGCGCGCGGCAGCGCTGTAGTGTGCGTAAAGAAGGTACCTACGCAGGTTCTTTGAAATTAAATTGCCTTGATTTTAAATTAGATTTGTTAGTATAATCGACTTAATTGTGAAAAATGGTGTAAAGGCTTTGTTTTGCCTAATAAAATTATTCGGCCATGCAACAAAAACATGTAGGTAGGGAGGGTTGACTACCGTCATTAAATTGGAAAACAGTCGGGAAGCTCAAATGAATGCCAGGGTTGACTACCGCCATTAAATTGGAAAACAGTCGGGCAGTTCAAATGAATGCCAGGGTTGACTACCGCCATTAAATTGGAAAACAGTCGGGCAGTTCAAATGAATGCCAGGGTTGACTACCGCCATTAAATTGGAAAACAGTCGGGCAGTTAAAATGAATGCCAGGGTTGACTACCGCCATTAAATTGGAAAACAGTCGGGCAGTTCAAATGAATGCCAGGGTTGACTACCGCCATTAAATTGGAAAACAGTCGGGCAGTTCAAATGAATGCCAGGGTTGACTACCGCCATTAAATTGGAAAACAGTCGGGCAGTTCAAATGAGTGACAGGGTTGACTACCGCCATTAAATTGGAAAACAGTCGGGCATTTCAAATGAATGCCAGGGTTGACTACCGCCATTAAATTGAGAACAGTCGGGCAGAATTATCTGGTAAGTAGCTTGTTATTGTTAAAATTACCTATTAAATAATAATAATATTTTTTATTGTTCTCTCTCACATAGACATTACAGAAAATTTAAGAAGTAGAATATTTTAGAACACCAAAGGTCATTCCGACTCTGGAAGGGCCAAATTTAGATGGTGACGTCTTCCATTGGCTACAAATGAGAAAGAAAAAGATAACCGTGGAAAAAGTAGCGTGTTAATTAGTTTTAACCCAGTTTAAGACCGCGTGGACTAGTTCACCCGCGTGGCAGTCGAGGTAGATCTTAACAAAAGAGTTACAGAATTATATATAATCTAGACTCAGGGTAGGTTCCTTTGATAAAGGGTTCGTTGAGACCGGGCTAAGTGATATGCACACACACTTAATTGGCAAGGCGACTCACAGGTCAAAAAAAAAAAAAAAAATGGTTATGTGCGTCGGTCAGTCGAGTCGTATTGTTTAATTGAATACATAACCAAAAAGCAAGAGTTGAAGTGTGTGTGTTTTCCACGTGTCATCGCAGTTGTGTCAATCAAGCCTAACAAGACTAGACACAATGAAGGAATCAAAATCGAGATCTGTTAGATTAAAAATAAACTGCTGTACTACTCAACAATATAATATTACAGCCATTAGGGATATGTTGATAGAACTGCCTATAGGTGATAATGTACAACCAGTTAAATCACATATTTTGCTTACCACATATAGCTCATTGAATTGATGCCGAAATGGATCTACAAGCCTAGTATCTAATGTACATGTTCATAATGGTCGACTATAGTCTCTACAAAGAAGCCAAGGTCACTAAGACAGTGACCAGCTTCCAGATTACAAAATCACTCCAGCAGCGTGATATACTTTTGTTATATACAAGATAGAAAAAGGAAAAGAGGAGATAGGAGTGGAGCCACTTTATCGACCATGACTGAAAGAGATACAGTTGATGTCCAACACACAGGAATATAATCAATAAACTCATGGAGGATCACATGGCTCAGAACAAGTGTTGAGAATAAAAATTATGTTCATCTACAAAGAGAAAATGGATAAAGAAAAAGACCTGGTACAAGAAAGAGGCTAAGTAAGAAGATTGCAAGACTATTATAAACGAAGAAGACATCTATGGATTGTTAAGTCTAATACTTTTATTTACTAATATTAACAATAGGTTAAGTACAACTAATTAGATTTTTAAATGAAAATATTTGCACTATTAGAGAAACAAACACCTAATTAATAATACCAATTAATAATATGTTATTTTGGTACTGTACAACCTGACTGGCCAGTTGGTCTGCTGGTTGGCGACCGCGACTGCTGGGCCAGCAGTTCTGTGTCTGAAATTTATTTGTCTGTGATGTGTGATTGGAGGTGATTAGAGGTTTGCTTCATTTGGAGTTGAATGGCCGTGTATGGGTGGTCCCTGGTTATCGTCATTATTACTTTGTGTGATAATGTGCTAACCACATGTTGAATAATATCATAATTATTATTTAGTATACCAGTCTCTTGTTTGTTCTTATTTTAAAACAAGGGAGGGATGTAGTGTATGCGCTAAAGCATACATACGCTGTCTCGTGTGTACCTGTATTGGCTGTATTGGTTAACTAAACGTCACTGTGACAGTTGCACAAAAGCGCGGCAAAGGGTAAGCCACGGGCGGGTATGTGAACTGGGTGAGTGAGCTTTAAAACCGATTACCAAGTACAGGGCATTGTCGAGCCAGTGTGATAACGCGAGTAAACAACAAACACTACAAGGAGCATATCACGGGTGCACTCTGTATACAGCGGGGTACACCCGTAATTTCGCACAAACTTGTGCATCATAATATACTAGCTGCTCGTCCCGGCTTCGGACGGATGGACAGTAATCCCGTTTTTTTCAATAAAATATAGCCTATGTTACCCGCTAATAATGCAGCTTTCTAATGGTGAAAGAATTTTTAAAATCGGTCTAGTAGTTTTTGAGTTCATTCGTTACAAACAAAAATACAAATCTTTCCTCTTAATAATATTAGTGTAGATTATTATGTCCTGCGCAGTAGGCTAATCTCCATAGATATTGACCGCCGCGCCGTGACCAAAATCAGACGGAAGGGCTATTATTAGCCAACATCAAGTTTAGTTTGACTACACGGTTTGTTCAGTGACTTATTGGCTACCTCGCCATTTACCACTAGGCGGCGTATTGAGTTCAATCCCTACACGCGGCAAAACAATGTGCGATTCATAAATGGTTGTCCCGAATCTGTGTGTACTTTGTGTCCGTTAATGTATGTTTATAAAGTCCTTCGCGACACGGCTACCTTCGCGGCTTGTTAGTCAATCCCTAGTGCGGAAGATATATTTTTAAAATGAAAAAAAAATATATAAATAAGTCTTACTAACTGTTTTACCGAGGAAGACTAGTATTTTCCTCCTTTCATAATTCATTTTGCAATGAACTGTATTGTTTACTTTTTATTCTAAACAATGAGGCAACCGACACGTTATTCAATCTAACATCTTGACCCGTAAGCAGATACAATTGCAAATCCAACAACTTAAACTTACAACGATGATTAATACGGTAATAAAATACTTTTTTTATACAACCAAAAAGGCAAGCAAGTATACGGTCCTCCTGATACCGAAACCTATGGACGCTTGCAACACCAGGGGTATCACTCGCGCGTTGCCGAATCTTTAGAAACCTTATAACTTCTTTCTTGAAGAACCTCATGCTATAGTCTCTCGGGAAAACCTCGGCAGGGAGCTCATTCCATAACCTAATCGTACGTGGAAGAAAATTTCTCTGAACTGTCTGTCTACAGTACGGCACGATAAAGTTTCTAAAATGTAAATGTTTATACATAATAAAAACTTAAACACTTAATGCCTATTACACACTAGTTATTAAATATCATCATTTTTTCTCACGTAACTTATGTAAGATATCATTGTATTCCCACAGGACTTAATTAGGTGCCAAAACGAGACCCCGGACACGCGTGAACACTATCAATTATCAAGCAATTAAATCAATTAATACCTAAACAACCGTCAATAGGATCAACATAATATACCGACGAAGCCTCAGTGGGCAATAAAGAAATCAATCAGCGGATTAGGTATTTCAAATCAATAAAATCAGAAAAGGCCATAATATTGGTTGGACATTCATAACGATGTAAAGAAGTTACTAGATGTGGCATCGTTTTAGTGGCGAGTGTTTTTGTAAGTTTGGCGCGTTGTGGACTTTAAATTTGGCAGCCTCGTTGGTGTGGCATAACATTTTGTTTATTTGGTGTGGATTATGAAGTATCAGGTTTGATGCCCAGGTTAGGCAAAGTGTTGTAAATTTGTAAGTCTGCTCTGTGTGAAGTGAATTGTTTGTTAGATGTTTTTAATAAATAAATAATTTAATTCTCTTCGATATTTAATTTGTTTTGTTCACAAAATAAAATTATGACCAAATTGTCCCCTCATAATTTTAATTTAATTAACAACTATTTTTATAAAAATATTAGTATGTCAGTTAATGTTACAAATTATGTTTTACACATTGATATTTATATTTTAACACTTTTAATAGATTTAAAAATACCACAAAGGCACAATATTAATATTTTGTAATTGTTACTAGTTCCATAATAATATAACGTATACGCGTATACCACTTCCAGTTCGTCTATGAAATAATATCAGTCGATTTTTTAGTTCTCATGGGAGTATAATATGCGAGGCGGCTTGTATGATACAGAGTGGAAGGGGTCGCGGGTGGTGGGAGAGGGGCGGTGCGTTTGATGCCGACAGCACAGGTGTGATGCGCGCCCGATGCGGTCCCGCTGACCAAGCTCGATTACACCAATAACTTAAACTACGGTTAAAGTAAACTATGGAAATTTCGTTGTGATACTTTTAGTGTTTTAATACTTAGGATTTATTTGATTTAATAAGATTGTTTGATGTTATCTAAATATAAATGCATGACTATAATATTTTATAAAATTAAAACTGCTGCTGCAATTTAGATTTAAGCGAGACAGCATTAAAGCTAAAATTATGGAATATTTAAAATCAATATTTTAAATAAGTATTAAAAATACTTAAGTTTACAAATTATATTATAATTTAAGAATTATATTGTTTTTATAAGGATATTCCCCTGGTATTAATGCGCCCAAGTGTGTACGTAGATACATAAAGATCAATTGTACGGCAATCCGATGCTATATGAGAGATATCAAGCACAAGACCAAGGGTTTAATAAGTCTTTCAAAGCACGGATAGGTTAAGAACATATTTTAGAAATCGATTAGTTCATGTGTAAAAGTAGTCAAACTAATTGCAGCTTAGTTCAGTGAAAAAGAAAGGTCTGGCAATTTTTATTTTATGTTAGTAACCATTAGGTTTTAAATAGCTTATTTATTTTAACGTCGTTGTCCCTTGAAGCTGCGATGTAGTAAAAAGCCTGGCGGCTGTATATGCCAATGTATCACTTGGTAATATCTTATTAATTAAATCTAAAAATCATTTCAGTATTTACTTTGTCATTGTCACTATCTTATATTTTTAAAACTACTAGTTAACCTATTGTTAACTGATACAGAATGGTGCAACTCCCTCAACAAGGTTCACGCGGGTCAGTTAATTATAATACTGAGCATTATTTCGCTGTAGTTAAGCTGATATGTAAACGGATTGTTACTTTAATACCTACCTATTTGTTATCATTGCACATTGGATGGGACGTTTTGTTCTTACTGATAACGAGAAAGAGGTGACCGCGAAGATACAACACTATTATTATTGATAGATAATTGTATGCTATGCGGTTCATTCTTTATAATTATCCATACTAATATTATAAATAGAAAAGAATGGATGGATGGATGGATGGATGTTTGTTACTCTTTCACGTAAAAACTACTTAACGGATCTGGATGAAATTTGGCACAGAGATAGATTACTACCTCAAAGCCCTGGTTTAAAAAATGGGCCGGCATTACGCAAGTGATACCTCTGATATTGCAAGCGTCCATAGGCTACGGTAATTGCTTAACATCAGGCGGGCCGTATTTTAATTTGCCACCCAAGTAGTATAAAAAAACAAAAAATCACGCTCATCACACATATTTGTCTTGATTCGGAATCAAATCCTCTACCTATAACTTAGCAGTCAGATTCAATAACCAACAGGCCTGCCATATAATATTTAATTCAAGACATAAACGAGGTTCGAATGTTATGTTCATATAGCACGAAAGTCTAACTATGATTTGTTTCATCGTGCCGAATAGTTCCCGTTAATTTTATGGGATAACTTAATGTGTGGCCGACACGATTGGGCTTTAGAACAATTTATGTGTTAATAGAATTCACAAGAAAATCTAATATCTAAGGATAGTAAGGGCACGTAAAAAAAAGTGAATGAGTTTATTAATAAAAAGAAATATTTCACGGTATTATCATTTTAATTTGGTATAGATTTAATGTCAAAGCCAGCCAGTCTTTGTTATAGCTTTAATTATTTAAGATCAATGACAAACCTAACGTCTATGATTGCTTAGATGTTTTATTAGTGTCTCTATATCTCGGGTATTCTCCTATTATAATATATAATAATAGCAAACTATATAAAGATGTGTCCAATGCTGGACACGACTCTCATATCCTTTATCAAGAGAGAGAGAGGGATTAGGCTTTATTTTTTCTATTATTTTAGCGTAATTCCCGGGCCAAAGTCAAACTCATTTATTAATTAAGATCAAATACATGATACTTACAAACGTTATAAAAACAAATGCCAGCATACTTTTTTCCTACAGACAATTCGCTGACTAGGGTAGGGCCTCGAGAAGAATTGGCAAGAAACTCGGGTCACTCTTTTTAAGATTTCGGAAGGCTTACGTGAGGACAGTGATTCAATAATCAATGTCCTTACGTAAGGTTTATCATTCTTTATGGTCACTGTGTATTGACGCCATGACGATAAAGAATGGGATGACATTTACCGTGAGACACTTACCGTAACCATACCATAGCTATGTCTAAGGTGTAAAGCTGTTGTTACACTATTTTGGGATCTAAAATTTTTGCGCTATAAGGTTGGGTGTTAGATAGACTGATTTTAAAAAACCTATAGGAAAAATGTCGCCTGCCATTGTCACACAGATTTATATAGGTATATAATGCAGGCGGTGATTCGCCTATAGGTACAATAGAGTTAAGTACCTAATTTTTCTTCCACATAAAGTACTTTCTTACGTTTATTTTCCAATGAGTTTCATGGACATATTACGGAATGAAGTTACCTACTCATACAAATAAAACAGCTTTCCTTGCAATTTTTTTCTAAGTTCTTTAATATATCAAGTGCAGTCTGTCGGAACTCGGAACCCGTTAAAAGGGAAACAAATAAATAAATACACAAATCCTTTTCGGTCCAATGAAGAGTAAACGATATCTACTCAAGAAAACAACATTAAAATTTGTATTGTGATGTTAACAGGATAATCCAACTTACAAGCGTCATGTTGACATTCTAATTACTCTTTACCACTCTCAAACATTATCCACAGAAAAAGAAAGTGTTATAACAATGTAAATTTAGATAAGACCACACAAATTTGACAAAATATTTTGTGGATAATTCCTGTTTGTTGTCAACTAATCTACAGGTTTTTTTGTTGTAAGATTAAGTTTTGTTGTTTGACAGAAGGATAAAGGACGATTGTTAGTGAGAGTATTTCTTAGAATGTGTCATTAATAAATGAATTGTTTGATGTAGTATAGAGAAAGTTGGCACTTGACCACATAGATATTTTATTTGTTTATTGAACACAGGTGGTAGCCGAGTGGGAAAGTAACTGAATGATATAATGATAGGTATGAGGTGTGAGTTCGATCCAGCAATGTGAACTTCACTTTGTCAATGTCAAATGTCAAACCCACATAATATGTTGAAAAAAATAGAAATACCTATCTGATCCGCGAACACGCATCTCCTCAGCTCTCTTGATAGAGGAGAGAAGACCTGTGCCCAGCAGTGGGACATGTATGGGTTGCTAATATTATTATTGGCCACATTGATATAACAACACAAGATTGCACATAGTGTAACACAATAAACACTAAGATATTTAAATAAACAATTTTTAAAATTACTTAATTTAAATGTTATAGTGAAGTGGTAGAGCGCTCTCTAGTACATAGCAGTGGTTGTTGGTCCCAAGGTCTTTAGAGTTGAAATAGACAGACAGTTTTATTTTATTTAATTTAAAAGACAACTCCCGTGCTAGGTAACAAGCCCTGTGTCGCTGGGACTACTACTACTACTACTACAAACATACAATTCACTTACACAAATTACACCCAGACTTGGAACAAACATTTATGGATCCCACAAAGTTATGATTGATATAATTATCAAGATTTGTTTTTTATGAATTATAAATGTATATGCATGCAGTATATAAAATACGAGTATATTGCATATAATATACATTTCTTATACCTCAATGTAACATTGTTGCAAACACGGACACATTAAAGAAGTTGCTAAGATATAATATTCAACTGATAAATTAAAATATCGACCAAAATAAAATCATACCCAAAAATTAAAATGGCACATAATCTCGTATAAAATTGTTTTGTTTGTAAGGATTAAAATAGCTTAGTTAATTAACACGAAACCTTCATATTCGGATAATCGTTCATTAATATTATTTGTAATCCTCTTAATAGGTATCCGCTTAGACGCCAATCTAGCCTGTACATTGATGATGACGTCATATCGATACATATATATAGGTACGTAATTAAATTAAACTAACGATCATATAAATTTAATTAATCGACAGATGAATGCATTGTCTGTCATTTTTAATTATAAATATTTGACTGCATGGTTGGTTTACTGGCCTTGCCATTTGCCACTGCGCAGCGTGTTGTGGGTTCGATCTCAACGCGGGACCAAAAATTGTGTGATTCATAAAGGGTGTGCTTTGTGTTCGTTAATTAAGTACGTTTCTATAACAAACTACCTCTTGAAGTTATGAACCTACCCTTACACAAATTCAAACTAGAAGTAAAAAATCATCTTTTAAGCAAGGGTTATTACACTATTAATGACTTTTTAAATGATAAAAAGTCATGGGGTTAGTTGCTAATTTTGATGCAGAATTATATAAGAATAATAACTACATTTAAAATTTGTCAGGAGACGTTTTGTGATCATTATTGGTTTTCTATTGAGTTTCTTTTTTCTTATTATGTCCTGGATTGTCATGCTCACTAAAATGCCATTGCTTGTGGTGTCGTATTGGCCGGGTCAGTTCCTTCCCTCTAATATGGCGAAGGAAATGATGGCTGGTCTGTGCGTCATGCTCGTGAACGGGTGCTACTTGGGGTGGCTGGTCAATCTTGGCATGATTTATTTTTAAATATTAAAGATATAGTTTCTAGATATTTACTAAAGATTGCAATGTGATCTCGACACGTTTCTATCTTATACTTACAAAAAGAAACGATCCCTCATTACCATACAGTGGAAAGCTAAATTCATTTTTTTTAATATTGCTTACTCATTAATAAAATACTTATCTAAATTTCTCATATGGTATATTGGTTTCCGTTCCTTTTTGTTACCACTATTGTAACTCATACCAAATTGTAAATGTTTTACTCTGGCGATTAAAAAGAGTGGCCCGAGTTTCTTGCCAATTCTTCTCGAGGCCCAACCCTAGTCAGCGAATTGGCCTTAGGAAAAAAGTATGCTGGCATTTGTTTTAATGACGTTCATAAGTATCATGGATTTGATCTAAATGAATAAATGAGTTTGACTTTGACTTTGACTTTGAAATGTTTGTAACGTCCCCCGTGACACAAGTCCTTAGTCTGATTGACAACGAGATTTCTTTGGGGATGTGGTATTTTCTAAAATAATAAATATATCCTTGAAATTAAACATATCTACTATGTACGGACTGATTTAAAAAATATTTTGCAGTAATCTTTTTTTTTTCAGTAGGTAATATATATATTTTTTTGATTTAAAAAGACAACTTCCGCACTAGAGAACAAGCCCTGTGTCGCGGGGGACTTTAACAAACATACAATTAACGGACACGAATTACACCCAGGCTCAGAACAATTATTTGTGGGTCACACAAAGTTTTGTACTGTGTGGGAATCGAACCCACAACATCGTGCACAGCAGGCACATACTGCGGCCACTGGACCATCAAGGCAGTCAAATTTGAAATTTGATGGTTTACTGTATTAATTGCTTTCTGCAGTCTTTCTCCGTATAAACTCTAACAATGCCAAACCTCACATTCCTCCGTACGACTTGTGCTTAAAAATGCTTCACGTATACCTAATATATAGATTACATACTCTGAGTTATTAAAACTAAATGAAAGACAAATAAACAAGGTTCTCGTTATTTACAAAGAATATGACGAGTGCAGAGTTCAATGAATGCGAGCTCATGCATGGAATAATTAATACATAGCCATCCGTAAAGTGTCAGGGCAAAACGTCGTCGAAAACAAATATATGAATATTAAATGAGACGATATATCTCTTACAAGATATTGTTGTCATTACTTGATGTAGTTATATCTATAATTATAATTGCTTGTATTTTCTGAGTGATTCATCAATGCAAACTTAAACCGCTTAGGATACATATCTTACAGGCTCTGCCTAGTTTGGGATCAGATAGCGATGTGTGAGTTGTCCCGAAAATATTATTATTTTTATTATCTTAAAAATTTTTGCTTAAAGCAAATGACATACGTAAGCAAGGGATTTTTGAAAAATTCCATCTCCAGCCGGGTAGTAAGTTATCGGGATTTTCTGTTAGATTGCTTGTAGTAAGCAGCCTTTAGGAATAAAATATGGTTATAGCTGGCAAAACGTGGGTCTTGTACACCATTAGTTAAAAATGTGTCCGTGTTTATTATGAATAACCATAAAAACAAATCGTCAATTACACTGATTACTTAATCAAAATAATAAACCATTCACTCTGTCATCTTACAAAACTTCATGCATTCCAACTAAATCATCTTTCATTCACCAGCAAACAAATTCATTCCAGGACTTGACTCTAGTAGCACATTATCAAGGCGCAGGATGGGAGAAATCGACCGCGCCATCGTGCAACACTGCAGTACTGCACATAGATAATGACATTATGTCATTTTTAATTTAATTACTTATAGCATACCGTTCTTCTTATAAAGGTGTACAGGTAGTATTTACGACGATACAGGTATGACCTACTGCTAAGACTGTATCCTAAATTCTAGGTTACCTCTATCGAAATTTCTTCTCCTTTCCATTCCAAATTTAGTATGGAGTTAGGCAGCCCATTGCATAGTTTTATTTAATGTGAATTTGAAACCTTCAAATAAAAACAAAAACTAGCATAAATATATCTACAATCTACAAGAGGGTTTTGCGTTATGGATAGCAAGAGATTGGGTCGCATTATTCGCTATTATTGCAAACGTCCATAGGCTGCGGTAACTGCTTACCATCAGGTGGGCTGTATGCTTACTTGGCACCTTAGTAGTATAAAAAAGTAACTTAAAATTTTCTAAATTAAAACAGATTTATATTTAATACTCTAGCTAAAATAGTTGGAAGTATTCGTATCTTGCCGAGCACTAAAGCTTACAGCATATTTCAGTGCACATAGCTCGCTACGGACTTTATGTAACGTAGAACTGGAATTTTAGTTTAAGCTTGTACTTCACTTTGTAAATTCAATTAATATTTCTAGGAAAATTTAGCTACACATTTTGGACTTAAATTATTTTGATTTTAAGGTAAGTTTTAAATTTTCCTGATACTCTGCTGTGGTTGAGGCTGGCCGACTAATGAATGTTCTGAGTTTTATCTCGAATTCTCTTTAACTTTGTGCGATTAATACTAAGGCACTAATCGTAAAGAATTAACAATTGCATATATTGAGGGAAACCCATCCATAAGAAAACCAATTTTTGTATTAGAAGAAATTCTAAATGTATGTCTGTATCACCAGCCCGTGTTGGGCCAGCGTGTATAGAGTGTAGAGTATATATAGCTTATCTGTCTTCTCTCTTCTATCAAGAAAGCAGAGTTAGAGAGAGAGAGAGACCTTTTTTAGCAGATAAGTACGTATAAATTTCACAAAGTGAAATGCACATTGCAACTACCACCACACACAGGAATACAACTACACCACTGTGTGTAGTTATTTGGCTGTGGTCTTTTGTAAGATGGAGGTCCTTCCTCAGTCGGGCTTGCTCGCTAAAATGCTACCTCTCTTTTTTTTCTGAACTGGTGTTATTATTTAAAAGATGGGTTCGAGAATTTCCGATCAGTGTTATAATAATTGTAGGTTTTACTTGTTGTAACTTGACTATAAATTATATTATTTATGTATTACTAGCTGGTGCCTGCGGCTCTGCCCGCATATTGCAATTAAAAGTACCACATGTTCAATCCCAGTATACTATCTCTTTGCCAAATTTTATTTAGATCCGTTTAGCCGATTAGTCATCAGTATTAGGGCCGTATCTTTGGAACTTAGGTTTTGATGATTTCCTGACACTGCCATTACCATCTGGCTGCACTTTGACCGGTTACGCTGATGACGGTCTTTTACTTATACAATCTAACACCAGGACTGGACTTGAGAGCTTAGCGGAAAAATGTTTGCGCCTGATCTCTGATTGGGGAGTGCGCAACCGCCTATCGTTCGCGCCTCATAAAACATTTCAGCTACTATTGAAAGGGAATTTAAAAACGCCACCTAGAATTAGATTTAATAATATTACTGTTAGAAATAAGGATTCCGTTTGTTATTTAGGTTTGATTTTAGAAAGGAACTTCACTTTTGTAGATCATATTACAACGATAGGAGAAAAATCTAAGAATAGTTTTTACGCCTTGACGAGGATATCGACGTCGACATGGGGTCTGTCTTTTAACACCTTAAAAATTATCTATGCAGCAACTTATTTGGGTTGTATGTGTTACGGTGCACCTGTGTGGGCTGATAGGGCAACCATCGGTGCCGCACGACGCAAGTTGCTTCAGAGTCAACGTCTGGCGTTGATATTTTTGTGCAAGGCGTATAGGACAGTTAGCACTGAAGCTTTACCAGTACTGGCAGGTGTTCTTCCTGTCGATCTAGAGGTACAGAGACGAGCGGCGATTTATTACCCCACACGTGACAACATCAATTCCAACTTTTTAATGCCACGTGATCGCCTTAAAATCACCCGATTATTTAAAGAACAAACTGAAGTTTATAGAACCCTCATTAATGAATGGCAACAGCGATGGGATACATCAACCAAGGGACGCCACCTCTACCAGTTTTTTCCTTCCGTTACTGATCGGTTGGCAAAGACATGGCTGGAGGTTGATCACAGTGTCGCTCAGTTCCTTACAGGTCATGGTAACTTTCGGAGCAAGTTATACTCATTTAAGCTAGTTGATTCGCCGAACTGTCAATGCTCAACACCTGGCTCCGATCAGGAGCAGTCTGCTCATCACATACTCTGGGAGTGTAGTCTTTGGCATAATGATCGTACTATTATGTTGAACAGCTTACATATATCATCTGGAGCGGCTTACTATGGGGATTTAGTCTCATCTAGGGGGAATTTCCGTGCATTTAAACGTTTCTGCCATACATATTATAGCAATCAAACTTAGCTCACTTAGGTCCCGTAGTTTAAGGTCCTCCGTGGTGCTCCTTTTCATAGGTTACAAACCTATACAGATTTATTTTGTCTCCCGCTTTGCTATGGAGGGAAGTGGAAACTTTTCTTTCTAACTCCTCCTATTTACTTCTGATTAAATTCGTTGCGGGGTCCAAGACAGTAGGTTTAGTTGTCCACGGGACGCACGAGTGTCAAAACTCGGTGTATCAGTTGGTTACTCCGCTGTTAATCCTGGCTCACAGGAGTCACAGCGGTGGGCATGTGGGTGGGATTGTCCCGATAGCCGATTAGTCGTGAAAATGCAACAGATAAAAAGACAAAGTTACATTCTCATTTATAATATTAGTAGTTATACCATAATTTCACTATATTTTAATGCTTTTTCAGTGAATTTTAAGTTTTTTTTTTAAATATTTTTTTGTTATTAACTATAATCGTCAAACAATGTTTATTATTTCTAATAGTTTGTACACTGTAAGAACTATATTTCTACACGGGTATTGTCTGTTATAAGCGTTCAAGTAGCGAGTTAATATCGTGCCTCGGGCGTTGATCATTTTTTGCGGGTGCACCCGAATCAACCACCTTGAACACAACAAATGTGTGGGCAATCCGGTAATTTATTTTTTTAGCCAATAAATTACTCATACGTCAAAACTTCGGACATGGCCGGGCGGTGCGCGGCGCTGCCCGAGTGATATATTGGCTCTTGTCACAGCACTCTACCTTTTCCTAACAATTTTAATATGACTCTCGATTAATAAATTGCTCATTTCGGATGAACCGTTTTACTAATGAGTCGGCTTTATAGACTCGAGGACGAGACACCCGGCACATTTATAATGCTAGAGCACGTCACATTTTTTGAATTTTTACCTTTTTAGAAAGAAGTCCGATATTATATTATGCTATAGTGCCTTACTAAAGTCTTTTTCAATTTTTTATCCTTAGCAATAAGTCTTTGACACGTAGCAATATTGTATCAAAGCTTCTCGCTCGTAGTAGCATCACTTTTTAATTTTCAAAGGCTTTGCAATATTGCTTTTATTGAGAGAAATATTGAAAGGTCAAACGAGGAAGACATACTTATTTTTTATTAGAAAAGACTTGTCTACAAAAATATATGTTTTAATAAATCATACAATAATTATTGTTAGCTTGGACAAACGTATTGATTATAATGTCGGCACCATCTAATTTGTCGAAATTAAGATATTGAGGTGGAATTATGGAGTCATCTGGCAGTGAGTGACATGGCCGAAGAATGCGGAAGGCTAGACTACGATGGTTCGGAGACATAAAGAGGAGGCCACCAGATTATGTTGGAAACCTGGCACTACAGCTTTTCAGCCAAGACAAGATGGAAGGATGTAATGCTAAAGTTCATGAGGGAGTGTTCGGTTTCCAAAGACAATGTCGAGAACAAAGTGAAGTTGAAGAGAGAGACACGGAAGGCACACGGACTCACGGAGATATTCAGCCAAGAAAGAGAGATATTCCTACTAATATTATAAATGTGAAAGTTTGTGGATGTTTGTTACTTATCCACGTAAAAACTACTAAACGGATCTGGATGAAATTTGGCACAGAGATAGATTATAGTCTGAGAATTTTTATCGTGATAACCGACATCAACGCGGGCGGAGTCACAGGCAACAGCCAGTTACGTATAAAATAAAGTAACAGAATTCTTGTTCATACTTACATGTCTTGAAGCAATATGAAATAAAATTTATTCACGAATGTGAATCATGATTAGTGTCGAATTATCTCAATGTTATTGTTGCCGACAAGCAATGTCAACTTCGGTCAGCATGCTGGATTGTAAATAACACAAATAATAATTGAGAACTGATAATAATAATTATTATTATCAATATAGTCGTGAGTATACTTACAAAAAAACCTGTAAAAAATCAATTGCGAATATTATTGTTTCCACAGACACACGGAATAGTTTTCCGCTTGCGTCATTTAACATAATATTACAATTAATAAGAATTTATATGCGATAATCCCAGAAAAACATGACGATCTATTGCAAAAACATGGCATTTTATGTTTTTTTTAGCAATCTAGAATTGTTATTTCCTACCAGTTTCAACTTAACAACGCCATAGTATCTATTGTTTCCTTCTAGATCATTTAAATAATAGTGCAAATATTTTTGTAGAAACAATACCTACTATTGTAATTTTAATTGGCAATGCCTCAAAGGATTGTAAAGCTCAGGCTAGATACTACATATTTTTATTTTAAATACGTTTCAATTATACGTACTTGTTGGATTATTCAGGATTATATTTATCAGAAAGTTTCATTATAATAGCTTTAACGGAGGGTTGACGGAGAGGTATTATGATCTCGATAAGGAATATTATATCTGATATTTTGCTTCTAACTTGGTTTTAAAACAAAAGCCGTGTTCTACTTCTCTCGATAGAGTAGAGGAGACCCGTGCCCAGCAGTGGGACATATATGGGTTGCTATTATTATTAAGTTTATTTCTGAATATAAAATTTTTGAAACGCATATTGAAAGTTTTATTTTTTATACAAATTTTCCTACAACTCAATTTAAGTGAACAACCCCCTTAATTAAAACTACAGTGACTCGAAGTGATGTGACCAAAACAACAGCCAACAGAAAGAAATCGCGTTTGAGCATAACTTGAAATGCAATAAAGTTACTTAGGTGATTTTTAATGTTTGATGACAAATCTGTCCATCAATACCGTTTGTTAAAAAAAATATTTAACAATTTTATCGGACAGAACCACAGAACACAGGATAGGATGGCCAGATGAAATCGTATTAGATTTCATAAATTATTTTTTATATACTAGCTGTTGCACGCGGCTCCGCTCACGTGGATGTCGGTTATCGCTGCAAAAAGTAGCCTATGTGTTATTCCAGACTATAATCTATATCTGTGCCAAATTTTATCCAGATCCGTTCAGTAGTTTTTACGTGAAAGAGTAACAAACATCCATCTATCCATCCATCCATCCATCCATTCTCACAAACGTTCACATTTATAATATTAGTAAGGATATTGTTAAAGCGACCAATTGCGGTAATTCTGGCATCATTTGCCCTTTACTTAAATAGTTTATTGGTAATCAAAAATGTTAGTAATACTACAAAATTATGTTCACTTATGTCAGAAGCGCTTTGTATTGATTTCATGGATTACATTTAAAAATATACAGTAAATGTCAATTTAGTAGGTTTGATTAAGCGTACTGGGAATATGATATTGGGAAAGTCTATTAAGAAGTATAGGTTAAATATGATGAAGACATCTTCGCTCTTCTAACAACCTTCTTCTTTTTTGTCCTCTTCATAGCTCAAGTCTTGTACATTCTTCCTTTAACATTCAATCTATTCTTCTGTGGAACGTGCTCCCTCTTGAAATCAGGATGTCCCCAAACCGTGACATTTTTAAGGCTAGAGTACACCGGCTTTATAGCAAGTTTTTGTCAGAATCATCTTAAAACTCTCATTAATTTGATATTATTTATTAATTTATTTATTGGTTATATTATATTTATGTATACTTATTATTATTATTATTTTTATGTTTATTGGAATATATTTATCATATAATATATTTAGTATCTACTACCTAGTTTTGTCTCTGCATCACCCAAAGGTTGACTGGTAGAGAATGCCTTTGGCATTAAGTCCGCCATTGTACCATTATGTTGTGCAAGAAGTTTTAAATAAATAAATAAAAAATGATTTAAGTTTTGGCAATTTTCATGCTGTCTTTGTCTAAATTGCCGAGAAAAACAGAGATGGCATTACATTTGCCAACGAAACTTGTGAAATGTTTTGTACAAGAAACTTCGGCTTTAAACCACGTTTATTCTGGCCTAATACATGCTCGTCAGATCAGACATGCCTTTAGAATTTCTTCTAGAACATGTGAGTTTCCTCACGTGATTTTTTTGACGTTAGCAAATGTTTGATGAATAATTATAATAACTTGGGACAACTAACACGCGGCCATCTGATCCCATAGATCCCATAGAGCTTGGTAGTATATTATTGCAACCAAACAACTGATAAATTGTTACTTATATTTTTCACCCAGACACAGCACATCAGACCTCCTTACCATATTTAATACCTATTTTATGATTGAAAACCAAAAACTAGTTTACGTTATCCAGGTCTTGAACCCGGAATCTCAGCACGCCAGTTAAAGCCAAAATAGTTTAAAAAAATAAACAGGCTATATCAATCTTTTCCAATTCGTATACTTAATAGAACAGTTAGTTGTTCAACTGCAATGTAAAATATTAATCTTACACGGGACTATATTTCCCAACCTAGCTTATGTCTTAGTTGCGACCTTAGCGGGTTTCGAGCTGAAAAACTTAAATATGTTGTATCTTTAGGCATAGCATAGCTTTTTAGGTCATGAATTGAATGACTGACTACGTAAGATTTGGCTTAAATCATACAAAGTGAGCTGAACAAAGAAATTCATATTATTTTTCGAGACAATCCCACCCACATGCCCACCGCTGTGACTCCTGTGAGCCAGGATTAACAGCGGAGTAACCAACTGATACACCGAGTTTTGACACTCGTGCGTCCCGTGGACAACTAAACCTACTGTCTTGGACCCTGCAACGAATTTAATCAGAAGCAAATAGGAGGAGTTAGAAAGAAAAGTTTCCACTTCCCTCCATAGCAAAGCGGGTGACAAAATAAATCTGTATAGGTTTGTAACCTATGAAAAGGAGCACCACATTCATATTATTTGCTGCTTATTTGCGTTTTGCTTTCTTCAGATTCACTGACTAAACAGGCAGAGGTAGAGGCTAAAGAAAAAAACTGACAAGAAACTCGTAATACTGTTTTCAATCATCAGATAGTTACACTTTAATATGTGATACAATTTGTGATATCGCAGAAAATAACACAACTACAACATAGTCTAGTATGATACATTTTTCATAAATGTTAATACAATCCTATGTTATGATTTCACGGAATAAATAAATACACCTTTTACTAAAAACCATCAGAATTGCTGCCAATTACCTATTGTTGGCGACTTATTGCTCAAGTTCGTGACTTTGACTCCACCTGAGAGTTATTTTCGTTCAAAAATACACTCGAAGGGAGAGCTTTATCGAACAAGACTTCATTAAAAACAGCTTAGCAGAGAGATGAAACGATATTGATGCATCCTTATCGTGTACTAACAAGACATAGAATGAGAGTCGATTGTTCGTCACGACCTATTATCTAAGTAATTATCGCACTTTTACTACAGTCTCTATTGATAAAAGACCAATTAATAACTGACCTGAGATAAAATGTACCTTGAAATAATGCACAATTATCTCTCTCCTGATGCATATAAATATGAGGTGTGGATGATGTAAACGCACTGGTGAACATGGCTCGATTAGTGCTGTGTGTGTTGGCCCTTCTTGTGGCTGGGGCTCTGGCCGACCCTATAAAGAAGGCTACACCTAAAGTTGGTAAGTAACTATTTAAAAAATATTCAAAATATCATGCCTTAATCAATAGTAAATGTAAAAAAATAACTAAAATAGTTACAAAATTGTACATAATTTTAATTGTTAAACTGTAAATGGTACTTTACATTAATATCTATTTTTTAATTTCCAGCGGACCAAGGCTTTGTACAACGTCAGTGGGACTTGATACGTTTGTTCTTCCATCTTCACGAACCAAATTATGTGGAATCTTGGAAGACAATCACCAATACCTGGACCTTTGAGAAAAACATCGAGCACTTTGCTGTAAGCGTTCGATGGATTTAAAATAACAAGTTATGTTTTATTTATGATTTATCTGTTGAAATGATGAATAACTTTTATGTTTCAGAATGTGAGTGCTGTGACAACCTACATATCAATGTTGGAGAATAAGTGGGTCCTTCCTAAGGCAGTACCATTCGATGTTCACCAAGTGGAACATAGATTCGAGGCCGATACCTTGTTTAACGTGCTTTACTCTGCTAAAGACTATGACACTTTCTACAAGAGTGCTGTGTATCTCAGGGAACGTATTAATGAACATCTTTATTACTACGTCCTTAATGTAGTGATTCTTAACCGTAAAGACACGCAAGGTATTTTCGTTCCTCATATTTATGAGATCTTCCCCTCATTCTTCAGCAATGGAGAAGTATTAACCACCGCACAGAGAATCAATACTCATGGTCTTCAATACATTGATTACTACCCATCTACTTTCAAAAGGGACGATAATATCGTCATCAAATGGAATAGTACAATCTGGCCGTACTCTTGGAACAACCCCGATGCACCAGTAGTTTATTTCACCCATGATGTGGCTCTTAATGCCTTGTATTACAACTTCCATGTCACACATCCTAGCTGGCTTGGTGGTGAAGTTGTTCCTTTAGTCAAAGACAGACGTGGTGAATGGTTTTGGTTCATTCATAAGCAAATTTTAGCTCGCTATTATTTGGAAAGGCTGTCTAATGGTCTTGGAGAAATTCCTGAACTTGGTCACGAGATCGTAGAAACTGGATACAATCCTGGTCTTTTGTACCATAATGGCGTTCCTTACCCAGTCAGACCTAACTATTTCCATCTTGGCCAACCAGAATTTGTTGAAGCGCTTCAGGCAGTTGAGGATTATGAACGCCGCGTACGTGATGCTATTGATCAGGGTTACTTTGTAAACGTAAGTATATTTACCGTTTTTATTTGCATTAAAACACCTAACTCGTCATGAAAACTTATTTAACGATTTCAATTTTACAGCCAGTTGGTGAGCACATTAATCTCCGTGTACCTGAAGCCATTGACGTTTTGGGACGTGTCATTGAAGCCAATGTCGATTCCCCTCACGTGCACTACTACAAGGACTTTATCAGCATCTGGAAGAAGATTTTAGGCAACACTCTTGTACCAGAACATGTGTACCACAACCAGTATGTATATTTAAGTCTCGAAAATAATTAAAACGTCATTATAATGTTGAAGAATGGTTTAAAATGTAAGTTATTTTTTGTAGCTTTGCCCCCTTGGTAGTTCCTTCAGTTTTGGAACACTATCAAACAGCACTGCGAGACCCAGCTTTCTACATGATTTGGAAGCGTGTTTTGGGTCTCTTCCAACTGTGGCAGGAGAACCTTCCTTTCTACAAGCGTGAAGAACTTGCTCTACCCCAAGTGGCCATTCAAAAGGTTGAGGTCGACAAACTGGTGACCTATTTCGATTATTCATACCTAAATATTACCAACCATCTTTATTCCAAACCAGGTAAATTATGTTTTAAAACTATTAAGTTCAGTTAGTGAAATGGTTGTTTTAAAGTATTTTTTCTCACCATTTATTATTTTTACCTTTATAGGAAAGGGAGTGTGGGATAAAGTGAGTGTCTTAGTTCAGCGCCCGAGGTTGAACCACAAAGTGTTCCAGATTCGCGTAAATGTTAAGAGTGAAGTCGCTAAGTCTGTTGTAGTAAAGTTCTTCTTAGCTCCCAAGTATGACAGCCACGGTTATGAAATTCCTCTACACATCAACAGCCAAAACTTCTTCCTATTCGACGAGTTTGTTCACGATTGTAAGTTAATTTATATTTTATTGACTGATACAGGGATTTTATTATCTGGGTTGAGCTTACTTATTTTTTATGAATGATTTCAGTGCCTGTTGGAGAGTCTGTCATTACTCGCGATTCCACTGAAAACTATAACTTTGCCAAGGACTGGGTTGAAACTAATGAAATTTACCAAAAGGTAGAAAGTGCCGTCCACGGCAAAGGTCAATTTGTCATCGACCGCTTTGACGATATTGTCAAGGTTCCTCAGCGTCTTGTGCTACCTAAAGGTACGTTAAACGAAAAAAGACTTAGGTTGATAAACAAATGTATATGTAATATACCTTTAATTCGGTATTAACCATTATATTTTATTATTAGGTCGCGTCAGTGGTATGCCTTTCGTTCTGATGGTCTACATCTCCGAGTACCGCGCACCTGTGACACCTTTTGGCACTGGCTTCGACATCAACACCTCTCTGGGTCTTGGCAGCGGAGCACACCGTCTTACAGACGAACCACTCGGTTTCCCAGTCAACCGACCTCTGCACTTCTGGCAAGTGGAAGGCCTTCAAAACTTAGTTTTCGAAGATGTCTTGATCTACCACAAGCACACCCCCGAAATCGAAGTTCCCCACAGCGAATAAATGATATTTGACTTATTCTCGACGCTTTAATAAACTCTGCAATTTTCTTGTATTTGGGTTAGAATAGTATTTAAAACATGAATATTAACTGACTTTTTAAGAAAAAGACTTGACAAAAAAGATGCTCATAAGTATCATACATTTGTTTTTGATTTGCGGGTGATAGCGTCGGTGAAAACATATTTATTTGATTTTATTGTAATTATGCATGTAAGGTTTATTTACTTAATGCCAATGAGTATAAATAAATGTGTGTATTACATATGTAAAAAATATAGTATATTATGATAATTAATAATACATCCTTTATTGTACCCACCAAACATGTAATCTGTCCATAGAACCTATTTTACTTGAAGAAACTGCAGAATGAAAATATTTATGTATCAGTTACTTGCAATCAGCTAGAGAGATCTCACCGTCATTCATAAAATGTATTATATTTTATAGTGTGTTATATATTTAGATATCATAATAAAGAAATAAAATATTATAAAGAACATACTTTTATTTCATCATTATTTCAGCCAAAAGACGTCCACTGCTGGACATAGGCCTCCCCCAAGGATTTCTACAACTCTCGATCCTGAGCAGACCTTGTCCATCGGTTGCCCGCAACCTTTACCAGGTCGTCGGTACCTTTTATTTACCACTTGCTAAATTGCCTGGCATGAGATGCAAAGCTGCTTTAATTTTATTCACTGTCTTGGAAACGATTGTTATAGTAATTGTACAATGTTTCCATAAAAACTCGAAAGAACAGTAAACATAAAATATTTTCTATACCTAAATATTAAATATATAATATAAAACATACAAAATAAAATTGTTTTATATAAAAGTTAGACTCGAATCAGATTATAATTCGGGTCTAAAATGTTCGTCTTATAGAAGTAATTTCCAGACTTATGACGTATGGTTAGTAGACTTGGGAATAGATAGATAAATATACTTAACACTTGTTGTACACCACTCTGTATAGGTATAACTATCACATTAGTGGAAGTGCTTTGCCATTAATTACATTAAAATAAAAGACATAAGTAAAACACAAAAGAATAACAAAAAATGATTTTATTTCAAGGATAGAGGCATGTTGTAAAGGGGATGTTAAGATGGTTTGGACATTTGGAAGGTATGGATGAGAATAACAAAAGAGGTATATCGTGTGCGAGAATTAACGGAGATATCGGTATGGGCCGCCCTATGCAAACATACATCAACCGAGTAGGTGATGTGCTAAAAACGGGCCAAATGAAAGAGGAAGCGAAAGAAGTATGACTGGATCGAAGCAATTGGCGTACCATAGCCTCTGCCTACCCCAATAGGAGATGGGTGTGATGATGTGTATGTATATGCAAAGCCAAGTCTTTTATGATATGTATTTTTTTAATATGTATGAATCGACATATTATTATTTTCATCACATAGATAGTTCGTGATTTGGTACCATAGTGGGAGAACAGACCTGTAAGACCTGAGACCTTTGTGTATATACTTATAAGTATTGTTCTGTTTCTAAGTAAATAATAATTTTAGGTATCTATCTTTTTTCATGAGGATGTGTATTGTTGGTAAGTACCTCAATCTATACTAATATTATAAAGCTGAAGAGTTTGTTTGTTTGCTTGTTTGATTAAACGCGCTAATCTCAGAAAGTACTGCTTCGATTAGAAAAAAAAAAATTGTTGAATAGTCCATTTATCCAGGAAGGTTATATAACATAACGCTATGATCAATAGGAGCGGAGCAGTAGTAAGGTATGTTGCAAAATCGGGGAAAATATTCCAAATTACCAACCAGACGAAGTCGTGGGCGACCCCTAGTAATATTATAAAGATAGATAAGCTACCTTTACCTATACTACTTATTTCGTTACTATGTTTTGGTACATACTTGCTTATAAATTTTAAGTATGCATGCGATACAATACTAATAATATGTGAATTAGTGACAGATGAAATGCAGCTACTTAGCTACTGTTGACAGCAACAATTTACGTGAGCTAGTGCGATATTTAAAAAATAAAATATAATATTAAGATTACTTATAATAAAAAATATATATAGGTATAAAGGTTTTTTTTTCTCTTTGTATTTTATTTACCTACGTGTGCATGAACTATCATCCCTCCAAATGTATCGAGGAGACCTATATAGCAGTGGGACGTTTATGGGTTAAGGTGATGATGATGATAATGAATGAACTAACAATTTAATTGAAATCAATCACGCAACTGGTGACACTCTGATGGTGACAATTGGAAATAGGGAATGTATTGGGATAATCCCAATACATTCCCTATTTCCAATTAGAACGGTCATTGCAGCTTCTAATAAGCAACCTACGCCATCTATATTGTATACCGACTAACTAAAACACTTGTCTCTCCTAGCGCCATCTGTAATATTGTAAGGCAGTTCTTTGTAACCAACTCACTGTTTTATATCATGTTAAAACTGGCGAGATGGCGCTGTAAACTTAAATTCCAAAATTAAACACGTGCCTATTATGTGCTATTATGACAAAGAAAAGGCAGATAAATATATTTTAAAACAGATAGTAAAATCAGTAAAATTAATTTGTATATTTTTTATCATACGATTACCTACTTGTTATGAAAACAACTAGGTAGGCAGAGTGTGTTCCATATTTCTCTTTATTTTCATTTAATTTGCAATGTTTGTTAAATGGGTTAGGTCAAATCTTTCAGCAAGATATGAAGAGATTGAGTTGAAATTTTAATATACCTACATATAGGTACCTACTTAACTAATAAAAGCTTCATAAAGCTTGCAAACTTAGACGATATTTAAAAGCAAATGTATGGGATTGGACATTAGCTTACGCTCTATGTAGTGTCGTAAACTTACGTCGAATCCCATTCATTTATTAAGCTATTGCATAGCTTCTATCGCGGGCCTTGGGCGTGGAGACCGAATCCAGAAATTCCGTAACGAAAATAATAAACCTAACACCCCCACTCCGACCGGCACAGCGGTGATACTTTTTTTAATGACGAATTCTCTATACGGCCAATAATAATATGTCAAATTTGTGTAGGAGGAGGTTTTGATCTAAGAGAATATTAATGTGAAAAAGATTATTATATAAAGAGTCTTAATGAATTATTACAAGTATTCATTTTTATTATTATAAATTTTTAAAGTATTTTTTTATTTGTTTCGATAAAAAAATCATACTAAAAAATATGCAATAGCTTTACCGCGGTAGTCCCCGAGTGCCACACGTCTTTTTTTGTATTCTATTCGATTCAACTACAGTTTATGCCACATGTCTAGAGGGTCTGATGAATTGAATACAGCACCTTACGCCTCGCATTAAATATTGATGCCTGACAGCCAAAAAGGATAAGCGCCACTTTTCAAATTTTACAGGAGAGTGATTTAAGTTGAAAAAGAAACGAAAACAAAAAACATAAATAAGTTTGAATACCTAATGCTAAAAAAATACATAAATGTATTTTAGCTCGCTATCTATTGAATAACGTTGGTATTTTTATGTAATTCAGCCTACAAACACTGGTTACTTTCGATGTTGTACTTTCTTTAAACTAATATTTGGAGCAGAAAATATTTTAGTTTCACCCGATAGGTCTAAATAATAAAATACATTATGTTTAATTGACTTAAAAATGGCACCTATCAAATATATCGCATACTGATCAACAATTGTTCACTACTATTAAGTATTTGTAGGGGATTTTATCACATTTTTTACCGGGAAAAAAACTCTAAACTTTTACTTCCAGCTGAAAAAATTGACGGTCGGTCATAAAAAGACAAACTTTACTTTACTTTACAGAAAGCTCAAAAAGCATAAGTTTTTTATTTTCAAATATTTTGTAGATGCACCAAAAAAATTCTGTCATTTATACCAAAAAAATTTGCCACATGCCACATTATTTTACTACCATAATAAAAAATTGCCACATTATTTTACTACCGCCTAACCGACAACAAATTCCATTAAGAGACATGTAACGATGCAGAAAAAAACGACGATTATAACTATGTACATAACTCTATTTAAAAAAAAATCACTTATCCCTTTTTGGCTCTTAGGCATCGATATTTAAAGTCTAAGTTTGCAAGTTTTATTCTACTAGCGTTTATGCCACTTGTATAGAGGGGTTGTACAGAGAGTTTAATACTGAAAAGGCATGCTTATCCATCTGCTTATCGATACACTGTGTTGATTGCAAACCTAGGTATAAGCATGCCGTTTAATACAGGTATCACTCTCAACAACAAATATAGTGAGTTTCAATTTTATGAAAAGAATTCAATAGTTTCATACCAACTTTATTGAACACTAGCTGTTGCCCGCGGCTCCGCCCGCGTGGATGTCGGTTATCGCTGCAAAAAGTAGCCTATGTGTTATTCCAAACCATAATCTAACTGTATGCCAAATTTCATCCAGATCCGTTCAGTAGTTTTTATGTGAAAGAGTAACAAACATCCATCCATCCGTTCTCACAAACTTTCTCATTTATAATATTAGTAAGGATTGATGCAATTAAATCAATATACAGCAAAAGCATTCACTTCTAGCTAATAATAGCTTCAACTATCGACGAGGTACATACCTCATAAACCAATATTACAATTGGTTTCTATGAAGCGTCTATCAAAGCTGAAAATAGTTTGTTATTCAATGCAGTCACGAGGATGAATTTTCATTAAGAGCTGCATCGACATTTGTACCTACGAAGTCAGTATATCAACAACGTTCATCTGCACTGAAGCCCGCGATAAAGCCTAAAATAGTAATAGCCCTGAACTTGCACACGAAGTGGGAGTAATTCGACAATATTATCTACATACCTATCATTAGCTCACAGTTAATTGCATAGTTTATTTGTGAGCGATAATGCATACATTGTTAGGTATTTGTATTTATCGTCAATAACTTTACAAAGACATTTTATAGACAGTAGATTTTTATATGAGTTTGTTAATATAAGAATAAACTAACTGCCTTGGTAGCTCAGTGGTCGATGTGTGTGACTGATAACGAGGTCCCGGGTTCGATTGCCGGGTCGGGCCAAAATTGATATTGGGTTTTTCTATCAAGAAATTTACCATAGATGCCCTGGGTTTGGAATTGCAGGTGTTTACACCCCCGCGCCACGGAAAGCACGTAAAGCCGTTGATCTTACGCCTAATCTCTCTCCGGTCGTGACGGATTACCGTCCCATCGGACTATGAGAGTGAGAGAATAAAGAGTGAACTTGTTTTTGCGCACATTTGTGCACTATAATATCTCCCGCGCAGATGGCTAGTCTCTGTTGAAATTATTCCGTTATCGAAATTCGGTTAGGAGGACATTATTATTATTAACTAGTGGTAGTAGTTCCCGAGATTTTCGCTTAGTAACACATTCAGCGATGTTTTTTATTTTATAGATGAACTAATATAAAAATCGGCTCCTTAGTCGTATTATGTCGAGTTTTTTGTTATTTTTTATTTATATTTAAACCCATATATGTCCTACTGCTGGGCACGGGTCTCCTCTCCTCTATCAAGAGAGAGAGAGGGTTTAGGCCTTAATTCACACACGCTAGCCTAATGCGGGTTGGTGAATCAGACATGTCCTTAGAATTTTAAATATAAATTTTATTATTTTGGGGTACCATAATATCTCATGATGTTTTCCTACGCCGTTAATATTAGCTGTAGGTGCCTCTACACAGAATATTGGCTGTGGGAAAAAATATGCTGACATAATAATATTATCATGTTTGTACTTATGAGATCCCGTCAGACAGGCGGTCTTGTGCCTACTTGTTCTATGTCTTGTAAGATTTCCATACCATTGGACTATGAGAGACAGTAAGGGAATAAAGAGTAAAGTCAAAGTCAAAGTCAAACTCATTTATTCATTTAGATCAAATACATGATACTTATGAACGTCATAAAAACAAATACCAGCATACTTTTTTCCTACGGCCAATTCGCTGACTATGGTAAGGCCTCGAGAAGAATTGGCAAGAAACTCGGGTTACTCTTTTTAATCGCCAGAATATAACATTTATAATTTGGTATAGGTTACAATATTAGTGGTAACGAAAAGGAATGGCAATCAATATAGCATACAGAATGAAATTAAGATAAGTATTTAATTTAATTAATTAAGAAACAACATAATGAGTTAAAAAAAAATAGTATGGTAATGAGGGATCATTTCTTTTTGTAAAAATAAGATAGAAACATGTCGAGATCACATTGCAATCTTAGTAAAATCTAAAGTACACCAACTGTGCTAGCGCACTTACTTTTCCTCCTATGTGAACATAATGATACTCGTTTTTTTATACTACTTAGGTGGCAAACAAGCATACGACCCGCCTGATGTTAAGCAGTTACCGTAGCTTATGGACGCTAGCAATACCAAAAGTATCACTTGCGTGTTGCCAACCCATTCTTTTGTAATACGCCAGGGCTTTATGATGAGATTATCCGTGGGATAGGATTGCGTTTCTTTAAAAACGCATCCCTAAATGAGCGCTAGAGACCTGTACTCACACACAGGAACACAATTACAACACTGTGTGTAGTTATTTGGCTGTGTTCTTCTGTAAGGTGGAGGTCCTTCCTCAGTCGGGCTTGTTCGATAGTACCCTACTACTACCCTACCTACCTCTCATTATTTTTTTAGGATTCCGAAGTAAAAAAATAACCCTTATAGCTTCGCCATGTCCGTCTGCCTGCAGCTTAGTTCATAATAATATAATAATAATAAAACATTTATTTCAAACAATTCAGTCCATATCATTTTGTAACAATTACATAAATTACTATAGATACAATAAAATTATAATACATACTTAATAACGAATTAGAATAATAATAGAATAAAATAAGGTCAGAGACCCTTAGTACTAGAAAACTGTAATTTGACACCTCTATGTATCTCCTGTACATGTACAGCTGGAATGTTTATATTATTCTTAACGACCCATAATGAGGAAACGTAGTCGTTGGGTATCGTTATATAGGTCTACTATACTAAGCTTTAAAGCGCTAACTTTGTATTTTTAATGGTGCTTTTGTGAATGTGAAAAATTTACAGTAGTCACACATATCATGAAATCAAAAGGAAAACTGCCACAGCTAAGAAGGCCTCACAAGTTCACGAGTAAAAGTCGCTTAACTTATAAAATGCTAAAAAAAATCGGTTTAGGTCTTCAATGAAGTCACCTGAATTAGAGAAATCTGCAACAGTGGGTGTTAAGGGGTTTGTCTCAAGCCATTCCATATAATTTAAGTTGCAGTTTTTATCTCGTACATTTTTACAAAAAACTGGAAATGAATGTTGTAAATTTCGTTGTCTGTTATAGGCCTAGGAGTAAAAATACATATCATCACACCCATCTTCCATTAGGGTAGGCAGAAACTATGGTACGCCAAAATACATGACCATATAAAATAATCAGTAGATTAGGTTACGTTAGAACTACGATTTTTTGTAAGAATCTATTATGTATTTTCATACAAACAGCAAATATAAAATATACTTTAATTTAAAAAACAGTTCCCAATACTTAGCTGTGTAAGCTTTGCTATTTGAAATATATAATATGGAGATATAAATTTTCTATATGAACATCTTTTGCATGTTTGATACACTCTTACTTACATCAATGTCATTGACAGAAATTATATCAATTAAATAGTATACCGCAAAGTACAAACAAAGTTTATTATACTTTAGCTACAAGACAAACAATTCAAGTTATTTCTATTATTCTATATGCACCGTATACTGATCTTATTCATAATAAAGGTCATGACAGATAAAGATAAAGAAAGCACAATATTTTTATATAGAGATAACACTATGAGGAGTGCGATAAGGTATTGTATCGATTGGTATAAAAGTGCATAGGTGAGTTGAAAAGGCACAGTTGGCAGCGACTGTGGAAAGATGAAGACTGCCTTGATCCTCGCTGGGCTGGTCGCCCTCGCCCTGGGCGTGGCCGTGCCTAAAACTCCTACCTACAAACTGAAGAACGGTAAGCTATAATATTGTATTGTTTTTATTAATATATTTTGGAAATCCACATGGTTTAGAAGAATTTCTAAAAGCTTGTCTGGACCACCAACTCGCATTTTATTTGACCAGCATGTCTCGATAGAACTTTAAACAATTCAGACTTGTTGAATAATTTAGTACTAGATTTCGGCTTATATGTTTTATTATGTCACAAAATAAGATACATTTTATTGTGTAAAGACTGAAGCTCAGCAAATATACTTAGTGTAGACTAGTGATGACTGCTGGGAGAATCTGGATGCGATCAGCCAAGGATCATGCACTTGAACAGGCTTAAGACCAGAATTTTATTTTATTTAACTTAATATACAAAACATGTATAAAGGACGCATTCTCTACCAGTCAACGTATAGGGTGATGCATTTTAACTTTAATAAAAGATTTTTATATCTCCTTCATAAAGCTGCTCACCTAATAAACATACAATAAAAAAAAAACGTTCTAATCTTTATTTAATAATTATTACAGTTGATGCTGACTTCATTTTGAAACAGAAGAAAGTTCTATCTCTCTTCGAACATGTAGATGAGAATGACCATTCGGCAGACTGTCACAAGGCTGGTATGGACTACAGCATCGAAACTAACATCGACAAGTACACTGTGAGTATAAACTGTTTGATTTTATTCAGCCTTGCTTAACACATAGATAAACTACATAATGTAAACTTAAAAATTATGAATTTATATTTTGCAAAGATAAAATAAAATAAAAAAATAAAAATTATTTTACAGGACAAAAAAGCGGTTGAAGAGTTCCTGACACTCTGGAGAACGGGTTTCCTGCCCAAATACCATGAGTTCTCAATTTTCTATGAAAAAATGAGGGACGAAGCCATCGCTCTGTTCCATGTTATGTACTATGCTAAGGACTTTGAAACCTTCTACAAAACCGCAGCATGGGCTAAGGTTTACGTTAATGAAGCACAGTTCTTATACGCATATTACATTGCTGTACTGCAAAGGCCTGATACTCATGAAATCGTTCTCCCATCACCTTATGAACTGTTCCCTCAATACTTCTTCAACACAGACGTTTTCTTCAAGCAGTGGGCCAAATACGTGCACAATATTGATAACAAGTGGGCTTCTGAGTATGGCGTGGTAGTAGAAAATGACAATCTTGTATTCTACGCTAACTACTCCAATGGTTTAACTTACCCCAACGAGGAACAAAGGCTGTCTTACTTCACTGAAGACATTGGTTGGAATGCGTACTACTATTATTTCCACACCCAATTGCCTTTCTGGTGGAGCTCCAACAAGTTTACTGTATACAAAGAACGTCGTGGCGAGATCTACTTCTACTTCTACCAACAGCTATTAGCTCGTTATGGCTTGGAGCGTCTTTCAAACGGCATGGGCAAGACTCCTGAATTCTCTTGGTACTTACCCTTCAAGACTGGCTACTATCCTCAGATGACTACTCGTTATATTCCGTTCGCCCAAAGGAGCAACTACTACGACACTCACAGTGAGAAGAACTATGAGCCCATCCGTTTCTTAGATGCTTACGAAAAGACCTTCTTCCAATATCTGCAGCAAGGCCACTTCAAGGCTGTAAGTATTATATTTACAAAAAAAATCCTGTTATATCCTCATAATATTTCAATATTTTAATTAATTTAAATATTTTGCAGTTCGATAAGGACATTGATTTCCACAACCCGAAGGCCATCAACTTCGTAGGCAACTACTGGCAGACCAACGCTGACTTGTACTCTGAAGAACACATTCAAGATTACCAACACTCGTATGAGATTACCGCCCGTCATGTTTTGAGCGGAAGCCCCAAACCTTACGACAAGTGAGTAATATTAAGTATTATTGTTATTAATTTTCTTATTGCATAGTTAAAATATTATTATAGTAATATAATAGGATCAGTAATTCAAATAAATAATTTGAAACTTTCAGGTACACCTTCATGCCGAGCTCGCTCGACTTCTACCAGACTTCTCTGCGTGACCCCGCGTTCTACCAGCTCTACCAGAGAATCATCGATTATCTGATTCACTTCAAGGAGTATTTGCATCCTTGGGGTTATGATGATCTTCACTTCGTCGGAGTTAAGATTAACGATGTTAAAATTGACAAACTAGTCACATACTTCGACTACTACGATTACAATATCACCAACTCTCTGACGTTTACGGCTAAGGAGCTCGAAAAATACAAATACAGCTACTTGATCCGTCAACCACGCTTGAACCATGAAGCTTTCAACGTCGAAATCGACATCAAATCAGATGTTGCTTCTGATGCCGTTTTCAAGATCTTTATTGGACCCAAGTATGACAACGAAGGTTACCCAGTAAACATTGAAGAAGATTGGATGAAGTTCGTTGAACTGGACTGGTTTGTACACAAACTTACTCCTGGTGAAAACAAGGTTGTACGCAAGTCCGGCGAGTTCATGTTCTTCAAGGAAGACAGCGCCCCCACTAGTGAAATCTATAAGTTCTTGGAGCAAGGCAAGGTGCCTTATGATATGTCTGTTGTACCTGGCCACCTACCCAGGAGACTGTTGCTGCCTAAGGGTACCCACGGTGGATCTCCATTCCAGTTCTTCGTCTTCGTTTACCCGTACAACGCTGTTTCTAAGGAAGCCGAAGAGTTCAAGTACTACATCATGGACAACAAGCCTTTCGGTTATCCCTTCGACCGCCCCGTTCAAGAGGGTTTCTTCAAACAGCCCAACATGTTCTTCGAGGACGTGGAAATCTACCACAAGGGCGAGGTGTACCCTTACCAGCTCAACACTCCCGCATACTTCACCCAGAAGAAGTTCTAAGATGTAAACAATTATGATATTTCTAATAGCCTTCTTGTAGTAGATAACAATGTACAAAATATGAGTACAATTAAACTTGTCTTATATATTTATTTTTTGGTTTCCATTACTTATTCCTACAAATTAAGTATATGTTAGTAATTGTTAGGTATAACTAACTAATACACATACCTTTGAATAGTTTAGGTAGTCTATTGATCATCAGTAATATATTACTAGAAGAGCTCCTTGAAGTATTCTACAATTGAATAGGCATTTTGACTATTTAAATAAAAATAGACGCATTATATGCATCATCTCTTAGCTAAATGACGTCTACTGCTGGACATAGGGCTCTACCAAGGATTTTCACAACATTCTGACCTGAGCTGACCTTGTCCATCGGTTGCCTTCAACATTTACCAGGTCATCTGTCCACCTTGTTGAAGGCCTAACCACGCTACGTCTCTCAGCTTGTGGTCACCTCTCTAGAACTTTTCTGACTATTGCTATTTATTTGAGCCAATTACATAAGGCATTGTAAAATAAATAAACAATTTGTTACTACAAAGTTGTGAATGGAAGTTATTGTTAGTTGAAATGGAGGAATCAAACCTACAACATTCAGCACAGTATTAATGGCGAGGTGATTAACTTAACTACTTGACCACACATGTAGTTTTATGTTGATTGATTTAGAATGTTATTATTCCTAACAACAATTAAGTAAAGTGAAGTAACTCCTCATTGTTAGAAGGTTAAAACCACTACTGTATAATTGAACGCAAGATTTATATCTTATTAGCTTTCGCCCACGTACAATCCTACAGGAACAGTGTTTTTTCCTGGGATAAAACCCGTCCCGGCTTCGCACGGGTACAATTAATTCATAAAGTAATTAATTCGGCACAGGACATAAGATTTTTTACACCTTGGGTTACGTACCTTAAGTTTTAGTAAGGATCCCTAATCTTTTCTAGCAATGAATATAGCCTATGTCACTCAAGGCGAATGTAGCTTTCCAATAGTGAAAGAATTTTTGAAATCGGCACAGTAGTTTTTGAGTTTATTCATTACAAACATACACACACACCCAAAAACACAAATCTTTCCTCTTTATAATATAATAAAGTATAGATTCCAGGCGATATTCTATCTCTGTACTAAATTTTACACACATTCTCTTAGCCTTCTTGGCGTGATTGAATAACTAACTCCCACCACTAACACTTCACCGAAAGTTCAATTTCTACACGTAACAACTATGTGTATGTAAGATATCCTTACTAATATTATAAATGTGAAAGTTTGTGAGAATGGATGGATGGATGGATAGATAGATGGATGGATGGATGGATGTTTGTTACTCTTTCACGTAAAAACTACTGATCGGATCTGGATGAAATTTGGCACAGAGATAGATTATGGTCTGGAATAACACATAGGCTACTTTTACAGCGATAACCGACATCCACGCGGGTTGAGCCGCGGGCAACAGCTAGTTAGACATAATCCCGAGTCTAAGTGTACTTTACGTCTGCGAATTGTATACTTATAAAGTTACCAGCAATACCAAGTTGTACCAGAGAAGACAGCAGGTCTAACTAGGGTAGAAATTTCAGCTTACTGAAGATCCAGCCATATAACATAGAGAACCGTAGTTGTTTTCGTTTGTTCATTGTAGGGATGCATTTTTAAATAACTCAGGGTAGGTAGCAATAATTTAAAACTCTAATGTAATATTTTCTGTTCGGCAATACTCTAGTGCACCTGGGCCCCAATTCTGCTAATTTAATTGAATATAAATTGAATCTCAATAGCAGTTTTGAACATGTTTTGGTATTCTGCTAATAATTTAGGACCAATGGTTTTCTATTGACGCTTCATTAAACTGCCACCGGAATATTTGCTATTCTACTCTTCAATCGTGTCGCAGTTGTGTGCAATATCGGTATTCTGCTCTTATTTGACGTTTGTTTGACATTTCAATTTTACAATTGAAGTACGATCGTGCAACAATACGTATTGTTACGATTTTACAAAGGGACATTGACTTAAAGACATCATTTTTCATTTGATCGATTAAATGCTTATCTTTCTTACTTAAATAATTTTTGGAAAGAATTTAAGTACTTTTAGGTTTGTATGTACCTAATGAGTTAGGTACTTAACTCAAAAACTACTTTTTCAATTGTTTTTTACTAAGTAATATAATGTTCCATTGTTATTCATTGAGAAATTGTATTAGAAAAAAAACAGGAATCCCTGACAACTACAACGGCATAACCTCTTGGGGTAGTGAAGGGAATACTCTCTTCCTGCCTTTGGAGAGAGCACAAAGAGTTCTACTAAATGTATTGTTATGAACTAACTTTACACAGACATAGGTACCTACCAGTCCTGACAACTTTACATCTTACAAAGCATTCAAATCTAACATTTGACAAGAGTACCTATAATATATGTAAGAAACAGTTGTGCAGATAGGTTTGTAATGTAGGTACCTATTTACCCACCAAACTACACTATACTTAAACAATTTTTGAGTTGTCTCCTATATGAAATCTACATTATATTATTTACCACTTAAACAACCAACAGTGCAAGTGCAAAATAAAACTAAAAACATGGCTTCAAGAACAAAACTAAGTATAGTTACTCAGAAATCATCAATTATCATGTAGGTAGTACTTTTTATCTATATATAAATTTATTGATATCATAAATTATTGATACCTACACCTATTTAATTTTGATTGCCCGCTCCACATTAATTTATTTTATTTCATCCGAATAAAGCCCACAATCCATACAATCATCTACACTTGACATTAACCTCACTTTCATACATATTCACAAGATGTGGCATAACACACTTATCTAGTGCTTTGATTAATTTACTTATAATAAACAAACTGGTCCACATATGATAGGCGCGCCTAGTTTGACGACTCAGTACCTACCTAGTTACGTTTAAAACCTACTAATGTAATCTAGCACCTAAGTCTTTTACAGCTGCAGAGAGTTGTAGGGACTATAGGTACCCCGACCAACCCATAACATAGGTTCATCCCTAACATGGGATTGGATGGGGAACGAACTGACCACCCCTGCAGATATGTCATAGTTTCATGAATATCAGTGCTATGAAGTGGTACTATATTTTACTTTTATATATTATGTATATTTTACTTGAATGTTTTAAGTCATTAAATGAACTATCTATCTAATTAAATAAATTACTCATGTGATGCCAGAACAGGCCACTAGTTATTAATATTTTTATTTTAGCCCGAAGGCCGCCCACTGCAGATATTATAACCTAATATAGGCACCTACTTAATAAATATTGTAACAAAAATAATAATCTCATAGTTTTCTACTTATCTATCTACATATTTTAATTATTGTAAGGTAATAAGTTGCAACCACATGAAAATTGAAAAAAATATTTATTTATAAAGTATACATTTACATTTTACTAGGTAGGTACTAATTAATAATAATTAACATTTCAATCAACAATAATGACATGGTATAGCAGTCTGTTATTCACACTCAAGAGTAGTAATGTAGACTTCCATGTTTTTTTCACTCGTACAAGCTTTGCAGAAAGGAATGTCTGTAACTTCTAGATGGTCGCTCTGATGTGCTTATTGAAGGGACCATGACAAGTTATAGCAGTGACTGTGATTGTACTGTAGTTGTAGTACTGATTTGGGCTTTGGTGATATGATAAAACACATCATTTGCAACAGAGGTCCTTTATCCTTGCTGTTACCCGGAGTATTCCAGTCTTCATCACCTGTAGAAACAAGAAAAAAATTATATTCTATAGGTAGGTAGGCGCATTATAATAAACTTTTCTAATAATTACTTAAAAATATGCAAGAGTTGTCAAGGTAGGTATAACAATACCAACACACATGAATGGGTACCGTCTTAGTAACATTATAATATTATTATATCACTTAGTAGTGGTGATAATATTGTGCATAGTTTTTGTAGTTTGTGGATTTCTTGTGCATGTACAATAAGGTCTCAGGACTATATTATGCAGTGAGTAGGTAATATAATATATCAACTTACTAATCAATGTTGCTTACCTCCATCTTCCCAGGGGGTATTATATAATACTCCATTTTTTCTACATTATATTCATCTTCTCATTAAAATAGTAATAAATAAGTATTCGTGTAGTAGTCTTGATACGAATACGTTACGATAGTGTTAAATGTTTGTGGTAAGCGTAGTGCACATACTTATTGGCTCTTATTCTATTGATTCTATGCCACGGGATCATACCAGACTCTGGTTGGCCAGAGTATCTTCACAATGTCTCTCAGATTACTGTCTCTCGGGCCATACGGCAAGTTGCTGAGGCACTCAACCACCCTAACATTTTTAATAAGTACATAAGTAAACAAACAAGTAAACAACACGGCTCACTCCACCTTGTTTTTTTTCTTTTTGATCTGACATTAACATGACAGTTACTTTTTTAATTATTGTCTTTGTCATAGACGATTGCGTAACACAGCCATGATGCGGCCACCGTATTTACAAAAGTCGTGTTTAAGTGACATAGCGCTTCATTGCGGACGATATAATTCATAATTAAATAAAAGAAAATAAATAAAACGTTTATTTTAAACAAAACTATAGTTCGTTTAATCATTCAGTCTTCTGGTAGATTTTGAATGGCAGCACTAATGAGTTAGTAGAATATAAAAGGCAACACATGTAACCATTCAAGTGACGAGAGAGTTTCAATTCCAATACGACCCCATTGAGCTACCATACAAGTTTTTGCAGAATACCAAATACGTTTCAATCGTTGTAGATTCGTAATTGAGTCTCAGCGTTAATATTATTAGCGGAATTGGGGCCCTGCACTAATGCCTAATTGCGGCTATCTAGCCGCAATAGGGAAGTAACCTACTTGTAATATCATCATTTACTCAGATCTTTTTTTTTCTTTTTAAACTCCATTTCCATACTAGGGAACAAGCTCTGTGTCACGTGGATCTGTATAAACATGCAATTAATGGACACAACGTATTTATCAAACAAATTTTTATCCGTTTGAGGTGTGAGTTTGATCTCAACCTGCCAATTGCACCTATTGTTCCCCTCCCCTTTCCCGTGAACCCGCACCTGAGTTGGAAGAGAGGTACAGTGGATGTCTACTACACCCTTCTATAAAATATGTGATCCAAGACTACACCCTTTATCTATTATGCAGCAATATTAGCTAATTAGGCCAGGGTCACTTACCTGAATCACGAATAAGGTCACCAGTTAGGTTATGGTTAGAATAACCTTATGATTATCTTAATATAATATTTATATTATGATCTAGCAGGCGTTAAATGATTATGTAAAAGTATGTCAATGTTTAAAATTATTTGATCATACGTTCCTCTAACCAGTTATCCTGACCGAATAGAGAATCATAAACTACTTAGGTTACATTATAGTGTACAAACATAGTAGATACATTCAAGAAAGGTAGAGCACTATACTAGCGAGGAAGCACGACTGGAGTCCAGCTTACAGGAGACCACAGCCAAATTACTACACACAGTGGTGTAGTTATGTTCCTGTGCTGGTCTCCAGCACTCATTTAGGGATGCGTTTTGAAATATACGTTTTCCTTTATCTCAGGGATACTACATCTTAAAGCCCTGGTGTAAAAAAAATGGGTCGGCAATACGTAAGTATATTGCAAGCGTCCATAGGCTACGGTAGTTGCTTACCATCAATCATCAATCAAAATTTATATAACATATATGTACCTAGTTGGCAAAAACTGGGTCACTTCTTCATTCCTCTTGAAGTAAAAAAGACCGATGTATGATGTGACACTCAAAAAAGAAAATCGCCTCTTACTAACAAAATAGTGTACCTGAAAGAAAATCTACAACAATATAATCCACTAGGAACCGCCCGTGGCTTCGCCCGCGTGTATAGTCCCACGGGTACATGTTTTTTCAGGATAATAGTAGCCTCTATGCTAATATATATCTGTGCCAAATTTGGTTTAGATCAGTTTAGCCGTTTGGCGTTATTAAGCAACAAACATCAATTCATCCGAACTTTAGCACTAAATTCAAACCCTAATTTCACATTCTTAGGGGTGTAATTTCGAAAAACCCTTTCTTAGTGGATAGTTACAAATAAATTTCACGTCTCTATAACCAGCAGTTTAGGCTGTGCGTTGATTATAAGTCAGTCAGTCAATCAATCAGGACTTTGAATTTTATAATTTATAATATAAAAATGAATCGCTGAATGTGTTGCTAAGCGCAAATCTCGAGAACAGCTGAGCCTCTAGACAAGTGGCATAAACGGTAGTCGAATCGAAAAGTCAAAAAATTAAAATGTATGGGATTTGACTTAAGTATACGATATAATGTCGTAAACTTACGTCAAATCACATACATTTGCTTTTTTGACTTTTCGATTCGACTATCGCTTATGCCACTTGTCTAGAGGGGCTGAACCGATTTCGCTAATTCATTTTTTGCTATGTTCGTTATCGTCGAAAAAAAAAAAGAAAGTTTAACTGGAAATTGTTGAACCCGGGCAAAGTCCGGGCAGGCCTATTATATAGTATAGAATAGATGTAATATTGTTTGGCTGTGATCGTTCAAACTGTTGTAGCTCTTGCCTTCTTCTATACTTCTATGTGCGTGATGTGGACGAGAGCAGCGTGAAAGGCCAGTAGCTTTTTTACAAGCAGTCATAATGAGATCCTTTCGATCCTTTTTGTTTACGGAATTGAGAATGAGGAGCTAGACTAGGCTATGGTGCCCAAGGCATAGCGAAGGTTACAAGGGTGTCAATGGCGGGTGCAGAGAGGGACAGCTATCGAATGAAACATACTATACAACTATTGAAGTTCCATACGATTACAAAGGAATTTCCTACCACGTACGATTGGGTTGTGAGCTCCCTGCTGAGGTTTTCCCGCAAAACTATAGCATGGGGTTCTTCAAGAAAGGAATTATAAAATTTTTAATAGGCTACGGTAACTGCTTACCATCAGGCGGGCCATATGCTTGTTTTCCACCTTGGTAGTATAAACAAACATTGTTATTGTAAAAAAAGATAAAAAACTTCCAGTGTTATTTTTAATTTAATGTTTTTTTTTTTGTAAATTTGATCTCAAGTAAGTATTAGATTCTAAATGCATATTATTATATAGGATAGTGTTAAAATAGAAAATGTTGTTGTGTCCGACAGGGTCCATAATGTACTTAGCTTTAAGCCACTTTTTACCACCTAATATCACATTGTGGAATGCAAATAAATGATATGTGACGCTTAATGCGTCCTGATTTTCAATGCAGCTTCCGGTTCCGTTTTTGGGTTGTGGATGCATTGAGCAATGTTGCCAATAGCAAAAATTGGTTTTAATTCAGTTTTGCTTTATATTATACTTCTTTTTTTAAATTAATTAATTATTATTTATCCTTTTTATATGTATGTATTTCATAATTTTTAATAATATAGATATGTTTATTTATTTTTGATGTCACTTTATGTGTACGTTCGGTACGGCAGATGGCACTGGGAGGAACTGGCTGTCGCTGAAAACCAGCGTTATTGTGTTTTATGCATAATAACATTATGCTGAGCGGTGGCCATTTTTTGCATGCGTGTGACGTACGCCACACACAATATTATTAGTGTTTTTGATGTCTGTTGTTAAAATGTATGTTTTTGTGTGTTGTGCGTGGTTGTGCGTCATTTGCTTGAAAAAATAAATTGTTTTTCTTTCTTTCTTTCTTTCATATGAATATGAAATACTGATTTTTGTCAATATTAAATGGCAGATTGAGGTAGGCACGTGAACATTATCAAGTAGGCAATTACAGAGAAATCAGTGAGCTTGAGTAAAGTTCCATTATATCTTAAAAGAGATAGTAGTATCCTAGCCACGTTATCATCTGTAATAATTGGTGAAACACAATCTGTAAACTCCTGACCTCTTCAACTCGGTAATGATAAAACTTAATAAAGAAAACTATATATATAATTTTACCTAATAAGGTGAAAAACAAGCCTGATGTTGAAGAATTACCGGGTGTCTATATATATTTTTTATGCTACTTGGGTGGCAAACAAGCTCACGGTCCGTCTGATGTAAGCAGTTACCGTAGCCTATGAACGCTTGCTATACCAAAAGGTATCACTTGCGTGTCGCCGATCCTTTTTTTACACTCTAAAGATGAAGTATCCTGAATCATAAAACATTTTATTCAAACGCATCCTTAAATAATAATAATAATAATATTTTCGGAACAACTCACACATCGCTATTTGATCCCAAATTAGGCAGAGCCTGTACTATGGTAATCAGACAACTGATAAACATATTTATATATTTCTAAATACATACATATTATAGATAAATTACACCCAGACACAGAACAAACATTTGTGCTCATCACACAAATATTTGTCCTGGGTGGGAATCGAACCCACGACCTCCGGCGTAGCAGTCAGAGTCACTAACCACTAGACCAACAGGCCAGTCAAATGAGCGCTGGAGACTTGTACTTAGATACAGGAACACAACTACACAGCTGTGTGTAGTTATTTGACTGTGGTCTTCAGTAAGGTCCTTCCTCAGTCGGGTTTGCTCGGTAGTATGATGCCCTACCTCTCTTTAATTTAATACAAATAAGTGCTGAAACACGTATTTTAAAAAATATATTTAAAGTCACAAAAAGAATCCTCTCCGGCGGGGAATCGAACCCCGGTCTCCCGCGTGACAGGCGGGGATACTGACCACTATACTACCGAAGACTTATACGCTTGGCGCGAAATTAACGTTCGCAACATGACTGAGTATGAGTACCTATTATGATTCTGTGTGGTATAAATTTATAAAGTATCGTAGCTATTAAAGCCATGCAGCTTGATAGATATTGAATGGTTAACTTGTGTATGTGTGACTATTTTGTCATAACAAACGAAGTATTTGACCGACGCAATATAAGCCGAAGACCATACCAAGTGACGTACACTTGGGGACGAGTATCTCTATGATAATGAACGGTCAGCTAAAATCTTGCATGTTCTACAAAAATGCTCATAACATCAAAACAACTGAACCGATTTTCATGTAACATAAACATATCATTTTAACCAAAAAATATTGATTTGTTTAAGCCACATACAAACATAGGATATAGACGTCAAACTGATGACATTTATTACTTGTTCAGTGATATTAGTCGATTCTAATTTCAATGCCCGCAAAATATTAAAATGTATATCTGTAAGAAATTTTTCAGAGAAAGAATTATTTACGGCCGGCAAATATTCCTATTAAAGAGGGTAAAATACAAAAAAAATATTTAAATATAGAACGGTGACAAACTAGCTCACGGCCTACATATGGCTGCTGGCACATAAATGGACGCTTGCAATACCGGGGGCATTACTCCGGCATTGTCGACACTTCTTGTATCAACAGAGTTTTGTATTATGGACCACCCCGAAATAAGGAAAACGTTAACGTCCTTTAGGGAAAAGGCGTGATGGTATTATCTTCTTGTTCTTATAATTTGGTTAGTGGCCAACCTAAGCATAGAGTATCTAATAATTATGACCGATATATGGCAATAGGTATAGCAAATATAATAATAATAATAAACATTTCTTTTCAGAATAAAATTCCATAATTGTTAGTAAAAATATAAACTTATAAACTAGTGTTAGTAACATTTATTAATTCTAAGTTGCGTGAGGCACGCCGATCCTGGGAAATGTAGTCGTATCCACGTAACATAGCTGGTGAAAAGTGAAAATATACAACCTATTTTTTAATATATCAATGTTACTTAAGTGTTAAATTATATTATCGTGTACTTAAAAAAGTCTTATACCTATACCATACAAGCTGAACTTTATAAATCTATCAACCAGCTTGTTTCAGTACACTGCTGAACATAAAAAATAAAGAATTTTGTGAAAAAGTAATGTTGTACTTAGTAAATAATTAACGTATACATATCAATGAATATAACTTTGCCCTCTTATGGAGAATAAATCATTTGTCATTTTCACATTGGCCTTTCAGCAACTATTTTAACATCATCAGTCCATTTGGCCGGGAGACTTACGTTTACCAAGTGGCAGTCTCCACTCTAGAACTCATTTGCTACAGCAACCATCGGTCCTTCGGCAGATGTGGCTAACCCATTGACACTTAAACTGGCCTAACCTGCTCGACATACATTATATAATTATGTTAAAGCAAGATAATAAATAAGTTGAAAGCATATGTAATAATTGCCTATTTCTTACTTTCAGTCTATCCTGGGTCAAATGTTAATGTCTGACCCAGGTGTCATAGATAAAAGTGTAAAAACGCATAATATTATTGTTAAGATAATTTACTTACATCGATAAAGTATTGGATGGATAAGTATAAAAGTGCATGGCTGGTTTGAGAAGGCACAGTTGACAGCGGCTGTGGAAAGATGAAGACTGTCGTGATTCTTGCTGGGCTTGTCGCCCTCGCCTTAGGCGTGGTCGTGCCTCACCGTGAGTGGAAGCTGAAGACCGGTAAGAACTATTCATTTATTAATGCCAGCCTATTCTTCTCAGTCCTGAGCTAAGAACTCATCATTTCTTCTTGGCGTTCTTTTTTCCTAGTATTTATTAATTCAATAAAGTTCACCCCGCCATCTTATATATGGCCTTCTGCTAACTCATGTGCCAATTACTTATTTTTTAAATAACTATTAATGTATGGCGTACTTTTTAGTGAAGGTAGAGCCCTTACCCAATTATAGGATAATTTACAGTATTAATTTCCTTGGTGATGCAGTGGTAGTGTGTACTGCATCGTGAGGTTCCGGATACGATCTCTGGGTGAACTTTTCTTAACTCATCTATGGGATGAATGTCCGACACAGCCGGATAGAAATCAGACAGAGGCCGAACGTTGCATTATATTAAACCATTTATTTTATACAGTTGACGCAGACTTCGTTCTGAAACAGAAGAAGGTTCTGTCTCTTTTCGAACAAATAGACGAACATGATCATTCGAGTGAAATTTACAAAGTTGGTACGGAATTCAGCATTGAAACTAACATCGACTTCTTCACCGTGAGTAATATAATCAACACTCAAATAAAATAATAACTTATTTTAAAATCATTATATTTGCTAGAGCATACAACTATTTATATTATAATTTTCGTTTCAGAACAAGAAAGCTGTAGAGGAATTCCTGACTCTTTGGAGAACCGGATTCATGCCGAAATACCATGAATTCTCAGTTTTCTTTGAAAGGATGAGGGATGAGGCTATTGCTCTTTTCCACGTTTTCTACTATGCTAAAGACTTCGAAACCTTCTACAAAACTGCAGCCTGGGCTAAACTGTACCTTAATGAAGGACAATTCTTTTATGCGTACTACATTGCCGTACTTCAAAGGCCTGATACCCAGAATATTGTTTTGCCCGCTCCTTACGAAGTGTACCCTCAATATTTCTTCAATAAGGACATCATAGGCAAGATGTACAACAAATATTTGCACAAGAGTGAATCGGCTTCTGACTTTGGAATTGTCAAAGAGCAAGATTACTATGTATTTTATGCCAACTATTCCAGCTCTTTAACTTATCCCAATGCGGAGCAAAGGCTATCATACTTCACTGAAGACATTGGATTGAACGCTTACTATTACTACTTCCACACTCATTTACCCTTCTGGTGGACTTCCGACAAATTCGGTGTATTCAAGGAGCGTCGTGGTGAGATCTACTTCTACTTCTACCAACAGCTGTTGGCCCGTTACAACTTGGAACGTCTTACCAATGGTTTGGGTGGAATTCCTGAGTTCTCCTGGTACTTGCCGTTCAAGACTGGTTACTACCCTCATTTGACTACTGGTTTCTTGCCGTTTGCTCAAAGAAGCAACTACTACGATGTCCACAGCGAGAAGAACTTGGAAGCTGTCCGATTCTTGGATTCCTATGAGAAGACCTTCTTCCAATACCTGCAACAAGGCCACTTCAAGGCTGTAAGTATTTAAAATGTATGATTCACCTAATTATAACATGTTTATATGTAACAATTACATTATGAATTACATGATGATTGCAGTTCAACAAGGAAATTGACTTCCATAACCCGAAGGCTATCAACTTCGTCGGTAACTACTGGCAGACCAACGCTGATTTGTACGGTGAGGAACACATCGAAGACTACCAACACTCCTATGAAATTACCGCGCGTCATGTGCTCGGCGCAAGTCCTTACCCAGTTGACAAGTGAGTATAGCCCCAGAGTTATTCTGCATTGTTTCATATAAAAAGACACCTAAAAAACATGTGGCTCATATTGACAATGATGATGATATCACAGTGACAAGACCTCTTTAAACCTTCTTTGATATTATAATAGACTTATGCGATAAGTGAATAATACTTTACGTCAACTTCACTTCAAACTTACTTTTTATGTCACAAATCTAATGAAATCAATATTTACAGGTACACTTACATGACAAACGCTCTCTACAACTACCAGACTTCTCTGCGTGATCCCGCGTTCTACCAACTGTACCAGAGAATCATCAAGAATCTTATTCACTTCAAGGAGTACTTACAACCTTACACTTATGATGATCTTCACTTCGTCGGCGTTAAGATTAATGACGTGAAAGTTGACAAACTGGTCACATTCTTTGAATATTATGACTTCAACATGACAAACTCCTTAACGCTTAGCAAGGAAGCCTTCAAGCACTACCCAGAGAGCTTCGTTGTCCGTCAGCCCCGTCTGAACCACAAACCGTTCACTGTCAACATTGACCTCAAGTCTGATGTTGCTTCTGATGCCGTCTTCAAGATTTTCGTTGGACCTAAATACGATAGCAATGGTTACCCGGTACACATTGAACAAGACTGGATGAAATTCTACGAACTTGACTGGTTCGTGCAAAAACTAACTCCCGGTGAAAACAAGGTAGTGCGCAAGTCTAGCGAGTTCATGTTCTTCAAGGAAGACAGCATGCCAACAACCCAGATCTGGAAGTGGCTGGAGGATAGCAAGGTGCCTTATGATATGTCTTATGTACCTGAGAATATGCCTAGGAGACTGATGTTGCCTAAGGGTACCCACGGTGGATATCCATTCCAGTTCTTCGTGTTCGTCTACCCATACAACGCCGTATCTAAGGAAGAACAAGTATTCAAGAACTACATCATGGACAACAAACCCTTCGGCTATCCCTTCGACCGCCCCGTGCAAGAGACTTACTTCAAGCAACCCAACATGTTCTTCGAAGATGTTGAGATCTACCACAAGGGCGAGGTCTACCCCTACATGTTCAACACTCCCACTTACTACAACAAGGCTTAATTATAAAATGTAATTATATCTAACGATTGAATATATTTCTTGTTGATTAATATGTACAAACTATCAGTACAATAAAGTTATTAATTTAATTATTTATCTGCCTTTTCTTTTTTATTCTCAGTTCCTTAGTTTTATGAATGACTAGCTATTGCACGCGGCTTAGATCCGTTCAGTAGTTATTGCGTAAAAGAGTAACAAACATCCATCCATCCATACTCACAAACTTTCACATTTATTATATTAGTAGGATTCAATTAAATTACATAGTCAGTGTGGAATAACAACCCATATATGTTTCCTTCATTTAGGAGTCACTTGTCAGTCAGTCACTGGTGGTACGTGGTACAAACCACCTAAAAATTGCCCCACATGTCTGTTCTCTTTCGGTTACCACTGCAATTTAATAATTTACTTCAGAAACATTTGAATGCTCGTTATTTCATAATAATCTGAGTCTTATTTTGGGCCATAAGTTATAGAGGATTATTAATTAAAATGTCTCTATCGTCCTTATTTAAGTGTTCACTTTATTTGCTCTCTCAGAGAAAGAAAAGAAGAAAGAAAGAAAAACTATTTATTTTCATAAACAAATGACGCACAACACACAAAAACACACATCTAATTTTTCTGATAGAAAATTCGTCATGAGTTAAGTTAGCTTTTGTTAATAGACATAGTTAAGTACCTATATTGTTATGATTTTTCTTCGTTCTATAATAAGAATTTAGAAAAAGCCGAGGGGGGCAGTAACCGACTTGTACGCAAGAGGCGTGAGTTTGATTTCAGTTAGCAGAATATCAGTGTGAATTTGGAATGTATATGTACTAATCAAGAGATTTACTATCTGCTAATGGTAAAGGAAAACATCGTGAGGAAAACTTGAGACATGCTTTTAGAAGAAATTCGAACGGCATGTCTGATCCACCAACCCACATTAGGCCAGCTTGTGTGGATTAATGCCTAACCCCTTTAAGCTCTCTTGATAGAAAGGGTAGACCCGTGCCAAGCAGTTGGACGTAAATATATAGATTCATCATCATATTAACCCATAAACGTCCCACTGCTGGGCACGAGTCTCCTCCATGTACTTGGAGGGATATTGGCCTGCTATACAACGCTAGCCAGATGGGTTGGTTGAGAGTTTTCCCTCTCTTGCAGTGGATATTGTCTGCCTGGTTTAATCCTTTAGTCGACTCTTACGACACCCTCAGGATGAAACGGGATGGTGACATTAAATTTGTATTCTTAATCCGTCACCACACGGAAAATAGAGATGCTTTTATTATAATAAGAATTTATGAAATTTCTTCTATTACAATAGGACTAAAAAGACTTAATATTCTGTTCTTAGTACAAAGTTGTTGGCTGAAAATTTGATCAATATGATTATATCTTGGGATAATCTCACACTTGATCACCTAATCCTCAACAAGGCAGAACCTGTACTGTGATAACTATAATAATAATAATAATAATAATAATAATTTTATTAAAACAGAGTAACACACAAGTAATAAAATATTGATACATATTATGTGGGTAAGTACATAATAGAAATTTGGGTTACATTAGGTTGTGGGTACAGTTATTTTAGCAGCTGGTGCTTAAAAAAGGAAAACCTGTGCTATAAGCACCAGCAACCTTCCAATATTGCTACAAAACTTGTATACCTAGGCTAAGCAAGATCATTTTAATAATAATTATGTCTACCTTGAATTAAACTCGGAATTTGTATTTGTGTGAATGCGTGCGTGCGTGCGCGCGTGTGTGTGTGTGTGTGTGTGTGTGTGTGTGTGTGTGTGTGTGTGTAACGAAAATAATTGCTGTCATAGTTGAGGATGAATAAATGCTTCAGTTTCATCATAACTGAGTTTTTGTAAAAACTTTGTCACTAATTTCTTGCATGCATATTTACTCTTTGTCTGAAGAGCTAATGGGTTCAATAATTTATTGTACAGAAAGCGTCCGAGGAAGTAGTAAAACTTCTGTCCAAAAGATGTTTTGCACGTGGTAGTTTGGGGAATCCTATTTATACGTTTGGTACGTATTTGAGATAGGAATGTTAAAGACGAGGTTTTGTCTACACTTGAGGTGTGTTGTCTTAGTATTGTTTGAAGAATAAACATCTGCCTCACCGTTAGAACTTCACAATACTGGTACAGGTCTTTTGTTGGAAAGCGGTAGGGTTTAAATGTGGCAACTTTTAACACTGCCCTCTGTGCACGCTCGAGTTGTATTACATGGGTTTTAGATGCTCCACCCCATGTTGAGATACAATACCCCAGTAAAGACTGACACAGAGCGTAATATACCATTTTCATGGTGTTAGGGTCAGTAACATGTCTTAAGTGTTTGAATACGTACATAAGTTTACGTATTCTTCCAGACAACTTCTTGATGTGGGGCTGGAATGAAAGATTCTTATCTATGATGACACCTAAGTAGCGCGTAGTTGTTGTCTTTGTTAGTGTAGGACAGTTACAATCTGTGTTACATATGGCTTGCTCATGTACACCAATATTAAAATGGTTTAATGTTTTCATTTCAGTGTTTCTTATGTTGTAGGTCATATATGTTGTCTTTTCAACATTAAGAGTAAGCTGGTTGACTGTAAGCCATTTGATAATTTTATTTAGACCGACTTGAGCAGAGTGAAAAGCATCCTCCCATGTTGGACATCGGAAAGTTAAGGCGGTATCATCGGCGAAAGCCACTATGCTACCATTTTTCAGAACTGTTTCATACATGTCGTTCACGTACACTAGAAACAGCGTAGGCCCGATAATACTTCCTTGTGGTACCCCATAAACGACTGGAAGGTCTCGACTAATGTGATCATCAACTTTTGTGCACTGCGTACGATCACTTAGATAAATCTGGAATAGTTTTAACTGGTTTCCTCGAATTCCCAGCGTTTCTAGTTTAGCACATAGTCTAGGAATTGAAACTGTGTCGAACGCCTTAGCGAGATCAATAAAGATCGATAAACATTTCTCTTTTTTGTCTAAGGCGTCAACAACGAAGTTAGTTAAATGGTGGACAGCATCATCGGTGGATCTGCCATTACGAAAGCCATATTGTCTGTCGGATATGAGATTATTGGATTCTAGGTATGTTTTGAGTCTATTATTCATAATGCGCTCTAATATCTTTGAGATGGCCGGCAGTATGGATATTGGTCTATAGTTAGATATGACGTTTTGATCGCCTGACTTGTGTATAGGGTGAATCAGAGCTTTTTTTAATTGTTCTGGAAATACTCCAGTTTTAATGGAAAGATTGAAGATATAAGTTAGATGCGGAATTAGCCTAGACTTATGTAATTTTAGAGTAGAAGCAGGGATGCCATCCACACCAGTAGCACAATCGGTTCTTAGACTGTTTATAATTCGTTCAACTTCACTTTCGTCAGTTTCGAGAAACACGAACGAATTTCCATTGCAACTTTTAGTAAAAGTTGTGTCAGAATCGTCATCATCACAGCTGAATTGGGCTGCCAATTTTTCGGCTAGATTTTTACCCACGTCAACAAAAAACTCATTGACTTGGTTAATAGATAAATCTGGGCAGCTATTAACTAGAAGTAAGTCTTTCGCCATGCATTTTTCTTTGTTTGTGTACGTGATGTCTTTAATAGCACTCCATAGTTTTTTTGGGTTATTGTTGGCATTTTTAAGCTTATCTCGTTCATATTGTCTTTTAACATTTTTAAGTATGTTATTGCAAAAGCTTCTATACCTTTTGAATGTGATCCTTAGTATTTCATTATTCGGAGATTTTTTTTGAGATTTATACATACGATCTCTGTTTCGCATGCATCTTAATAACCCAGTTGTAATCCAGGGCTTAAATATTCTCAGTCGGTGTGGAACGAAGTAATTGTACGAGCTCAGTTGTATAGCTGTTGAAAGAGAAGATATAAAATACTTGCAGGCATTGTTTGCATCAGTGAGTTGGTAAATAGGTGAAAAATCTATTGACTCAATGTTTTTTTCAAGACAAACGTTATCAATTTTTGTGAATGTTCTTTTAATGTTGTCATGCCTGAAGCGTTTTTCCAGACAAAGTACAATTGCATTGTGATCAGTTACAGTGGAATCAAGCACTAATACTGTGCTTTTCCTAATGGTTTTCAATATGACATGATCGAGACAAGTTTTGCTGTGAGTTATTTTGGTGTGAGCTGGTAGTAAGCCATGTGCGGCCGTGAGATTCAAGTATTCAGGGGCTTTGTGATCATTGTTATCTTCAGTGATATCTATATTTATGTCACGCGTGAGTATAATGTTTGTGTACGAAGAGTAAGTTGTTAATATATGATCTATTGACCTGAGGAAATTGGTTATATCTCTAACGGATGGAGGTCTGTAGATGGCAATAATGCAAGTATCCCTACCAATAGTTATTACAATGCAGTTGGCATCCAAAAAATCTGGTTCTACAGTTTTAATGTTTGCTATACTATTTTTAATATATACTACTATGCCATCGTTTTGGTTTATATTGTTAGTACTGTGAAAACTGTTGTAGCCGTCAAGAAGTGGAATATTAGGATTTTTAGATAGCCAACATTCAGTAAGCACTATAACATCTAAGCATATGTTCATTCTTGTAATTAATGTGAATAGGTTAGATATATTAGCTGAGATACTGCGTATGTTCTGAGTAATTACTTTAAATCCTTCCACCTGATTGTTAAGAAAAGTATAACAGTCTTCAGGATCACAAATAAATGAACGAGACACCTGTAGTTCATCTATAGAGTTTATAGTTTCATGTAACGGAGTGAATGTAAAGGTAATGTATTATTGGTGTTCCTTTTGGTAGGTCTGTGTTTATTTTTAATGTGTGTGCAGTAGTAGTGTGATATGTGTGTGATTTGTTGTGTGAACAGTGTAAGTGTGTGTTGTTAAGCAGTTCATTTACTAGTTTTAGTTGAGTAAGGTATGAATGTTTATGGAAAAGGATTTCGTGTACAATTATATGTGTTAAAAGTAATTGTTCAAGTATAATATAAGCTAAAGTAGACAACAAAAATGTAGATACAATATCATAATACATCCTTGACATAAGTGTATGAAAAAAATTTTGTAGGTATGTAGTATTTGAAATAGTTTTAAAAATATGGACATAAAATATGGATGTAAATTTTAGAGAAATATGTTCAAAGACTAGTCAAATTTTTATCTTGAGCTTTGTTAAGTCTGTTTCACAGTTTACTCGAATTGGGGGCAGTCCAACTTCTTTGCGAAGATATATAGCTCCTCTAGCTGTCCAACAATAGGAGTACCCATTTTCTCTAGCAAATTCACGCGACATATAAAAAAGTTTTTGTGTCTTCAGGGTTAATGTTTCCGAGATGAAAATAGGTCTTGTAGGGCCAGGAACATTGAGATGGGTAGTGTTTAATTTTTCTCCCTTAGGTTTCTCCTTATTAAAGTTCTTGACAGCACGTAAAATGTTATCTTTGGTTAAAATGCTGTTAAATTCGACGATAAGTGGTTTGACAGCCTCTTTACTAGAGTTGGCTCTGTATATGTCTTTGATGTAATTTTCTTGGAGAGGGACATCGATCGATTTTGCCAAAGAATTGATTAATCCACACATCTCTTCTTTAGTTTCAGGGATTTTATCATTATTCATTTTTTTTGGTACATTTCGAATCTCTAATCCCGTAGATCTTAGTTTACGTTCCAAGTTTTCCATCTTTTCTTCTAACATTTGTATCTTCTTTCTGTCTTCTGCTTTTCCCGCCTCTAGTTGTTGTATTTTTTCTAGGACACTGTCGTATCTATCCGACATAAATTGTAGACTTTCCTGTAATTCAATGTTTTGTTGCTTGATAGTCTGAAATTGTTGCTCAGCAGATGTTGAAAGCTTCGAGAAGAGTTCTCGCATTTCAGTTTTCAGGTCCTTGATGTCTTTATCTGTCTCTCGCCGTGCCTTCGTGCGTACACTAACATTGCCACTAAGTTCTGACAGAGTATCAGAGTCCTTTATTTTAGGCATTGCCATAGTCACGGCTTCGGGGATAGAGTAGTAATCGCAGTGGTTAGCACGGCCAGTGACGTAAGAGACTTAATGACGTCGTCGTGAGAGTGGCAGAACGGTCGCGTTAGTTAAGGAAAGTACCAGGCGATCAGAAGTCAGTAGGAGCAAAAATTATGTATATAAGCTCAGGGGTCAATGTTTTGGTCGTCGATCGACGATTTCATACAATATTTTTATCCGCCAATTTAACTTGACCCCTCTGGTTTTTTGTTGAAGTTGTATGGCCAAAGTTTCTATGTCCTTTTCTAGCGCTAGGTTTGTTTCGTAGCAGTTGTTGTTGCCGTCCTTCTTTCTATGCGCGCACACTTATAACGTATATTTGTGAACTTACTTGAAATAAGGCTTGTACATTTGTGTGCTTTGCTGCTCACCACTCACGAGCATACTCCAATGATTTTCTATACTCCTAGTACTGCACTGATTTTACTTTCGAATTAATTTTAATTAAAATTTAAAATAATTTAAGTAAAATTCGGTTTGTTTATAGCAAAAAGCACGTCTGTACTGTACAGAGGTCCAGGGGGAAGGGGGAACTAGACAACTAGTAAACATGCACACTGATATATTTTGACATTTCTAAATACGACGATATAAATAAATAAAATCCAGACACAGAACAAATGATCATGCTCATAACGAACATTTTTACTGAATGGAAGTAGAACTGCTAATCGGATTTGGATAAAATTTAGCACATAGATTATAGTCTGAAATAGTAATTATTATTATTATTATAGTCTTAAATAGCAGAAAGAATATATCTCTGTGCTTTTGGGATTATACATGTGGACGTGCCGCGTTTAGGAGCTAGTTCTATATAATTGGTGGTAGACGAATGAAAAAAAATCCAAGAATTTCACTTTGTGGATTTTTTACGTATTAAAAACGATTTACCATTTGATGAAGGAAAACATCCCGAGGAAACACACATCACACCCAAACCCACGTCTAAAAGGGAACTTTAAGAGCATGCCTGATCCACCAAACACCCTCTCAGCACACTTGAAAGAGGCAAGAGAAGAACCAGCACAGAAACAAAAAAAACGAACTAAAAAACAGTTTATTTAACAAAAAGGATTTTCTAATAAACAAAACGATTATGATCGACATTTCACAACAAATTATGACTTTATGCAAATAATTAACATTTAATACAAGTGAGGTGAAAAGTAACCATTACATAAAATATTATTTTGTTTGTGATGTACTAAGATGTTATAAAATTTATAATTATTGGTTTCATCTTTGTAACCATTTGATGGTCTGTGGAATGGAAACCCAAAAGGTTTTGTATCTAACTCATTATACAATTGGCCGTAGAAGTGATTTGGTGCATTAATATCACTATCAAAAACTTCACTAGATGGAGTAATCATCAAAAATAACGTTAAATTCATACCATTTTCTAAGCCCCTAGGTATTAATAAATTCTCGGGGAATTTAAACAAGTTGTATTTATTAGGTTGATTTTCTTGAGTAGAGCCTTCTAAGTTGTAAAATTCATCACTAGATAATCTTTTTGAAGTTTCTGGAGACCAATTAATAATATTTGATCCTTTTTGAAGATAAAATTCAAATGTATCCAATTCATAAAATTTGGAATATTCTTCCCAACAATTATCACAGGGTGGTCCCAAATATAATCTTACTATAACATTTTCTCTAACTTTAGATTCTACTGTAAAGGCTAAATTAAACTGCGAGTGTTTCAATCTCTTCTGTCGGGCAGTTATTGTTAGAGGCAATTTTCCATTTTTAGTTATAGCGTTGTTTATATCAAACCGATAATAATCAAAGTATGTAACTATTTTAGGAATGCTGGCATCGACAATGGCGTAGTCTTCAGTTTCATACTCAGCTAGGTTAAAAGGTATCATGGTTTCTTTGTATTCAGTGAAATAGTTAAGTACATATTGCATCATGTACCAATAGATGGGATCTCTTAATGCTGTCTCAGGGTGATGCAGAACTGATGGAGCTGGATTATACCTGCAATAAATAAATTTTGAATGTTAATAAATTTATTAAAAATGATTGAATAATGAGCGACAAAAACCTTATTCAATCTCAGCATGAATAAAATATAATATACTGATTATCTTAATAATACTATATTATTCATTTGGGTCTTCCCAGCTATGATCACGCTGAGAAGATGATCACTGCTTCTTTCATATTTTCATCGTATACATATATACACTTGAGGCGAAAGACAGAAAATACTATTATATATCATTGCACAGTAAAATTATGGCTCAGGACAGCAAATTTTAAGCTTGAGGCGTTTGTTTTTATAATTATCAAACATGTTTGGATTACCTCTAACAAATACTACATATAATACCAATATGAATCTTATAGCTCGTGGTTATACTAATGTAACAATATCAAAATTTTATACATATTAAATTTTGATATAAAATAATTTAATACATAGTAATACTTACTCTTCATACGGATACCCATTGCCACCGTATCCGAATAAAGATCTAATGATTTTAGATGTTCTTGTTCCATCATAATTTGCTCGTATTAGTTTGGCTAGCAAATCAACGTAGTTGTCTTCTGTCATATTTATAGTCGTCGCATTATCCTGTCAAAAGAAAATGCAATATAAATTTTGTAGTATAATAAAATTTAACGCACAGATGAACGAGTAGACTATTACTCAAGTTTGTCATCAAAATGTATTTTGATAACACTTACCATAATTATTAGTCCTCTTGACATACATTCTCTAATGGCAATATCTATTGATTTGATTTTTGCTCTATCCTCGCTCCAATCTCCTAAGGTATTTGATCGAATTGGAAATGGAAGTCCATTTTCATGAACTAAATATGGATTAAAATCGGCATAACCAGTTTTTTTTGGTGATATATTTTCTTGCTTAAAATGCTCCTTTTCAAGAAGTAATCGTGCTGACAGTTGTTGGTGTATGTAATAATAATGTTCATTGTGTCTTGGATGAATTTGATCCAGCTCTTGACTTTTTAGCCAGTATGGATGCATCAGGTGCATTCCGTAATAATAACTGTTCAATGATATGTCTTCTCTAAAGTAGTTCAGTTCTTCTTCACCACCATTGTGTGGCAGATTCCAACCAGAGTAATTGGTATTTATTATAATACTCTCATCCATCTTTAAATACCCGTTTACTCTTTCTTCATCAGCTGTGTTATTTCCATTGAAGTTCAAGTGATTACTGAGTTTTATAGCTTTGTGAATTGTTTCTCCATTAACAAAAAAGTTGGGCTTCCTAGTGAAGGGCGGTACGAACGAAGAGGTCTTGCTTGGATGTTTTTGTCCATACAACATGTAAAGATCAGATGCGTAATTTACCATGTCATCATTTATAAAATTTAGAAATTCACACATTTTTTTGGCATCATATCCTGCATTGTTTATGCTTCCTATAAGTACAAATAAGCTGATCACTGCTTCTTTCATATTTTCATCGTATATATTAAATGTTAAACCTCTCATCATGTCACCAGCTTTAACGTGGTCATTGAAGTTGTCGTAGACTTCATTGTCCTAAAAATAAAACAAGAATCTTATGTACATTTAATGAAATCTTATACCTACACTTAGGAATTTGTGTGTGATTTACTTGGAAATGTAAATACATATTTAATTAAATAGTTTTATTTTCAAAAATATTTACAAGAACAGTTATTAAAATAAAAAAGTAGAATCAGATTTTGTATTTAAGGGTATTCTCCTATTAATAAAATATCTGATTGAGGTCGCAGTTCCGACGAAAAGTGCCAAAAGACTGGCCACATTGCTACGCTAGATTGCTGACTAGTAAATTGTTTATGAGACAAAAGATATTAATCTTCTCTTTGGACTATTATTTATTTATAAAAGTAGTAATTTACCTGCAGAAACACTTCAAGGGCTTCCAATTTTGACTGTGTTTTTTGTGACGGGTACGCAATGCCTGGCACGATACCCAGAAGTCGTTTCTCATCTTGTTCAGAAAGTTCTGGTAACAAAAGTAAATACTTAGTTATTGTTTATTTATTTAATGTTAAGGATATCAGTTTTTTAAGCCATGATACCTCTACTTCGTGTATATAGGCTTTTAGTTCATAAAACTTAAAGTTACATAATTTTAAATTTAAATATAAAATTTATTGGCTTGGTTTACTAAATTGCAATATCTTTCTAATAAGTAAGGAAATACAAGTATGTACTTATTGTAATATTATTATTAAAAATAACTCTTTCAATCAAATTATTAAACTTTTTTTTTAAAATATCGAAAGCTAAAAATAGAATAACTATGAAGTTATTAAACAATAATTTTGCAACTACCTGAAAGGTTATATTATTAATTTTAAGACAATTGGTATTTTTTTTCTTATTAGACATTAAAATGTATATGTAATTGTAGAACTTGTGTATGTAATGAAAACTGTACTTACTTATATTCTTTCTAAAACATTCACTAATACCTATTATCTAAGCATCCAATTTAATAAACCATACGTCTGTGTATGGCATCATATGAATCACAAACAACCAGAACATTCCTTTGTGAAACCATTTTATTACATAACCTCACTATGAAGTATTCATCACGACATACCTCCTTCGTTGAAAATACTACGGACATCATCCGCCAGGGCCGACAGGACAATGTTGAGCCCAATGATCCATATTAGCACGGTGACTCCAAACATCACAATAGCCTGCAGTAAACTAATGCCGGTAAATAGTTAGACATGCCTTATATGCACACCAGACCTCATAACTATATTTCTCCTGATCCAATTGAGATCCTGAGGGTCGCTTTAATGGACACAATTTTCATCGTACAGTCGTAGACATAGTTTGTTTTGTAATTTACACTTCGAGAATGGTTGTTTATTTGCTGTGATTTTGAAAGAAAAGGTAATCAATCAATCAATTTTTGTGTTTCAGTCAACTGCTGGACGTAGGCACCTATTCACGCCACAGCACCCTCTCCTTTGCTTTCAGCATCCCGTCTATCTGGCGTGTCGTTGGTCTAACTGGCCGAGGTTCGTCCCACCTAAAATTTACCAAGTCGCGAGTCTTCAGGAGTGAAGACCCGCGACTTGGTAAATTGTCCCCGAAGGACCGATGGTCCCGATCGGAGGATCGGGACCATCGGTCCTTTGGCAGATATTCAAGTAAATATGGGTTGAATTTCTCAATAGATACATAATTTAAAACTTTTTATGGAAATATGATACACACTTAAATGCTTTTTGACGCATCACATCTGGTATAGGTATGTTTGTTTGTTTCGATTGTGTGCCTTATCAGCAGCCTAATATACCCTATACTTGCTTTTAGTTTATGGCAAGTGGACGTGGTCTTATATCTTTCTCGAACTTGGATTACAAACTGTTGAAGTAGTAGATTAGTTGTCGGTCAACAAGCAATGACGACTTCAATTAAAGCTTCTAAACTACTAATTAAAAAATAATGGCTAATTATTTCATAAATCACTCTCTCGCTCGCTCTCTCTCTCTCTCTCTTTCTATCTCTAGATAATTTAAAACAGAGAAACATTTTCATTTATTTCCTTGTCACTTAATAAAACAGATTAATGTCTTGATTGTCATGCCGCAGTCACTATACCTAAATATATTTCGAAATGTGAATAGATTTTAAGGCCTGGTCAATATTTATGACCGTATATTTCTCTACTTGTACGTCCAAAGACAGTTTTATGTCAATAAAAATATGTACGACAACTATGAAACACAATGTTACACTACAATAAGTTATTTTGTATTTGTGTTCCCAACTGTACAATATTCACAGGAAACAAAATGCAATTGGACAATTTTTCAATTGCGAGACTTGGAGCTCGGCTAATTTTGGTCTAGAGGCAATTCTTCACTCTCAAACCCAATTACTGTAATACTCAGAAATATACAATATGGAGGTGGTATTATTTATACATTATGAACTTATATAACGGGCTGAGCGCGGACGTATAAATCATTAGATACGTTGCTACTGTGGTATTTTTGTACCTTTGATCAACAAAGCCACAGTATGCCCGCTACTCTGTGTTGTTCCAAAATTATCTGTAAAGTTTCCACAGGAATAATTGGGTCAAGGACAACCAATTAAAACCAAAGTAAAAGACTGTTGTTGGATAATATATTAATGTTATAACAATTATTACGCTATTTCAGAATAGTTTCAATAAAACTGTCATGCGTTATAAATATTAGCATATAATTGTTTCAGAATTCGTTACGTTTGAATTATTCCGGAAATAATACATTGGAACGAACTTAAAGATTCCTGGCCTACCTTAGTAGACTATTACTTACATTAATGAGTGCCTATCTATAAGATAGAGTAAATTGTGTAATTTAATTAAACAACCATGCTAACACCGCAATTGGTTTTGTACTAGTGTCAAAGTCTTATCTTAAAAAAATATATAACATAATAACATAGCCTCTAAATTTAATAATACTAGTAGATAATTTTGATCGACGATCAGCTTAATCTCCGGTCATCATCTCCATGAATTCTGGAACAATACAAAAGTCAATTTAAAAATTGCAACGGAATGCGTAAGTAAAACGTAAGTAGATCTTTTGGAGATACAATCAGTGATTATATCATATAAAAGTATGATTATATAAGTTCATTACATTTGATTTGATATTACAATTAAAAAAAAACTACTTTGCACAAAGCAACACGTAAATATAGACTACCTAAGCGTGTTTTCATACACTCAATTAATAGTTTTGTGTTATCACAATAAACAACTAATTAAAGTTCTTTAAAGTATACATTATTTATATTATATCAATTTAATAGAGTACTAGACATCATAATAGATTAAAATGTGATAAAATATCAATGAAATTAAGAAACAGAATTATAATAAATGTGACAAATCTAAAAACAGCAATGATGATTACAAATCACAAAAAAAACATTGTTTTTATACAATATGTAAAAGAATTTTGATGTGAAATCACTCAAAGATTTTGACAAAAAGCAATCCATCAAATTCTTTGATCTACATCCAAAACAAACAAGCATATTAGTATCAATGAATTAATATTGTATTAGTGTAAGAAAACGTAATTGCTGTACGTCATAAGCCATGCCTTTTCGATGTGCTAGTCATGTTTAGGTATTAGTATGAGTGTTATGTTTACGTATCTATGTTTGCTTTCGCGAAAATTTATGCCGTAGTTTATCTTTAAAAACAGCTGGTGTGGCATAGAATTTCTAATCGACTTGAATTAGGATTGTTATAGCCAAACGGACATTTTATTGCTTTTTAAAATATATTGCTATAACGATCGGCGTGGGTTGATACGTGGCCAAATTGTTATGTTCACGCTTTTGACATTTCTGTCTGAGAAATGACATCAGGTAACTGCGTGTTAACTATGGAGGCCTGTCTTGGCGATGTGACAAAACGTAGGCAGATCTCCAGCTCAATATTCCAATAATACTATTATAATATTAAGGAACATCGAAGATATTTAGAACGGACACAACTATGCTGCAAAATTTTGTGCAAATAGATAAATGTAAATATTTACCATCGAAGTCGACGGTTCCGGATCCGTCAGTGTCAATCTCAGCAATGATACCGTCTAAGTCACTTGAGCTGAGTTTGTCGTCAAGGGCAGCCAGGATCTCCTTCAGGGTGGATGTGGTAATGTAGCCGTTGCCTTCACGATCGTATAATCTGTAGACCGATAAAATTTGAATCATAGTATCCGTAAATATCGCAATAACGGAGCGGGTGTAGTGATTTTTTCATGTAGCTTACCTGAAAGCTTCTTTCAGTTCCTGTTGCATAGCCTCAGCATCTTCCTCCTCCAAGAAGTGGGAAGCGATGTTACAGAAACCATCAAAGTTAATTTTGCCGGAGTCTAAAGCAAAATAAAAGTAAATATTAATGTGAGACTTAAAACAGATCGGCTTGAGTACCGTGTAAAGAAAATAACGGCTATATCTTTCATTTTAACTATAGTAAATAAATAAACTATGGAAACTGAGACATGCATCTCTCAAAGGGATTGGAACCACAAGAAGAAGCCGTACAGAAATAGCATCATTAGTTCACGCGACGAGTAAAAATATTCGGGTGTATATTCGAAAAGGTGTCGTAGCCTCGGTACGTGTGAATTCTTGTTAACATAGTCTGGTGATTGATCATTTTTTAACAAGAGCCGCTTGCAGCTGTTTATATAAATAATAGTATATCTGTTTTTTATACTACTCCTACACACAAACTTGGCATACAACATTTTATAAATGAGAATTACACATCTAACCTTCATTGTACATTAAACGTAAGAAATCGTAAATTACGTTTTGATATAATGTATTTTGAAAGATAATATTATTCATTGGACTGTTTAACTTTATAGCCTAAACATGCATGCATTTTCTACAAGGATAAACAAAATAACATAAATATTGATGTTGCTTAGCTAGATTCCTTTCATAAGCTAGATTTTTTGCAGATATCAAATATGTAAAATAACAATCATGAGATAAAATAAGATTTATGAGTAATATGAGATTGACTCCTGTCACATTACATTGAAATGTATCTATGAACATAAAGTGTTTATTGAATTTACAACGAATAATAATATATAGTAGTTTAACGTGATTCAGTATTTTTTATTTATGAATGTGGTCAACGGAAGTTGAAAAATATATCTGATGAGTAAACTCAGTTTTAGTACTTTGATAAATTTAGATTTAAATATTAATAAATCGACTCAAAGCTTGTAAATAGTAGACTTACTTTCGGGGTCATTTTCATCGATGAGGGCCTGCAATTCGGAGTCATCGAAAAGCTGTCCCATGGTATTAAGGATGGTCGAGATCTTTAGGACATCAATGTAGCCCGACTTAGTGGTGTCGAACATCTGGAATGCCTTGCGGAGCATCGCCATTTTTTGGTCATCATCGGTGTCCTGGGAAAGAATACCAAATTTTGGTAAGAATATAATTAAACAAGAATTATGTCTATAGAAAATCTAAAATAGATGATACAGATGATTATATGATAATAACTACGAAGTCTATAAATACGACACTAAGGTAATTTGCAGAACATCACTCTATAATCATCGTTATCATCAGTATTATTCTCAAAATGTAATTATCACTTTTCTTAAAATTTGCAGGGAATTTTAACCGTTTTTAACTTCAATCACTTTTAAATTTTCGTCACAAATAACTGTCACATTCACGTCCTTAAAAACTTCAAATCCTGGAAATCCTCACCATGGTGTTTGTGTAGGGTTGGCAGTTGTAACAAGAACTGAATCCGAGTGCGAGTGTTGTTACACTAGAATTTACGTCGGTGTAGCACCCTTATTTATAGCATTCCTTCCTCCTCAGACTGGAATACAAAAATAAGTGAAAAACCTGCTATCTCTCTCTCTACCGTACACGTTCAGAATAGTGACGTTGTTAATAAGATCTTCGTCAGCGTGAATTATATCGACGTCAGATTGTAAGAATGTTTAGCAAAACCTGCATTCTGCAGGAAGTGAGGTGTCAGATTTATATAAACTAATTGACACCGACTCATAGGAACATAGCTGCTGTGATCCATTTATAGATTATGATAGTTGTTGACGAAGTTTCTGACTTACATTATTCCAGAGCCATTATACGTTTCAACTATTCTGACGTGTTGTTTATTCCATTCATTTAAATTTAATAATGCATAACTTACGTGTACGTTTACGATTTTACAACGATGCATTATCCCATTATCTCTTTAGCAATGTGTAAACAAGTTTTGGGTGAATGCCTCATAAAACCTATAGTTCAGAACAAAAATAATTTGCTATTTGCAAAATAACCTTATAATATTATTCGTTATAATATGGTACTAGTTTCACAAAAAGTCTAATTTCCATCATTTAAATGTAATGAACCAAATTATAATATTTCTTGATATAAAACTATCAAATCTGTAAAAGCTATTTATGTTGGTATAGCATAAATCTGCTGGAATGTTTGGTACATGAATCTGTTGTTTGCGTTCTTCATTGCAACATGTGAAACTGAACATCTCCAAAACGTTCAGTTTAAAGCGTAACAGAAACTCATGCGCATATAAAGTTGTTCCTTGATTAAGAGCAGGAAATTCCTTTGATGCGGCCGCCGATTCACAACAATTCCAACGAGAAAATTACGTATAGTGACGTCATTCCCAGAAGCACCCAACCTTTTTGCTTATAACAATTTATTTACTCCTAATTATTCTGTATAAAACTCGGTTAAATTACCAATACCTGAAATGTATCTGTCAGCGTATAAGTTTCTAGTGCCAAATTTATAATATAAATTATAGAACGAGAATAATGTTTAGTAATATTAATTACAATAACAAATATCGCAATATAAACTAAAAGATTTTGGTTTATGTATAAGTGAAATAAATACCTCAACATTAAAAAATGATTTATAAACTCGAAATTTTGTAACATGTCTGAATATATTTTAAGTAAAATTTCAATGGTATAATGAATGGTTTATATGTAAATATTTAAAAACTGTAGCGAGTATAGCAAAATATTGTGGTAAAGGCCGACGATTGGCGACCACTGGCGCGTGAAACGGGTTATACAGCGGCGCCCGCTCAGATATAGACTGTCGGTGATCGGCTATAATTTTTGTGTTCTCATGTGAATGCCACAATGAGAGAAACATCTAATCTTGGTCGCGCTTTACTTCTCCACCACGTGTTAGCTTTAAAACAACAATACGAGCTAAAATTAGGTCAAATTATATTTATTTTTAAAAACACTGGATCATATTTTTTTACCGACTTCATTAATACTTATTCGCTTAGTCAAAGTAATTCCTAAATAAACAAAAGCTTTGTCAGTACTTAATTCTAATTTTCATTAGGAAATACTCGACGGGTGAGTATAAAATATTTTATAAAATAAATAAACACAGGTAGGTATTTCTGCCAATTACCGTTTCAATCTAGCCAATTTCGTACCTACGCAAGTCATACAGTATTCGTACTCTATTAATATTATATATTTTCATTATCTTTATAATATTTGGAACAATACAATGAAAAGCTTCACTGAAACACAATTTGAATGAAGAGTTATTCAATTTTACGATATTTGATGAAATATTCCACTAGTTATTTTAGTACACAATCCAGACGTGTGATCCTCATGTTATAACAAGGTATGCAGTGTTCAAAAACAAATGAGACAAGATATCCATTGTGTTATGTAACGTAGTTCATTTAATACATCGTTAAATATTTCACGCCGTCCGTATGTTGATTTCTTTTACATTTTATTGTTCGCTAAAACACTAGATGAATTGTGAATTTACTTGCATAATTGTTTTGTCTTGCTTTTTATAATATGCTTACTAATGCCGATAGAAACAAACAAACCTTGATTCTCAATATCCTAAAACTATTTTTGATGTGTGAGAATTTATTTATATCGAGAACTCATTCATCAAAGTAGCTACCTATCATCTGCTGTTTGGAATATCAGCGTCATAGAGGCTATGTAATCCAGTAGTTATTGAGATCATAAGATTTTAATTTAGCTGACACATTTTTAATGCAAGTTTCCTTTTCCGAATAATAAAACGTGAAATACGTCTAGAGAAACAACATTTACTACTTGGATATTTTAAAAGTTGTTACTTTCATCTTATTATAACACAGAAGAACATTTAGATTTACTTAAATCACAAAGTATTTGCTTAATCAACTATAAATGCACTTAAAGAACTATTAAGGCAAAATTGACGGCATTAAATAGTGATAGCTTATTTATGAGGACAAACATAAAACATTAAACTGCAGGAAATGAGGTATCGTAAATAAATACGCTAATAATTTTACAGCGGCTCGTACTCAGATGCAGCGGCAGAGACTTATTAAATTTATTTGCCGATGCGTAACCGACATGTGACTAATTTACACAGACTTAACATTCCTTAATCAAAATAATTAGTAATCATAGCCAAAAGCTCTCACAGATTTACAGGCACTGCACCCTGAATCATCGCCGTCAATGGAGTGGAAATATAACTTCATTTTGGCACAGAACATAAGATTTTGCTTGCAGAATTCATCGTTTGATATCTAAATGCCAAATGTAAATAATTTACAGGTCATTTGTCTTTTAATCGCGTTTTTATGTTACATTTATCTTTTGTAGACATTTTTATTTATCACCCATGGCACCTGTGCAACTATTTGATTAATTTAAAGAAGTGATGTCTAAACGTATATGACAATGTATTTAGTTCCTAAAGAGAATTTATAGATGAGTTCATACGATAACGTAGAACGTAATAATTGTAAATTTGGTCTTATAATCGAGTACATTTTCATAGATTTTAAATATTATTCTAGAAATATGAATATCTTAGTTTGTTTTTGTCAATTTAAAACAAACTTAAATTTTGTAATGTACTTACAAATAATATATGTAATTTATTACTTACAGTAATTCTTTTAACGTGACGAGGAAATATTATATTTAACAATTTATGTATTTATGCGGTGCGAATTCATATTTATACTGTTTGAATTTAACGATAGGTCATAAAATTTTTATTAGTGTTTTAGAACACATGTAATCAATAAGCTGGAGAAATTTAGATATTTATTTCTACATTGAATAATTTTCGAAAAAAAATCTACATTTAATTTGTTAGAATAATCTACATATTGGTATTGTTGATATATCATTATTAGAATACCATAAAGTAACTGGAACTATTGCTTTTGTACAAAAGTTGTAATCAACTGTAAAAGTATTTTCTATTTGTATTCTAGCTGTTGTCACAGTAGTGACCGATAGTTTTTAAATTTTCCGCGATGAAAATAGGGAAAGCGTAACATCGTTGTAAAATATTTGGAACGCATCCAAAAATAATGATAGAAAACCTCGCAAAATAGCAATAATGTGCATTATTAGTTCGCCTTGGTTTTTAAGCGTTCAACTTGTTTTAATGATCAATGAAAATCAACCTCACGATCGGCTGCGATCAAAGACTTTTATTAGTTTATCGTAAATGTTTAATATTTAAGAGTTATGAGCCCTCTAACAGGTATTAGTAGCGATTGATATTAGCTAATTAAGTGTCAAGTTCACAATTTATTGGGTGTTTTGGTTCAAATAATCTTTGCTACAAGCATTTATTTTCAAAAGCTTTTGATAAAGTAAAACGACATGCTTAATTTCAATAGTTTTATTTACAAAATAATACAGATAAACAATGTATTTGGCATTGGTTTATCTTAATAACAAATTACATCATTATAACAAATACTTAAATTAATCATTAATCTTAATATTATATGGTTATAATTATTATAACCTTTAGGAATTTAAGGTTGTACTTTTATTACGAATAATTGCTACCTTAAGTTTTCATTACATAATTGTATATTATTGGAGTACGATTTTTTAAGAATTCTGATAAGAAATGTGATTCGTCATCTAAATCTGTCTGTTCTATACCGTAAAGATCAGATTGCATAATATTTTCTTTTTCATCATTGTCTTCCTTTGGGATTTTATCACCTAATTCAAATTTATTTGCATATTTTTTAGCTACATTTTCTCCAAAATAAATATTTTTAATATCAGAAGTAGCTGTGGCTTTATTTATCGGTTTAACAAAGCGATCTTTTATATTTTTATCAAACTTTTTGTTAAAATTTATATCCTTAATATTTTCTTCAGAATTATTTATTTTTATTTCTTTAACTGTATTTTCACCAGAATGAATAATATTGGTATCAGAATTTATTTCAGAAGTACCGTTATATACCGGCTTTACAACGCGATCTTTTATAATTTTATCAATTTTTTTGTTAAAATTTATATCCTTAATATTTTCTTTAGAATCATTGATTTTTATTTCTTTAACTAGATTTTCACCAGATTCAATAATTTTGATATCAGAATTTATTTCAGAAGTACCATCATATACCGGCTTTACAACGTGATCTTTAATGAATTTATCAAATTCCATGTTGTCTTTATTAACAGTAATTTCCATAATATTATCTTTAGAATCATTTTTTATTATAACTTCTGAACTTGTTTTATCTTTTCCTACATCTGCTTTAGATTTGCTTACATACGTTTTATCTGAACTTTCTAAAAAATCAGATCTTTTATTTTCATTGAATATGGGTATTATTTTAGGATCGTTTATGATATCTTTGCTTAAAACAACTTTTTCAATGTTTTCTTCAGAATCCAGCATGTTAATGTTCGAAATTGTAGTGATTTCACTAACTAACTTCGCTGTACGACCTTTTTTACCTTTTTCTTTGGCATCTTTAATTAGACTGTCAAGTGCAGTTTTCTTTACTTTAAGTTTATAATCTCTTTCTTTCTTCTTTGCTTTATAGTCAAACTTTTCTTCTTCATCAAGATCTGAGGAATGAAAAAAATAGATATAAATTTATAAACTTTCAATTTAATAAACTAAGACTTACCTATCATATACAAAATACAAACAAAGCAACAATGTTATTTACATTTGAAAATTATGTAGAACAAACGTGTGACTATTCATACACTTTTTCTTCACAGTCTTTAGAATCAAAGGCGTGAATCAAATAGTCATAAACTGATGGTGTACCTTTTTTGAGCATTGCTGGTAGTGGAAGTGATTCTACTTCTAATGAATCTCCTACTGCTGATGTTTCTACATTATTTGGTCCAATATATTTTTTTTCAACCGTGTCGTCAATTATTTCATTGGTTTTATCCATAATTACATTTACATTTTTCTTCACAGAATCCAAATTTTCAATAACAGGTGTAGAAGTGATAATGATTTCGTTATCTTTTGCTTTTGTACGATATTTACTGTAATCTTCTTTTACAGAATAATCTTTTTTGCCATATTGAGCCTTTTTTGTTTTGTAATCAAATGGTTCATTTACTTTCCGTTTAGAAGAGTAGTCAAACTTAGACACTGTAAGTAAATTAGGCATATCATATAATCCTATGACGTCATAGTCATCGTTTCCATCTTCAGAAACAATGTTATTTGCATCTACATTAATATCACTTATTTTACCTGCATAATCGTTATTACCGCCGTACTGTCCTTTCTTCGAGTCATAATTGGGCCGTGAAGATGGATCATAAGTGTCAGTGCCATACCAAGTTTTGGTAACACCAGGACCTCCATAATTTTCAACTTTACTGTCTGATTTTTGTGTCACAGTAATGTATTTAACCATTACATTAGGTAGTCCAAACAACTGTTTGTCGTCAATCATTAAATCAAGAGGAAAGCCAGGTGATAATACAGCAGTATTGAACTCCATACTATTTTTAGAGAAGGATTCAACGAGGTTGGCTTTAACGAACGGCGCGACAAAAACAAACATTTGAAGAGGGAGACCTTGAGGTGTTCCTTTGGGCAAAATTAATCTTGCTGGATATCCAACCTGGGATTGTATCGTCGTAAATGGCAAAGAATCTAATCCAAATTCAGCATCTTCAATTTTTTTGCGAATTGTATTAAGCAACATGAAATCATCAGAAAATTGTTTCATATTGTCTGATGATCTAGTTATTATGTTCGATCCTATTTTAAGATTAACCTCAAATATATCGAGGAGGGTAAAGAGATTCTTTTTTGCTGCTAGCTCACCAGGCAAAAGTTTAGGTCCTAAATATATTTTTACTAGTCCTTTTTCAGTAACTAAAGATGAGATGTTCAATTTGATTGTGAACTGTTTATGGTTTAATCTAGGCTGACCTATTTTGATTTTAAACGTAGTGTTACTATTATCTATTTTTAATGCATCAGTGACATCAAACTCATAGTAATCGCAAGCTGTCGTCATCTTTTTTACATCGATGTTTATAACCTCAACTCCTGGAAAATACAATTCGTTTCTTGCATATGTGGGCAGTAGTTTAAGAGCTTCATCTATCATTTCAACCATTTTTTTATTTATCTTCCAGAACATTGGATCCCTTAGGGAAGTCATGTAATGGTCTAACACGGAGGGACACCTGAAAGTATAATATTTTACAGGTAAAAAAATCGATTGTGAACGAATGTAAGATAATATTCATTTAAATAAAAATGTTCGTTAATTACCCGTTGTTGGTAAGATCTTTGCCAAGAAGTTGCCTAGCCATAGTTTCATAGCTTCTGTCACCCGTGACAAGGATTTCAATTAGGTGATTCAATATTTGTGTTTTTGAATATCCACTCTGGCGCTGAAAAAAATAAATCCTCAGTTAATATACTATTTGCTACGGATGCTAGATCATAAATTGACAGACAGATGGTTGAACTAAATGGGCAGTTATCTAATATTGTAACTCTAAAATATTACTCACCATGTGACTAACGATAGCTACAATGTTGTTTTCAATAGTTTGTAACATTGTTATGTCTTCATTTTGTGGCAATTTCAACGACGATGTTCTATGGCCGAATTCATTTCCATTTGAATATATCAACATAGGGTCGTAAGGTACATTATTGAGAGAACTCCAATTTATGCTATCTATCTCTTGTAGTCCATTAGCGTATCTCTCTAAATTATACCTAGCCATAAATTGTTTCATCATTTGGTACATATTTTCCCCAAAACTTCCATTGACGTTATTGTTAAACCAAGGTGCCATCTTTAATTTTCTTAAATAATAATATGAATTTAGGCCTACATCTTCACAAAAATAAGCTAATTTAGAGTCATCATCATTATCATAAAACAATGCTGTGTAGTTAGCGTCAATGGTGTAGGTATTTCCTTCGTAACGAATATTTTCGGTAGGTGTAATTTCTTCTCCAGATAAAAGTGACGATGCTTTAATAATAGCATCTCTACTGACAAAATAATTCGGTAATAACTCATATGGTGCTGGAATAGACAGTCTTTCTGTATCTCTTCGGTTTTGAATAGCTAAATATATGGCATTGACATATAATGCGCAATTTAGATTTTGACGTGCCCAAGCAGCTGTTCTATAAAATGTATCGAAATTTTTAGCATTGTATAGAACTTCATAAATTACTTTCAACTCATTTAATGAATCGACATCATATTCAGTGAATATTTTTCCTTTGGGTAGCAATCCGTTTGATATAAGTGTCTGTAAGTTTGGAATCACTTCTGGCACCTAAAACCAAGTAAAATAAAATAGTTAGTTAGTGCCGACTTCCTTAAATAAATTAAATTCATAGCATGAATTGAATTTGATTTACATAGTACATATTTTCTAAAAAAATAATTTATTATTATAAATTATTATTTAAACGAAAAGTGATTAAGTAAAAAATAAATACCAAGTAATCTGTTGAGTCCAGGGTAAATTGTTGAGCCAATCTGCTTATTATAGGATTGTTGCTAGTTTCGCAAACATTTTCAAATAAGGGTATCATTAGTTTTTGAAGATGTACCCATTGTGTGTTACCTGTAAATTGATTTTTATTGTATTGAACAATTTAGCCAAAACATATCACAATCAGATATAAATAAGCATACGGCCCGCCTGATGTTAAGCAGTTACCGTAGCCTATGAATGCTTGCAATACCAGAAGTATAACTTGCGTGTTGCCAACCCATTTTTTTACACCAGGTCTTTATGATGGAAGTATCCCTGGGATAGGAAAACGGTTCTTTTAAAACGCATCCCTAAATGAGCGCTGGAGACCTGTACTCACTCACAGGAACACAACTACATTACTGTGTGTAGTTATTTGGCTGTGGTCTTCTGTAAGGTAGAGGTCCTTCCCCAATCGGGCTTATTCACTAGTATGGTGCCCTACCTCTTTGAAAGTTTTTAGTGTGTGCTGTGAGCTTGTTAGTGTGTACAGAGTAAATTTATAAAATTGTTCTATATTGCCCTATCCTATTTACAGCTAATTACAATTTGTAGGGACGTGGAGCGGCCGTTCGCTTGCTAAGCAGCTGACTCCTGTCTTTTTTTGTACACAGTCGGTTTCCTACCTAGTCTAGTACGAGTTAAGAAGGGGTTCTGCTGTCCATATTCACAACCATCCGTATATACAACGAATGGTGCCCTACCTCTCTTGATTATACACTAGCTGTTGCTAATCTATCTTTATTGCCAAATTTCATCACGATCCGTGCAATAGTTTTTACGTGAAAGAGTAAAAAACTCCCATACATACCTTCATTCATCATCACAAACTTTCACATTTGTAATATTAAAATCAATGTACAAATTTGTGTGAAATATATTTTTATCATGCCGTGGCAGCTTTTAATTAAAGCAACACTTTATCACGAATCTCCTACCCTGTGTTGTTTGAATGTTTATAAGTAGTATGCTTTGTTGGTTGTCCTTAAATAAATAAATAAATCTGTAGGTTTAATCTAATTGTGCAGTTACCAAATTTCACAGGGAATATATACAATGATTTTCTTAAAAAACGAATCTTCATATAGCGGCCTTGTACAGCTATCTTCGCTGCCGTGTGTACATTATTACGTGTAGCATTATTAGTAGTATAGTTTTTTTTATTTTTATACTACCAAGGAGGCAAACAAGAATACGGCCCGCCTGATGGTAAGCAGTTACCATAGCCTATGGACGCTTGCAATACCAGGGGTTTCACTCGCGCGTTGCCTACCCTTTAGAAACCTTATCACTTCTTCTTTCTATCAGATTCGTAAAATGAAGCACAAATAAAAGTTCCATAGTTTCCTTGTCGCATTTGTTACTTTTTAAGTATCTCACTATGTATCTGAATAAATGTTATTTCTTTCTTTATTTCCTTGTGCCACGGCGCCGCGGCGTAAGCTTGCTGTTATGTTTGCGCTCGATAGTGACGTCCTAGATTCGATTTCCGGGTCAGTTCAAGTATTAGTGATTTTTCTGTTAGAGATCTTAGTAGCTAAACATGCATAGGCTTGGCCACTATTAAATAGGATCTAATATTATCTAGATCTAACGAAACGCATAAACATAGTATTTCGCAATTTGTCGATAGAGTTTATATTATTATTTTGAATAACACATAAAACATATTTTATAAAAAAAAATGTATTATACAAAATAATATTAGGTATAAAGAGGAAAATTTGAATTTTTGCTTGTTTGTTAAGATTTAATTAAAAAACTCCTAGGCCGATCATAATTCTTTCACCATTAGAAAGCTTCATTATTAGCAGGTAAACTATATTTTATTGAAAAAAAAATGGGGCCTATACGGACACTAAAAAAAAATGTCCACGCGTGCAAAGCCGGAGTGCCGCTAGTGTTATTTGTAAATAAGAAATTATGTTTTTATTTTCTTGAATGTTTTTGATACATTCAGTACCTATGGAGAGAAGGAAAATAATACTACACCTACTATTTCGGGAAATAGAATGAGCCACCCTTCGCACCAACACACCAGAAGATTTGGTCTACGGACAGTCTCACAACGATTATCTTTTTAAGACAACTGTCGCACTTTACGTCGGTCCAGTCCCGGAACAACAATTTGTTAATCACACAATAATTTGTCCCTTATGGGGATTGAACCCATAACACTATGCGAGGCAACCACAAGTCATTGAACCTACGACACACACCACAACCACATTGAGAGAGGTAGGGCACCACACTAGCGAGCATGTCTGACTAGCGAAGAACCTCCACCTTACAAAAGACCACAGCCAAATAACTACACACACTGCGGTATAGTTGTGTTTCCGTGGGTGAGCACAGGTCTAAGAGAAATGTTTTCCTATCCCAGGTCGGTAACACGCAAGTGATACTTCTGGTATTGCAAGCGTCCATAGGCTACGGTAACTGCCTAACATCAGGCAGGCAGTATGCTTGTTTGCCACCTAAGTATAAAAAATATGCAGTCAAAGAATAAATAACTTCCAAAATTTAAAACTTACCAGTGGTCGTAGGACTCACGACTGGTTCCGTAGGCACCTTAATTAGATACCCTGAAACCTGGATAACTAATACTGTGTACACTAATATTATTGTTAACGTCTTCATCTTGCTTCTTACACTGTCGATATGGAACCTAATTTCATCAATATATAGTAAAAGTATTTTGAAAGTTCATAGACACTAATTTGTTCCTGATAAGTATAGTTGAATGCACTAATATTATGAACTTCGATGTAACAATCAGGTCAATATCCTTGTGTCTTACGAGACTGATGTTGACTTTTGTTTATTTGTGACTAAGATTAGGTACACTGACCTAATGTACCATTAGCCGACCTTCTAACTAAGACATAATAGGGTTAATCATATGTTATACTAGCTGTTGCCCGCGGTTAAGCCCGCGTGGATGTAGGTTATCGCTGTAAAAAGTAGCCTATGTGTTATTCCAGACCATAATCTATCTCTGTGCCAAATTTCATCCAGATCCATTCAGTAGTTTTTACGTGATAGAGTAACAAACATCCATCCATCCATCCATACTCTCAAACTTTCACATTTATAATATTAGTAAGGATCTATACTAATATTATACAGAGAAAATATTTTTATTTTTGTACTATAAACTCAAAAAGTTATTTAATTCCGATTTTTTAAATTCTTTCACAAGAAAGCTCCATTATCAGCGAGTAAAATACCTTAGGCTATATTTTATCTATACAAATATTATGAAGCTAAAGAATTTGTTTGTTTGTTTGTTTGGTTGAACGCGCTAATCTCAGAAAGTACTGGTTCGATTAATAATTTTTTTTTTTTGTTGAATAGTGCATTTATCCAGGAAGGCTATATAACATCACGCTACGATTAATAGGAGCGGAGCAGTATTGAGATATGTTGCAAAATCGGGGAAAATATTCCAAATTACCACGCGGACGAAGTCACGGGTGACCCCTAGCACAGATAACCCCAAGTAATATTATTTATGACAAAGCATTACGCTTTTATTCAAGAAGGGAAGAAGGGGATATGACACTACTTCCATGTTTACCCAGCTCCTTAGATTACAAGTGCAGTTACACCGTATGTATGGTAGGTACAACATTGTGTACAATTAAAGTAGGTTCTACTACCCGAATAGAATAGAATAGAAAGATATTTATTTCTTTATTTTACATTCATATGTTACATTATTTCCACAGGTTGGGACGTTGGACATTGTCTGAGAAAGATAAGTGTCGAGTAGTGTTTTTTTTATACTACTTGGTTGGCAAACAAGCATACGGCCCTGATACCTGATGTTAAGTAGTTACCGTAGCCTATGGACGCTTGCAATACCAGAGGTATCACTTGCGTGTTGCCAACCCATTGTTTAACACCATGATGGTTAACAATGGGTTGGCATTTATGATGAGAGTATCCCCAGGGATACTCTCATCATGAATAATCATCCTATCGTATTCCTATCCCAGGATTGGAATACGTTTCTTTCAAAACGCATCCCTAAATGAGCGCTGGAGACCTGTACTCACACACGGGAATACAACTACACCGCTGTGTGTAGTTATTTGGCTTTGGTCTTCTGTAAGGTGGAGGTCCTTCGCCAGTCGGGCTTGCTCGCTAGTATGGTGCCCTACCTCACTTAAAGTTCTTAGTGTGTGCTGTGAGCTTGTTAGTGTGTACAGAGTAAATTTATAATATTGTTCTATATTGCCCTATCCTATTTACAGCTAATTACAATTTGTAGAGACGTGGAGCAGCCGTTCGCTTGCTAAGCATCCGACTCCTGTCTTTTATTGGTACACAGTCGATTTCCTACCTAGTCTAGTACGAGTTAATAGGGGGTTGTGCTGTCCGTATTCGAGGTAGGCGTCAGTCTAGATCCTTGATATGCATTTCAAGTAGTCGGTGATATGTCTTCGTTTATGTTTCTGCTACCCTAACTAGGTTACGAAGTGGCCTGTATAACGAATATATTTCCATATGGGATAGGAAAACGTTTCTTTGAAAATGCATCTTTAAATGAGCGCAAGAGACCTGTAAACATGACCCTTTTTTAAATACACAGCTACACAGAATAGGGCATGCGCCTGATCTCTTTCCGGTAATGTCGGATTGCTGTCCTATCGGACTATGTGAGTGAAGGAATAGAGAGTGCACCTTTTTTGTTTATGTAATATGTCCTGCGCAGTTGGCTGCGTTAATCTTCGTTGATACTGGCCGCCGGCGCCGTGATCCAAAATCGGTCTGGAGGACTATTATAATATACGATTAGTTAGCATGAATATGAGACACCTCTGCCTACCCTTTCAGGAAAGAGGCATACCTACATAATAATGTATCTTGTTATTAAAAACGTATAACATTCGATAATTAAAATTACCTAGGTATGTTTACATGTAATCATATCATAACAAAATATGAACAAAATAACATTTCACGTGATTAATTAAAAATGCAAAACAACGTAATCATTACCAGATATTAGGTAGGTACCTATGTTTTGATTAAAATGACCTAGACAATGTCAGGAATGTAATAAAGTTCAGTCACATGATATACGAATAAGAGAATTATCTATCCTACTAATATTATAAATGTGAAAGTTTTGTGAGGATGTATCGATGGATGTTTGTTACTCTTTCACATAAAAACTACTGAACAGATCTGGATGAAATTTGGCATAGAGATAGATTATAGTCTGGAATAGCAAATAGGCTACTTTTTATTGCGATAATCGACGCAGGTAAAGTCGCAGGTAACGGTTAACGGTTAAATTTCCAACACAAATTGACACACAGATTGTTATTTCTAGTGTGAGTGTACTTTGTGTCCCTGAGTTCTATGTAAAGCCCCACGTGGCTCGACGATACAATTTAAAAGTTACTTAGTTAAAGACAGCCCGCATGTTTTTTTTTAAGAAAACCAAATATTGAAAGAACTCTCAATCGAAATTTAAAATGTTATATTGCAATTGATCAGCAAGAAACATCTGAAACAATCTAGTAATATTCCAGATTAACCGGTGAGAGGATATGTGGAGATTAGATGGATTGCCCGCGGAGGTCAGACGGCCACTGCTCCGCTTAGGGTATACACCGTCAATCAGTTATATCCTGTTATTTTAAAAACTGACGTGCATTTTGATTCATAAATAACTAGGTATATTGTTGATTAAATACGTAATTTTAGAAGTAAAGATGAAAGAAAGTTCGATCCCCGACGTCGTGATGGGGCATCCTACAACTAGGGTTGCCACCTTTTTTTTGTAAATAAAGTACATTGGTTATAAAACACAAGAAAAAAAAAAGTATACAGTATCAAAATAAAGTACACTTTATTTTTCTTTATGGCGCTGGCTTTCTGTGTGTCGCTTCTTTTGACTGCCTCGGTGGTCCAGTGGCCGCAGTATGCGCCTGCTGTGCACGAGGTTGTGGGTTCGATTCCCACACAGGACAAAACTTTGTGTGACCCACAAAGAGTTGTTCTGAGTCTGGGTGTAATTTGTGTCCGTTAATTGCATGTTTGTAAAGTCCCCCACGACACAGAGCTTGTTCTCTAGTGCGGGAGTTGTCTTTTTTTAAAGAAAAAAAAAAAGAAAAAAGAAATTAAAGTACATTGGTTATAAAACACAAGAAAAAAAATACAGTATCAAAATAAAGTACACTTTATTTTTCTTTATGGCGCTGGCTTTCTGTGTGTCGCTGGCGAGTGGCAACATCGATTCAGTGCCAATCGATAAATTCCGTTTAACGAAAAAATAACTACAAAACTTTTCAAAAGCATAAAAAAATCACATCATGCGAATGCAAAGTATTTTCGTGTACTTTATTGTTCTCATAAAGTATAGAGTACGTACCTTATTTCAGGTAATTACCTGAAATAACGTAGGTACAATACTTTATTATAAAGTACGAGTGGCAACCCTACCTACAACCCTGGTGTTATGAGTTTTTAGGTCGACAACAGGTGAGTTGTGCCCTAGGTAATGTATGCGACCGTACTATCAGATTATAAGTTGTAAATACGTGATTTATATGTATACAGAGATTTTTTATTTTTTCGTTCATAATAGTCGGTATACCAACGTACCTAACATAATTTTCCATACTCCGTATTACCGTTTCTCTAAGAAACAACTACCGCCTTATCTTTGGCTCTCTTCTAACGAGAATGTATCTATACCTACCTTCTAATAATAACATTCGCATATTATTGTTTGTTACTCAATCATACTTAAACGGCTGAACGGATCTGGATGAAATTTTGCACAAAGATAGATTAGAGTCTGGAATAGCACATTTAAGGTAAACTGCCTCGGTGGTCTAGTGGCCACAGTATGTGCCTGCTGTGCACGAGGTTGTGGGTTCGATTCCCACATAGGGCAAAACTTTGTGTGACCCACAAAGAGTTGTTCTGAGTCTGGGTGTAATTTGTGTCCGTTAATTGTATGTTTGTAAAGTCCCGCGACACATAGCTTGTTCCCTAGAGCGGGAGTTGTCTTATAAAACAAAAAAACATATACATAAAGCCACTGGTCTTACGCCTGATCTCCCTGGTCGTGACAAATTTGCCGTCCCATGGGACTATGCAAATCAGGGACCTATGGACTATGCAAATTGCACCTGTATTTGCGCACATGCCATAATACTTCCCGCAGATAGCTAATCTTCCACAAGATTAGACGCTATAGCTGAAATTCAGTAAGGAGAATATTATCTTCCCTTCATAAAAGATAACCGCGTTCGTATTGTCCACGTCTTTAATATTCTTGACCTACAGTAATGATTTTTAAACATGCATATTTAATAACAAATAATTCATTATCTGTGTTATGCGAAAGCAGACATGAAATCAGAGGGGTCAAATAGTTCGACAGTGTTATCGAGAAAGAAAATAATAATATAATTAAGTTTTTTTAAAGCAAATTTCATCATATTGGAATATTAAGATAAAGCAGTGCAATAAATTGTGCAATCTTTATCTTAATTTTTTCTTTTGTCCGTGTGGTGACGGATTAAGAATACAAATGTCACCATCCCTTTCCATCCCGAGGGTGTCGTAAGAGTCGACTAAGGCAATAAGTCAGGCAGAGATTCCACTGCAAGAGAAGGAAATCTCGAAACAAAACCCTATACCAACCCGTCTGGCCAGCGTGGTATCGTAGGCTAATATCCCTCCAAGTATATGGAGGAGACCCGTGCCCAGCATTGGGACGTTTATGGGTTGAGATAGTATCTTAATTTGGACGAGCGGTGGTGGCCGAGTGGGAAAGTAACCGACTTGCACACAAGAGGTGCGAGCTCAATGGCAGTACCAATATGAATTTCACTTTGTGGAGTTTATATGTACTAATCAAATGATTCGCCATCTGCTAACGGTGAAGAAAAACATCGTGAGGAAACCCACATGTCTTAGAAGAAATTCTAAAGACATGTCTGATTCACCAACCCGCATTAGGCGAGCGTGTGTGAATTAAGGCCAAAATCCCTCTCTCTCTCTTGATAGAGGAGAGGAGACCCAGCAGTGGGACATATATGGGTTGCTATTATTATTATATTACCATCAGCTTATCGTAGATTACTGCTGAACATAGGTCTCTCGACGACACCTAGCACGATCCTCGGCTTCTCGCATCCAGCTACTCTTAACCACCTTGCGAAGATCGTCTCTCCATCTAGCTTGAGGGCGTCCTACATTATATGGCAAGTCACGGCCACCACTCGAGAACGCGTCTGTTCCAACAGTTTTGTTCTTCGGAAAAAAATCTAGTCCAGAGAGGTGGGGCACCATACTAGCGAGCAAGCCGGATTGGGGAAGGACCTCCACCTTAAAGAAGACCACAGCCAAATCACTGAAAGCTTACTCACAGCAGTGTAGTTGTGTTCCTGTGTGTGAGTACAGGTCTCCAGCGCTCATTTAGCGAAGTGTTTTGAAAGAAATGTTTTCCTATCCAGGGATACAGATCGCAGATCTTCACCCAAGGGCGCTGGTATTGTTAAACTCGGCACTGAAAGCATGATAGAGTAAATGTTCGAAGTATTGCAGTTTTAGTTAGTTTTAGTAGTAATTAGGAGATGCCTATCATCTCCTAATTTGCACCATAACACAACACCCCGTCCTATTTCAGCTGCCTACCTTTTCATGTCGTCGGTTCACCTGGACACAAAGAATGTCCTAATATAACCTGTAAGGTTTTTTTTTTATCTTTAAAAAGACAACTCCCGCACTAGAGAACAAGCTCTGTGTCGCGGGGGACTTTACAAACATACAATTAACGGACACAAATTACACCCAGACTCAGAACAATTCTTTGTGGGTCACACAAAGTTTTGTCCTGTGTGGGGATCGAACCCACAACCTCGTGCACAGCAGGCGCATACTGCGGCCACTAGACCATCGAGGCAGTCAAAACTTATATAACATAGTTACGTTTGATATCGTAATTAAAAGCTCTACTTATAAAATTATTATATTTGAGTAGGTAAGTACTACTGTTTATACTTTAGAAAAGAAAACGTAGTAAAGTAAATTCAACTAATATTAGGTACCTACCTAAATTTAGATAAACGTAATAATATTATTACGTATATCTTAGGACATTATTCGATTAATGTTTAATTTATTTAGAAACAATGAATTGCTTTAATACCGCCATCTAGCTTAAACTAAAGAAATCACTTGCGCATTGAGTAAGATGTTAAAATTTCATTGTTGCCGACGATAGATGTCAGTACCTACCTACCTTATTATAAAATTATTTGTACGTGATAATTTATTTTCTTAGATTACCCATGTTTTTGTTATTTTATATTGTACACACAGATAAAAAACGCTTTTATGTACAATATTGATATTCTTTGTTTATTCATAACATGACCTTTAATTGTAACGGTAGCAGGTTAAATTTGGAAGAGCAATATTACTTTCTAGAGAGATTTTCATGGTCTTCAGGAGTCACATAGCTAATAAGCTGCTTATATCCCTTAATGGAAGACTGCATTAATTTATATTCTTAGGTGACTTTACACATTATAATATATCTGGCTGAGAATCTAAAATATGCCGGAAGCAATATATTGGCACACAAATATTTTTGTAAAAGTGACAAAGTCCTGTCCCTTTTAGTAGACAACGGAACAGTAAGAGAGGTAGGGCACCATACTAGTGAGCAAGTCCGACTGGGGAAGGACCACAGCCAAATAACTACACACAGCGGTGTAGTGCTGTTCCTGTTCGCTCATTTAGGGATGCGTTTTAAAAGAAACGTATTCCTATCCTAGGGACACTTCCATCTTAAAGCCCTGGTGTAAAAAATGGCTCGCTTGTATGGTGCCCTAACTCTCTTAATGTATGCTATATGCTATCATTTACACGCATAGGAGCAATTAATAATAATAATAATAATAATAAATCATTTATTATGCCCAGTCGGATTAAAGATTGAGACGTCTGGTACATCGTGGATTTATATTTTAGATAGAATTATGTAGATGTTTGTAAAAAGCCAAGGCTACAATATCTTTTAATCGTTGTTTTCATGAATTAAATTAAAAGTCGACTATATGAATTACATAGCATTCTGAAAAAAGAGAACTTCATAGTTCATTTTCGCAAATGAATTTGGATCTATGATCGTAATCTATACCAATATATAAAGCTAAAAGTTTGTTTGAGCGCGCTCATCAATTTACAAGCCCGATATGAAAAATATTTGTATTTAATGGTATTATTTATGAGGAAAGTTAACTCAAGGGGAGGTAGACAATAATATCAGAGAAAACGCAGTAAGTCTAAATTTAGGCAGGTGAAACTGCGAGAAACAGCTAGCATATTTTTATAAGTGTAGATTGTGGAATTTTGTGATAGATTGGTTCATTTAATATTGGTTTAACAAGTTCATAGTTAAGTATTTCCGCATTTATCTGGCAATATCTAACGTTGAGTTTTAAACTTAATTGTCTTAAACGGAGGTTATTTTAAGACTGTATATTTGTTTTAACTAACTCAACTTTTAGGTAATAGTATTAGACTTAAATAACTTACATTGGCCACTAAAGTTTTCGGCCCAAATCCTATTCTACTACGAAGTATTCGTAGTAGACATCAGACTGCAGAATTTAGTGGCCAATACGATGCTTTTTAAAGGTCTACCGCAATTTATTTATGATGTAACTTACTTACTAGGTGTGTAAAAGGGATGTGTAATACTTAACATGTAATAAAACAAAAACTTTTATGTGCTTCGTTTATTTGAAACTTCAAATAATTACACAATACTTTTCAATGCGCTGTAAATACAAACTTACGATAAGTATTATGTAATAGTTTGTATTTTAAAAATAAATAAAAATTGCTTGCATTGTAACGGGGGTCGTCAGGTTATCATAAAGTTTTATTACTAATATACATCAGTGAAGTTAACATCCCGGTCAATTTTCATGTTGATGTCTGTATCAACAAAGAATGTGTCAGTCATAGTTGTTCTATCAACCATGTCATAGTCCCTCAGCACATAACGGTACCACCTCGTCTTCATGTCACAGACCAGTTTTTTGTGCCAAACAACTACATCCACAAACTTCATGTTAGGTGTGAAGAAGGTTCCTACGTCAATGTGGCGATCCAGAGGGAATCCGAGAGGCATCTTGTCGAGAAGGACGGTAGACCTGAAGTCAACCATGAGATCCTTGCGATCAGTATCCAAAATCTTCATGTCTACATTATCGACCAATCTTAATGGGGTCACGCACACATAAAGGAGCATATCCATACCACCAACCATACCCTTGGGAAGCAATAGCCTTGTGGGGAAACCAGTGTGGTAATTCCTAAGGTCTTTGATAAGCAAGTCTCTCATGTCAGTAATAGATTCAAACTTCTTCCACAGGTCACGGGTCATCACGCGGTCCCTGACGAGGTTGTGCATATCGTATGAGTTCCTGACGATTGTGTTCTTGCCATTGGTCAACTTGTATAAGAAAGTATCAAGTTCAACAAAGTTAAGACGGTTAACATTAATGTCGATCAAACGGCCAAAATTATCCTTTTTGGGACCAAGGAAGATTCTTACTACACAGTCAACAGCTTTGTCAGACAATATGTCCAAAGTGACTTTGAATTTATCGTGGTTTAAGCGGCGTTTGCGAACCATGAATACCATGTCAGACTTAGTCTTCTTCAGCTCCTCTTCGGTCAACACTACAGCGTTGGTCATATCCATAAGATAGTCATCAAAGTAGGTGACAAGTTTGTCAACTACAACGTTATCGATTTTCACACCTGGGAAGTACAGGTCCTCCTTGGTATAGCTGGGCAGACGCAGTTTGAACAAGCAAACGAGATCAATGATGCGTTTCTGTAGTGTGTAGAAGACTGGGTCACGCAGAGCCGTTTGATAGTGATCCAGCACGGATGGTGCAATGAAATATCTGTAATAAAACGAAATAATTCGTGAAACATTCTAAAATGAATAATGTAACTTCAAATTTAGGTTCTTAATACATTATACTCCGAGTACTTGGTTTTTTTGAAAAAATTGTTTAGAAGCCTTATGTAACTAATTTTTTGGTATCTTTATGGGTAATTCAACTTACTTGTCAGAGACAAAAGTATTCAATCCTAGGGCCGCCTTCATGACAATCAGTAAGTAGCGGTAGGCTTCGACGCGAGTCTTGGTTAAAACTGTCTTATCAATTTTGCCGTAGATCAACTTGCCGAGCATCTCCATGTCATCGTGTTTAGTCAATTCAAGCCTCAAACCGTTGACCTTAAAATAAATAATAAAATATTAATTTCAATTGTTTTTAAAATATTTTGATATCTGGCAAGCTGTTTCAATATTAAACTTACTTCGATGAATCCTTTGATAATACAATCCCTAATGATTCTCTCGTACTCTTCGCAAAGACGGATAACATCAAGGTTATAATCGTTAGTAACAACGTAGTTGTTGAACCTCACGGGGAACTCAATTCCATTGTGCAACTTCATCCAAGGCCAGTAACCTGTCTTGATGGTCTTATAATATGAGAACTCCTTAATCTTACCTAATCCGTTGGACAAACGTTCCAAGTAATACCTAGCCAAGATTTGTTGGTACATGTACATAGTCAACTCGAAGCGCCTCATCTTAACTTTGTCGAAGATCGTGTCCTTCATCCAGAACGGATAGTCAATGTGGAAGTAGTAATAGTAGGTATTCAGATCAATATCCTCAGTGAAATAGCGAAGTTTGTCCTCCTCAGTAAGGTAAACACGTTTATCATAGATATTTTCATCGATAATGTAAACGTCTTTGTCAGTCTTCTTGATTCCGTAGAAGTCGGCTAATTTCAGATCCACTAGTCCCCTTTTCATTTTAAGTAAGTAAGCCTTTTTGATAACATCAGCGCGTACGAAGAAGTAGGGATAGATCTCATAGGGAGGAGGTAGAATGATGCCTTTGCAATCTTCACGATGTCTGACTGCCACGGTAAGAGCGTAAACAAACATGCCTTCGTTGCAATACAGGCGCATCCAGCACGCTGTCTTGAGGAAGGTGGTGAAGTCCTTAGCATAGTACAACATGTGGAACATGGTGACTACTTCTTTGAGCTGACGATCGACGTGCAGGGTGAAGATCTCTCCACGCGGCAACATACCGACTTTCATCATCTTTACGAAATCTTTAACAATATCAGTTTTCTGAAATGAAACGGTAATAATGTAGTACTTTATTAATTTAAGAATTGTAACATTTTGTGATGAGTTCACTTACGATAAAGAGATCTGTATTTTCTTCGATTTTGAAGGTTTTGCCCAAGTCCTCAAGTTCTTTGTACATTAAAGGTTCTATCACGTGGTTCAGCAATTTCAGGATGACCATTTGTCGTTTCTTGATGTCCATTGTTACTGGAATAAATTAAATAAATCATGTGTAACAAACAATACAATGATGTACCTAAACAAAATAATTTCATGTAGATCTTGTGGTGATCCAAATTGTATTAGTGTTTCAAAGCAATAGACAGTTTGAAGTTTGAAATAAAAAAGCTCAGTGGAATATTAGTTTCACATGTAATAAGCACATACACAAAACTTAGAAAACTAAGACACTTTCTTATGACCAAGTTCGAGGTAAATTCTATTTTATAAAAACAGGAAATAAATGTTTACAAGATTGTTCTTGCTAAACTTTAAAGTTAGTAGTAGGCAGTGTGATCAGATTGAAAATAAATATTCTAGGTTTTATATGAAGAATGAATAACTTACCGACTGTGGTGTCGTCGATTTCCCTAGCCATGGCCATGCCGGCCAGGCACACTACGAACAATATGACAGCTCTCATCGTGGAGCCGACTCGGTGTGAGTTCAACTGTGCCTCTTAGAATATTCTACCCCCTTATATATAGAACACATTACGATAAAATACAATGTAATTGTTCCTTCTTTCCAATGTCTTTGGAAGAAAAGAAAGGGCATCTCTTTTGTTACAATGTTGCAACGAGGTAGCAACCGATACATTGTATTTTAAGATAAGAAAAATGTAAGAAATAGGTAATATACTGATAGAGCTTATCAGTATATTACCCATTTCTTACATTTTTAGGGTAGATACATAAAGTATAAAACCTCATTTATAATTATATATTATCCATAATATATTTATTTTGTATAATTAGGGAAATTTTAACCCGTAAATATTACTCACAAACGTTTCAAAACTCAAAAATAAAATCAACTTTTAGAATTTTCAGTTGTAGAATTTTCAAAAAACAGCATAAATTTTCATACAATCTCTAATCGTACTTTTCCTCCCTCAAATGCATTATTTTTAAAATCTGATCATTAAAAGCTAAAGTGGATCACTCATGACCATTCAAATAAACCCAAACACGGCTCTAGATTACATTGTTTAATTTTAGTGTTCCGTTGCCTACCTTCCGGTCTTCCTCGTCAGTTCAGTTCAATTGTATTACATTTGCTTGGTAATAGTTGCTTAACAACCTTAATCGAGACATATCTAATCGCCATCCTTGAAATACTATCATTAAGAAGTTCAGGTGGCCATCTGTGGTCTTTTTCATCAGTTTCACTTCACCAAATAACACTTGCTGCAATGCAATGTTATTTGTTGTTAAAAATATTAAAATTGCTATATGTGTGCTTATATTTTTTGAGGAGTTCCCTCAATTTCTTACGGATCCCATCATCAGAACTTTCTTTTGATGAAAATGGGACCAAACTGGAAGTATGTCCTCTCAGTCAAAAAAAAGATTTTTCAAATCGCTACGGTAACAAACATAAATACATAGTAACTGTAGTGCACATACTTGCCATACTCATCCAAGAGCCTGAGAGCAGCTCTCAGTCTCTTAATGAAAATTCACATACATTATTGAAATAGATTTATAATTTGAAAATATTTATAAACTCAAGCTTTATTATTGATGTTCGTAGTTTTTCCGTTTTCTCTCATCAAATTGATTATCTAAATTGTCATAATTATCATTATGTGACCGACCAGCTTCATTTTATCAACATATTTTCCCACCATCATCAAACAAACTAAGTAACATACATTGCATTTATGAAAGCTTGGAATAAAAAATGTATAACAATGTGCGTATTTATATGATTGGTTATACTTTTACATTATACCATTCATTCAACTATGATTGCCAATTAACATTATGAGTATATAATCTTATTTTTATTGATGAAAGTAAATAAAAATATTGTGTTTTATACATTGTTGCAATGATATTGTCAATATACTTACACCTTAACCCTATCTTTATCTATTTAAACAATACTTAGATAACTTTAAACAATTTCTAACAATGACATTACAGTAACAAAGACTATAATCCTTACTATAATATTATAAATGTGAAAGTTTGTGAGAATGGATAGATTTTTGTTACTCTTTCACGTAAAAACTACTGAACGGATCTGGATGAAATTTGGCACAGAGATAGATTATGGTCTGGAATAACACATAAACTTTTTGCAGCGATAACCGACATCCACGCGGGCGGAGCCGCGGGCAACAGCTAGTATTTTATAATAATTGATTTCTAATGTCACGGATGCGGTAAAATAGTATACCACTGTACGAGCGACGTAGTGGTTAATGTGGTTATCCTTTTCACTTAGACTTCTCAGTTGTGGGTTTGTCCTACGCGACAAATATGTGTGTCAACCATATATATATTATGTTCTGCATCATGGTTTTCTTAGTGGCGGTTAATTGTATGTCTGTAAAGTCCTCGGCGACACATTCCTAGAAGATAATTTTACAAAAAATAAAAACTAAATTAATTAAGTAGAGACGTTTTTGATAAAAAGGCGTGGATGGTCCAATGTATAAAAACAGCAACCCGAATTTGATCCATTTGGATATTCCTACAATACCACAATTAAACAAAGGTTTTTTGAAGTACGGGTTCAAAGAAACTAATGATCGGTTAGTCATTGTCATGTTAACCATATGTTGTCTTGAATATGGTCCATTTTGGTATTCCGTTCACCAAAAAATTATCATGAAAATGTTGCTAAGGTATAATTATCATGTGACGTCAGTCATGTTTACCTATATAAACCGCGCTCTTGCCAATCTTCGGCTTATTAATGATACGCATTCGTAGGCATCGACATATTATTTGGAGAGTCGGTCGGATAGTTATATCTCCATAGTATAACAAAGACTATATAGTGAGGACACTGCTGCAAAATAAATACCTACCGATTAGGACCGGGGCACCCTGCACGCTTGGTTGCCAGCCCGTACTTGTATGCTGATTGAATAAGTTCCTGAGCGGTAGGTATCTATTTTGTCATAATGCGGTGTCCTCACTATATAGAAAAAGAGAGTCTTTCTTAAACTGGGAATTGACATTGCGAGGCTCCTCAGCTAATGCACACACATACACATGCTTCGCCATATCGTCAATTAAGACTTACTTCGATAGTACTAACCTAATACTCACCTGTTCAGAGTCGGGAGAGGCTGGCGATCTGTCACACAGGTTTCCTAGTACAGACACCAGTCTCTCACTTAGATAACTTATGACCATTTTTTTTTCTTTTTGTAGGTACACCTAGATTAAGTCTATTAATGCTACATTATTCTATGTGAGAGAGCCAATAAATAAACTATTACTATTACTAAAGCTCTTGAGCAGGCAGTCAGTCAGGCAACGTTCACATTGACTCGCGTCTCCATATCACGAGGCTGCCTCATGATGTGCATACACGCCTTTTAACTATGGTATTACTCTCGCTCAGGACAGAGCATGTACCGTTCACCCGGCTACTTAAAAACGTCAACAGTTTTGTCTAAATTCACCTCCTGAGTCCATCATCAGATCTATCATTGTATTGTATTCCCACGGGATCTAAATATGTGTGCAAAGTTTCATAAGAATCGGTTTAGTACCTAGATGTAATTGAAAAAGCTGTAAGTAGTACTTAAACAATGTTTTGTGAACTATTAAAAAGCATATGGAGTAATAATATTTTTTTGGCATATTAAAAACGCATTTAATATTTCAGAAAACGTTATAAGTTAGTAAATCCAGCTAACCAATATTGAATTTCTTAAGAATAAATACTATATTCTAATATCTCAGGTAGTCTGATTTATATTCAACATTATTTTTATTATATTTATCATTTTATTTACTCAGCAAGGGTTTTTATAGATAATTTTAAATAGAGATGCTTAAGGCTCAATAGAAATTAAATGCCTGGCGATATACGAATACAGAGACGCCGCGGTAGGCTTCAAAAGCTTGATGAGCGACGTGACATTTTACGTAAGGCTTGGTTAGCAATGAACAGAGAAGTTCGGAAGACCATGAGGAGACCTTTGCCTAATGGCACGTAATTGGTTTCAAAATTTTTTTTAAAAGACAACTTCTACTAGAGAGCAAACTCTGTGTCACGGGTGACTTTACAAATTAAATTAACGGACAGAAATTACATCCAGACTAAGAACAATTATTTACGGGTCACAAAAAGTTTTGTTCTGTGTGGGAATCGAACTCACCTTGTGCACAGCAGGCGCATACAGACCCTCAAGGCGGTCAATATTCAAGTAAATTTTTTATCATAAAAATATTGTATTACTCTTTGCTCTCAGACGTTCATTAAGTCAAAGTCAAGTCAAAGTCAAACTCATTTATTAATTTAGATCAAATACATGATACTTATGGACGTCATAAAAACAAATGCCAGCATAATTTTTATCGCTGCGTTCGCGCTGGAACGGTGAACTACGCGTCGCTCGTCCGTCAGTCAGTCCTACCGTGGTCTTACCCTATCGTGCGTAAAGGGATAAACGCAAATTCACTCCGTTACGAACGTTACGTTATTTTAACTGACGAGCCAGGTGCACTCGCTGTTCGGTAAACAATAAGCGGGTTAAGCAACCAAGGCCGCGGTAACCCTATAGATGGGTGACCGTGTAGTGGTATTTCATCTGAGCGTCTCCGTGCTTCGGAGGGCACGTTAAAAGTCGGTCTCGGCTGTTAACAGTCGTTAGATCACGACAGAGGTCTAAATATGAGCGATCTAAATAACTCTGTCACCAGGCTAGCCACTAACCAATCGATAAAAAGAACTGACGAAAGTTGAGTTACACTATAAAACGGTGGCTTATTTTTACATTATTATTTTGATATCAATCAAAAAAAGTAATCAGATTATGATTAAAGATTAATAATCCTCAATCTGTAGTATGATTACATTTTTGATTAAGTACGTTAATCCTTAATCATGAGTAAAGATTACACAATGTAATCGTGATCTTTAATCCTTAATCTGATTGCAATTTGCCCAACTCTGTTTAGAAGTATATAAGTATGTATTTCAGTTGTCTGGTTGCCATAGTACAGACCCTGCCTAGTTTGGGATCAGATGGCGGTGTATGAGTTGTACCAAAAATATTATTATTTAAGACAACACAATATAATGATGTATAAAGGCGGGCTTAATGCTAGAGGCTTTTTCTACCTGTCAATTTAGTGTTGCAGAGATATTACAAAATAGGTGCATATGAATTAAAGTTTATAAATATTTAGCTATAGGTACATGTTATATAAAGTAGACAAAAAAATATATTTTAACATACATTGTTGTCTATTAAAAATGTATTGCTAAGGAGTTCTTTAAAAATATAAGTATACTTTTAACACTATAAATACGTTTTCTATTTTATTATATCTATAGAGTGCCTTTCAATTTTAATCTAACTTCGTGAGTCCGTTACACTGTGTAACTAGTGTACCTTTCGTGAACTGTGTAACCAACGGAAGAGTGTATTGCCATAAATGTTGCTGGTTTAAGTTATAAGGGTAGTGTTAGGATTTAAAAATAAACATAAAAAGTATTCATAAAAAATATTTAATATATATTTTTTTACGTTTTTTAAATTGCATTCTATTTGTAGCCTTGTTCACATTTCATAACAATCTTCAATTATTACCTAATAATTTACATGTCAGTCAAGTTAACATTGCGGTCAACTTTCCTGTTAAGGTCAGTGTCAATGAAGTATGTGTCCTCAATAGGTGTTCTATCAATCATATCGTAGTTCCTCAGAACGTACCTTTCCCACCTGGTCCTCATATCACACGTCATCCTCTTGTGGAAGATCCTCACATCAACAAACCTCATGTTAGGAGTGAAGAAGGTTTCTACGTCAATATAGCGATCCAGAGGGAAACCAAGAGGCATTCTGTCTAGAAGCACGGTTGATCTATAATCCATCATGAAGTCCCTGCGATTAATGTCCAAGATTCTCATATCTACATTATCGACCAATCTTAATGGAGTAACGCAAACGAAGAACATCATGTCCATACCACCAATGCGACCCTTAGGAAGCAGTAGCCTGGTTGGGAATCCGGTATGGTAGTTCCTGAGCTCCTTGACAAACATGTCTCTTATATCAGTAACAGATTCAAACCTCTTCCACAAGTCACGAGTCATCATACGGTCCCTGACGAGATTGTGCATATCGAATGAGTTTCTGACGATTGTGTTTTTGCCAGTGGTCAACTTGTATAGGAAGGTATCAAGTTCAACGAAGTTAAGGCGGTTCATGTTGATGTCGATCAGACGGCCAAAGCTGTCTCTCTTAGGGCCGAGGAACACTCTAACAACGCAATCAGCTGCCTTGTCTGACATTATATCGAATGTGACTTTGAAAGGTTGATGATTAAGGCGACGTTTGCGTACCATGAAGACCATGTCAGAACGAGTCCTCTTCAGCTCCTCCTCAGTCAACACGACGGCATTGGTCATGTCCATTAGGTAATCATCGAAGTAGGTGACAAGTTTGTCAACCATAACGTTCTCGATTTTCACACCGGGGAAATATAGGTCCTCCCTGGTGTAGCTGGGTAGACGAAGTTTGTACAGGAGTACAAGATCAACGATGCGTTTCTGGAGCTTGTAGAATACGGGGTCTCGCAGTGCGGTCTGGTAGGTGTCCAGGATAGAGGGAGTGGTGAAATATCTATAAAAAATAAATACAATTTTATAAAACATAAACAAATTAGTAATTATTATTTTTTAAACTTTTTTTTATAATTCTTTACCTCTTAGAAATTTACTATGCTTTTATGATAAAACTTACTTGTCTGAGTAAAAGGTGTTAAATCCAAGGGCCGCTTTCATAACAATCAAGAGATAGCGGTAAGACTCAACGCGGGTCCTGTCGAAACCAAACTTGTCAATTCTGCCGTAGATCAATCTGCCGAGTGTTTCTATGTCTTCATATTTGGTGAGCTCGAACCTCATACCATTAAACTAAAACAAATGATAATATTTTTATACTATGATTTCAATACTATACATATATTGGTATATAATCATAATCATATTTTGTATACTTACTTCGATATATCCTTTAATGATGCAGTCCCTTATGATCCTCTCGTACTCTTCACATAAACGGATGATATCATAGTTCCTATCGTTAGCAATGACGTAGTTGTTAAATCTTGCAGGGAACTCTACTCCATTGTGCATCTTCATCCACGGCCAGTAACCCCACCTGATGTTCCTGTCCCAAGAGAATTCTCTAATACGGCCTAGTCCGTTAGACAGACGTTCCAAGTAATACCTGGCCAGAATCTGTTGGTACATGTACATCGTCAGCTCAAAGCGTCTGATTTTCATTTTATCGAACATTGTGTCTCTCATCCAGAACGGATAATCGATGTGGAAATAGTAATAGTAAGTGTTAAGGTCAATGTCCTCAGTAAAGTAGCGTAGTCTGTCCTCGTCGGAAAGGTACACACGTTTATCGTAATAGTTCTCGTCGATGATGAAAACTTCCTTATCAGTCTTTCTAATGCCATAGAAGTCGCACAATTTCATATCTAAAAGCCCTCTTCTCATTTTGATCATGTAAGCCCTTTGAATAACATCAGCGCGCACAAAGAAGTAGGGGTAGATCTCATAAGGAGGAGGCAGTATAATTCCTCTGCAGTCCTCACGATGTCTGACTGCCACGGTAAGAGCATAGACAAACATGCCTTCGTTGCAGTAAAGGCGCATCCAGCAGGCTGTCCTAAGGAATGTGGTAAAGTCCTTAGCGTAGAACAACATGTGGAACATGGTGACTACTTCTTTGAGCTGGCGGTCGATGTGCAGGGTGAAGATCTCACCGCGCGGCAAGAAACCAACATTAAACATTCTGAGGAAATCTTTTACGACATCAGTTTTCTGAAAAATAAAATATTGAGCATTATGTACTTAACGTTTTGATTTTTAATAAATTATGTTATATAATATTTTGATTTCATTTGAACTTTATTATTTCTTCATTTAAATTAGGTTTAATGCAGTCTGTAGCTACTCACAGTGAAGAAATCCATATTTTCTTCAAATCTGAAGTTTCTGCCCATGTCCTCAAGTTCTTTGTACATAAGTGGTTCCATTACGTGGTTCAGTAATTTCAAGATGACCATTTGCCTTTGTTTGACGTCCATTGATACTGAAAGAAAAAATTTATTTATATTTTCAAATAAAGAGTTTTTTACTATCATTGTTGTTGACAATAAGCAATATTAGGATTATGGTTTTCATATTAAAATAAGACAACAAGGGACAAACTTTATGTGAACACACAAAGTTTTGTCTCGTGTGAGTGTTGAGCATTGAGTGCAGTTTTAGTGCCGAGGTGGCTACCTTAACAAGTAGACTACACGTGCATTTAATACCATATTATAAAAAAGAAGACTATAGCCTTATAATTACATAGTGGTATAGTTGTGTTCCTGTGCGTAAGTATAGGTCGCCAGTGCTCATTGAAGGTAAACATCCTTATTCCAGAATTACCCATAACACAAAACTTAGGTGTAACAAAATCTACAAAGTTCAAGTGATGCTCTTGGTTTTGCAGGCGTCCATGGGCTACTGTAGCTGCAGGCAAACAAGCAGACGCTCTTCCTTAACAGTTACCGTAGCCTATGGACGCTAGCAATACCAAACATAACACCAGAGTTTTGTCATAAAGTATCCTTGGGATACGAAAACGTTTCTATAAAAACACCTCCCTAAAATGAACACTAATGATTTGGACTCACACACAGGATCACAAACAACTACATCACTATCTGTAGTTATTCGGCTGTGTTCTTTTGATAGGGCCTTTACCAGTCGGGGTTGCTCGTTAATATGACGCCCTATCTCTCTTTTACAATTATTAATGTGGAAATAAAACTTACCGACTGTGGTGTCGTCGATCTCCCTCGCCATGGCCATGCCGGCCAGGCACACTACGAACAATATGACAGCTCTCATCGTGGAGCCGACTCGGTGTGAGTTCAACTGTGCTGTAAAGAAAGCACTTCCCCCTTTTATACAAATCGCAGTCCAGTACTCTGGCTATCTTTTTACCTAATGTCGTTAAAAGGCATCTCTCCTATAATAATTATAGGCATAGGTTATCTGTTATTATATTTTTTATTATTAAAAGGTTAAGTACCATACTTAACGTTAATTAATGCATAGCAGCAAGATAATGTCTGGTAGTTTGTTAACTTTGAAATGTATTTTTTGTTCGCAAGGTTTTCTTCAATCTCTCTCCTGAGTGGCATACCTTACAAAGTGTAACTAAAATGTGGTCTGCTCTATCCATTATTAAGGTAATTTTAAAAATACTGTTCTATTCCTCAATAGAAATGTATTTTTTTATATAGGTTGTAAGTTCGATGGAAGAAAAAATCAGTCAATAATTTGCGTACAATCACGGTCCAAAGAGTTTTTTAAAGTCTTTTTTTAATATATGGAATATCTCTACTAATACCTCCTAATTATTAGTCTAAGTAATTAATTAATCTTTTGGTGACCTTTACTGCTTAGGTGGTTCGTTTTCCACCCACGACAAATCTATGTGTCAATCAATACCACCTGATACGAGAATCGCCTCCGTGGTCCTTGCTCTGAATAACTTTTCTCTCTGTCTACGGAAAATTGTAATCACACTTTGGTAAGAAAATTACGAAAAGCTTAATAGCTAACATAAAGGGTTATAGTATACTAGTATGCCCGCTCGACTTCACCCGGGTCAAAAATCCATTCAAAGTATCCACTTTGAATGCTTACGTCATAAAATAAACCTATCTCCCAAATTTCAGCTTTCTAGACTTAGTAGTCTTAGTTGTAGGTTGATTTTCAGTCCGGACTAACAAATTGATGCCTAAAATATGATGACTCAAAAAATAATAAATATTATAATTTTATTTTATTAATTAATATTAATAATTATTACTATTTAATATTAAGATATAATACTTTAATTATTTACATATTGTTTTTCGACAACATTCCACATTTAGGTCCCAGTGGTCCCAGTCTAATACTATTCTGCCAAAATTAGACAAATTAGATATGTATATGTACCTGCCGACTGCATTTGTTTATTTTCTGTCTGTATTTTATATTAGTTTTTTAATCTTATAGTGTGCAATATAGATTTATCGATCTTATTTTATTAGCCTATATCGTCCCACAGCTGAGCAGAAGCCTCCGCCATAAACTTTCAATCCCGTTTATTTATGTATTGCCTTATGCCACCAATCTTCCTTGTATGCATCTAGGTGGTCACTCCAGCATTTTCTCTCATCTTCTATGACCCACAGTGTGACGAAACGTATCCATCTCTCAGGGTGCAGACAAGAGATGTCTCCCGCCCGCTCCCATTTAAGTTCGGCAGATTTAGCACCGACATGTGTGATGGAAGTTTGCGAGCGAATGGTGGTATATTATGCTCGCAAAATTATCGATCTATTTATGTTTACATTTAACCCATTTAATTTCATAACCTATGCCTAGAATTAGGTCATCTAACGGAGTGCTTTCAGTTCTAAGAGTAAGTTTATACACACAAGTTTGTACAATTTATGATCCAATTTTTATATTTACTAGGTATAATGGACCACGCTTCACTGTGGCTCGGTCTGATATACCTACTTAAAATTACACGTTTTCATTCGGAATTCTTATTCTTTTTCTAAAATAAAAGTAGCCTAGAATACTACCCAGAATGTCAGCTATCTTCCAGTGAAAGTCCTGTTATAATCGCTCGTTGCAGAGATTACCTGAAACAAACAGATAGACAGACAGAAAGAGTAGGTATTTTTGGTATGACTGCCGTGTAAACATTCATAAGCAATAACTAGAAAGCTGTTGTTTTGATATTACAAACAACACTTCAACTGACTGCCTCGGTGGTCCAGTGGCCGCAATATGCGCCTGCTGTGCACGAGGTTGTGGGTTCGATTCCCGCACAGGGACAAAACTTTGTGTGACCCACAAAGATTTGTTCTGAGTCCGGATGTAATTTGTGTCCGTTAATTATATGTTTGTAAAGTCCCCCGCAATTAAATTTATTTGCATTGTAGGTATAAATGATCTTATAACAAAAGCTATAATAAATTATTAGATAAAAATCTAAAGTCACATCCATCGCACCATAGAAAAGGAGAGGAGACCCGTGCCCAGTCCCAGCAGTAGTGGGACATATACATATGGATTGCTATTTTATTATCATGGATATATATAAATAATGTTACTTTTACAAATTGACATGTTTATTCGTTTGGTATGTAACAAAAAATCAACTGAATAATATTTTTCTTAGGCACTGAAATATTTAAAACGAAATTTGGTAAAATTTTAAAAGATCTAGACCAACTTTAGTATAAAAGTTTCTAACATTTCTTTTTTATCTCAAAGCTCTGATTTGGAATTAAAAGCGAATTTTTCGTTCGTAAACTCAGATTTACGATCGTAAGTAACTATCTACTTAGACTAGCTTTGCTTCGCTGAATTTGACGAAATAAAACCTTTAAAATGTTTGAGTTAAGTTTTTTTACTATACATCAGTATTATTGCCCAAATCCATTTTTTTAAGTTAATAATTTGTAAGTTAATAATTAGCTACTAAAGTTTGTTCCTGTGTATGAGTACAGATCTCCAGCGCTCATTTAGGGATGCGTTTTGAAAAAAACGTATTCTTATCCCAGAGATACTCCCATCTAGAAGCCCTGTGTAAAAAAAAAAAGAGTTGGCAACTCGCAAGTGATACCTCTGGTATAGCAAGCGTCCAAAGGCTGATTAAAAAAATGCTAATAATGCTAATGCAAAGAAACTTTTTGAGGCAAAAGTGTGTAAACACCGCTAATTTCTAAATTTCGGGCATCTACTGTGAAATCCTTGAGAGAAAAACTTGATATCTGATTCTGGCCCGACTCAGGAATCGAACCCGTGACCTCTTGATCTGTAGTCGCACTCAACGACCACTATACCAACAAGGCAATCATGTATTGTATATAAATAATATATAAACCTGTTTACGAGGAGGCGCAGCGCCGCGATAATATAACAAAACCAATAGACCTTGTTTATTAGATGATAAAAATATCAGAATTTTCACATAAAATCTATAAAAGTCAGTAATAAAATTGAGATTAATATTTATTACACAGAGAATTACTTTCTGATATATAAACGATCGATATTATCATTAATTAAGGTCATAGGTGAAATAACGCCTTGATATATTTATTGACTGCTAGCTGCCTGCCCCGACTTTGCACGGGTGGTATTTCTCAGGGTCCTGTCATATTTTTGTCAATAAAATATAGCCTATGACACTCACAAATAACGTGATTTTTTAGTGGTAAAAGAATTTTTAAAATCGGTTCAGTGGGTTTTTCTTTTTACGGGTCGTACCGTAGCCTATGGACGCTTGCAACACCAGGGCTCCAGAGAGGGGGTAACCAGAGTAAGGGGTAACCCTACAACGTCACAAACTCACAATCGTTACCTCTTTATAATATAGTATAGATTCAATGAACTGTCAGCGCCTCTGATTGCCTCACAATATAATGATTTGACACAAACTCCAAAACAAGTCTTAAAAAAAAAACAAAGAAAAATTGTTCAACAGTGTATCAGGCTTAGATTATAATGACGATGATGAGAATATATACCTATGTCCCACTGCTGGGTACGGGCCTCCTCTCCTCTATCAAGAGAGCTGAGAGGGTTTAAAACTTCATTGTGAAGATTGTGAATAAGACATGCCTTTAGAATTTCTTCTAAGGCATTTGGGTTTCCTTACGATGTTTTTCTTTACGCTAAGCTTATGGTAAGATAATTAATTAGTATATATTATGTATAAATTCCACAAAGGAAAATTCATATTGGTACTACGGAAATCTCGCCTCGGACCAACGTCACACCTCATGATTGTGTTACAAGTCGGCCATTTTTCTACTCCGCTCGCGCTACCACAGCTACTAAATAAAAATAAAAGTAAGGTACACACGGCAACGGAGATATGTACATAGAGCCGCTATATGAAGATTTGTTTTTTTAGGAAAATTAATGTTTCATACATTGGTTTTCTTTAAAAAATTATATGTTTGTGAAATTTATGTTTATCTGTAGGTTTAGTCTAATTGTACACTGTTACCAAATTCCTCAGAAATACATACAATGCTTTCCTAAAAAACTAATTTTCATATAGCGGCCCTATATACATATTATCTCCGTTGCCGTGTGTACCTACTTAATATATAATATTTACTTTTTGATATTCCAAAATATTTATTTTAAAAATCGCCTCTTGCACTTGGTAATAATTTATATTTCCCATCAGAAATATTCATTAATTACGTAAAGCAATTAAAAACTGAAGGATCTCCGTACTTAATGACTATGCAATACTGTCTCTTTATATTAGTGCTACGATTAATTAATACACACTATAATGCCTTTTTATGCTATTTAAGTGGCAAGCAAGATACGGCCCACCTAATGGCAGTTAGAGTAGCCGTAGCCGGACGACAACACACAAGTTACACTTCTAGTATTGCTAGCGTCCATAGGCTGCGATAACTGCTTTACATCAGGCAGGCCGTATGTTTGTTTGCTACCCAAGTAGTAAAAAACTTAAAGCCTGATTCTAATAATCTATTAAAATATTCGAAAAAGTCATTATTATTACGAACAAAGTTAAATACATATCATCACGTATGGCTCCCATCGGGGTAGGCAGAGACTGAAGACTACAGATCTACTCGTACTTAGATCGATAACAAGCCAAACCCACCTGATGGTAAGCCGTTACCGTAGCCTTTTTTGTACAGGGGAATTACGCATACCATCCAGCCAGGGGAAAACGGAGCGGTTATATCGGACTCTCCGGCCTAAAGGTGATAGGCCGCTGGCATACCGACTAAGACTCAGACTGCATCAGGCGCTCGTAAGCGTGTAATGTCTAGAGAGACTCGCGTGTTGCCGACCTAAAACATGGTAACACCAGGGTTTATTGATAGGGTATACCTGGTATAGGAAAGAGTCATATCAGGTTCCGGTGGTCCACCCGTGAAAGCGGGTGTATGCCGGCCGCCTACTACCTTTAGGCCGGAGAGTCCGACATATCCGCTTCGCTTTCCCGGGCGGGGCGGTATGCATAAAGCATTTCCCCCTTAACAAAAAAAAAGCTCAAATGAGATTTTTGTAAGATGATAAAGGTAATTTCCAGTTAGTTTTGTTCACTTGTATAATGCCCCACCTCTCTTAAATAGTTCGGAAAAGCATGTCTAAAGTTATTACTTAGTCAAACTTACAAGGTGACTTGGGTTCAATTTAATTAAACAAATTTGTTTATTCAATGATTAGTTTGACATATGCCATAGTTTAATTATCTCTCATTAAGAATTTAAACTATATTGTTTACGAAACAATGATGATAATTTCTCATTAATAAGTATCAATAATAGTATAATATTGCAAATGAGTCGCTGTTATAAGGTTAAATTTCACCTTTTTTTGGGTTATGTCATCATGCATGTCTTTTTAAATACTTTTATTTATACTGGGTGGCAAACAAGCATACGGCCCGCCTGATGTTACCGTCAGTTACTGTAGCCTATAGACGCTTGCAATACTACCTTGCGTGTTGCCAACTTATTTTGTACGCCAGGGCTTTAAGATGGAGTATCCCTGGAATAGGAATACGTTTCTTTCAAAACGCGTCCCTAAATGTGCGCTGGACCTGACCTGAGCCTCTAGACAGGTGGCATAAGCGATAGTCGAATCGAAAAGTCAAAAAATAAAATGTATGGGATTTGACGTAAGTCTACGATATAATGTCGTAAACTTACGTCAAATCCCATACATTTGCTTTTTTGACTTTTCGATTCGACTAACGCTTGTGCCACTTGTCTAGAGGCTCTTACCTGTTCTCACGCACAGGAACACAACTACTCAGCTGTGTGTAGTTACTTTGCTGTGGCCTTCTGTAAGGTGGAGGTCCTTCCCCAGTCAGGCTTGCACGTTATTACCGTTAGCACCCTCTAAAAAATTAAAATTTCATACCCTAAAAACAGTGTAACCCTGGTAAAGTCGGGGCACGGCACTAGTAATAAATAAATTACGTTTTTTCATTATTGTGATTAAAGAGATATTCGTACCTAAAAACAACATTAGGTATAACAACAGATAAGAGATTACAGAAACTGCATTTTGTATAAAAGGGGAATGCGCTTTACCTTCAGCACAGTTGAACTCACACCGAGTCAGCTCCACAATGAGGGCTGCTGCACTGTTCGTAGTGTGCCTGGCCGGCATGGCCATGGCGAGGGATATCGATGACACCACCGTTGGTAAGTTCTTCCTTATCATTGTAAAACTATTCCCAATCAGCTCGAACAGAGATTAAACACCATGAGGATTTGCAGAACAATTTTTTTTCCATCTTTATTTCTTATAAGCTGTTTACATCGGGCAAGATTTACAAGACGATTTTGAAAATTCTTAACATACGGCATAACTATTAATTAGTACTTTATGCCGTTTATGCCTTAGTACGAGATTTAAAAAAAAACCAGAAATTAAAATAATCAATTTTAAAATTAATGTATTATAAAAATTTAAAATGTAACTGACAGAAATGTACCTATCTTTCAGTAACAACGGACGTCAAACAAAGGCAGATGTTCATTTTAAAACTGCTGAACCACGTGATGGAACCACTTATGTACAAAGAACTTGAAGACATGGGCAGAAACTTTAGATTTGAAGAAAACACTTCATTCTTTACCGTAAGTTACCAAACATATATATTGAGTTTGAGTTTGTTATTACTTTGAGTGAGAGTGAGTTTGAGTTTAAATTTAACTTAACTGAATTAAAGCTGCTTTTATAAATAATACTTTGTTTTCAGAAAACTGATGTTGTGAAAGATTTTGTCAGAATGTTCAAGCTTGGTATGTTGCCACGCGGTGAGATTTTCACCCTGAACGTCGACCGCCAGTTCAAAGAAGTTATTACCATGTTCCACATGTTGTACTACGCTAAGGATTTCACCACATTCCTAAGGACAGCCTGCTGGATGCGCCTTTACTGCAACGAAGGCATGTTTGTTTATGCTCTTACCGTAGCAGTCAGACATCGTGAGGACTGCAGAGGAATTATACTGCCTCCTCCTTATGAGATCTACCCCTACTTCTTTGTGCGCGCTGATGTTATACAAAGAGCTTACTTAATCAAAATGAGAAAGGGACTTTTGGATATGAAATTGTGCGACTTTTATGGTATTAGAAGGAACGATAAGGATGTTTTTATTATCGACGAGAACATCTTCGATAGACGTGTGTACGTTTCCGACGAGGACAGACTACGCTACTTCACTGAGGACATTGACCTTAACACTTACTATTACTATTTCCACATCGATTATCCGTTCTGGATGAGAGACTCAATGTTTGATAAAATGAAGATCAGGCGCTTTGAGCTGACGATGTACATGTACCAACAGATCCTGGCCAGGTATTACTTGGAACGTCTGTCTAACGGACTAGGCCGTATTAGGGAATTCTCTTGGGACAGGAACATCAGGTGGGGTTACTGGCCGTGGATGAAAATGCATAATGGAGTGGAGTTCCCTGCAAGATTCAACAACTACGTCATTGCAAACGATAGGAATTATGATATCATTCGTCTATGCTCAGAGTATGAAAGGATCATTAGGGATTGCATCATCAAAGGGTATATTGAAGTAAGTATACGTACCATAGTTTAGATTGTATATATAGGACAAAAGAGAATCATAACTTTGCTGAAATAAATATAGAAAGTAGGTACGTAAATAGTAGAAAACAGTAAATATCGTCATTTTTATACTCATAAATTTGATACCCATACCACAGTCTAAGGTCTCTTTTCATACAGTTAAGTGTTGTTTACACTTTTGCTGGGTGTATGACTGTCAAATTTTACGTTGAAAAATACTTAGTTTCAGTGTCAGTTAGACAAATCTACAGCCTAATAGATGAAATAACAGAGGAAAAAACGTATGCTAATATTAACATTTTTTTTTAGATTAATGGCATGAGGCTTGAACTTACCAAATATGAAGACATGGAAACACTTGGCAGATTGATCTTTGGTAGGATTGACAAGTTTGGTTTCGACAGGACCCGCGTTGAGTCTTACCGCTATTTACTGATTGTAATGAAGGCAGCCCTTGGATTCAATACTTTTTACTCTGACAAGTAAGTTCTTTTTCTCCTTATAAAAACGTTTTAAAACTAATTATTTATTTTAAAACATTTCATAACATTGCCTTCTTAATTTTTACAGATATTTCACCACTCCTTCCATCCTGGACACCTATCAGACTGCACTGCGTGACCCCGTATTCTACATGCTCCAGAAACGTATCATTGATCTTGTACTCTTGTTCAAACTGCGTTTACCCAGCTACACCAGGGAGGACGTCTTCTTCCCCGGAGTAACAATCGACAATGTGGCAGTTGACCAACTTGTCACTTACTTTGATGACTACCTAATGGACATGACCAACGCCGTTGTGTTGACTGAGGAAGAGCTGAAGAAGACTCGTTCTGACATGGTATTCATGGTGCGCAAACGTCGCCTTAATCATCAACCATTCAAAATGACATTGGACATAACCTCAGACAAGGCAGCTGACTGCGTGGTTAGAGTGTTCCTCGGCCCTAAGAGGGACAGCTTTGGCCGCCTGATCGACATTAACATGAACCGCCTTAACTTCGTTGAGCTTGATACCTTCCTATACAAGTTGACCACTGGCAAGAACACAATTGTCAGAAAATCATTTGATATGCACAACCTTGTCAGGGACCGAATGATGACTCGTGACCTGTGGAAGAGGTTTGAAACTGTTACTGACATGAGAGACATGTTCATGAAGGAGCTCAGGAACTACCATACCGGTTTCCCTACCAGGCTTCTGCTTCCTAAGGGTCTTGTTGGTGGTATGGACATGATGCTCTACGTATGTATAACTCCATTAAGACTGGTCGATAATGTTGACATGACGATCTTGGATACTAATCGCAGGGATTTCATGATGGATTATAGATCAACCGTACTTCTAGACAGGATGCCTCTTGGTTTCCCTCTGGATCGCTATATTGACGTAGAAACCTTCTTCACTCCCAACATGAGGTTTGTTGACGTGAGGATCTTCCACAAGAGGATGACGTGTGACATGAGGACCAGATGGGAAAGGTACGTTCTGAGGAACTATGAGATGATTGACAGGACACCTATGGAGGACACATACTTCGTTGACACCGACTTCAACACAAATGCTGACCGTAACATTAAATTCACTGACGTGTAAATAGTTTAATAAGCAAAAATTAAGAATAAATCAATCTTTTATGAATATATTCCTTTTTTTTAATTACCCTTATAGCAGCACATAAAAAAACGTTATGTTTTTCATACTCAAGTATTACTCATAACATAAAAGCCTAGTTTAACAACGCCAATGGTATATCTCTGGTTTTAAAGCGTCTATAAGTGACTGTTACTGCTTACGAGTATAGATCGTACACTAGTCTCTTCTAAAATATAATATTTAAAAAAAAATACAATTAGTAACCAAATAAATGTTTTAATCACCCCCGGTTTAATAAATCAAATACTTACTCACAGTAACACAAACAACTACATCATTGTGCGTAGTTGTTTGCGTAGCTTATCTGCAAGGTAGAAGTCCTTCTCCAGCTGGGCTTGCTCGCTTATATGGTGCCTTTCCTCTCTCCGATGGTGCCCTACCTCTATTTCATCAACCAAGCAGCATTGCTTTATAATATTAAAATTATTTACAAAATTGAGAGTGTTTCATTAGCAGCGATAAAAAAAATATTGAGTTAAGTAATTTAACCAAATTAAGATATTGCAAATTGACCCGTTACACGAGATAAGTAATGATTGCTTAATAGTTATTTACGCTTATTAAAGAGCTATTAAATTTTAATATCATATTATCATTAAAATAACATATTCTATATGTTAAAAAAAGTAAGCCAAGTTTTTAGCTAACATGAAATACGAGAACATCATTTTACTATCTATCTATAGGATGCTGTTTGCACATGTTGCAACTATGGTGTTCAATAAAGAATGATTTATTTTAGATCCTAATTTAAATTCCGAACAACGCCAACCTAAATTCATAAATCGTAATTACCTATCACCGTTGCACATAGGGAAATCAAATTTAGAATACTATTATTTAGTAATAACTAGTTTCCACCCACGGTTTTTCCAGCACATGCAATCCTATGGAAACTGTTATATTCTAGGGTAAAAGTAGCCAATGTGCTATTCCAGACTATTTTCTCTATCTTTTATGCTAAATTGCTATAAGATCCGTTAACCATTTTAGCATAGTTGACATTGTAATAAATATCCATACATCTGTCCAAACTTTCGAGTAAATATAGTAAGTACCTATAGAAGTACTGTTATAAAAAAAACTGTCAACTTCAAAAATAAATTAAATTGGAACTATTGAATTTCTATTGAAATAATCCTAAAAAGATGGTAAATATGAAGTTTTAATAAATAAAAATAGATTTGTATTTAATGCACAGTACAAAACCTTGCAAGAACTTGGCCTGGCTCTTTCTTTGTGCTACGATGTCAATGTTGCGTCTATAATCATGTTATTGACAGCTGGAGATAACATAAATAATAAAATCTGTTTGTAAACACGTCAACAACATGACAACGGCCTGTCCGAAACAGTTATTGAATGAGAAAAGTTAGAGGGACTCGACACTGTACCTACTTATGTCATTTTAACTGCGTGGATTGTTGTTCTATATTTTCCTCTCTGTTCATTTTTTTTTTATACTACCTGGGTGATAAACAAGCATACGGCCCGCCTGATGTTAAGCAGTCCCTGGGATAGGAATACGTTTTTTTCAAAACGCATGCCTATATGAACGCTGGAGACCTGTACTCACACACAGGAACACAACTACTTACATCGCTGTGTGTGGTTATTTGGTAATTTGTGATCTTCTGGAACGTCGAGGTCCTTCTCTTCTATATAGGAATAGGGAAGAAGTGGGCGGTGAGAGTAAACCTAGCATATACCTACCTAATCACTACCCTCTTCCATCTGTGATTTAGTTGTTTGTTATACTATCGCAGTGACAAGCAAGCACATGCGATGGTGAGCATTAGCGTCGACTACGGATGCTTGCAATAAGTCACTCGTTGTCGGCCCTTAGTTTCGCAACAAAAGCGATTTCATAGAATAATTTTCCTTTTGCAATGTGACTTAGGTACACACGGCAACGAAGATAATAATTATGTATAAAGGGCCGCTATATAAAGATTAGTTTCTTAGGAAAACCAGTGTATGAATTTGTGGGAAATATATTTTTATCTGTAGGTTTAGTCTAATTATACACTGTTACCAAATTTCACAGAGATATACAACGATTTTCTTAAAAAAACACTTGAATACATATCTCCGTTGCTGTGTGTAAAGTCGGCAATGAAGTTAGCTGTACAGGGCCACTATATGGAGGTTAGTTTTTTAGGCAAACAAATGTATGAGTTTGTGTAAAATATATTTTTATCTGTAGGTTCAGTCTAATTGTACACTGTTACTGCCACAGAAAAATATACAATGATTTTCTTAAAAAACGAATCTTCATATAGCGGCCCTGTACAGCTAACTTCGTTGCTGTATGTACCTGTAACACAAAACCCTGGTGTTACAAATGGTATTGTAAGCGTCGATAGGCTACGGTAACTGCTTACCATTAGTCAGGTTATATAATATACCTGTTGCCCACCTAAGTAATACAAAAAAAAGTTTAAAATATCATAATTTAATTATTTCACAATAATTTCGTTGACATTTTAAGGCTTTATCCAATTCCGATTTTCTCATAATTATTTCAGAAACACAAATACATTAAGAAATTTTGAGGCAATTATTCTGGCATACTCATAAAAACTTTTTACCTTAATCAAACGTTTATGGACGAGACAACGGCCTCAATTTGGTCTTAATTTGGTAAAATCAAACTTTTGTAATTTGGACTTTATCAAGAAAAAGAAATCATCTTCAGCTTCCCGCCAAGCTACAAAACACTACTTCTAAAAAGAATCAACTGAAATTAATTTCTTTTTAACGCAAAGAAATATATTGTAGACTTTTTTGTTAATGAGTATGTACTTATATGCAATATACTTACCTAACAGATCTCAAAAGTGAACGCCTGACAAAGTAGCCCTTATAGAATTGTAATGTACGGTACAACGATGATAATAATATGTCTAGGGTTGGTCTACACCTTACTGAGTAAAACACCAACTCTACATGTATAATTCTGGGCTACGGAGTAGGGAGTTCGGTGGACTAGTTTAAAATAACCAAATACATATTTGTTGACAGCAACAAATATGTATTTGGTAAACAACAGCAACAAAGTATAGTCTAATTCTATGAAGCTATGTAATTTTATTTAAAAACCCTTATAACAATATTATTAAGTAAGTATACCCCGCTTTTGCAAACCAATGAATTTCAGGTTCTACAACAGTAATCTAGCCGTGAACTTAATTGTGATTAAGGTGCCCCGTTCCGACGTCACAATGCACCCGCTGAAAGGTAATTGGGAGTAAATTGAGTTTAGTGTGGGTAGTACTAATTGAAACTTAAATTGCATAGTAGTAGAATCCTATTAATATTATAAATGTGAAAGTTTGTGAGTATATATGCTCTTTCACGTAAAAACTACTGGACGGATCTGGATGAAATTTGGCATAGAGATAGATTTTACTAGCTGTTGTCCGTGGCTCCGCCTTCGTCGATGTCGGTTATCGCAATAAAAAGTCTATTCAAAGCCTATTCGCTATTCCACTACTATATTTATATAGACTATATTTATCTCTATGCCAAATTTTATCCAGATCCGTTTAGTAGTTAGTTATGTGATAATTTACTATTGCGGGAATTATTCAGAAAAAAACATTTTATATTTAAGACTCCATCTTAACTTCAATCTAAGTTACCATCCAACTTACGTTATCTTAACATAGGATTTAATGTATCTAAGTATAACAGACAAGTTAATGTCGTGTGAAATTGTCCCACTTACTGTTTATAGACTGCAATGGGGCCTCGGCTATGTTCTCAAGTATCTTTTATATGTGTTATATACTTGTATTTGTATGTTACTTACCTAACTCTTATTTCTTCTGAAGAAAAATAAGATTTAAACAAGCTTTATCGCTTATTTTCGACTCATCAAATCTTCTCAATTGGCTACTAGAAAGTTTTTGAAAAAGTATTTACTGCTGTTCAAAAAGCAAAACAAAACTATTTAGATTCTTACGTGGAAGTTTTTACGTTGTGAAACTTGGCAGAGCAATCAAAATGTTTTAGTTAGTATAACTCAGTTTATTTTCCTAGCAAATATTATTTAAATAAATAGAAATGTCAGATATTTTGTACCATGTAGTGTCATAAAATACTGAAATATGCCCGCCCGTCTTCCTTGTAATCCACAGATAAAAATAGCGAATTTATTTCGCAAAAATAAAATAGTTACACATATTTTCATATTCTGAGAATTTGGACTTTCTAGCAGTACCCAGACGGATCCTATAAAGGCACAAAAATATGTATAAACGCTTCGAGAAAGAGTAGGTAGTGCCCTGCGCTTCCGCTATCTCATCATATCTATTAAATATAAGCTTGTAATATAAATTGTATCTAAGTAAATGGATCTACCTAGACAAAAACATTCATCATCATCATTAGCCTATCGCAGTCTACCTAGCACAATGAAAAAATATCAGTAAGATAATAACTGTTGACTGGCCTGTTGGTCTAGCGGTTAGTGACTCTGATTGCTACGCCGGAGGTCTTGGGTTCGATTCCCACCCAGGACAAATATTTGTGTGATGAGCACGATTGTTTGTTCTATGTCTGGGTGTTATTTATCTATAATATGTATGAATTTAGAAATATATATAAGTATGTTTATCAGTTGTCTGGTACAGGTTATACCTAGTTTGGGATCAGATGGCGGTGTGTAAGTTGTCCCAAAAAATATAATATATACATATAATATAATAATATTATCCTACATTCTTAGTAGATATATTGTATATGAATAAAAGTGGCCTGTTACCTTTTTTCGGCCCCAAACTATCACAGCAAAGCTTTGATGAGTGATTGCCAATAATCACACTGACATTTACAATGGACAAGTGGGTGGCATACACCTCTGCTAACTACCACCTCTTCGGTACAGAAGGCGTTTAATTGAGTAGGTATATCCTATATAATGTATTGTGGTGTAGTTGTGTCCCTGTGTGAGAGTCAGGTCTCCAGTGCTGGGGATGCGTAGGAACGTTTTCCTATCGTAGGAAAAATCCAGCTTAAATACTTGGAGTAAAAAAATGGGTTGGCAACACGCAAATGATACCTCTGGTATTGAAAATGTCCATAGCCTACGGTAACTGCTAAACATCATTCAGGCCGTACTTGTTTGCCACCCAAGAAAAAAACAATTGAAATCACAGTCAAATAATAATTATACACAGCGGCAGACATTGGAGACGTGTATGCACAGGCTACATTTTTTAAAACTGCTTAAGGAGAAAACAAGCATACGGCCTGTCTGTTGGTCAGCAGTATAATAAACATGCAGAACTCAGACATTGGAGACGTGTATACAACGTATTTTGCAATTGAAAACCACAGCCAAATAAATTACACACAGCGGTGTAGTTGTGTTCCTGTGCATCCACGTCTCCAATGTCTGGATTCTCTAAACCCAGACATTGAAGACGTGTATAATTTTAAACTTAGTAACGCGTGAGTCACACCCCAGGTGTTGCAAGCGTTCGTAGGCTAACAGTAACTGCTGCCCAACAGACAGACCGTATGCTTGCTTTCCCGCTAAGCAGTTTAAAAAAAATGTACCAAATTGTACCTTACGAACCAATAAATTCTCTTTGTTACATACTGATACTTAAATTTTCACAATAAACTTTAATGTTGTAAATAGTACCTTTGGAGCTCGTTGAGAACTTTTGCCATAACAGCCTGTATTACGATAAACATCCACGCACTATGACGTCAGAGCAAGCTAAGAGCATTACAGGCAGTCTTGTAATGTTTCGTAAGATGTTTTCAGTGTAACATTCATTAACAGGCCAAGTCCAGTTACGTTTTCGAATTGCTTTATTTTGGTAAGTAAGTACATACTGTAATTTGTGTAATGAGGTTATTTATGACGACAAGGGCCGATATTTCAATCCTCGAATAAAATCTAATTTTGGAATACCTTTATAATGTTTGTAGGGTTATATTGTGAAGTACATTATAGAAAATTGTTTATATCTTGAGGTTTGTGTCAATGGATTTAGAAAGAAAGAAAGAAAACAATATTCTTTCTAGATAAATTAAAATACATTAAATATGTAGTTAGATCTGCACTGTTTAAACAAAAAATATAAATGCATCTGCTAACGGTGAAGGAAAACTCTCTAAGAAAGGTCTAAGAAGAAATTCTAATGACATGTCTTTCACCAACCCACATTAGGCCAGCGTGTGTGAATTAGGGCCTAAACCCCCTTTTCTCCGTCTCTTGATAGAGGAGAGAAGACCGGTGCCCAGCAGTGCGACATATATGGGTTGCTATAATTATATATGTCCCACGGCTGGGTACATCTCTTCTTTATTAAGAGTGCTGAGAGTCCACACACGCTGACTTAATGCGAGTTGGAGGATCAGACATGCCTCTTGAATATATGGTGAATAATTTGATTAGTAGATCAGTACATAATAATATAAATCCGACAAGATCCTATGTACTCGTACATATATACAAGTAGTAACTTTCCCACTCGCCTATCATAGCTCTCTATTTATTACATCTCAATTTTTATACAATATTTCCGAGAAGCTAAATCTATCTCAATATCTGCTCAAACTAAAAATATCAAATTCAATATCTAATATCTGTAAAATAAGAATAGGTTTCGTCCTTTTGGTTTTGAAAAGAAATCATTTGTAAAGATTGATCGTCAGATAAATAAGAGAAGTGTATAAAGGTCGTATTTATTTGGAAGATGCTCGTAACAATAATTCTTGCAGAGATACAGAGATGTTGCGTAGGCGCTTACCTAATCACTGGTCTAAAAGGTAGCGATGAATGGGGTGTTTTGTTAGAAAGCTGTGAGAAGCATTTTAATCTCGATTTATAGATATACTACCTGTTGCCCGCGGCTCCGCCCGTGTGGATGTCAGTTATCGCTGTAAAAAGCCTATGTATTATTCCAGACCATAATCTATCTCTGTGCCAAATTTCATCCAGATCCGTTCAGTAGTTTTTACGTGAAAGAGTAACAAACATCCATTCATCCATCCATCCATACTTACAAACTTTCCCATTTATAATATTAGTAAGGACTGTACTATGTAAATTTTGCATATAAATATTTATTACTGTTTGTTCGGTTTCGCAACACACAGGTGATACTCCTGCGGATTCTGATTTTACAAACATTCATAACAATGTGAAAAAAGTCGAGCCCGAAGCAGGATTCCAACTAGCGCCCCTAGGGTTCCGGCCCAGCACACTACCAATTTATTGTGTCTTATTCCGAAGTTCTAATTTGTCAACCGCTTTTGGAGTGACATGTGAGCTAATTGCATAGCAAAAATGCTAAAATATTTATTAAAACGTTTATAGGCTGCGAAAACAAAAAATATATAGATATATCATAATCACAATTATCATGTATAGCACAATTGCAATTTAAGTTATTCCATAAATAAAATCAAAAACTATACACTAAAGTACTTGCTAAAGTAAACAAGTAAACAATGTAAAGTACTTGTTAAGTAATTTACAACTAACACACAAATTTGAAATAAATTCTAATAATAAAAACAACACAAAAAAGGGGGAAGGATGGTTAGTAGGCGTCGCGTCGTAAAATTCCTCCGCATCGATGCCTACTGAAAACGTGCAGGAGACTGGCAGCATTGCCACTCTGAAGTACTTAAATAAATTACTGAAGAGCACTTTTATACTTTAGTGATAATTTCATTTTATGTTCAAAGAATAAAACACTTTAAAATTGCATTTTCACGTTTAATTATTCATAAAATGCTACACTGTTTTTAGTGAATATAAAAATCTTACTAATATTACAAATTTTAAAGTTTGTGAATATGTATGTTTGTTACACCTACACGTAAAATCTACTGAATAGATCGGGATGAAATTTGGCTTGGAATGATTTCGTTTCTTTTCCCTGATACTACTGCGTGGCAGTACTAGTAGAGCCATGCTCTGTGCCAATTTTTATCTTCTAACTATAGACAAAGTTTATATATTGTCCGAGCAAGCAGTAAAGAATACTCTTTCGATCCTTTTAATACCAAAAGCTCTGTAGTACGCAGCCAACTAAACCTTAACTTTCGATCATAGTTAGTACCTAGATTTCTGTGCAAGATGTGATTACTACATATTCTGATTGCTGAATGAGTTGTGTGCTGTTTTGATGCTATTCGTAAAAAAACCTGTTATCGACTGTATCTTTCATAACTTTAATATTAATTCCTTTGTATTATAGCTGTTGGTTTTCCAAATAAATAAATGTTTTTGAAGTGAAAACTACTTTAAGCGCGTTAAGCATTTTTTGGGTGAACAAAAATCATAGAACTCGCGTCATTATCACCCAACGGTTTCCATGAGACAAACCAAAAATAGAAGTGAAAACTTTTTTAGACGCCTTGAGTACTTTTTGGGTGAACAAAAATCATGAACTGGCGTCATCGTCACCAACCGCTTTCCATGAGACAAACCAAAAATAATAAGCTAGACAAGTTACTTAGGTTTTTTTTTGACTGCCAATAGACTTTAGTGCCCAAAATAACAAAAAATGGCCTGCCTTTTGCAGGCCATTTTTTGTTATTTTGGGCACTGCCCGCTTGAAATTTTTACGGGCTTATCCAACTTAGAGCTGCGCTTTGAAAGGTTAAAAAAGTGCAGATTTTTTTCTAGTAGGTAGAGTTGGTTGTTTATTCCACCGAGTACTTATCAAAGTATCATATAAAAAAAGCAAAATGTGTCTGTCATACAACTTTGCTTACCCTTTTAATTAAAAAGTCGAGTAGGAAAGTAACCGATTTGCATGCAAGAGATGCTAGTTCGATTCCGGGTGGTTTATATGTACTATTAAATATAATTAGAATTTTTGCTACTTTTTTTAAACTGTGCCGTCCGAGCTTCGAGCGAGTTTTATTCACTCCGGAGTTCGAATTTGTCCACCGCTTGTTTACGTCTTGGAGTGACGTCAGCTTCATTTAAACATTAGCCGTTACAGGTCTATACGTACTAATCAAATAATTCACCGTCAGCTAACGGTGAAGAAAAACATCGTGACGCAACCCACATCTCTTAGAAGAAACGAAGACATGTCTGATTCACCAACCCGCTTTAGGCCAGCGTGTGTGAATTAAGGCCTACACCCTCTACCTTTGGACGTATATGGATTGCTATTATAAAATTAGGCTCATAATACATTCAATATAATCTACCAGCAATATGGCGTTCGTCTATATATCTCTATATGTCGAATATATTATGTAATTTGAAGCCCAAAAGGAATAATTAGGTAACGTTATGAAGACGTCACATCAAATATAACTGATGTTCATTAACGTGATGACTGAGCTTGAGTTTCATTTCAATAATATTTGACGAAATTAGATTTGCATGTTAAAGTATAATAATATTATAATATCTTGAATCAACTCTAACAATATCGCCGTATGTGTGTGTTCTGATTTCTAATTAGAGGTTGTATAGTCATTGCTCGTCATTGCATGAAGTCAGTTTAATTAAAAAAAAAAAAAAAATTTTGGTGATAAAATAAAAGTAAAAAAATATATTAAATAATAACATTGTCAATATCTATAACATTTGAGAGTTGCTGCATTTGAGAGAGATTCAATCATCAGATCCTGACTTGGTGCCAACGACCACCTCAAAAGTATGCTCTTTCAAACAAAAAAATAATTTTGAGAATAGGCCACAAATGGCGGAGAAATTCGTGAAAATACATTTTTTTTAAATACAGTCGAACATACAACCTCCTGCTTTTTTGAAGTCGGTTAAAAAAGATGGCAATCGAACCCACGATTTCCGGCATTCACCGGCTAAACCTATGTTTCGGGTAAACAGATTAGTCTCAGTATAAAATCAAATCACATCCTTAATAGGGAATCCACAGTTTATCCCGGTGTTTAAATATTGTTTTCCTTTATTAAAAAATCAGCCTCTATAAAAAAAAAATTGAAATCCAATCTTCTTGCGCTGCGCTAAAAAGGAAATATTAATAAAAGCAAAATGTTATTATTAAAGCTTGTTTACACGATGTTGTACACGAAAGTTTTGCAAATAAGGTAAAACCCAATTTTTATAACTGCACAGTAAGAGCTGTCAAAAGCGTTAGGTTGACATGATTGGATTCACCCGCCCGTTTTCCTTTCTGCCTCCCCGCAAGCCCTGTCAGTTCGGTCTGGACTTTTGTGTCGTCTGTGCTATTTAAGTATCTACATAATTCGCTCTTTGTTACAAGTATATCTACATATATCTCTCTTTGTTACAATAAAATAGTTTTTATTCGCATAACTGTAGGAACATATCTATCTATCAAAATGATTATAACTACATATTAATGAAATTTTGTTCCAATGCAGCCAACATGACAATATTTTGACATTGACAGCAAGCTCCACCGTTATAAAAATTACTCCGTGTAAAAATCAGATTGTACCTCTCTCTTTTTCTATCTCTCTCTTTGTTAAGTGCATACTTACCGAGATAAGTAGCGATACTACTATATAATCTGTTATAGAAATAAGCGTGGACTATACACTAAATTTTTGTGAGCATAGATCAGAGTACAAGTCTTCAGCAGGATGCGTTTTGAAAGAAACGTTTTCCTTTCCCAGATATACTCTATCTTATAGCCCTGATGTAAAAACGGATCAGCAACACGCAAGTGATACCTCTGTTATAGCAAGCGTCCATAGGCTACGTAGCTGCTTTACATCAGGCGGGTCGTATGCTTGTTTGCTAAATAAATAGTATAGAAAAGTGATAACTATGTAAAAAACTACACCACTCTCAAATAAACTTAAGGCACTCCACAACATTTCCTATGCATTGTATTCTTATTCAATTTGACATGCTCAGTTTAGACTCTAACGTAGCTCTTAGCTTTATAGTGAAACGTACGCTCTAACGACCATTTAGTGCTCGACCTTATTCTCGTATCACACCATCTCACCTCACTTGAAAAGCTTCGTACAATGACAGAATATTCTAACCAAATTTACACAGCTAAGCTATACCAAAGGTATAATAAATAATATATGAAACCTTCACGATATGTACACATATTATTACTATTATAATGGACAACGATCTAAATCATGTTGTATTTGCGTTTGACTTATTCATCAGCTCGACCGCAAAAATCTCGTCCACGTGGTCGAGTGGAAGGATTTAATTTTACCTATTACTTTATAATGCATCTCGACCGAAAGCATATTCACAACGCGGTCGAGTCGATACAGCTTAGTTTTGTGGATTTTTCATTCGTCATCTCGACCGAGAACAAAAAGCCCATTCTGGTAGGAAATGTTTAAGGCATATTATGGTAATTTGTTAGACAGAATAAAATAAGAATGCGTGCTGTGCTAACATAATAACACTGACCATGGTCACAGGTGACTGGTGGTGACTGGAGAGGTTAGGAAACTACCCTCACGCGGTCATTATTTTTGTAATTGTTCAGCTCACAACACTAACAACGTCTACACACAGGTATACTTTGTCACTTTGCCGACGCGTGAGCAAAACGTACGAGTATGAAAAACTTATACTACTAAAGAAATAAAAACCTTTTAAAATATTCCACGATTTAGTTGCCTATTATAGTAATAACAGAAGGAATATTTCATTGCACATCTATTTAAACAGTCTCTTCTTTACAGCTAATCTTGTAAAAGCTTGTTCTGTCGAGACTAATAAGTGCTAAGCAAGTGTTCACTTAATCTTGTAACTAATAGGGTTGTTAAGAAGTCTGCACGTAAAGTACAATTAAGATCCATTTTGACTTATAGGTACTTAGAAGTGAGACCCCTAGGACTAGGTATCTTAATCTAACTTTTCGTTGGAATAAAAAATGTGTGGGCAGTGCACAGCGAAGCCGTACTTTTATTTTTATTAAGAGTTCAGGGAACCAGAAAACTTGTAAAATAATTCTAATTTTCTTTCGTAGGATGTAAAAAATTATAGACTGAAACAGTACGCGTTAAAAGCTATTTTTTTAATTACTTATTTGAAATTCCCGCAGTGCAGCTGGGGCAATGGTAGTGGGTACGACTGCTGCGTTGACAATAGAGATACTTACCGGGTTCGAACCCGGGGAAGTATTAAATGCTATTTTAATAATATTATTAATTTTAAAAATAAAGGTATATAAACATAATATAGCTACGCAAAATAATTTCAATAAGTCATAAGAATAAAAATGCTAGAAAAGTATGAAGTCAGAAGCATTTTGATATCGATATTATAAGACTGGGATAATACAACTATTTTCGGACGTATACATACTCCAGTAGAGCACAGTTCTGCTGAAGGTAATGCGTTGTTTTGGTAAAAGGGTACTGCAATTACCAAACTTAAAAACCTTAGGGCGGTTTCAGACTAATGTTTTATTCGCTTGTTTTTTCCTATGGTCAATTCGCTGCCTAAGGCAGGGTCTCGAGAAGTATTGGTAAGAAATTTGGGCCACTCTCTTTGATTATATTACATAGCTGGCAAAATGTGGGTATTATACATTACTACCTACCTCTTTAGACAAAAAGGCGTGATTATAATATTCTGTATAGAACAAATAAAAGGTACCTAACTCGTTCGGAGCCATTATAACGCCAAGTCAATTAAATCCGTGTAATCCCATTTCCTCAATCTAATTAAAATTTAATGTTTATTATAGCTATACTAATTGATAGCAGAAGCGTCACTTAATTACGAATATAGTAGCCGACTACCATCTTGATAAATGCGCAGAAAGCGTTTTTAGGTCTTTTTGGTGATACGTGCGGGGCGCGGGGTGCTACAATGAACCAATCACAGGATTGAAGGATCCACGTCATTGGTTAATTCTGTCGAACTGTGCACCTTCCACAAGGACCAAATAAGAGATGCTAGGGGTCGCCCGCGACTTCGTCCACGTGGTAATTTGGAATATTTTGCCCGATTTTGCAACATATCTCCGCTCCTATTGATCTTAGCGTGATGTTATATAGCCTATAGCCTTAAATATTTTTCTTCTACTTTCTGAGATTCGTTTCTAGTACTTTCTGAGCGTTCAACCAAACAAACAAACTCTTCAGTTTTATAATATTACTTAGTATAGAGCAAACGAATTAAGTCTGGACCGCAGGAATTGGCGCCTCTTTCTTATTATTATTTTTTTATATTCTTTTTTTAAAAAAAAGACAACTCCTGCACTAGAGAACAAGCTCTGTGGCGCGAGGGACTTTACACACATACAAATTAACAGACACAAATTACACCCAGACTCAGAACAGTTCTTTGTGGGTCACACAAAGTTTTGTCCTGCGTGCGAATCGAACCCACAATCTCGTGCACAGCAGGCACATACCACGGCCAATGGACTACCAAGGCAGTCTCTGCCTACCCCGATAGAAGACAGGCGTGACATGTATGTATGTAAGTGATTACTATTCAAAGGTACTCTATCAACATAGAATAGAGTCAGACACGTAATCAATTGCTCGTAGGCTTGGTAATAATTAATGAAGCCGATCCCTGGTTTTGTTAACATTTGCTTCACATAATGTACGGTTACCGCATACGTTCCTGTACAATGGCTAACTTTACCCGATAAGCCTATTCATTTAATTAGCCTACTTCATTAATTTCTAGCTATTCCCTGCAGATTCACTCACATTTAATTTGAATTTGTTTGATGATTGTTACTGCCTTGCTTTCCTTGGATCGTAGCGTGATATTTAGTGTGACTGGCCTGTTGGTCGAGGGGTTAGTGACTCTGACTGCTACGGTGGAGGTCGTGGGTTCGATTCCCACCCATCACAAATCTTTGTGTAATGAGCATAAATGTTTGTTCTGTCTGGGTGGTGGTAGCCTATGTTTTATTCCAGACCATAATCTATCTCTGTGCCAAATTTCATCCAGATCCGTTCAGTCGTTTTTACATGAAAGAGTAACAAACATCCATCCATCCATAATTACAAACTTTCGCGTTTATAATAAAAGTAGGATAATGTATGTATTTAGAAATATTTAAGTATGTTTATCAGTAGTCTGGTTGCCATAATAAAGAAAGAAAGAAAGAAAAGCATTTATTCAAACATACACAGGATAGCAGATGGTAGAAAAAAGATAGACATATAACAATACAAAAAATAAAAGATATCCTGTGTGATGTCAGAAAGGGTCCTAATCTCAGCTCTGTGCTGCGGCATTTTAAACTGCAGCGCTGATTTTCTGATCAGGTCTTAATGAAGTCACGGTCAGTTATACAGAAAAATAAGTAGATAGAAAACTCTTTATTGTACACCATACATATATAATACAGAATATAATATTTAAATAATATATGCGTTGAATATATTAAGAATAAAAAATAAAAATAATAAATTTGTTTAAAATAAAAAATATATATAAATTTTTGTTTGTAACAATCGAATAAAATCGACTAAGCGTCAGGCTGAACACAGGTCGAGTATTAATAAAATACATAATCTGTGCCATCCGCGCTCAATTCATTAATGTCATTTTGACATCTCCCATCCCTTTGTCTATGACAAAAGAATGGAGACGCGCGATGTTCGCAAAGTCTCTTTAAAAATTTTCTCTCTCCACCTTGACGTTGGCAGAATCATCTGTATACCAAAACGGATGGAGCCATATTAAAAAAAAAAAAATCATTCAATCGAGAAAAACGTTAACGAAAGTTATATATAAGTATATTTACCGTAATAATAATGTAATATAATGTGCAAAAATTCGTTCTCCTTGTAATAAATATAATAAAAAGTGTTTTTTACTGTTGAAGTTCGTGTGTTATGTGTTCGTTTTGTGAATTACTTTTCAATGTCAACCGTCTTGAAAAAGCACCATGGAGAAAGGAGACTACCAGCTAAAATTGCTGGTTAACTGATACCCGCTGCTGTGAAGTGCAGTCATTGCTACTTGTTGATGTTAAAACGTGCATACCTACAGTAAGTTCTGTTTCTGTAAGTTTAACAAATACATTTTATACTTGTTTCTGAAACTAAAAACACTTCTAAGGGCACGGAATGGTGGTGGTAAGTCGTTCCAACAGCGGGTTGCAGCGAATTTGCAACTGCCTCGAAATGCAGTTGTCCTGTGCGTTGGTGTGTTCAGAAGGTAAGCAGACGCTCTGGTGTGATGCTGGTTGTACTCTCTAGACCATGTCAGTCTTTCGTATAAATACACTGGTCTGCCTGTTAAAATAGTGCCAAAAAGTAACGTAGCCAAATGGAGCTTCCTGCGCGACGACATCTTCATCATATAATACAGGCTCTGCCTAGTTTGAGATCATTATTGTCTTCGATGAGAAGCAAACCCAGGACCACCAGCTCAGCATTACAGTCAGGGTAACTAACCACTACACCAACAAGCCACTCAAAAGAGAGTATTTAAAAAATACTGTAATTATCTGTATAATAAACTAGGGGTCACCCGCGACGTAATTTGGAATATTTTCCCCGATTTTGCAACATATCTCACTACTGCTCCGCTCCTATTAATCATAGCGTGATGTTATATAGCCTATAGCCTTCCTGGATAAATGCACTATACAACAAAAAAAGTTTTTTTAACCAATACTTTCTGAGATTAGCGCATTCAACCAAACAAAGAAACAAATTCTTCAGCTTTATAATATTATAGTGTAGATTAAAATGGTGGAAGTTTTTATTTAGGTATCTCCATGCCTTCCTATTTGGGACTATCTGTTTGTCTCTAGATTTTACTTAAGTTTTCGACATTATATCGTAAACTTAACATTTGCTTTCTATTTTATTTGATTCGACTACCGTTTATGCCAATTGTCTAGGAACTAGGCTACCGATAGCACAAACCCCTGGTATTCCAAATTTTAAGTTCGGCAAAGTGCTGAGCAATGCCTGTTTCCCTTGTACGAAAAGTATCCATTAACTACAGTAAATACTTACAGTACGTAATACAGATTCCTGTATGTTTGTTTCTCACCTTAGTGATCTAAACTCTCGAAAGCTACTAGTATTTTTGGCACTGAATGGAAAAATGATGAGGTTTCAATTCTGAAGTCTGTATCGATCTATCACTGTTGATGGAGTGGGATTAGTAGATTTTTTAAAATCTATAGCTAGTATTTCGGAAAAGGTTTGGCAATCTGTCATTGTCTTATGTCGGCACTGCAATGGATGGATTTTACAAAGAGAGATTTTTAATACTTTTTAAAAACACGATTATAATTACTTGTTTCCGCCCGTGGCTTCGCCCGCACGTACTATCCCACGGGAATAGTGTTATTTCCAAGTATAGAAACCCTATGTGATATTCCAAACTATATTCTATCTCTGTACCAAATTCCATCGATATTTGTTCAGCCGTTTTGGCTTGATTGAGTAATAAACATATATACATCCATACTTTCGCATTTTTATATTATTACTAGCTGTTGCCCGCAGCTCCGCCCGCGTGGATATCGGTTATCGCTGCAAAACGTAGCATATGTGTTATTCTAGACCATAATCTATCACTGTGCCAAATTTCATCCAGATCCGTTTAGTAGTTTTTACGTTTAAGAGTAACAAACATCTATCCATCTATTCTCACAATCTTTCACATTTATAATATTAGTACGGATTACCTATATAAATAGATATCTCATATATCTCATCATAATAGTAGGTATCAGCTTTCTCGAATTTGTGCATTATTAGATTACCTATTATAGTTAAAATACTCCGAATAATTAATACTCAAAGCTCTGTAGCCAATTTAAACGTAACATGATCTAGTTTTTTAACGCAACGGACCTCGCTGGTACGGGCGTGGCAATTATGTCAATTACCGCCTTACTTAACAATGAGAGACGCTAGCCCTTTGTCCGGTAATGAATATTAATAGAGTTTTATTTTACATGCATATTGTACGCTGAAAGTATGAATTTTAAACCTCCTCTATGTTGGGTAAACGTACGTTAATATTGGCTACAGCAATTATAATTGTAAAGAAAGAGATAGATAGATAGATAATTCTTTATTGTACGCTAAATATTACAACATCTATGTATGTATATGTTCGTTAGTCTCGCTAAAACTCGAGAACGGCTGGATTGATTTGGGTTTTGAATTATTTGTGGAAGTCCAGGGAAGGATTAAAAGGTAATAAAATAAAGGTGGAATATAGTAAAAACTACAACTACAACTTCGCTTTCCTTTAAGAACTATTCCTACCTGTCAAACATTTAATGTAAGTCCCGTCGTTTAGAAATCAATTAAATTTAAAAGTCGTTCCATAATCAAATTAAATTTAAAAGTGAAGTTTTATTTATTGATTCTGAGGCGGTACGAAGTTTGCCGGGTCAACTAGTTTTAAATAAAATACACAGAATTAAAACTAGGTGCAATGGGCGGCCACATCGCTAAGTGCGATTTATTTTGAGCAACCTTAGTATGGACAGGATTGACCATAATACATTTAATAAAAACTGTTATGGTGTATTTGAATGCTACCTGCATACTGAGCAGAGTTCAATTTTGTTTTTTTTTTTTTTTTTTATACTACCAAGGTGACAAACAAGCATACGGCCCGCCTGATGGTAAGCAGTTACCGTAGCCTATGGACGTTTGCAACACCAGGGGTGTCACTCACGCGTTGCCGACCCTTTTAAAACCTTATAACTCCTTTCTTGAAGAACCCCATGCTATAGTCTCTTGGGAAAACCTCGGCAGGGAGCTCATTCCACAGCCTAATCGTACGTGGTAAGAAATTCCTCTGGAATCTTACAGTACGGCAAGTTTGAGTTGCAAGGATGTGAGGATGAACTCCCTGTCGGTGGCGAGAGGTGCGTTGATAAAATGTGGCCGTGGGCATCATCTCGAACAATTCCTCAGAACACAGCCCATTGTACATTTGTTACCATGTTTTAGTGCATACTTGCTAGTTTTCAAGTATGAATGCGAGAGATAATACGGAACTTAATTATACAGAAAGAGATCATCATCATCTCAGCCAAAAGACGTCCACTGCTGGACATAGGCCTCCCCCAAGGTTTTCCACAACTCTCGATCCTGACCCGACCTTGTTTACCAGGTCGTCGGTCCACCTTGTTGGAGGCCTGCCCACGCTTCGTCTTCCAGTTCTTGGTCGCCACTCTAGAACCTTTCTGCCCCAGCGGCCATCAAAATACAGAAAGAGATAGTGATAGAAAAAATGAAGCTTCTTAGCTAGTGTGCAGTTTCTGAATGCTGCTGGTGCAATATCTACGTTATTCTTACTATAATATCATTGGGCCACAGTATGTTCATAGCACAATATGTTTAGGCACACACTTGAGCACTATGATTTCAGATTGACTTTTTAGCCTTTAAGTTAGCGCTACAAATTGTGTGGTCAGGAGCTAATGATTGAGTTACATAAGCCCCAGACACTCTGCACTAATCATGAATATTACTCACGAATAGCATGAAAAGCGTTTGAAATCAAAATACACATAATACACATACATTTTAACCGATCTAAGTCAAAATCAAACTCATTTATTCATTTAGATCCAATACATGATACTTATTATGAAAACAAATGCCAGCATTTTTTTTTTCTATGGCCAATGCTCTGACTAGGATTGAGGCCTCGAGAAGAATTGCCAAGAAACATGCCCGGGAACATGAATACCGCTTATTATAACATTTTGGAATCCTGTCATCATCAGGCATTTGAGTACTCAGCCACATTAGCTTGCGTCCGTGTGTAGACGTCGTTAGTGTTATGTATCGATCTATTGTCAGTTCCGAATATTATAAAAACAATAACCAAGTGAGAGTTTTCGAGCCTTTGGATTCATGACAAAGTATAAGAAGATCGGTGTAATTCAACCGAAACGTCGGGTACCAAAAGTATGAAAACCTTTAAAATAATAATAATAACGTTTAATAACGTTATTATTATTATTTTTAAAAACCTTTAAAATATTACATGATCTGGAACCGTTGTCTATTGTAATTCTTATTATATTATTATATAGTTACATATTGTGTATGGGTAGTGTAGGTCCTGGCTCAGATGGTGGAAAGAGCTAGATGCTTACCAGAAAGATTGGTCAAATTTAGCCTAGGATGGGGTTGAGTGCAAAAAGAGAAGGGATGCTTTTGTCCTACAGTGAGACAATACAGGCTAAAATAAATGAATAATAAAATATTTATAAACTAGTCGACATCCACGCGATAACCGACGGCGAAATTTATGCCTATGTGTTAATCCAGACCATAATCTCTGCGCCAAATTTCATCCAGATCCGTTCAGTAGTTTTTACGTGAAAGAGTAACAAACATCCATCCATTCTTACAAACTTTCACATTTATAATATTAGTAGGAAATTACTTGTATGGTTTGTTTTTTGGAAGCTAACAAAGTTTCGCTCTCTTATATTTAAAACGGTTAAAACTGTTACTGTCGAGCAAAGTTACGCGATTACGAAGTTTATAATTTCTTAATACCTAAATTCAACGTACATTTGCGTCATATTACTTTTAATTTAGCTGCTGTGTCTCGTGTATTAATTCTTATGTGATATACATACTCGTATTTACTTGTAGGTACTAATAGGTACCTAAGCTACGTGACGTCTGCCTAAGTTATTAAAGTGCTAGCTATTTTAGCCACTTAATTATAACTTATTTTGTATTTAAATACTGTATTTCATTTTATAAAATATTCTATTTTAGACAATGTCTGTTGATTTAGTTACAAGTAATTTGCATACATTTGCAATACTAAGCGCAAGTTGGATGAGCTCATTAGGATGAGCCGTCATAGTACAGGCAATATAAGGTAGTTTTAGTAGGTACTGGGTGTTGCTCGCGGCTATGTGTTATTCCAGGCCATAATCTATCTCTGTGCCAAATTACATCCAGATCCGTTGAGTAATTTTTACGTAAAAGAGTAACAAACATCCATCCATCCATTCTCACAAACTTTCACATTTATAATATTAGTAAGGATATAGGTATAAGTAGGTAGTATACCAGGTGGTATACTACCTACAGACCGCGGCGAGCTTGCTAATCTTACAGATCTATTGATCTGCGCCACTACGAGCCCCTCAACTAGGTAGTTGAGGGGCTCGTAGTGGCGCAGATCAATAGATCTGTAAGATTAGCAAGCTCGCCGCGGTCGGTCCGTAGATGGGAGACCATTTTCTAAAAACATAGCAAGACCTCTCCGTGCCTCGTAAAGCACGTAAAGACGTTGATCCTGCTTTTCTCCGATCTTTCTCCGGCCGTGTCGGTCTGCCATGAGAGTGCGTAAGAGAGAAGCAATAATGAGTGCACCTGTGTTTGCGCACACGCTTGTGCACTATGACCTGCGCAGTTGGCTGACCTCCGTTGAGATTGGCATCCGTCATCAGTCTGGACGAGTATTATTATTATAGTACCACCTATTAATACCTGTGTCATGGCAACTAGACAACTGATAGATATTCTTATATATTTCTAAATACACGGTATGTGATTAGTTAATTTGTTTAAGCTACATAAAAATTATATTTTGCCCGTGACTTCGCCCGCGCGTACAATCTGATAAAAAGAAGTACATACATAATTATGTTCTATTCCAGACAAAAAATATTTTTTCATCTGATTAAACTTCTTCAATAAATTTATGGTGTCCGAATCGTCAGTGATGAAAATATTCAGATTAAAATGTGTCAATTCGGACACTATATCAGATTATATTGAGTCCAAGTCGTTTTGACGTGATTGAGTAACAATCATCCATCCACCCACTCGCAACTTTCTCATTTATATTATTATTATAGATTCACAACACCTTTGCTTTTCAGGTCATTAACCTGTAATAATTATAGATGGTAAATATGTAAATACATTATTAATACATTCCCTTGTATAAACTTTTATCAAAATAAAATTTATAGTGTATTTTAGAAACTGCAGTAGAAAAAGCACTTCAATTAAACTATTCTGTTTAAATTTTATATTTGAATTCACTAAGTAAGAAACAAACGTATCAAAAAGAATATTTTACACACCTTTTAATTATAATGAAAAAATATGTTTTTCTTAAAAAGTATCTTCTTAGGATTATATTAGGATAAACTGGTTACCCTATTAGGGTTCATTACGGTATAAAAAAAATAAACTTAATTTGTAGACTTATTATTATAAAAAAGTTATAAAAAGAATTGTGTCTAGTTTAATATGAAAATACTATACCAAGGGCTAAAATTCATCACTATTATTTTTAAGGGACGGTCGACGCCAACGGTTATCGGTTCTGCGGCATTATATGGTCCGCCTTATGTTGAGGCCTACCCACGCTGCGTCTTCCAATTCGTGGTGATTTTTTCCTACGGCCAATTCTCTGACTAGGATAGAGGCCGCGAGAAGAATTCGCTAGAAACTCGGGCCCGGGAACATGAATACCGCTTATGATAACAATATTGGGATCCTGTCATCACCAGGTGTAAGCGTTGCCGATGTGGCTGAGTAGGTCGGTGTGTAGACGTCATAAGTGTTGTGTGCCTATCTATTATCAGTTCCGAATATAAGAAAAACAATAACTAAGTGATGGTTTCCGAGCCTTTGGATTCACGACAAAGTAGAAGAAGATCGTTGTAATATTTAATATATACCTATAGGTACACATTGTGAAAGGCCATTTGTAATTTTTCAATTGTAGGTCCAGGCGCAGATGGCGTGACGAGCTAGATGTATATGTGCACAGCACTCGTTCCTGACCTGACCTTACCCATCGGTTGCCCGCAACCTTTACCAGGTCTTCCACCTTGTTGGAGGCTTACCCACGCTGCGTCTTCCAATTCATGGTCACCACCCTAAAACCTTTCTACCTCAACGGCCATTTGTTCTACGAGCTATGTTCATAAAATTTAATTATTATTACTTGTCTCCAGTGCTCATTTAAAGTGAAAGATTTTTTAATAACTGGTTTCCTATCCCAGGGTTACCCATAATACAAAGACCTAGAGTTGCGTCACATCACATTTAAGAGAGGTAGGGCACTATACTTACGAGCAAGCCCGTCTAGGGAAGGTCTTCATAGATGACCACTGCCAAATGAGTTCACACAGCTGTGTAGTTATGTTCCTATGTGTGTGAGTACAGGTCTCCAGCGCTCATTTAGGGATACGTTTTGAAAGACGTTTTCCTATCCCAGGGATATTCCATCTTAAAGCCCTGGTGTAAGAAAGTAGGTCGGCAACACGCAATATACCTCAAAGTATTGCAAGCTTCCATAGACTACGGTAACTGCTTAACCTCAGGCGGGCCGTAAGGTTTTTCTGGTTTCTTTTTTATAAAAAAAACATGAAAGCCAAGCGTGAGTAATGCTCTGATATAGCCATCAGCCGTACGCTAACCATCATAGTTCATAATATGCTTGTTTGCCGTCTATGTCGTTATAAAAAACATCAATCAACGCCTTCACTCGTGTACTTATGGCCTGTTAACTAATATTTACATTGTTTTACTACCACGAACTAGTAAATAAATTCACCACGCCTACTACGACGCCTTCCTAATCACGATACTAAAGTACTACATCATGTTGTTTTACGTTTCATTAAAAAATAGTTACTTGTATTGGGACAATTCCACTAATACTTCCTATACTTTTAACAGCGGTGATCCTTGAAGACAACTGGCTTTGACATTCGAAAGCTCCAGAGAAAGGAATGCCTTAACTGTCTTGAATCACGCAACAAATTTAGTTAAAAGTAAGACGAGGGCAAATTTGGAGAATTTTGCAGGTGGCCGATGAATGAAGACGGTCAAATACCAAATGTTGTGGAAACGTCCAGCTGTGGATGTGTTTAAGTAAGTAGAGTTAGAAATTAAATTAAAATGAATTTCAAATGCAAAGTTTGTATTTTACTATATTATATTGTACTATTCCCCTGCATCAGCATAAGCCTATCATAATCTACTGCTGTAGATTAATCTACTACTGTTCTATGTGTGGCGTACAGCGTACACTAGAGATGCCCATTTTTCTCTTGTTTTTCTGAATTATCTTCAGAACACACAATTTTCCACAAACAAAGAAAAACATTTGTTAGTTCTAAAATCAAAGTTTACAGAATCTGTACGCGCCCTTACTTTACTTAATAAAATGAACATGCGCAGTGAACACTTCGTGCAAGTTTGGACGAGCATTTCAGTCCAGTAGCTTGGCGGTACTTTTGACCTCCATACGTATAAAGGGCTGAGCGAAATATCGCTCGCAATTATACCCCAAGTATAACCACCGGGTGTTATATGTAAGCATAATTAAGAAAAGTAGAAAAGCATGTATATGTGTGTTTAGAAAGTTCGAAATAAAGTTCCCCTTCAAAACTAGGTGTACGTGGTATTTTTGTGAACGGGTAAGTAATTGTTACCTGTAGTTATCCTGTGATTTATTAATCACGGCTTATTGAATGGATAGTGGTTTATGCATGTGTTTGTCCTGACAAATAACTGACTTCTAATCTTACTTTAACTAGTATCTCTTGGACAAAAATTCTGTTTAAAAACTGATTTCTATGTTGTAGTTAAAATAACTTGAGAATGTTTGTGTTAGGCAAATTAAAATGTGTTAGACAGCTTATTAGATGGTATATATGTATAAATGATTTTATTTATTTTCTAAACATAAGAACTCCTTAATTTTAAGTTGATTCCAGCGCTGTTAAAACCTAAAGACGCGACCTTTGAGAGTTTGATAAAGTTGATATTTCTTTCAGAACTATGCCTACCTACTGTTTAAAATAATTAAAATATTGTTCACATACCTATACAGATAATAGAGGTTTTCAGCAACTAGGACCTCAGTGAAAGCTTGAAGTATTTAAATAAAGTTATTTAAGTACACGCGGCAACGGAGAATGTATACACGGCCGCTTTATTAAGATTAGCTTTTTAGGAAAACCAAAGTTTGAATTTGGGTAAAATATATTTTTATCTGTAGATTTATTCTAATTGTACACTGTTACCAAATTCTACAGAAATATTTACTATGGTTTTCTTAAAAAAGTAATCTTCGTATAGCAGCCCTGTATACATATCTCCGTTGCCGTGTGTACCTATTCCCAATTTACACTTCTTCTACTCGTATTATTTAGAAATTGTATGACGTTTGAAAGTAGCTTTGTTGAAGTACGTAAAGTTGAAATTTAAAATAAGCTTTAAAAATATAACTTAACACAAATAAAACTAAATTTAAACAATTTACATAACATATTATATTTTTTATGCTACTAGCATACGGCTCGCCTGATGGTAAGCAGTTACCGTAGCGTGTGGACGTTATAGTACCAATATAAGAGCATTGCCCATGCGTTGCCGACCTTATGATTTCTTTATAGAACCTTTATAACATAGCATAAACTAAAGTCGATCTGCACGCAACGGATTTTAATGCAATTTTTAGCAAAAGATAGAGTGATTCAAGAGTAATGTTTTTATGTTTTAATAATAATAATAATTAAATTTATTTATTAAGTAACCAGGACTCATTATGTTAGTAACAATTTAAATTTTTTGAACATGCATATTAAGAAAGAGGCATCCAACTCAAACCGAGGCGAAGCTAGGGCGAGTCGCTATTTCCCTCTATTTCAGAGTATTCCTCGAAGCGCACCCATTTTGAAACGCATCTAACGAAACGCACCAGAAGTATTCGTGCGTTATATTTTTAATTTCTTTTGTTATCGCACCTGAATGGTGCGTTTCGAGGAATAGTTTAGGTGCGTTTCAAAATGGGTGCGCTTTGAGAAATACCCCGCTATTTCTATGAATAAAATACTTAAAATATTACAAAATATAATTTTACATCACGCCCTACTTTTACTAAGTATGTGCTTGATGGTCTCATTAAATCTTCGCTAATTTAAGTGCCGAGGAGTCGTATGGGTTCTCTCAGTGTAAATGGACGCTTGTCGGAGCCAATTTACGTCATGACTTGCAAATGTTGCCGTCCTCAAGGGATCTAATGATAGCGCTCTGAATACCAATGCTTTTTTGGGATATAATCAGACTGAAATGGTGCAGCTGCAATGAATTTGTATCGAGATTAACAGTATATTCGAATAAATCTTTTGATCTCATGGGAATACTTGAATGAGATTTTATGGAGGGTAAATTATACAGTTCAAAGTAGGATTTTTATAATTACAATATTAATCAGGGTGGCATTGGAAGTGCTCATAGGTATATATTTCAAATGTAAATAGGTACCTATATTAAATTGAATGCAATTGCACCTCCTAATTGCAATAATTTTATTATAATTTAATAGTATAAGCATATATTTTCAAAAAAATATTATAGTAGCCGAGGTATACATATAATAGCTGTCAACGTACAGCTTTTATGCTTCTAGGATGTATCTACCGTTTTTCTAAAATATCTTGAAGCTTCATACACTTATATACTAAGTTTGTTTGTTAAATAAATCATCCTACGCAATAACTTTGGATTCTGTTCTTATAGGACTAAGTATCTTAAGAAATCCCTCGTTACTGCAAACATACGGCAGCCGGTTTAGAAGCTCATCCTAATTTGAGCTTATAAAATATTAAAAGGCGCTTAAGGACAAACTAATTTAAGAATCAGTTTCAGGTAACGCAAACCGCGCCACCATATTGTTTTGTAACAGAATATTTATTTCAAATTTAGAATAACATTTCTTAGTCTTTTCTTTTTACTAGAAATTAAGTTATTGTGAGATTAATAATACTCCGTTTATCATTTCAATCAGGCTGTTTTAATATAACATTTTTATTAATATTGATTTGGATACCAATTTATGTTTTTAATTTCTACATAATATTTCATTGTTGTTATTTTCGTAACGAAACTACCCAAAAAACCCTTTGATAATTTAATAGTGAATCCAAAATTATAATGCTAAAAATAAGTTAATAACAGAGAATGCTTAACGCCACAATCAGTCGCTCAGTGGTCGAAATTCAGCTGTAGTTTATTAAAACTTTAAGTTTGAATGATATTGGGTTTCTTTAATTTAAAAATATTATGCATATTATTATCTTTATAAATATTATACATAATAATCCCACTACTGGGCGCGGGTCTCCTCTCCTCTATCAAGAGAGAGAGAGGGTTTAGGCCTTAATTCACACACGCTGGCCTAATGCGGGTTGGTGAATCAGACATGTCTTTAGAATTTCTTTTAAGACATGTGGGTTTCCTGACAATGTTTTCCATCACCGTTAGCAGATGGCGAATCATTTGATTGGTACATATAAACTCCACAAAGTGAAATTCACATTGGTACTGCCTTAAATATTGTACATACTTACATATTATTCATCATCATCATCATCTCAGCCAAAAGACGTCCACTGCTGGACATAGGCCTCCTCCCCCACAGCATTCGGTCCTGAGCTGACCTTATCTTTTCGTTTTCATTCCAGAAGCAATGTACCTACGTACTTCTTTATAATGTACTTGAAAATTGGATCAGTACGCAACGTCAACAATAAATAGAAATACTTTGTTTCTTGTTAAAAATATTTATTTATATGCTTTAAATTATAAGTGTAATATCAGGGACGAGTTAAAAAATAAACGACTAACTTAAACTTACTATGGTAATAGGTTACAAACCACAGAATCTATTTCTGTGTTACAAACAATATAATCGCGATTGGTAGTACCTTTTTTAAATTTTTTGGTAGTATCTAACAATGTGAATTTCACTTTGTGGAATTTATTTGTATTTCGTAGGTTTATTTATAGTACGTATAAATTCCATAAAGTGAAATGCTTAGCTGTGGGCATTATATAGGTTGCTATTATACGAGTATAATGATATTCTATAAAATATAGAATATCATAATACTATACTAATATATATTATAGTGCCTTCTTTCTAAATAAAAAAATATAATACATTCTTATTATATTTCAATAACATAACATATTCATTTATTAAAAAGAAAGTAGTAACTGAAAAAGGTGCTGAAAAAACGTACCTATGACGCATATTGCGTGTGGAAAACGCTAATATAAGATATGAATACATTTAAAATAATATAACAGTAATTCTATTATGCAACACGCAACTCTGCACACTGGGGAAACCTATATAAAAGCAATGGCCATTTTTATTTTCAATTTACACTAACCCTTTGGGTAAAAATTACATTCTTATGGATAACTAGCTGTTGCCCGCGACTCTCCCTGGTTGGATGTTGGTTTTTGCGTTAAAAATATCTCCTTGCCGAATTTCACTAAGATTCGCTCAGCCGTTTAGTCGTGAAAAGGTAACAAACAAACTAACAAACGAGTACATAAGTATGGATACACGATGCAGTAGATATATGCAGAATTAGATATAATATAACAATAGTTAGCATCGGTATTGTTTATTTATCTAAGCCATTAAAATTAAGGATTACACATTTTGTACTGTGAGGGATCGAACTCACAACAAGTTACACACTAGCTATAATTATATACGACACGCCTAGCTAGGTGAGCATTTAAACCACTGAGCTACCCGCGTAGTTAATATTGTAGTTTGAAGTGTGAATTATTTCTGTTACATTCTTGTTAATTAAAATTTAGTCTTGAATTAAACCAGTATAAGTTACTAGTATTAGAAATATTCCTTCTGTCCTGTCCTTTGTGCCCAAATACCTGCACTCTGAGTGACTTGTGCGCAGCAACTGATAACGCCGTAGAAGTGGCAAAATTCTGTGCTCGTACAATCGTACCATCGAAACGACGAAGACGAAGAAATAATAATATTAAACTTTAACTTACATTTGATAACATATCTATTTGTCATATTTTATCACATTAAGAAAATCATTTTTGGCAATGCCTTCGTTCGGATTACCCCAAACCCGAAATCATATTTTCCGTTATCATAAATTATTCTTTGTTATATATTATAAATATTTGTTATCCTTACTAATATTATAAATATGAAAGTTTGTAAGAATGGATGGATGGATGAATGGATGGATGTTTGTTACTCTTTCACATAAAAACTACTGAACGGATCTGGATGAAATTTGGCACACAGATAGATTATGGTCTGGAATAACACATAGGCTACTTTTTGCAGCCGCTTTCGGAGCCGCGGGCAACAGCTAGTAAATTATAATTTGTGAAGTGTGAACTAAAGATCTACAACTCTAAATTGCTATAAAGTGGACACCAAAGGCACGCACCGCCTACAGCCTAATTGGATGAAATGAATTTCATCATTCGGAAACCATTCGCTATTCTGGTTTATATAGGAAGGAAATGCCAAAGGAATACGGACGTGTATCTGTCAGCGACATCCTCGTATCGGAATGTAACATGAGTTATGTACATAAGTGTTATATCACGTATTACGTCATTTCCCCGGATTTAGATGCGTGCTCCCGAAATATTTGCATTTTACGCTTCAACAGGATTGAATACGTGAGAGGAATTTAATGGTACGATTTATTTAACACGCCTATGTACGATAACAATATGTAAGATAACAATAATAATAATAATAATAATAATAATAATAATATTCACTTTATTTCTCTCTTAAAGGTACAATGTTATTAAAATTACAATAGGTATAAGATTATATTCAGAAAACATGGTTTGGACCTTTCAGAGAACTGGAGTCTGAACTACACACCGCAATTATTACACAATGTAAGATAACAATGTATAATAACTGTTATGGCTAAAATATATTTTTTGTTATGATGATATAAGTAAATATGGTAACGGGCTACCTGGCTGCATGGACCGATGACCTTAAAAAGGTGGTTGGAGTAGACTGCAGTCTACTTCAACAAACTTCATTCATCCATTTACTTATATCACCATATAAAAAAAATATAATTTAGCCGTAACAGTTAGGACACAAAAGGCGGATGACCGGGTGCCTGAATAAGGTGCGGCCTATGTCCAGCAGTGGACTGAAACAGGCTGTTTGATTTATTGATAAGTAAATTTGGCTGGTCTATTGGTGTAGTGGTTAGTCACTCTGACGGCTAAGCCAGAAATCATGAGTTCGACCCATCCAGGACATAGCTTTGTGTAAGGAGCATAATATAAATGATTACTATACATGTATACTAGCTGTTGCCCGCGGCTCCGCCCGCGTGGATGTCGGTTATCGCGATAAATCTAGACTATAATCTATCTGTATGCCAAATTTATTGTTAAAATTTTTAACAAAGTTATTGCGTGAAAGAGTAACAAACATCCATGCATCCATATTACATCCATCCATCCATCCATACTCATCATCTCATCATATTAGGATATTAGGATTAGGATTAGGATATTAGGATTAGTGGGATTAGTAGGATAAATACTGAATATTATTCGTCGGAAAATCTAAAACCACCTGACCCCGGATTTGGTAGACTTCGTGATTTGAACTCGAACATGCCAATCAGATGTACTATCACTGCAGTCAACTGTCTTCATAGTATAATATTATTCCATCTAAGTAAAATTTATACACAACATCGCTAGAATTATTCTTTAACTAAACTAATTTACAAATATAATTTATGGAAACGACTTTTTATTTATTCAACGTGTAATTAATTTTCAATATTAAGTAAAAAAGAGATTTAATTTTGTTTAAATTAATAATATGACATTAAAATATTAAGTGACTTTGTTTTATTTAAAATATTAAATTCTGAACAGTAATTTTTCAGTGAAGAAAAAATCGTGAGGGAATCTTATCTTAACCATCAACTTGCATTAGACCAGCATGTGTAGCTTAGGGCCTAAATCCTCTCAGCTCTCTTCATAGAGGAGACGAGACCAGTGCCTAGCAGTGGCAATTATATGGGTTGCTATTATTGTAAATAATACTAATAGCATTTATGTCCCACTGCTGGGCACGGGTCTCCTCTCCTCTATCGAGATAGAGAGAGGGTTTAGGCCTTAATTCACACACGCGGGCCTAATGCGGGTTGATGAATCAGACATGTCTTTAGAATTTCTTCTAAGACATAATAATATGGGTTTCCTCAACATGTTTTCCTTCACCGTTAGCAGATGGCGAATCATTTGATTAGTACATATAAACTTCACAAAGTGAAATTTACATTGTTACTGCCACCCGGGATCGCACTCGCACCTCTTGCGTGCAAGTCGGTTACTTTCCCACTTGGCCACCACAGCTTTTATAATTGTATTGTAAATATAATTGTTTAATATTCAACTACAAGTAAATAAAACATCTTACACTTTCAACTCATTACTAAGTGTAAGTAAACAAGAAAAAAACCACGAAATGTTTAAGCAATTTAACTTAAAATTACTTTCTGTAAACTTCTAAGCGGGCTCCGATTTAAATTGCGTTATAAAATTTACTTTGAAGTATTATACTGAATAGATAAGGGTTGAATTATATTCGTCAGTTTCGATTCGCACCTTTAACATATAAAAAGAACAGAAAACATTTCTTATAACGCTGAAGAAGACATGTCTTTCAAAGTAGTATTTCTAACTTGTTTTTTTTTTATTTTACTTCGGTGGCAAACAAGCATACGGCTCGATGGCAAACAATTACCATAGCCTATACCAGAGGTATCACTTGTGTGTTACCGACCCAACATTTTAACACCAGGCTTTTGTTACGAAGTATCACTGGGAAATTACATTGCTAAATATATTATATTTATTTATTTTTTTACCACATACAACTATTATCACAGGGTAACCTAATACAATAGTGTAGTTACAAACTATATACATATAAACTTAACATTAATTAAACCTAACTAACATTATTTATTCCTAACTATAAGATACAAGAACTCCCGCTATTCAAAAAGAAATTGGAGTCGCACTTTAAGAAAAAAGCATATTATAGTAATTATAAAGTTATGTCAGAATTTTTTAAATAATAAAATTTAGCAGACAGCAAATTTATTTATTTTATTTATTGAAAACCAACAGTTTATTCTAATTTAAGAAAAAAATTAAGTATAGCAATAGAGAGCCAATTACAGGTCTACACGTTTAGTGACAAAGGAAAGGTAAACCTATATAACTGAGGGACAAGCAATTATCATAAACTATTTAGTAAACATACAAACATAAAATTATATAGCTAGTAAAACTTTTTATAAATTAATTTAGGAAATAAAGAATTTATTATTTATCATTCGCCTTGCCTGGGATACACTGGTATTAAATAGATCTAAATTAAATTCTTTTGCAGCTGCATTAAAACTGTTGCTCGCACGTATAAGGAAAGTGTTTTGTCTGTAGTTAGTAGAACATACGGGAGTGTGTAAGGGTTTGATTATTCATGCATCTTTGACAATACAATAATATCTATAACAGATATTTATTACATTTTAGTAGAGATATATATAAACATCTTCAACAAGAGCAAAGATCTCGAATCTTAATACCATTTGGTGAACCCACATCGTACACGAACGACGTGTCTTGTGCTAAAATTGAATCACTCAATTTTGTTTGAAGAAGGATACATACAAGTGTTTTTTCTTTAAACAAGACCATTGAGATGCTTTCAGAATTACGTTACGAAACATGTGAACACGGTATCTAGCGATAAAATATAGAATAGAAAAAGATCTCTTTCACATCAAATTTGTTCGTATCTTACAAAGTGGGTTTTAACCAACAAAATAAGGGAAAAGGTTCTCAATCTCAAGTAAATCTATTTTTTTAATTGAAAAAGTTGCTTTCCATTTTCAAACTTTTGGGTGAACAAAACTCATGGAATTGGCGTCATCGTCACTAAACGCTTTCCATATTCAAAAATAATAATCTAATAGCTCGACGATACAATTCATAAGTTACTAGTATTAGTTAGTTTTCACTTCTATTGGCAGTCCCCAAAGACTGCCCCGCATGTTTTCTTTTTTATACTACTAAGGAGGGAAACAAGCGGCTCGCCTGATAATAAGCAAAGCCTAGGAGATCACTTGCGTGTAGCCGACCTTACAATTTGTAATACCAGGGTTATATGATCCCTGGGACGAAGAGCACGTTATTTTTTAATCAGATTTCCTTAAATAACAACTACACTGCTATGTGTTGTTATTTAGCTGTAGTGTTCTGTAAGGTGGAGGTCCTTCTCCTGTACCTAGTAGTTATACGCTCGGCTTTGCTATAGGGAAAATAAAAATAATTTTAAAAAAGGTTACAGGAAGAATATAATAACTCCATTACCTACCTGTCCCGTAATAACTGAGTATATCAGGTTTACTAAAAGTAGACTGTGTATAATTTATCTTGACTTTTATAAAGGTGTTTTCTGATACTTAACCTTCCTACAGAAAATACACTTCAGTACCTTTTTGTCCTCTGTTTCTTTTTTACTTTGTTTAATATATTGCCGAGAAAATGACACTAATGTTTTCAATATAAATATTATTATATTGGAAGCAGTTTTCTTTCCACCTTAGTATAATTAAATATAATTAAACCACTTTCGATTTCACGAATTAGTTTCGACCGAGCGACCTCTAGTTGTGATAAAAGTATATTATTATTATGAAAAGACTTTGAGTTTTCCAAATCCTTTCTAGAATTTTCTAGAAAAAACAAATGATTTCCCTTTTGTTCTTTTTACGTCTTTAAATTTAGGTCCGTCATCACCATTTGATGCACATACATATACTACTAGACTAGGGTAAACCAAAATTTTATCCCCAAGCGATCATCCTTTGAGATACATTTGCATACATTTCAACTTTATGTTGGATTGTTAATTTTGACATTGTCATACACACACCCACACACACTCATAGCCAGATAAAATACGGGCTTAGTTTTATATAAAACGCTTATTTCAAAGTTTTTTATTGATTGTTATTTGGCTTTTTCAATTTTAAATGACGAAGTGCTACTCTGATTGAAAACCATCGTGAAGCAGTTGCAGAATTAATACAGGAACATTTTTAAGTTAACCTTTAGATGGTCGCTTTTAACTTCTGACCTATGTATTTTTGTGTATGATATATGGTGAGGTTTCGAATAAACGATTTTCAAATATTATTATGTCGGAAACAGCAGTCAACTGCACTGTTAGTTCAGTAGCTTAAGTAGTTATCTCGCCATTTATCATCACGCGGCGTGTTGCAGGTTCGATCCCCACACATTTATGAATCATAGAATTCTTGTCCCGGGACAAAAATTGTGTGATCCATAAAGGATTCGCCCGAATCAGGGTGTCATTTTTGTGAGTGAATTGTATATTTGTAAAGTATTGGCGTATTCTTACACTATTCAATGTTAAAAGCAAATCAAAAGATTTAACTGTGCCATAATTTAATTGACTATTTGACTGCGCGTATGGTCACAAACACTGACCGACGAAGATGGACCTCCATCTTACAAAAGATAACAGTCAAATAATTACATACATCTCAGTGCGTGTTGTCCTGGTAATACAAGTCACTGTCTCGGTCGTCCAGTGGCCGCAGTATACGCCTGCTGTGCACAAGGTTGTGGGTTCGATTCCCACACAGGACAAAACTTTGTGTGGCCCACAAAGAATTGTTCTGAGTCTGGTAATTTGTGCCCGTTAATTGTATGTTTGTAAAGTCCCCCGCGACACAGAGCTTGTTCTCTAGTGCGGGAAACGTCTTTTTAAAGAAGAAGAAGAAATAAATGACGGGTATTAACACGATCATGCATTATTTAACTTTTAAATTGCTTGACGAGATGACTATGACCAGGAGGGGGCTTGCCATGTTCAAGCGAGACAGCGGGACAGAACTATATAGCGTGTATATCTCCATTCCTCTTTCTCGCTCAAACGACCCGCGTTAATGGTAAGCCCGCTTTTTTTCTTCTAATCGTTTGGGTACTGGCCAACCTGGTGACAGGAGTTATTTAGATCGCCCATGGTAAGCCCTCTAATAAATATGTTTGAATATTAATTGGAAATAAATTTGTATAACTACACTAAACAAAGTAATACATAAAACTACATTTTTTGTACTACCAAGGAGGCAAACAAGCATACGATCCGCCTGATGTTAAGCAGTTATCGTAGTGCATGGACGCTTGCAACACCAGGGGTATCACTCGCGCGTTGCCGACCCTGTAAAAACCTTATAACTTCTTTCTTGAAGAACCTCATGCTTTAGTCTTATACATTTATTTTGGTAAAACCGCGACAGCACTGTCCAAACCTGTCTATATGCAACATAAACGCGTTTGTCCAGATATCATACGACTGATGTGGACCACCCAATCCTATATGGACCTGGCTGCCAGCAGCTATAAAACAACATTGTAAATTTATTATCTACGTAGGTAGTTTTGATCAAACTTTGGTTTAGTTAATTAGATTGTCGCTGTTTTGTTTTAATTATAAAGTTGTACTACGTAATGTATCAACCTATGTTAGCTACCTGCTTACCTACCTAGTTACTGACTTTTAATAGAATAATTTCAGCTATATGGCGTTCAAGTTTTATAGCTGAAATTATTATATTAAAGATGTGTTATTAAAGAAGTACTCATTTGGGCGTCGTCTTCTGTCAGGTGAATATCCTTCCTCAGTCAGATTTGCTTGTTTATTTAGTGGCCTAACCTCTGTTTATTGCTGAGAAAAGTGGAAAATCTATTTTTTTATTCAAAGTTGTCTTGCATTCAGAAAGACACCCGCTTTTTGTATATAAATGTTTGCTATTCAACACATTTACAAATCGCCACATTTTCGCCTGGCATTCCTTACGAATTCGTAATGAAAACCCTAAGTGCTAGCCTACTATTCGTTGTAAATCTATTTTTATTTTTAACTGTAACGTCTAAAAATAAAATTAGATCTAGAATCAATTTTCTACTAAGTTCAGTGAAAATTTAATACGATTTACGTCACTGGGCGGTTCTAGCTCGTATACGAGTATACTGAACGGCTGGTTCAGTGGCTAAAGTGGTTACTTTGCCATTTAATATTGCGCGGCGTGTTGTGGGTTCGATCCCCACACGGGATTAAATTTATATGATTCATAAATGGTAGTCCCGAGTCTGAGTGTTGTCAACTCGCAGCGGATAAACCCTCTTAAGGGTATATGTATAAATGTATGATCTAAAAAAAAGTTTTTATTAAATAATTAAGAATTACGCCACAACTAATTTTATGGCATCAGAAAACAAAAGAATGCGATTTAATATGACTTTACGACATTATGTCGCACACTTACGTCAAATACCATAGATTGCTTTCTATTCCATTCGATTCGACTACCGTTTATGCTACTCTAAAGGGGCAGATCACTTTCCTTTTGCATAAAAGACAACTCCCTCGTTAGGGAACAAGATTTGTATTTCGACCGACTTAACAAACATAGAATAATTTAGTACTCGTGGGTCACACAAATATTTGTTTCGTACCTTAACGACTAGAGACCATTCGTTTATTCATCTACTTGCGCACTGGAGAGTAATTCTCATATCGCTTTCTGTAACATCGATAAACTATAAAAAACGACAAAAAGTATTAAAAGACGTGTGGCACTCGGGGACTGCCGCGGTAAAGCTATTGCATATTTATTAGTATGATATTTTTATCGAAACAAATAAAAAACTACTTTACAGAATTATCTAAATCATTTTATTTTATTCTCAATGATTCATGAAAATATATAATTATAAAAATGAATACTTCTAATAACTCTTTAAGACTCCTTATACTATAATCTTTTTCACATTAATATTCCCTTAGATCAAAACCTCCTTACACAAATTTGACATAATATTATTATTGGCCGTTTAGAGAATTCGTCATTAAAAAAAGTATCACCGCTGTGCCGGTCGGTGTTAGATTTATTATTTTCGTTACGGAATTTCTGGATTCGGTCTCTACGCCCAAGGCCCACAATAGAAGCTATGAAATAGCTTAAAATTACAATTTTACATTTTTGCGTTCAAATCACAGTGTGTATGTTGATATTTGTGTGTTTTTTCTTCGAGCAATCGCTCGAAAAACTATAGCAAATTACACTTTTCACCTACGCCATAAGCATACTTTATCAGTATACCCCATTTCTCCTTTATATTTTTATTTACTCAATATACCCCGTTTCTTCTTAATATTTTTATTTACATAGGAAACGTTATGAAAAATAACATACGTAGGTACCCACTATATTTTCCTTTCATATCAAGACCACTTTGAATATAATGTATATATAAGCACACAATATATCCCCTCTGATTGTATAAGCCATTCTAAATAAAAATGCCATCGGGCTAAGGTTATTGCCCAATAAATTCCACTTCGGACGGGATCACGGGTTAAACTAATTACATAGGTAAAATAAACTGTGAAATATAATTATATAGGTATGTATACGCTTCGGGTTTTAACCGCGCAAGCCTCGGCCACATAATTGAATTACAGACCAATCAAAATGTCTCTTTGTCAATAAAAAGATAAAATTTGCATTAAAGCCCTTATGAACCTTTTAACGTAAGCGACTTTCGAAAAGAAAATTTGAACGGCAAAAATAATATATTTGTGTCGGAAGATGGGGGAAATAAAGAAGTTGAAAATAGAATAATGACGTCAATACATATCTGAAAGTTAAGTTTATAGATAATGAGGGACTTATAGTATACTATTATAGTAGTAGTAGTAGCACCAATCGATAGATTTACAAGTTTAAGTGATTTTGCCATGGTCTATACTTATAGATAGATGACCGTTTACAAAAATTTGTTCTCATGATTCGATTTGTGCTCAGGAAGCACAATCCGACACGGCTGAAATGTCGGACCGTGTAGTCGAGTCGTGTATTCGTGTCGTATTGCCCTCTTATCAGACTCAATGAAGGAGTAGAGAGTGCATTGTCTTGAATTGGCGCTCACAGTTGTCCGCTATAATATTATGTTTAGCAATTATAACATTAACTCTACTCAACTCCCTGATTGCTCAGTATCCAGATATTGATATATATTATACTAAATTGGCCATGTTTTTACAAATATGTATACATTTTTTATGTTACCAATAATTTATAATTTCTCAATGGCTCACTACACGCGTTGGGAAACTGTAAATGTAGTGAGCAGATGCATTAAATAAATAAAATTAAGATGATTGGTCGCTGTGATCGAAAATCAGTCTGGAGCTTACATAGATTATAGTAATAAATTTAAATATAATTACACATGTTCTATACTTAGCATTAAACTGGATATAATTATCATCTTATATATAAAATTCTCGTGTCACAATGTTCGTTCCCGTACTCCTCCGAAACGGCTCGACCGATTTTCGTAAAATTTTGTGTGCATATTGGGTAGGTCTGAGAATCGGACAACATCTATTTTTCATACCCCTAATTGTTAAGGTTGGTCCACCCCTAATTTTTTTATTTAATTTTTTAGACAAAATTTTTTGTTTTTATTTTTTGTGATTCAGCATTAAAAATTCATACAACTCTTAATTTTCACCCCTCTACGATCAACCTCTATATTTTAGTAGCAAAACAACGTTTGCTGGGTCAGCTAGTCTTATATATAAAATTCTCGTGTCACAATGTTCGTTCCCGTACTCCTCCGAAACGGCTTGACCGATTCTCTTGAAATTTTGTGAGCATATTGAGTAGGTCTGAGAATCGGCCAACATCTATTTTTCATACCCCTAAATGTTAAGGGTACCCCACCCCTATTTTTTTTATTTAATTTTTTAGACAAGTTTTTGTTTTTATTTTGTGATTCAGCATTAAAAAATACATACAACCCTTAATTTTCACCCCTCTACGATCAACCCTTATTTTTGAATTATATTACTATTTTAATAGCAAAACAACGTCTGCTGGGTATATATTATTATTATTATTTAATGCCTTTCTCCCAACCTAAAATAATCAATAAATATTATTTAGCTCAAGAATCAACCAAAAGTAGTCAGATATAGGTACTTACTTGTATGGTGCCCTATCTCTATAAAATCCAAAGATAGCATATAATTTTCTATTAAAATAATATTTAATACAAAGCGATCAGAAAACCTCAATGTAGCAAAAGTAAACCAATTTCGTCGAAAGTATTTAACATATTCCAACACATTTCGCAAAGATACTAAAAAATCGTTCTTATTTTTTTCTTATTCAAAAGAAAAAACTTACGAATTAGAAGGCTTTGACGCTGACAAACAATCTTAAAAGAGACCTTCAACTAACACGAAAGCAAAATTCTGCTAAAGTATAGCAAACTCAAAGTTCTTTGATAGGGAAAAGTTGTTACAACAAATCGGAGAAATCTTATTTAATGACCCTTGGAGGTATCTTGTTCTTAAATAGTTTGTGAGAATTGTAGTCCTTGACTGTGGATGCTTGCAATCTGGGGCATCACTGCATCTTGCGTGATTCCAGGGTATTGTGATGTGATTACTCTCGTTGAAGGAACACTGAAGATCTGTGTAGAACAACGCACTCATCACACAAATATTTGTCCTGTATATGATCATACCCACTACCTAGACAGTCTTATCACCTAACTACAAGACCAAGCTCGTTCAAATGTAAAAAATGTTACGAACATTTTAGTAGAACAATAATGAATTTTATTGCCTGTTAATAAAACGACTATGAAAAGCAAACGTTACATAGTAAGTATGTGCTTTACCCAAAGGTCAACTGTTAATTATAATTAATAGTACTTAGGCAGGTACGCTTCTGCTGTCCAACTTTTCAATGAAAGATGAAAACAAACATAGTTCGGAGAATATAAATATATAATTATCTGTTTATTTATTTAGATTACTATTCCTAAACTTATCTGCTCTCTTGATAGAGAAGGACCTAGCAGTGTGACATATACGGGTTGCTATTATTATTACGTATTAGTACAAAAGGACGGGTGTATAATATAATGAGATTCTTAGAAATTGTATGAAATAATTTGGTGGCAAACATGCAGACAGCCCGCTTGATGGCAATGATACCTTACACTTTAATATAAATATTTACGAGACTAAATTAACAATATGAACCCTAAAACTACACAAATTAACAATATTTTATTAAATATATGAAAAAAATTGGTTTGAATTGTAATTATAAAGAAAGATAGGCTATCTTCATACTGAATCGAGTGTTCAGTTTCGTTACATTTGTTTCAGTAAGTGCGTCCTTGCTTGTACATTAATTGTTGGAACGCGATAGATTATATGAAACGTTGAATACAAAACAATTTTGTTCATCTTCAACGTCGATCAAAATATAATAAATGTTTCGTTCTAAAAATAATTAATAGTACTCAATCATTCGGACTTCGCAAATGTAATTTCAGTATAATTCGACAACTTTTATTTATTGAAATCTTTTGCCACAGGGAATTCTCTTCCAACCATTTTGGTGACATAGAGAGATAACTTTTAATATTAATTTCGGGTTTGCATAAACTTTTAGTTATAAAGTTGGTAGTGTTATGTTAAATTAAATTGTGTTTAAATAAGCATATCAGTTAAGCTTTTGAGTGGCAATCACGAATTATTAAACACAGCGTGGGCATACCTTCAACAAGGTGGACTGACGGTAGTAAAGGTTACGGGCAACCGATGGAGAAAGTTAGCCTTGGACCGAATACTGTGCAATTGAGCCTAACCACAGAATACTTAATAGTACAGGTACAGAAGATTCACTTCGCTAAATCATTTAAACAAATATCAACTTTGCTCGCACACAATAGAGCGCAATTCAGCTCCCCAGCACAAAACTTACCTACTCGTTTATTCACCTACAAATTGGCTCCCTTTGTATTGCGTATTTCTGGACATTATGGTTGTCACTTAGAGATCAATTTTGATCTGAAGTACCTGTTAAGTTTAGGTAGGTACTTACTATACTTTTGTAAACGAGTGACTTTTTAAATAAATCTGGACATGTGGGAACATATTCAATGTAGGTACTTAGTAATTAAATTATAAGAACGAGCAGTGTGTGTCCACATCACAGGCACTCACAGGACTGGTCAAACCACTAAAGAACAAATTATAATAAAGGGTACTAGCTGTTGCCCGCGGCTCCGCCCATGATTATGTATATGATTAAATTAAAAATAGGTATTAGAGTTTGTCATTGGTTTGTTTGGAGCCATTCGTCCAGTTGAAATTTAAAACTATTGAGTGATAGGCGGCTATAATATATTTTCCCAATTAAATAAGTACCTCCTTAATTGGTTGGACAAATAAATAATACGTCTCTACAAAAACTGTGCTGTACCTATAGTCTACATATCAAAATCTTGCTACAAATAGGTACCTACAAATTAGGTTTTTCTAAATGATAACGTGTTTCTTTACTTTGCAATATCCTTTGGAATATTGAAAAACGAGACGAGAAACGATCCTTATCACTATTTAAGCAGCCGAATACTGTGGAATATTTTTATGCCTTTATTTTCTTTAAAATATTTAAAAGCGAAAACGAATCGGTGACGAATTACGGCTTCGTGTGCGTTTCGTCGGTAAACTTACGTCGAACCGACGACGCGACCGGCGCGATGCGCGCGCGCGACACTCGACTAAATAATACCCCTGGAAATGTTGCGGCCGGGTACTTGTAGATTCATACCTAAACAGCGGAGTGAACCAGGCCTTTTTTTTTAAAAAAAAAGCACCTACACTCGCCTTCACGGGTGGACCACTGGAACTTGATATGACATCAGTAGTCCACCCAGCGACTGCCCGCAATATGTGGGCTCCATACCCAGTGACAGCGTCCGGGCGCACCGGAGACGCTGTCCCTCCGCGGAAGGATGCGGGTGAGGCTCTGCTGCCCCAGCCCCCCCGCAGCCTTACTATGGCGGCATCAGGCGCTCATGTGCGCGCCGACGCCGCCCAGTTCGCCGGCGGCGGATGGGATCAGCGAGATCTTCCTCCCTGATCCGTTCCGCCGCCTCCTTCTGCGAGATGATGTCCTCGCAGAAGGATGCGACTGCCATCCACTTCCTGTCACTGCCGACCATAGACCGTGCCACGGCCGGCAGCGACAGGTCTACACCGATGACTGCGACGAGGTCCCGACGCTGCATCGCCCAAGCCGGACACGACTCAAGCGTATGCTGCGCCGTGTCGTCGCCGCAGCCGCAGTGGTGGCAGACGGGACTCGGTTCCCTCTTAGCGACCTTGTGCAGGTAATGCCCGAAGCAACCGTGGCCGGACAGAACCTGCACCAGTCGGAAGGAAAGGGTCCCGTACTGCCGCCCCGCCCACTCCGACAGGATCGGCTGGAGCGCCTCCACGGTCCTGACACCGGCCCGTGGAGTCCCCAGCCGACCTGACCACCGGGCCATGATGGCCCTGCGGGCGGCTTCGCGCCACTCGCGGATGTGTTCAGGCTGAGGGGACCGCCGCTCTGCCCGAACCGCTGCCGCCCGCCGATACACTTCGGCGAGCACCTCCGCCTCCAAGTCCCACGGGGGGGTTCCGGCCAATGCGCATGCTGCATCCGTGGACACAGTGCGGTAGCCGCGTATGGCTCTGACCGCCATTGCACGCTGCGGCCTTGCCAGCAGCTGCCTGCTCTGAGCGGTCAGAGACCCCGCCCACACCGGTGCGCCGTACAGCGCCATTGACCGGACCACCCCCGTGTATAGCCGACGACAGGTGAAGCTGGGCCCACCCAAGTTCGGCAAAAGCCGTCCCAAGGCGGACGCAGCCCCCTCCAGCTTCGGCGAGAGACGACGGAAGTGCTCGTCGAAGAGCCAACGCCCATCCAACACCAGACCCAGATACTTCATCTGGGCCTGGACCCGCACGAGACTCGAGCCGACGGAAATCGAAGCGCCAGCAGGTGGACCGCGCCGAGGCCCATGGAATAAAAGGGCCTCCGACTTTTCAAGGGCCACCCTAAGCCCCAGCGCCTCGATCCGCCCGACCACCTGAGAGACCCCCGTGGTGGCCAGGCGCGCCGCATCTTCAAACTTGCGACCCCGGGCTGTGACTAACGTGTCATCGGCGTAACAGAACACGCCCAGCCCGGGGGGAAGAACACCGCGCAGGACCCAATCGTAGCCGAGGAGTGAACCAGGCCTGGCCTAACCTAAACTCTTCCATGGAGCGACATCGTCTCCCCGTCGGCTGATTCTCTAAGAAACAGCGATCGCAAAACTCACAGTTGTGATAGCTCGGTGACGGTACACACGATTGCTAAACTTCAAAAAGGCTCGGTTTTCGCTTTTCAATCTGACAGCCAGATTTTGCTCCGTTTTCGCGGTCGCTCGGTTTTCGCTCTTACGGAATACCCCAGCCGGACACTGTCACAGATAATGGACCATTTATGTCATAGCAGGTGCCGGTGGTACACTCGCGAAGGTGGGTGTAGGTGCACAGGGTGTTAGACAGATAGACAGGTTTAGACGGTTTGCCAGCCGCCTACCATCTGTAGGCTGGAAAGCTCGTCACAACCGTCCCACTTCCGCGGGCGGGGCAATGCGTTATGCATTTCCCTCCATAAAAATTCTTGGTGGATGGAAATTAATGTCCGGCAGTGGACGGCTCTTGACTGAGTTAATAGGGAAATTTATTGACTTTATTATATACGATTCAAAATTTGTTATACTAATTGTCTATAGTTTTAGAATTGGCATAGCTAAAGTTCATACGAAGAAGGATTGCAGAAATCAATTAAGATCAAATTTCAACCACCATGCGACCTCTTGTACTTCTACATAATTCCCGTATAACTATAATTAGTTTTTGTATATATATAGGGAATTATGTAGAATAATGTTTTGATAAAACAAGATTGGTATTAACCAATCTTGTTTTATCAAAACATTTTATTTAATAACATTAATATCAATACTTCATAAACAATATTCACACCCGCTCATCCTAGAAAACGTGATCACATCACCATGCCTTTCAAGCTGATTGCCAATAAAAATAAACAGTGTGTTGCCTTAACAGCTTTGTGCGACCTCAGTGGAAGACGTGACTTGAGAATCTAAACATCATAAGCTACCTTATACTGAGAAGGTACAATTAATCGGAGAAGCTGCCTTGTGTAATCTTAACAAATACAAACAATGACTGCACGGTTCGTTCAATCTTCGTCATTTAGCACTGCGCGGAGTGTTGTAGGTTCGATCCCCACACGGGACAAAAATGTGTGTGATTCATAAACTCCTGTGACACAGGGCTTGTTCCCTAATGCGGGAGTTGTTTATTAAAAAGAACAAGAAATAAAAAAAGACAAAGAATAAATAGGCTACTTTCCATCAGGAATTCCTTATGCTTTTTTGCCACCTAAGTAGTATAAAAAAGGTATAAGTATAAATAGAAAGAAAATGCTTGCACACCTCTTTAGCCAAGTACTTATTTAATTCCTTTATCTTCAGTCACCTATGAGAGAGTAAAGAAGATTATTCCGTAGCGCTCATTGATCCTTAAAAGATTACTTGGGACTATTGTTCGGCAGGAGCAAACCACCTGGGGCTTTCCGATATGTTTGTGATGAGGGTTTAGAGATTATCTACGTGGGAAAAGTGTTCTTGTCGTAGGTAGTATTTGACTTAAAATGTTTTCCTGCCTTAAGATTATGGTGGCTTTTAGCTTTCGTTTTTTTGCTAAGAATATATTGAGGAAAACTTTTTCATTATTTCATGGAAAATTACACCGTGTTCAAACTTTCAGGACTATAACTAAGTTTTTATGTCATGTTTTTTTTACAACTTAGTTGACAAGTACGAGTACGGTTTTTATGCTACTCCGGTGATAAATAAGCGTAAATCTAAGCAGTTAGTTATCGTAGCTCATGAACGTTTGCAATATCAGAAGTTTTTTTTTACAAAAGATTCTAAAATACATTTTGCATATTTATCCTATTCATATAAATTTCTACATTGTACTTATGTATTGAATTCCAAATTAGATTTCAAGCAAAGGAATAATATATTTCAGAGGGAAAATATTTCTTACAAAATATCGATATCAGATTTTGATGTTATATCCTCTTATGTAATATGCAATAAAGGAATATTACTATGTAATTATTAAAATATATGACTTGATTTATTTATTGAAGCTTGGATAAATTATTTCCTGACAATAAATTTTATTACAATGTAGTCCATTGTTCAAAACTCGATTTTCTTTTTTTGTTTTGTGTAGGAGCCTACAACCTTCGTGTTATCAATTTCCTTCGTATTTCAACCAGCCAGGAACTCTAGTACCTAATAAATTTCCGCTACAGCGTAATTTTAATATAGCCAATGCTATAATTAGCTTACCGATTCACAGGAGTGTAACAACGCCATTTGTCAGACTCCGAACGCATAAACAGCATTACGCTTTTTCCATAAAAATAGTATCTATTTAGAGAAGTACTATTTACCTACATATTTATTTATTTTTAATTTTTACCCACGTTTCGTCACATTTGATCCAAAATAGAATAGTTAATAACATCAAGAGCGTTAGGGCTCCATATTTTTATTAATATTTAATTAGATTAGTGGAAAATCTTTTTGGTGTTTTTATATCATTGGGCTTACATTAATCGTCCTAAAATGGAACAAGAACCTGAATTAAATATAACAATTAGAAAAAAGAAATCAAAATTAAACAATTCACTTGATCTGTCTTTAAAATCTAACTCTCCAAATGATTACATGGCAAAAAGCTTCGACTTATCAACAGGAAATTTATTATTATACCAGGATGAAATTAAACGATACAAAAATGAAATACAACATTTAAAAGAGCAACTAGACAGTGCACATTTGGAGATAGAAAATCTTACTCTTGAAAATAGTTCTTTAAAACACAAAAATAAAACACAAGAATCGACAATTACAAATTTGAAGTTTATTTGCACGAGCCCCTGTGTAACAAAAAGTGTAGTTAAGAAATCTTCGTGCAAAATCAGAAACAAACGACTGGATGCAATACAACGTGATTCAATACTGAATATGAGTAGTAATGATTTGGGATTAAAATCAGATGATGAGTACGAGGATGCAACAGATAACGCTGACAGCAAAAACGGAGGCGAAAGTGGCTCACAGAAGACACCGAAAATTGTTGGACCCGACCTTATGACCGGTCTCTCTACTGACTCTTTAGATAGCGCTAAAACACGACTCGTTCAGGATACTGAAGTAACAATGCAGGTTCCAGAAATATTAATAGTCGGAGGAAACCAACTGGCAGGTTTAGCGCCTAAGCTCATTGAATCCAGAAGCAGCAGTAAATATGGTAAATATCGGGTATCATCCATAATAAAACATGATGCACCCTCTGTGGAAATGTTTAAATCATGTAACGGTTTTCAGGACTCGCCTGATAATTACATTATTCTATGTCCAGGGGAATATGAAAGTAACCCCAGCAAGTATATGATTAATTTAATAACATTGTTCAAATACTTACAAAAAACCAACATAATTGTATTAAATGTCACTAGAAATAGGTACTTAAATTTGTCTATGTTAAATAATTACACTAAAAACATTTGTCAATATTTTAATAATTGTATTTTCTTAGATGTGGGAATGAATTATGTAAACAAAAGTGATTATTTATCGAATCTTTGCAATACTTTGAATCACACGTTAGATAGTCATTATTATGATCAAATGTATTTAAATTTTAATAGAAAAAATATGTCATTCCAAAAAACAAACCGTAGTATATATTATAAGAGGCGTACTGCCACTTTTTCATCAATAAATAATTCCTTTGATAAAAATTATACCAGGAATAAATATAATTTGAGTAACAACAATATAAAAAATGATACCTTTTTTCGTTACTAAAGATAAAACTTACAACATAGAAATTACTACTTCAAATACATGTAATAAACAAATTGATTATAACACAAATACCGCCATCTTGTTTCATCAAAATATAGCAGGATTATTGAATAAGTTGGAACAAATAGAGATCTGTATAAATGAGTTTAAAGAAAAAAATACCTTTTTACAAATACTTTGCTTTACTGAAACTTTCGTTCGCTCTGGTGACGAGTCAAATGTTAAGATGTATGGCTTTAATTTAATCAGTCATTTTTCGCGTTGTAATGAAAAGCGTGGAGGTGTTTGTATACTGGTGGAAAAGTCGGTAGAATGCAAACCTATTCCGATATGTAACGATATATCATGTGAAAAGGTATTTGAGTGCTGCGGTGTAGATATACCAACACTACACTGTATAGTTATTTGTGTATATAGGATACCTCGTTCTAACATAACCATCTTTTTTGACAAATTAGAACTGCTTATGCATAATTTATATTTAAAAGAAAATAAGCGAATTATTATTACAGGAGATTTGAATATAAATACGTTGAGTAACGATAACGCATCTTGTCAATTAAAAGATTTCCTACAGACACACAACCTTATAGCACACATCACAGATCCTACACGACAACAAACTTGTATTGATCATATTATCAGTGGCATGAAATGTGCAATAGGCAAAGTACATAACCTTTACTTGTCAGACCATAACACTGGTCAAACCTTATCATTTCCTGTAAAATATGAAAATCCAAAACCATTATTTATCTATATCACAAAACGAGATTTTTGTGAAGAGAATATAAATAAATTTCTTAGTTGTGTGTCAAGTTTATCGTGGCAGGAAGTATTAAGCGAGGAAAGTTGTAATCAAGCGTATAATACCTTTATTGAAACTTATTTAATGTTTTATGATTTATGTTTTCCAAAAATTAAATTTAAAATTAGGACAAATTTACGAACCCCAAAATGGATAACAAAAGGTATTAAAATATCATCTATTACTAAAAGAAAACTGAGGTACTTATGCTATAAAGATAAAAAAGATAACTCAAAATTAGACTATATTAGGTACAATAAACTGTTTAAAAAATGCATAATTGCTTCCAAAAGAAATATTAATAATAAATACATTACAAATGCAACAAATAAATGTAAAGCAAGTTGGGACATAATAGGGGAAAAACTAGATAGTGTAAAAAGTACCCTAGAGATAAAGCAGATAATTTATAATAATGATTCTATAACCGATCCGATAAAAATAGCAAATATATTTAATAATTATTATATTTCAAAGACAAACCAATTAAACAAAAATAGACCAAATTACAAATTAATAAATACAGTTGATTCTACAATGTTTCTATGTCCCTGTACTGAAAATGAAATAGTTCGAGCCATTAAATCATTAAAAGATACGAATGCCGTGGGTTATGACTCGATATCAACAAAGATTATTAAACGTAGTCAAAGGCAGATTGCACCAATACTTTGCCATATTATAAATCTCTCTTTTTGGGAAGGCGACTTTCCCGATAAACTTAAAATTTCAGTCGTTAAGCCCTTGTACAAAAAGGATGAAAAGGAAGAGATAGGTAATTACAGGCCCATAACGCTAATTCCAGTAATCTCCAAAATTTTTGAAAAACTAATGCATTCTCGTATTATAAGCTTTTTAAATAAAAACGATATTTTATGTAAAGAGCAAAATGGCTTTCAAAAAAATAAGTCTACTACATTAGCGGCCTTTACACTAATGAAAAGCGTCACTGAATCGCTAGACAAAAGAAAACGTGTTTCAGCAGTTTTATTTGATATGTCCAGCGCTTTTGATTTTGTGGATCACCAAATATTGCTACACAAATGTGAGCTTTATGGCATAAGAGGAAACGCTCTTCGGTGGATCCAAAAGTATTTGTGCAATAGACAGCAATGTGTGGAGATTACTCGTACTGATCAGCAAAAGACATCATCATCTTATAGATCTGTATTTAAAGAAAACTTATTTGGAGTTCCTCAGGGCAGTGTTTTAGGCCCGCTACTGTTCCTTATCTATATAAATGATATCCCAAAGGTCACCGAACATAACTGCACGTTATTTGCAGACGATATTTCTGTAGTTGTCACTCAAAACGACCCTATTTCTGATTATGTGCAAACTTTAAATACTACAATAGAAAAAGTATCTAAATGGTTAGATGAAAATAACCTTTCTGCTAACATAAATAAAACAAAGATAATACAATTTAGTAATTACAATAATAAAAAGGCAAATAAATTGAAAATAAACCATCGTGGCCAAGAAATCATGGAGGTTGACGAGGCAAAATTTTTGGGTATAACAATAGATAAACACTGCAATTGGAAAGCCCAAATAAAACAAGTTTGTAGCAGAATAAACAGATTTATATATGCAATAAAAAGAATAAGAAAATTAGCAGATGAAAAGGCAGCATTCATAGCTTATCATGGTTACGTCGGGTCAATACTGAGGTATGGGCTACTACTATGGGGAAACTCAACGGAGATCAGCAGGGCTTTTATATCACAAAAAAAATGTGTTAGGGCTATTTGTGGCGCCGCCCCACTAGACTCATGTAGGCCTCTATTTAAGAGATTAAAACTACTTACACTAACCTCAATGTACGTATTTGAAATAGGAGTTTTTGTTAAAAAATATTCAAATATTTTTCAGAAAGTAAGTGATTGTAAAAAATATTCTGTACGAGACCCGAGCAAACTCCAGGTCCAAAAAATGTCAACAACTCTGCATAAAAAAAATAGCAATTGTATGACTATACAAGTATTTAATAAAATACCAAGACACATCCGCGAGTTGCCACTTACACAATTTATACGTAAGCTAAAACAGTGGCTGACAGATAAGTGTTTTTATACACTTTCTGAATTTATGTCTTGCAAGGATAAATAAATAAATAATGGAAATTTTTAATGTATAATGTAAGATATAATAATAATATATATAAACACTTAATTATCCAGTTGTTTCAATTTTTTATTTTTTTTCTGATGTTAATTTAAATTATAGGTATAAGACATATTATGTAATTAGAATTAATGTATATTGTGATTAATAATGATATTGTGATTAATTATGTTAAAAATTTTGCACGCCGTTCATGCGGTGAGACATGCTGTACCTCTTATATTATGTAACAACATTGTAACCGTGTTTCTTAGCAAATAAAATTCTATTCTATTCTATTCTATTCTATTCTATTCTATTCTATTCTATTCTATTCTATTCTATTCTATTCATACTAACTAGCGAGCCTGACTAGGGAAGGACCTCGATCTTGCAGAAAACCATTGCGCGAAATAACTACACGCAGCGGTGTAGCTGTATTCTTGTGTGTGAGTACACGTCTCCAGCGCTCATTTAAGGATGCGTTTTGAAAGAAACATTTTCCTATCCCAGCAATACTCCATCTTAAAGCCCTGGTGTAAAAAAAATCATCCATAGGCTACAGTAACTGCTTAACATCAGTTAGAACGTATGCTTCTTTGCCACCCACAGTTTTAGACACCGACCTTAAGTTAGTTAATACGGGCTTATTAACTAACTGCCTCACCCTGGAAATAAACCCAGAACTTTCACACCACAGTCATACGCACTATCATTGGACCATTAATCATTATACTTTGAAAATCCCTTCCCTAGCAATAAATTATATTAAAAATGAATTATTGGCTATGCTTAACAAAATAGCTAACATTAATAGAATAACCCAGTCACGTAGTTTAGAAACCGGTACGAGTACTGTGCCCAATAGTAGACTGCAATACAGATAGTTAATACAAAACTTTTATTTTGTATCGTGTAGGGGAATTCTCAATTTCTTTTAAAACTCTCGCTTTAGCTTTTCTCTTGATCTTTGTTTTTTTTATTTCGAATTTTAAACTCTATGTACCGATGACTGAACAAGCCAGACTATATGGCGAAGTTGTAGACCAAATTAGAAGACGGACTCAATTGTTTGATTCTGAGTCTTATTGCAAAAAAATACGTATGTTTTCTGTCCCTTTTCTGCCTATCTGACTACTATGGCGTTACCGAAGTGTGACGTCACAAAACTGTAGTGTTGTCTTTGTCTTAGTATGAATTTTAAAATGCTTGTCGCTGGCCCGACTGATGGTTAGCAGTTGCCGTTGCCTATGCACACTTAAACCTCGAGAGCAAATAGCTAATTTTATTATTTTAAACAGGGAATGATTTGATTTTTTGTTTGTTATAATTTAACTCAAAAACTACTCGACCGATTTCGAATTCTTTCATAAAAATACGGACGAAAACTAAAATAAAGTCATGCTGAAAAGAATGAACTGTTAAAACAATTAGATAGCTCTTCGAGTAGCTACAGTACGAATTCTGTAAGCTTAGTCTTTTAGTTCTACTTCAAAAAGTATTTACATCACAAAAGTGAATTTCAACTTCAGTATTTCGTCTAATTAACTGCGACATTCATGACAAAACAGAAAATGAAATGAACTCCACTGTTCTTACGGAATGAGACTCAAGATAATTTTAATGAGAAGATTTATTTAAAACTGCCTGCAAATGGCGGCCATTTGTAAAAATATTGTTGTTAGATAAGAGAAGGCACCATTCTTAGAGAAGAAGAGTTTGGAATTAATATATTTCTACTATGACATACCAACATAATAACCTCATTGTCTAACTTTAAACAAGCAATTCGTGTATATAAATATATTTTGTGTACCTCGTAAACGGTTTTTACGATTTGAATCAAAGTTAAGAAAAAGCTTTTTAAGTTTATCGTATTTTTATTGGATGTATTTCAGAGAAAACTCAATTTTATTAAAAAGCAACATGCGGGACAGTCTTTGTGGACTGCCGATGGAAGTGAAAATTAAGTAACTTGTGAATTGTATCGTTGAGCTATTAGATTATTATTTTTGAATATGGAATGCGTTCGATAACGATGACGTGAATTCCATGATTTTTATTCACCCAAAAAGTGCTTAAACGTCTAAAAAACTTTTCACTTAAAAAAAACACCTGAGAAAGCTCAGTCGCGCACGTACCTACCTACTTACTATGTAGGTACCACTAACAAAATAATCTAAATATCAAAAAAGGTTCTAAATTTATGCGAGGAACCTCTAGTAATAATTAAAACATAATCTAAGTAACTAAATTATACATCAGCTTAATAAGGTCATCCGCTCTACTTATTAGGTACAAACAAATTTTAATGCTTAAATTAAATTAGTGAATAAAAAGGTTTTCTACTCTATTACATTGTAATTGTGGAAGTACTACCGACCGGTTCAAAAAGGTTTAACACTTAATATGAATATCCGACGGAGATGAAGATACTTACTAGCGACCTTAGACTGAAAGAATTAGCTTTGCACTGGTGGATATTAATTTGAAAAGTTTTCATAGGGATCCCGTAATATTTTTTTAAAGGAAATATAGCGCATGTTACTCGCTGATAATGTAGCTTTTTAATGGTGAAAGATCGAAGATCGGCCGGCTGATTCTCTAAGAAAGCCTTGGCAAACTGACAGTTGTGATCGCAAAATTGACAGTTGTGATTGCTTGGTGACGGCACAATCTATTGACTAAAAGTCAAAAAGGGCTCTTACGGAATACCGATTTTCAATCTGACAGCCAGATTTTGCGCGGTTTTTGCGGTGGCTCGGTTTTTGCTCTTACGGAATACCCCTGCGGGTCAGTAGTTTTTGAGTTAAATCGTAACAAACAAACAAAAAATCTAATCTTTGCTTTATTAGTTTAGAAGAGGCAGATAAAAGTTACAATGTGGTGTGTTCTCACGCAAAAGAATAAAAATTCAGATTTGGCCGTGGTCTTCTATAGGTATTTTCTTAGTCGCGCTTGCTTGCTTGTATGATGCCCCACCTTCATTAACGGTTTATTTTAATTATACACATGCGGGAATAGTACAGTTATCCGCTTCAAAAAGGTTTTAACCCTCAATTTAAATAACCGCATTAACCGCCGGGCTTGAAACATCTGTGATATCACTTACAGAGGCGCATGAAGCTTTCAATGTGGTGTGTACCTCGTAATTCAATTATTAAATATTTACATAAGAGGAAAGACACAATACATTGCGTTTCAGTCGTGAATCCACTTCATAAAGATGTGGCACACCCATGAGCCCATGGATTTAGGTGTAAGTAACATTTTGTAACTGTGAAATTTGCAATACGGCCCGGGCTTCTCACGAGATGGAAGAATATGGAAAGCTATATTTAAAAATCATTTTATCTTTTACATTCATTTCGTCAATCATTTAATATTCAAAGAAAGAAGTAGAATTTTGAACCTCTGAATAATTGAGACGTTTTTTCGGGTCATCCAATTCAGTACAATTTTATTCGATTCTGTAACTACGAATAGAAATTACATTAAGATTTTTGAAAAGACTTATACAACTAAAGCTTTTGAATACAACCATTAGTAAAATACGATTATAATATAAGATGAGGAGAGGACAGAATTTCTTCCCACGTACGATTAGGTTGTGGAATGAGAGGATTCCTGAGAGACTATAGCATGGTGTTCTTCAAGAAAGAAGTTATAAGGTTTCTAAAGGGCGATAACGCGCGAATGATACCCCCGGTGTTGCAAGCGTCCATAGGCTACGGTAACTGCTTACCATCAGACGAGCCGTATGCTTGTTTGCCTCCTTGATAGTATAAAAAAACTAACCAAATATAGACAAGAGATAGGCTAACCCTTGAATCAAATAAGAATACTACCGAAATAGTTCGGTGTTTCTGCTGCTTTAGTAATGTTTTCATAGCTCATTGTGTTTCTTAAGCTCACTCTACACGTAGGGCCAACATAAATCAATGTGGACCACAGCAAACTTAAAGCTAAAATTGAAACATTGTACTACCGTCCGTTTTCGTAAATTGTTTGCTATAATATAGTTTTACTGTGGCCAGTATTGGGCCAACGTGTAGAGAGAGCATACGGGTCAGCTCAGATCAAGTATATATTGAGACGCTTATAGCTAACCCTCGATACGAAGACGTTGGACAGAACTGCTCGAGTATTTTTCACTAGTAACTATATATTTAAATCTTTATTCAGTTCACATGAAGTTGAAATGCAAGAGCACGCTCTTTTGCGTACTATTTTTAAACCACGAACTCAGGAAAATTTCATCCCTATTTTTATACAAACAAAAAGATTTTCCTGTAACCCATATAAAAATAAATAACCTACTCCAGGATAAAAACGGTTACATAAGAAAAGTATTTCTTTAAATAGCAAGACACTTACGTACAATAATTGTCTAAGAACATCCCATCTTATGAAAGTAATTTCGCAGAATTGCACTCAGTTCGTCGATTGTCCTTAATTATTCCTCTAGTGAACCACTTCCACGGCCCATAAACTTCTAATGACCACTGAGATGCACTCGCGTAGATTCTTATACTTACTTTCCTTAATCAACTAGAATGGAAAGCGAATTACGTCATTTAAAGTAAATGAAAAGAAAAGCGAAGCTTAATAGTACCATAATATAAAAATAATAATCTGCTTATTTCCCGTTTCTATTTTCAAATTTAGTGAAACAATGACAGGCGACGTTCTATCTTAAAATACCCTTGATAAAGAGAGATATAATAATATCAACCCATACATGTCCCACTGCTGAGCACGGGTCTTCTCTCCTCTATAAAGAGAGTTCACGCTTTCACGTATAATTCACACACGCTGGCCTAATGAGGGTTGGTAAATCAGACATGTCTTTAAAATTTCTTCTAAGACATGTGGGTTTCCTTACAATGTTTTTCTTCACCGTTAGCAGAGGAAAATTATTAGATAAGTACAATAAAAATTAAAAAAAAAAAAAATTACATTGGTACTGCCACCCGGGATCGAACTCGCACCACTCAGTTATTTTCCCACTCGGCCGCCACGGCTATATACTCGTAGCATAGCATTATTTATATGTTATTTTAAAAATGTTTCCCTTATATAAGCTCTGGAGTGCCAACTGCCAATAGACAGTCCGTGCCCAGCAGTGGGACGTTTATGGGTTGAGGTGATGGTGATGATGATGATGATGATGTAGCTCTGGAGACCTACTACTAACACACAGGAGCACAACTGTGTGTGTAGTTATTTTGCTGCAGTCTTTAGGCAAGCGGCCTACCTCTCATAACACGTTACTATGTATCTAGTATCTATCTATTCAACCCTTAAATAAATCCTTTAAAATCGGTTTTCATTATACTTGTAAAGCGCTTTGTGTAATTAGTTTAGGGTTAAAGTAACTAGATCGAGATGTTATCATCGTTATCCCTAGTGAGATCGTTTTGAGACGCTTTGGTATAGCTATGATTGTTAATATGATTATATTATTAGGAATATAGATAATTATATTACGGCCATACCTTTCTTGAATCAATCAATTTATTAACAATTAGCCTGTTTCAGTCCCCTGCTGGACATAAGCCTCCTAATTCAAGTACCCAATACTATGTACTAAAAAACCTTTTTAAATACGACATATATGTATCTATTATTATTATTTTTGTAACAATTTGAAATGCGATTTTTTTAACGTTGTAAAGTTATTTCTAAACAATAATAGATTGTTACAATTAAATTTCAAATTAAGTCTTGTGGAACTCGAATCTTAGAAATAACTATTGTGAGTTGAAATTTATTTTAATAAACGAAAGCTTAACTATCTGCAAATAACATTGATTTTCACGAAAATACCTCGACGTTTACCACTGCGCGGCGTGTTGCAGGTTCGATCCCCACACGAGGAAAAAATAGTGTGACCCATAAATGATTGTCCTGAGGCTGGGTGTACTTTGTTTGTTAATTGTATGTTTGTAAAGTCCCCCGCGACACAGCAGTTGTCTTATTAAAAAGAAAAAAGCTACATCTCAAGATTTAATTTTAGCTTAGTGATAGACCTAGATACAGACTAAGACCAAATAAAGCACCCAATTTATTAATAAGATGTAATAAAAAGGCTTTCTAAAGGTGTTAATAAAACTAATGCTGATTTACCGCCCTGTCGCGTATTTAGTTCAGAAAATAAGCTAGGCCATTCTTTGCTGCCTGCGACATTAAATGTCACTAAGTACAGGTTTCTATTACATTATATTGGTGACACAAAGGTAACTAAAGTTGACTTTGTCTGCAAACTCTAGGTCACATAGGTACACCTGCCATGTGGCTTGTCACAATCTCGTCGCGATACGGTCTACCTCAATCTGAACTAATATTATAAAGAGAATAGATTTGATTTTTTGTTCATTTCTTTGTTACTATTTACTCTAAAACTACTCAGCCAATTGAAAAATTTATTTTACCATTAGAAAGCTACGTTATCAGCGACTAATATAAGTTTTATTTTATTTTAAATAAATTAAGGGACCCCTTATGAAAACTAAATAAATGTCCACTCGTGCGAAGCCGGGGCGTGCCGCTACTGATAAAGAAAGATAAGCTACATTCATACTGAGCTACGTTCAGTTTTGTTGTAGTTTTCAAGTGTGAATGCGATAGATAATACAGGGAGTATTGATACAGAAAGAGATAGTGATAAATGAAGCCACTTTGTGCCACTTGCCGGTATCAGATCCCGCGGCGCTAGTGCGATATTTACATCTTTTTTACTATAATATATTTGGTACCTATTATTTTTATTTATACTAGCCAGCATGTGTGGTTTACAGCCTAAACTATAGTACTAGTATTATATTATTTGTGACATAAGAAATACTATATTGTTAGGACATTGGCGCATTATGTCTAAATAAATACCTACCACTCAGGACCTATTAAGTTAGCAAACAAGTATGGGACACATAGGGGGCGCCCTGGTCCTGAGCGGTAGGTATTTATTTTGATATAATACGGCATTATCTTCATTATATTATTATTTCAATATATCGTATATTCCTTACACTATCCCTAAACCCTCTTAGCTCTCTTTATACATGAGAGGACACCCATACCGCCGTATTGATAAATGTAGAATAGAATAGGTGTTATTTTATTATATTATTATAATCTCTCATTCTGTCATCAGTGATTTCACATTCGAAAGAAGAGGGCAAAGCATGGCGTAATATTATTCACTCACTACACCACGTTTATTAATAAAGGGATCACAGTATAATTACAATATAATGCTTTATATTATTTAAATATCATATTACCCAGCTTTCCTCAACGTTGACATAGGGCCAAAAGTTTTACATATAAATAAAAGAAACATTCAATTGTAATACCTCATAACACCACCCACAAAACGTAAAGGTACATAACAGAGAAATATACAAAATGTTAATACGGATAACAAGTAGAAAAGGTTTTCAAATGCCCTACCAAATAATTATACAAATGGTACCTAAAAGCTGGCAATGCTGGCCAAACGATCGCAGCATTTTTGTATCTCTATTTGAGACCGGTTGTAACCTTTAGTGGCAATATCAATTTCTTTGGCTCTTCTATATTGTATATGATTGAAGATTTCTTGGAGTAATTTTGAAAAGTGGTTTTATATTGCAGTTTGGTTACATTTTATATAGATATAGTGATATCTAAACATCTTACTGAGGTCATTCAGGTATTATGATGTTTAAAATATAAGTATGCACTCTAGCTCTAAAAGGTCTCTTTTAATTAATTCTGTATCGGATTCTCTAATCTCTTAATTGTAATTAATTCTAATCTAGAAAACTTGTATACGTAATTTCAACAAACAAATTTGAATTATACAATTTCCTAAATAGGTACATATAAAATATAGTTCGGCCTGTAATTATTTAGTTTTAATTAAAATAAAAGACCATTAAAACTTTGTATTAAACTTATATTAAAATCATTAAACCCACCCAAAATATTGTACATAAAACTTGTTGATAATTGTTGTTTTGGAAAGGAAAGAAAGAAAAATGTTGTGTATGTTCCTGAGAAATTTTTTTTCTGCAATATCAAAAGAAGCAATTCTATTAGTAGATACTCTTATTATAAATTTACAGACGTTTACCTACCTCACTTGGATGAAAATTATATTTTTTATTAAGTATTTCCATCTAGTTCTTTACTTTCTCTTTATTTTAAAAAAAGTCAATCCAATTTGACCTATGAATTCTTTTAGATCTAGCCTGAATGCCTCCAGTAAGTTAGAAATAGCATAGCCTACTTTCGGCTGTTATTTTGGTACAGACAGACTACTATTTCTAATAAGAAATAGTCTGCCGGTATCGAATCTATTCGAAGAAAGCTAAACTAAACGGAGCTTGGTTAGGTAGGTATATTTTTCTTTTAACTATTAACCCAACCCGGCTTCTAACTATAATAAATAAATTATTAATTACAAAATATATGTATTACTTAAATAAACTCTCTGAGCTCTCTTGATACAGTAGAGGACTTAGCTATTATAACTCATAATAAATGCGGCCTTTTTTGTTGTTGTGAAAATATTTGACCAATTAAAAATTTTCCCGTGGATTTCCATAAAAAATATCTTGACAATTATGAACACATGGAAAAACCGACTAAATCAGTCGATGCTTCTGTGTGAGTACTAGTATGTACATTTCTGATGAGGATGCGACTGAAGTTCAAGGTTCAAGGTAGGCCTGGCTCAGAAGCCTCCTTCTTTTTGCGGCCAATGCCTAACACTTACAGAGTGCCAAATTGACTCGTCTTCTTTCCCTCAGGTCTACATCTCGGGCTGTTCGACAAGCCCATTTTATGAAGGTGCTGCTTCCTGGACTCCTTAACCTAATTATCATTGTCTTTTCACAGGTATCATCAGATGTTTAGAGATGTTAAACCTGTCACCGGCGAGTTATCGGGACGTTGACGACAGCGAACGTACGGTCAATAGGAAGAAGGTGTACTCGCGGAGGCCCTGGTATGCCCCGGCGATTGAGCCGGCTGTGCTATTGAAAGAAAGATATAATACGCAAGGTAAGAGATTTTATAAATGTCTCTTTTAAATGCCTAATACTGTATTTAAATTTTTACAAATAAATCGGCGTTAAATTGTTTAGCAGTCTAATAGCCCGGCCACGAACACGGTACATTTATTGCCGCTAGCCGCAGCCGTTGCCGCACGAAGTTGTGGCCAGGCCGTATAAGATTTTTTTTTTTTAAAGCTAGACAGCTGATGCAAGATGGGTGTAATTTGTGTCCGTTAATTGTATGTTTGTAAAGTCTTTTCTTAAGTAATTAAGTAATGCGCCTAATCTAAATAGAAAAACTATATAATTCTTCTTCTTATCGTTCGGTAAGTGGCCAACCTGGTGACAGAGTTATTGAGATCGCCCATATTTAGGCCTCTGTCGTGATCTAACGACTGTTCACAGTCGGGACCGACTTTTAACGTGCCCTCCGACGCACGAAGACGCTCAGATGAAATACCACTATGCGGTCACCCATCTATAGGGTTACCGCGCCCTTGGTAGCTTAACCCGCTGATCGTTTACCGAACAGCGAGTGCACCTAGCTATGAGTGCCTCATACTATATAATAAAACACAAAAATAAAAAAGGAAACCTACATATATCTTAGCAGAAATTTTAATGGCATGTCTGTTCCACCAACCTTGACTTTAAAGTCGAACAGATCGAAGGTCCGAGCTTGATTGAGACTGAAACCCTCTGCTTTATTGATAGAGAAGACTCTTGCAGCCAGCAGTAGGACATCATTATTATTTTACCTATTTATATTGCAGTTCTTAATTGTATCGATATTGATATGGTTTCACAAATGTTTTCAATTTCATTTCAACAGCAGTAATATGTTTTTCAATATTTATAGTACCTATAATCAGGGTTTATAAACATTTTGGCAGCACTATAACATATAAGAACTCATGTAAGAATAGCGTCTACGATTATACGATACAAAATTATAGAATACTCGGGGTCCTCGACTTCATCCGCGTGGTAATATGGAATATTTTCTCAGATTTTGCAACATATCTCACTACTGCTTCGCTCCTATTGATCTATATATAGGCTATAGGCAACATCAAGCTATGATGTTATATAGCCTATAGCCTTCCTGGATAAATGCACTATCCAACAAATAAGATTTTTTCCAATCGAACCAGTACTTTCTGAGATTACCCCGTTCAACCAAACAAACTTTTTTTTTTTTTAAAAGATACCTCCCGCACTAGAGAACAAGCTCTGTGTCGCGGGGGACTTTACAAACATACAATTAACGGACACAAATAACACCCAGACTCAGAACAATTCTTTGTGGATCACACAAAGTTTTGTCCTGTGTGGGAATCAAACCCACAACCTCGTGCACTGCAGGCGCATACTGCGGCCACTGGACCTTCAAGGCAGTCAAAAACTCTTCAGCTTTATAATATTAGTATAGATAGCAGCTATACAGAGGTATATAATCGTCAGGTAACGTAGTCGAACGAGCATGATTATCTATGTATGAGTAAACCAGGCTGCGAGTTGTGACGTCACGGTTGACTGTTGCGTGGGTATAATGAGACGTAGCTCTACGTAGAAGCTTATTATGTTAAGTTACTCTTTATTTTTCTATACCAATATTATAAATAGTCTGCGCTAATCTCTGGAACTACCAATTGAATTTGGATTTATTTTTTGCATTCGATAGCTAATCTTCATATATACCAAAAGAGGTAGGGCACCATACTAGCGAGCAAACCCGACTGTGGACCTTCACCTTACAGAAGACCACAGCCAAATAACTACAAACAACGGTGTAGTAGTGTACCTGTGTGGGAGTACAGGTCTCCGCGCTCATTTAGGGATGCGTTTTGAAAGAAACGTTTTTCTATCCCAGGGATACTCGAGAGAAAAAAATGGGTCGGCAACACCAAGTGAGCACCGGTATTGCAACTGCTTACCATCAGGAGGACCGTATGCTCGTTTTCCACCTATGTAGTATAACAAAAAGACTCTTAAAGGTATACATATAAAGCCTATTTTACATTACGCTATGACGCAATGGAAGCACAGCAGTAACAATAGATTTGTCACGCGGCGAAATACCAATTTAACGCGGATAAACAACAAGTCTATGTTAAATATAAGGAGCGGTGATACCTATACTAATGGGGGAAGTATCGAATGTTCTGTAACTGCTACCTGTGATCGAACTAACACTTTACATGCTACCACCGCTTACACAGAATGGAACTTCATTATTGTGCAGTTTATCACATCTAAAGTACCCACACATAACCTACGTCTAACATTTGTTTACTCCTAATACAACGGTAAGCAAATGAAAAGGATCGTCTCGACATTGACTTACGATAGGTCATGAGTTGAACCTTTGTGGCGATCCCAATTCTGACGCAAGCATAAATCTTTGTTAAGAAAGTCAAATCTATTTTTTTTTTATACTACCAAGGTGGCAAACAAGCATACGGCCCGCCTGATGGTAAGCAGTTACCGTAGCCTATGGACGTTTGCAACACCAGAGCCTCTAGACAAGTGGCATAAGCGATAGTCGAATCGAAAAGTCAAAAAAGCAAATGTATGGGATTTGACGTAAGTTTACGACATTATATCGTAGACTTACGTCAAATCCCATACATTTTATTTTTTGACTTTTCGGTTCGACTACCGATTATGCCACTTGTCTAGAGGCTCTGGGATGTCACTCACGCGTTACCGACCCTTTAAAAATCTTATAACTCCTTTCTTGAAGAACCCCATGCTATAGTCCATTTTTTATACTATTATTACAATCTGAGGAACTCTTCCATAAAATTAAAAGTTCTTTACACTGTGCTACTACGATGAGGAACAAGCAGTGCTGGTGCTAGGCGCAAGGCTTGAAGGCCTGGCGCCAAAATACGATCAAGACAAACTAAATCAAGTCAACCACATTCTATATTTGGCGTACCTTAAAATTGGGGAGATTGGACCTTCGCCCAAGGCGATGATAGAAGAGGACCTGATAAAGCAACTGGCTGGTCTACTGATGCTTGTAATACCAGGACTGTAACTTGCATCCTAGACAATTGACCAATACTCACGCACAAGAACACAACTATACCACTGTGTGTATCTGAGGTCTTTTGTAAGGTGTAGGTTTGCCACAACAGGGTACTTATATGTTGGAGATAGCTTGCCGATGGTACCCTATACCTGTGTTACACGCTGCATTGAATTGTTTAAAAAAAGATAAATATCGTGTTTGACTGCATCAGTCTGCTACCATCATTACAAAATATTGTAACTATCTAGCGATTAAAACAAGTGGCCTGAGTTTCTTGCTGGTTTTTCTCATGGCTCCACATTAGCGAACTAGGCTTAGGCCAATTAGCTGACATTATATTTCTTTATCATTCTTCTGGCGTATTCCTAATTTATAACGTGTTTGAGTTTGAGTAACCCTTTACGATTTTTTTTTCAAGACCAATTTGTATTATCTTAATAAAGTTCTTAGTCCATATGTTGCCCGCAACCGAAGAAAAAGGACCTTTATTTAGATTTAAGTCAGTTCAGAATCGAGTGTTGTGGAAATCCTTGAAGGAAGTTATGTCCAACAGTGGACGTCTTTCGGCTGAGATAGAAATAAAGATCAATAAAGTATAAATTGTTACGAGACTTAATTTAGCAATTTGGTAATAATGTTAGATACCTTTGGGAGTATTTCAGTTTATCGATAGCTGGAAAACTGTTTGCCTACGTAATAGCAATCGATTGAACGCGACATTGAACCCGTGAATGTCATTACTTAAATTTAGTAACCCAATGACCAATACAAGGTTGAATGATGTTTATTTACATTACATTGCCCGTACATTTTCCAGAGGGTAGGCAAAGACAACGGCTTCACGCATTTCAGTCTTCTATGTTGTTTACTATTTTACTACCATTTGTTTACCTATTTGTCCCACTGCTGCGCTTTGAAGTCTTTGAAGTTCAAAATAAAATAACTAAACACAGCGGTGTAGTTGCGTTCTTGTGTGTGAGTATAGGTTTCCAGCGCTCATTTAGGGATGCGTTTTGAAAAAAACGTTTTCCTATCCCAGGAATACTCCCATCTTAAAGCACTAGTGCAAAGAAATGGGTAGGCAACACGCAAGTGATAACTCTGGTATTGCACGCATCTATAGGCTACGGTAATTGTTGCTTGTACGGAATTATTAGTATAAAAAAAATGTTCATAATTCAACAAATAATATACAGTAAATATTTTAGCACGAAACTAAGCTAGCTTGTCCCCAGTAATTTGATAATATCTACGGTAAACTTTGGTAATTTTAACTATAGAAGTGTTTTGCGGTCTAGAACTAGACTTAGTTCTAGACCGCAAAACAGACTTGGTAAAGCAAACCAACCTTGACATAACTGTTGAATATTTTAGGTAACTTTATCTTTGGGCAACATCTATCCTATAATATATGTATATACAAATCACCGTCTTCACAAACTGCCTTATTATTGGCGAGCACAAACTCGCCGCTACAGAAAAACATTATATTAAAATTAGTTTACCTTACATTATTTCCTTGCACTGGTGACATTGCGTCTGGGATGAAAACGAAATCGATATTTGCCGTAGGATGAAAGCGGAATTATTATTTTACCTCGTGGGATGAAAAGGGTGTGTCCGTTTTCATCCTACGTTTTTCATCCCACGACTACTTTTTCCGGTTTCAACCCAAAAAGTATTCCGTTTTCTGCCCACAGAAATAAATATAATATATTTTTTTTCCGTTTTCTTCCCAAAAAGTATTCCGGTTTCATTCTACTTCAATTTACCACTAACTTTGTACAGACAGAAAATTAAACTTAAACTACTGGAAAACTTAAAAATACAAAATATTGTTTTATGGATGTATTATACATATATATTATAAACCTTCTGCTTGGATTAATCTATCTTTTAAAAAATCATCAAAACCCGTTCGGTAGTTTTAAAGAACTAAGCATACATCGGGGCCGACAGACAGCGGGAAGCGACTTTGTTTTATACTATGAAGTGATTATATTGTTTCTAATCTACTACAATAGTAAGTTTAAGTTATTAGTTAATTCTCAAACTCGTCCCTGATATTACACATATAATTTAAAGCATATAAATAAATATGTTTTGACAAGAAACATAGTATTTCTATTCCTTTGCCGACGTTACATACTGACCCAACCTTCAAGTACAATATAAATAAGTACGTAGGTATATTGCTTCTGGAATGAAAACGGAATCGATTTTTGCCGTAAGATGAAAACGGAATTATCATTATTATTTTAGCTCGTGGGATGAAAAATGTGGGAAGAAAACGGAAACACCCGATGAAAAATGTGGGGTGAAAACGGAAACACCCGATTTGTACTTATGCACAGAAACATACCAAAGGCACTATAAATATGTATTATGTTTGTGCACACACTGGTGCATTATAATACCTATATCCCTAGTAGATGACTAGATTTCATCAAGATTATTTACCGTGACCAAAATACAGTCACGAGGACATTAATATTTTTGACAAAAACCCTTTTCTCAACAGATTACGACGATCCTGATTACAACCAAGAAGACGACGAGCCAAAGGAGAAACAGGAGGAAGAATACTATGACAGGAGGCATGAGTACGAGGACCCAGTGACGTCACGACACGTAGAAGGACTTAGCCAAGTGGAGATCTCAGCACCGAATCATCGCTACGAACAGGCACCTACTACTACTTCAGTGTCAGAGTTTTCGCTAGCTAATGCTGTGAATTGGAGAGGTTAGTTCATTAAACTTCGATCAGATACAATACACGCAATTTTTTTTTACTATTTAACTTTATTCAATACTACTACAGTTTCAGAGAAATTTCCTCCCACGTACAATTAGGTTGTGGAATGAGCTCCTTACCGAGGCTTTCCATATAACTATAGCATTAGGTTCTTCAAGAAAGGAGTTATAAGGTTTCTCAAGTAGTGGCAACGCGGCCATCAGGCGGGCTGTATGCTTGTTTGCCTCCTTCGTATTATAAAAAAAAAACTACTAAGGAGGTAAACAAGCAAACGGCCCGCTTGATGGTAAGCAGACAAGGCAGCCGTAGCCTCTTCATGTTTTTTTTGTACTACTTAAGTGGAAAATTTTAATAAGCATCCTTGATACATACTCAACACTAGAGATCTGCACACACTATAAGAACACAGCTCATTTATACACACACACGTTTTTAATTTGAGTTTGATACAAAGAGCTCATTTAGGGATGCGTTTTTAACGAGTGTTTTCCTATCCCCGGGAAATGCCATCATGAAACCCTGGTGATTATTGTTAGGTTGGCAACACGCAAGTGCTACCTTTGATATCTGGCGTCCATACGTTACAATAACTGCTTACCATCAGGAGAACCGTATGCTTGTTTGCCATCTAGGTAGAATAAAAAAATAACTGTGCTTTGTTATTTGACTTTACTTTTCCTTGTCCTCGAGGTCCTTCCCCAGTTGGACTTTCTCACTTGTATAGTCCTGCATCTCTTATTAAAAAAACATATTAGAGTAAAGTTCTAATATTCTAATAGTTATATCAACTTCATCACAATCCTAATAGTAATTACAAAAGAAATGACCAGTGATAAATATCACTAGTAGACCGAAGAAAAAACAACATGTAACGAACCTCTATAAATCTTCATACACAAATCGAGTCAGAGGAATCAACCTTTTTATTCTGTGGAAACAAATGAACGACGTTTCACTATTTGGCTCAATAAGGTCAAAGTCTTAGATAAATTGTAGGACAAAGTCTAGGATTTTGAGGAAAAATATATAAAATGGTAAGAGCAACTAATTCATAGGTTACGGTAGCCACATATGCTGTATCGCTTTAGAGGCCATCTCTGAGGCCGCCTACTCATGTACAAAAGTGCAAAAATACAGCTTAGTAACCTACTGCTTGTAATTACAATCATCAACCTATCTCAGGCTACTGCTGGACATCCACCTCTCCAAGTGCACCCTTAAAATGGTAAACTTTGACGTCAGTTCTATATTTTATAGCAGTAATAAAGGTGAAAGGTTATTTTCAATTTATCTCGTAGATATAAAAAAAAACTAAAATAACAAAAATAGAATTGCGGCAAAAATAAAGATTACACTTACGAGTGCTCTAAAACATTTATGTTATAAGGACGTGATGTATTTTTATCGTTTGTCATAGTTTACGTGCGTATAGCAACGACATCATAATTTTAATGAGACTCGTAAAAGTATTCATGGCGTCAAACCATATTTTCTGTTACATATTCTTGTTTTATAAATACCAAACGAAAGTATATAGGTTGCTTTTAGTCGTTCATTTCTTCAAGTACGTGAAGGCTCTGGAATAAAAATACCTACTCTGGTCGTCCCCATCTTCAAACTAAGTTAAAGACAGTCATGGTAGGCTTGACTGTATCCCCGGCATTGCTGAATTCCAAGAGCGGTGGTTACCATTTAGGTACCATTAGGCTGGCTAGCTAGCTGGCACGTTTGGCAGTAGGTAGGTCAACACAGAAGAAGCAGCCTCACGAACGGCTGCCGAAGCTGCAACGCAGGCGAGCGACCGAGTGGCCGAGCTACCGAGTGTCGGCTTTAGGTTTTGCACAAAGGCACCTCAGGCGTTTGTCGCGCGCTCTCTGGACGCATGTATGTATTTTTTTTTTTTATACTACTTGGGTGGCAAACAAGCATACGGCCCACCTGATGTTAAGCAGTATCCGTAGCCTATAGACGCTTGCATTACCAGAGGTATCACTTGCGTGTTGCCAACCCATTTTTTTACACCAGGGCTTTAAGATGGAAGTAACCCTGGGATAGGAATACGTATCTTTCAAAACGCATTCCTAAATGTTTTGTTTCGTGACTCGCTTGAGCATATCAATTATGTCTTAACTCTCAGCTGAAGGCACGAACAAATGGCTTGTGCTCAACGCGCAGCAGCCTCGCGATGATACCGAGGCTGCTCGTTCGGGGACAGTTTGTTATATTCTGATTAATTAACTATAGATAACATTGTAGTTTCATCAAATCTGTTCAGTAGTTTTTGCTTAAAAGGGGTCCACTGAGTATATAAAACAAAAAGACATCCTATTTGTTTTTGTCCTCTCAAACTATCGCGTAGATAATACTAGTACCTACATTAACCCTGAAGGTTCCCTACATAACAGCTCACATGTGTATGAAATAGAGGGCAACTGTCATTTCCTATTATTACCGTTATGATTTTATCCAATAAGCAATTTCCAAAGCCCCTAGAGATATTGAAACGCAAAAATTGTCGAAAGGCGTTTCGAAGATGAAAGTTATAGATTTACTAAAAAAAGTTTACTAGACATTCGTAAGTTTTTATGTTACGTTATGGTATATTTATTTAACGCTTTTTTCGTTAGGAAATAATCCTTGTACCTATTGCGAAGGGATTTACAAATATTTAAATTACAAACACAAAGAACACAGACTCGTAACAATAATTTTATTTGTGGTTCGCACTTTTTTTTTGCCGTGTGGCAATCGAACCTAGTACACATCGCAACTGTGGTAAATGGCAAAAGTAATCACTTAAAACACATAGACAAGTTGTTTGTTAAAAAGTTATGACTGCAGTTATTTCTGCTCCACTTATTTTATACTACCAAGGTGGCAAACAAGCATACGGCCCGCCTGATGGTAAGCAATTACCGTAGCCTATGGACGCTTGCAACACCAATTATGCGTTCCAGGGGTATCACGCACGCGTTGCCGACCCTTTGGAAACCTCATAACTCCTTTCTTTATTTTTTTTGCTTCTCTACCCCGCAGTTCCTTTCCAATTTTCCACTTTACCCGGTACGAATTTTTTGACTACTATACAAATCCCACCCTGTCAACTTTCTTAGAAGAAGACTAGGCAAAGAAGACCCGTGCCCAGCAGTGAGTCAGATATTGGTTGCTATTATTATTATCTATACTTTGTCTACAGAGGCAGTGCTTGTAGCGTCAGGAGGTGCGAGTGCAGCACTATTGTTACTGATCGTGATGGCAGGCGTATTCGTGGCGCGTCGACGCAAGAACAGTCCGTCTCCCGTACCCTCACCTCCGATACTGGTCTACCCCCCACATGACATCTCTGCACCGTGCTATATGTAAGTATTACTTTTAATAACAACTAGCTTTTGACCGCGGCTTTACTTGCGTCAAATTTGGTACGGCTGCCGTATTTGAAAAAAATAAGCTATGTGCTATTCTAGTATATGAACATTGTAAAGATTTAAGATTTTTACACTACTACTGCACCACGAAAGCAGAAAAGAAAAAAGAAGAAAAAGCTTTGGAAAAAATAAGTACAGAACATAAATAATATCAATGCTCATTAATTCACATGGATTGCAGAAGAGAAAATGTCGAAGTGTTTTTTTCTACTTTTGCAAACGTACATAAATACCTATCTAATAGGTATTAAGTTAATCGTTATAATTTAAGTATCTATGCATAAAGCAGAATTGTTTTAAATGCTTTTAGCAACAGAATTAGCTGACGCACATTTTTTTTTTAAACAGACTTCACCTAAAAACAAAAGCCCTGTGTCGTCGGTGACTTTAATAACATATAATCAATAGGCACAAAGTACTCACAGATTCGCAACAATAATCTGTGGCCCTCTAAAATATTTGTACCCCGTGCGGAAAGAACGTAGTACGGTACCTGTACTTTTAAACATGGTACCAGTGCATTTAAAAGAAACCCAGACGTATTTTCTTCACTTATATAATAATAGGTAGGTGCAATATAGACTGCTCACACTGAACAATATACATATAGAATAAAAGACATTAAATCAAATCTAAACTTTTCATTACATTAACTTTACTATTCAGAATGCTGGCTGTTATGACAAATGTTCGAACCATTGGAGTCTTCGAGATATCTTTAATTAATTTATGGCTTTATAAAACTATAATACATGTCTTGGAGAATGACTCAGAGAAATAGGTTGATTTCAAATACCACTTTGCGGATTACGTATCATTATAATGTCACGCCAAGATTTTTTTTCTTTTATTTTTCTTCAGTGTTCACGTAATCGGTCCAGTTAGTTATAGCACAAGTAAAGGTGTCAATCATAAAATAATATAATGTAAATCTAACAAAAAATACACCACACGATCCGACCACAGCATTTATAAACACCTACTTTACACTCGTATAAAAATAAGTAATGTTTTCTACTAGCAGAGTAGTTAGTTGCCTGTTCATGCATGCTTTATGCATGTAATACAATTATAAATATACAGGAATTTTATTATATATCCATATTTAGAGCTAAGGCTGATAACACACTGCTCCGCGTAACGTGGAGCACCCGACCTCAGCTATCTAGTATTTTTACAAGCTACTAACTTGCAAATTCGGGCTACGTGAATTTGAGAAATTTAGTATGGGTACCTATAACCTGGGTGACAGTGCAATATTGTACATTAGAACTGATATGATGATTCTGTCGGAAGGTGGCCATAAGAACTACAAAACGAATAATCACGACGAATTTGAGCTCGTTGAATTCGACGGTGTAGGGTGTGATGATTAATTCGGAAGGTGGCTATAGGAAATCCTTAATGAAATAAGGGTATAATTATATCAACATGGGTATTGAAGATTTTTGACGATTACACTCAATCAACTGCCAAATCCAATTTGTAATTTTTTGTTTTTCATTTTTCAAAACAAAAACTCATTATTTATTTTTTATTAAAATGCACAAACATTTTTACTATGGAACCAAAAACAATACATTTTAATACACGTTTTTAGTATTTTAGTATAGCTCTTGTGCGCACCACCGCGCACCGGAGCAGTGTGAACTGCGCCTTAATGTATTCCTTTAACACATGACGAAATAATAAATTAATTAAGGCGAGAAAATTTAATTCGGTGTGAAAGTAGATTTGCTACAATATTACTGTAAAAAGCTTTATAACAGTGATATAGTGGCAAATAGCTTTGGTTTGCCAAAGCTATTTGCCACTATATCACTGTTCCTTCAGTCTCTAAAGACTGTTATTTAATGTAAAACTAACCGAAATTAATGTTTTTTAAGCTCAAGAGGTTTATTTTCATTTCACACTATCTTGGCCGCGTTAATCTGGACTTAATTTTATTTATATCTGTTTTATTTTTTATTTAAATTCCAAATGTATTTTTTACACTGTATTTTTTTTTTATTTGCGTACTAGATAATATCATCATCTCCACCCATAAACGTTCCACTGCTGGATACGGGTATTCTCCATACACTTGGAGGGATATTAGACGGGTTGGTATAGGGTTTTGTTACGAGTTTTCCCTCTCTTGCAGTGGATATTGTCTGCCTAACTTGCTCCGTTAGTGGACTCTTACGACACCCTCGGGATGAAACGGGATGGTGACATTTGTATTCTTAATCCGACACCACATGAAAAACTACGTAATATTTTTTTAGATACCTATGTCCAATGGTAATACGAACATAGTCAATGATTGTTTTATTTTATGTATTTGTGTCCATACTTATATAAAAATAAATTTTAGCAATCTGCATCCATGTCCTGTCCTTGCATTGCACGGTTAGACATTTATTTAGTTTTCGTAAAAGCTCCTTATTTTTTAAAATAAAGTATAGCCAGCAGATTCCCGTGGAGCCGCCCGCGTGGATGTTGGTTATCGCGGTAAAAAGCTTCCTACCCTATGTTTTTCCCCAGGATATCATCTATCTCCTTGCCAAATTTCATTAAGGTCCTTTAAGCCGTTTAGTCGTGAAAGCGTATAGATGTTACTCACTGATAATGTAGCTTTCTATAGGTGAAAGAATATTAACAAAACCGTTCAAGTAGTTTTTAAGTTTATTCGTGGTTCGTTACCAAAAACAAAAATAGTAATGTTTTCTCTTTTCAATATTAGTGCAATGTGACGTTGGGTGGTCAGAGTAAAAGATGTTGTCTCGTCGAAAGTCTGAACTTTAATTATTTTACCTTACTACATAGTAAGTAAGGTAAAAGAACATTAAAATAATATAAGTAAATGAGGAGCGATGCGTCACACACTACATTAAGTATACATTTCAAAGTGTACTCTACTCGTGTCCGTGCGCGCAGTATGCAAGAATAACAACGTATTCTCTTAAAAAACGCCTATCAATGGTTAAAAACAATTTCTTACAGGCAAAGAGCATAATTTCTATAGTAGGTACTAAAGTTAACGATCGCACAATACATACATTACTTCTTACTTTACTGATTTTTTTTGTATTTTATTGTTTTTATTTAAATGTTTAGTATTAATTTTTTTATCAAAGCTATCTCGCTAATATCTATTAAGTAAGTAACTAATTACTGTAGTAGAAGGACGGATTGAAAACCGATAAATGTTTTTTTTTTCTTTCTTTCTATTCAATGCAAAGCAAAAGTACATACAATAACATTATGTTGTCTGAATAAAATAGTAAGAAATAGAAATGCTTTGAAACATTTTTCTTTGATGTTAGAATCAACAATAAAATAACGGTGTGGACATTGTATGTTTGGCTCTCACTCTGATATTCAGCCTCAGGGAAATTGACCTTTCCTCCCGTAATATGTTTGCATTGAGATTGACAAAATGATGTCTTCTCACTATATTTTTTCTTCTACAAAATAAGGAGCGTATTGTGCGCCTGAAAAATATCTTGTATTTATAATGCTTTTTGGGTATATTTTTCCTTATATTATATGTTTTCTTTTCTAAATTAGGGACAATGGAAAAATATTTTGAAAAATTTTATTCTGTATAGTATTCTTTTTGTTACTACAAATATTGTAACTCATAGCAAATCGTAAATTCTATACTCTGGCGACTAAAAAGACGAAGCTCGTGTTCTAGCCAATTCTTTTCGAGGCCCTACTATATTTAGCGATTTGGCCGTAGGGAAAATAAAAGCTGGCATTTGTTTTTATGACGTTCATAAGTATCATGTATTTCACCTAAATTATTAAATGAGTTTGATTTTGACTTTGTATCTACTTATTTGTCCGTGTGGTGACGGATTAAGAATACAAATGTAACCCCCCAATCAATCCCGAGGGTGTCGTAAGAGTCGACTAAGGGAAAAAGTCAGGCAGATAATATCCACTGCAAGAGACGGAAAACTCGAAACAAAACCCTATACCAATCCGTCTGGCCAGCGTGGTATAGTAGGCTAATATCCCTCCAATTTATGGGTTGTTATGATCTTCTTATTTAAGTTAATATAAAACATGTATTTTTGTTATTTATGACGTCTCGAAGTCACGTAGCCATACGTAACTAATATTTGTGTGTCCGAGTCTGAGTGTACTTTGGATTCCAAACTTGTATATTCGCGACTCAGACCTTGCCGTGTTGTCCTTAGTGCGGGATATATCCTTTAAAAAAAAACAAAACTATTTTTACCTGATTTTTTGTTGTAAATTTGTTGGTAGTGATATTTTGTCTGAAACTAGGTAAAGCCTGTACTATGGCAACCAGACAACTGATAAACATAGTAATATCTTAATTTATATATTAAACACATACATATTATTATAGATAATTTACACCTAGACACAGAACATACAATCCTCCTCATCACACAAATATTTGTCCTGGGTGGGGATCGAACCGACAACCTCCGGCTAAGCAGTCAGAGTCACTTAACACATATTATTACACAAGCATTATTATTTCGAAGCTTTACTAAGAATTTTCTATATTTTACGAGTATATCTAAATGAATATGTCGTTGTAAGTCGTATTTTTGCGTGGTAGGCAACATTTATTTCGAAAAATCGTTCGTTAGCTATCGTTTCACGGCCAACATTTTAGCAACTCAACAAAAATATTGCTTTTATAGCAAAAAATATATCACCACCTATAACTTCGACTTCAAAAATACAGAATATTTATATCATCTTTTCGAACCGACGACCTCCGGCTAAGCAGTCAGAGTCACTAAACACTAGAGCAATAGGCCAGTCAGTCATTTAGCCGTAAAATCGTAATGTGGAAATAAGAGCTATGATAGTATCCGTCTGGTTATCATTGTATTAAGTATTACTAACACTAGTTTAGAAGCTCGCAATTGTATTAACAAATATGGATGTTAAATGAATCCGAAATAAATGATTATTATTATTGTATATTCTCTGTATAGTTTAGGATTCGATGAATTTGTGTGAGTTGTCTCAAGATATTATTACCTCATATTTCGTAATTTTCCAACGTCTTACTTCTAGTCATCGCTCACGTTTGGACACATCTAATAATAAAACGTATACTTTGACGGAATTTCATTTATATTTCGTATATTTTACGTCAGAATGTTAACAATATCACGACGTGACTTTAATTAATTCTAAACAAATGTATTTAATCAGGTGCTACCTTGAATTTAGAGTTTGGAATGTCGACGAGTTATGAAATATATAAGTATAAAAATGTATAAGTTAGTAAAAAGCGGTGGTGGTCGAATAGACAAGTAAGCCACTTGTAAACATATGAGGTGTGAGCTCGATCGCGACCGGTACCAATATTGTACTTTGAGCTACTATTAGTATTGCCACCTGGAATCGAAATCACATCCGTACTATGAGGTTTTAGAGGAACCTCGTCTCACTTACGAACAGGTAACAGGACCACAAATAATGTAAGTCATACTAAGTAAATTGTAAATGTTATACTTTGGCTATTAAAAAGAAAGGCCCGAGTCTTTTGCCAATTCTCTTTGAAGTCTACCCTAGTCAGCGAATTGGCCGTAGGAAAGAAAATATGCTGGCATTTGTTTTTATGACGTTCATAATTATCATTCATTTGATCTAAATTTATAAATGAGTTTGACATTGCCTTGGCTTCTTATTTTCCGAAAGATCGAAGGTAAAAAAGGTAAATAAATACGAGCAGTATTTGACTGGCCTGTTATAATTTTATTTATTTATTTAATAAGCACAACCACATCATACATATTAATACATTTATAATAACATTTTTATGGTATTGTCTCTGATATGTATGACACATTATTTTGTGTGACGAGGACAATCGTTTGTATGAATTTAAAAATATGACTATAAGTTTGGTTGCCATGCAATACAGGCTCTGCATAGTTTGAAATCAGAGTAAGAGTGAGAGAGAGTGGTGGATGTAATATAAACCCATCAACGTTTTAAAATTGACCAAAGTCAATGTTAATTTCATACATTGACTTTGGTCAATTGGTTGGAGATAACTCCGGCTAACTGTAATTGGCCGATATTCCGTATGTACGAAAGTATATCCAGTCTTGTAACTGTGGCCGTTGTTAATCTGAATAAATAAAAGACAAGTACGAATTGTCAAGAAACGCCGGCCATTTTTAATCACCAGACCAAGAAAATAACTAAATTAAGAACTCGACACTATAAGCACGGCACTTTCTCAAGTTTCCTTTTACTTTGATACAATATTTTCACTACAATAATGAATAAATTATAGCCCTTTCAAAGAATCCTTACTATCTAGTTAAAGTCATTTTCTTTTCATCCCGTCACTCCATTTAATTTTCCAGCCGATGATTTAATTGACGATATTTAGTGTGATATATTAAACTGTTTCAGCTCTCTTGCTAAAAGAGAGGAGACCCGTGCCTAGCAGGCTTAGTCGGGCATAAAAATGTGGATGAATGTGGAAGTCAAATAATTCGGATGAGTTTTACGGATGAGTGAGGCATAAACCAGTGGATAGGAAAATAAAATATAATTTAATTTAGCAATAACATATTATGCGCTCTTCCTCCTCTCTCCTAAACTATGCTGTGCCCGAAAGGGTCCACAATTGAAACAGAACCATTGTATTATCTTAAGGCCTTTTATAAACACTGTAGAACGCAATAAAGTATTGAGTATTGAACATACATGACATTCTATTATTATTATTACATATTATAAAACGTTTAATTTCATGTATTAAAAGATTGGTCAGCACATTATACTAACCATTATTTAGCCTAAAAAGTACAACAAGATACGAGTAATTAATCGGTAATAATATATAACCACTAATAACTAAGAATTGTTAAATCTTTTGAATATAAGAACAATTTGTATTTATATTTAAAAGATTTAACAATTTTTATATATCTGAAAGATAGTAACGTACTTGTATCGCCACGAGGAATATGTACTTATACAGCAGACTATTCTAGAATAAGTCGATAATTGGCTCATATAGGTATACATTATTACACAAGCATTAATATTTCAAAGCTTTACTTACAATTTTCTATATTTTACAAGTATATCTAAATGAATAAGTCATTGTAAGTCGTATTTTTGCGTGGTAGGCAACATTTATTTCGAAAAGTCGTTCGTTAGCTATCGTTTCACTGCAAACATTTTAGCAACTCGACAAAAATATTGCTTTTGTAGAAAAAAATAAATCATCACCTATATTTTGACTTGAAAAATTACCACCACAAAAACACAAGTTGATATAAAATATGATATACCCACTGTGGGTATCATATTTTATATCAACTTGTGTTTTTGAGACAAAAATGTTATAAATTAATTAAATGAACGTCGAACTTCTTTATTGCAATACTAGATTTTGCCCGCGGTATCTCTCACAATAATGTTGTTTTTTGAATTTAAATGTATCAACTACTTATTCTTTTTCTGTATTTCTAACAACCAAATCAACTACGTTATCATGAAATATTGCATACCTACACAAATGCCATAATGATCGGTGCAGTAGTTAAGGAGTATTTAGCGTAACAAACATACTCATATTAAAGATGATACTTACTCGTGTAGACTCGTACTCCGGTACTCTTAGATTAACAAAGACTATAGCATGGGGTTCTTCAAGAAAGGAGTTATAAGGTTTTTAAAGGGTCGGCAACGCGTGAGTGACTCCTGGTGTTGCAAACGTCCATAGGCTACGGTAACTGCTTACCATCAGGCGTGCCGTATGCTTATTTGTCACCTTGGTAGTATTAAAAAAAAAAACAAAATACCTTTTGCCATCAGGGATAGACATTGTATATGACCTATTTAATTGTATTATTATAATATCCTGTATCATAGACGGGAGCCACATTTACTCGTACATTGAACGAAATAAATCTTCAGATGTATTTTATTGCGAAGTATTTTTTATTTTTATTTAAAGAGATAGAGAGTGCACCTGTGTTTGCGCATACATTCGTGCACTAGGGGACTGATTACCACTAGTTTATAAAAGTAGCTTACCTGACCTGATCAAAGCCAGGATCTCATCACGGTTATCATATTTACGCGTTGATACTAACTCCCTTAACATTTGCAGGACAAAAGAAGTGAATTTTTCACTTCCAACTCTCCGGTCGACTTCACTTGGGGAACTTCGTGACGTCGTAAGTGTCAACAGCCTTGGAAGTGACGTGCTATGCCCACCGGTACCTACGCAGTACCGATCGAATTCATTCAGTAAGTACCTAACCTTTCACTACATTATTATAATGATTTCGTGTCAAAGAAATATTTACTACGCCGAACTTGATCTATGGGAGTTATAATTATATCATTATACAAAACTGTATGCGTATCGAATGTGTCAATCCTATAGTCAATGACGTCATCTTTTCTAATACAGTCATATCTGCTACGCAGTAACGTGTCTTTTTGCACAAATTGTTTCTTTTTTATACTACTTAGGTGGCAAACAAGCATATGGTATGCAGTTACCGTAGCCTATGGACGCTTGCAATAACACAGGTTGCACTTGTGTGTTACCGACCTAAAAATAAAATATTTATTTTTTAACAGCTCTAATTTAAATTACAATTTGGTATTGCAACAGAGACCCTAGATAATTATAGCAATGAATATATTTTTATGACAACCCTATTGTTATCTCGACTATAAAGCCTCAATATAAGTATTACGTCACATTTCTTTTAGTATAGCACTGTACATATATTAAATAAAAGTAAAAATTGTGATTGAAAATATGAAATACAGCCTGGAAGTATATACTTATATTCCTTCATTTTACAATTGAGTAGGTAAGTATTCATATTCGGTTCTCTGTAAACTGGTTTAGGAATTTTTGTGTAATATCTTTAGGTATCTGTTACTAAATATTTTTTTGTACTACTAAGGAGGCAATTAAGCATACGGCCCGCCTGATGGTAAGCAGTCTATGGACTCTTGCGACACCATGGAATATCGAGCGTTGCCGAACCCTTAAAAAGCTAATAGATTTTAGGGTATCGGGAAAACCTTGGCAGTGAGTTCATTTTTCAACTTAATTGTACGTGCGATTAGATATCTTTAATTTATTATCATATGATGTTTTAGGCAGTGATTTCACAGCCAGTGATTTTTATTATGTAGAACTTTCACACAATCAGTCTTAACATGCTACTTAAATAGCAGGTAGGATAAATAAAATCACCTTTGCGCCATGACTAGTATCTGTATTTCTTTGCACGACCAGACAATGTACGTAAATTTGTTTGGTGAACTAATGGATCTTGTTTATTCAGCTTCGCAGGTTGGTCATTTGTTTTCGTAAAGGCTTTTAACATTTACTCGACAAAGCTTTACATTGGCAATGAAACAAAATGTTTGGATTTAGATACTTTACTTTAGAAATAAACAATTGGAATAAACGAATGCTTTAAAGATTGTTTGAATATTAAATTTAGGTCAATAAGTTTTTTAGTGAATTTTCATGCGCCTATAGCCAGGTGGACTCGCTGTTCGGTAAACGATCTGTGGGATAGGCTACCAAGGGCGCGGTAACCCTATAGGTAGATGAGTGACCGCATAGTGGTATTTCATCTGAGCGTCTCGCCATACTTTGGAGGGCATGTTAATAGGTCCCGACGTTTAACAATCGTTAGGTCAAGAGGCGATCTAAATAACTCTTCACCAGGTTGGCTACTAATCAACTAGAAGACTAAGAATTGAATTTTCCGTTTCTTTTTATATTACTTAGATGAAAAACAAGCATAATATAAACAAAAATAAGCATAAAACGACGATCTTCGTAAAGCGGCAGGGAGTAGCTGGATGCGGGAAGCCGAGGATGGTGCTAGGTGGCGTGCCCTTGGAGAGGCCTATGTCCAGCAGTGGACTGAGATAGGCTGATGATGCTGATGAAGCATAAAAAACAGCTTACCATCAGGTGGGACGACTTGATGGTAAGCAGTTACCGTAGTTTATGGACGTTAGCAATACCTGGGGCATCACTCGCTTCTTGCCAACATAAACAATTAACAATACTTCTTTTTTGATGGAATAAGAGAGCGTCTTTTTAACATCGCATCTCTAAATGAGCATTGGAGACCTGTACCTACTCACGCAAAGGAACTATTTCATTGTAATACATCTATACTAATCATTATAAAGAGGAAAGATTTGATTTTTTGTTTGTTTGTTACAATTTACCTCAAAAAACTACTCAACCGCTTTTAAAAAAACCTTTCACCATTAGGAAGCTACATTATAAGCGGGTAACATGGGCTATATTTGTTTTTTTTTTTTAATACGGGATCCATACAAAAACTAAATAAATATTCACCCGTGCAAAGCCGGAACGAGCCCCTATTGCTATATTATTATATAAATCACTCCTAACGGACTATAAATATACAAAACCATATCAATACATATTTTTCCAATACACCTTATTTAGGTTAATCAAATCTGATCAACGCGCTAATACCCATTCCCATTGATTAATAAACAGTATCGTCCCGTTATTATAAGAGGATATTTACAGTAGGTAGAGAGGTAGGGCACCATATTACCAAGCAAGGACAGACTTCCACCTTGCAGAAGATCACAGCCAAATATTACAACTACACACAGCGGTTTAATTGTTTTACTGTGTGTTAATACAGGTCTCCGGCGCTCATTTAGGATAACGTTTAGAAAGAAACATTTTCCTATCCCAGGCATATTACTTCTTATATGTGTGGTGTAAATAATTCATTCCTTAATTCTTTAATGTTCATAAGAGAAATACATACAGCTAAAGTTACATAGGTATTAATTACATATATCATGTACAAAGGCGAGCTTAACTCAAAATTGAGTTCTCTTACAGCAAACCTCTGAGAAGTGAAAAGATTAGAGGAAACCAATAAGTTTATTTTTTTTTAATACAAGCTTTTATAGCGTCTTTATGTAATTTGTGGGTGCATTACATTTTGTTATAAGATCCTAAACATGACGCGGCTGTCTTGTTTCGTTGAAAAGTTTATATGACTACCTTAGGCACTTGACTAGGCAAGCAATACCTCTGGTATTGCAAGCGCCTATAGGTCACAAAAACTGCTTAAGATCAGGCAGGCCGTGTATCTCACCTAAGTAGTATTAAATAAAGTAGGTCGAATCGATATGAGGTAAACCAGGGCAATTAATGCGCTAATATATCCGAACGGACCGATATTTTTACGTCTATAAATTTTATGTCACCCATACCGGTAGTTAATAATAAATTATTAGTGTATTCCTATGCCCACGTGTTTCGAAAAAGGTTATACGCTATTAGAGTTGAAGGTACAGCGGCCAGTTTCATTGAAGGACTACACACAGCTATCTGAAGGCAAACGAGGCAAAGCTTGTAGAATGACAATCAGACAACTGATAAACACATAATAATAGCAAACCATTATATATAATGGTACATGACAAAGAGAGAGAGAGAGGGGGTTTACGCTGACCTAATGCTGGTTGATGAATCTAGTCTTTAGATTTTTTTTAAGACGGGTTACCTCACGATGTTTTCCTTCACCGTTAACAGATAGTAATCATTCGATTAGTACATATAAATTCCACAAACATTGGTACTGCCACCCAGGATCGATCCTCCGGCGTGCAAGGCGGTTACTTTCCCATTCGGCTACCACCGCTGTACTAACTGTAACGGTGTAAACATACTCATATATGTATATATACATACATACATATAGTAAATAAATTACACCCGGACACGTTTCTGTGTATAAACTTTTATAATATTGCTTTGTGTAATTTAAAAAAATCGCATGCCTTCCAAAGGTGAATATATCGGGCCAATTCTGTATTCTGTCATCTTTTGTACCATGTTCTGAGCAAATAAATATCTTATCTTATCAGAACAAAAATCGTGCTCATCACACAAGATTTAATTTCGCCTGGGTAAAAATAAAACTCACAACCTCTGGCTGATCAATCAGAGTCTCTAACAACCAAACCAAATTTCAATATATTTTGCTCTATTGATATCGTTAGAATATTTGGTAGCTAATATTGTGGAACTAAGTGTAGCTACACATAGGCCACACGCGACGACCACAAAGCGCTGCCATCGACATATTTCTTGTAGTTTTCATTATTCAGTTGGCGCCGGTGGTCGCCACTCACTACAAATAAAATGTATGAAAACAGCGTTTTGTGGCAGTCACCCATGGCACGTGTGCGGCCACTCTAAGAGCTATAGGTATACGTTTACAGCAATGAATTGACCTTTCAATCAAATGTCAACGTCAAGCGGCTTTAATGCATTTGAAAGCTATTTAGTGTGTGGTTTCAGTATGGCTGCACTCAAAGTGTACATTCTTTTATTGTACACTAGCCCGTTTTGATGTCGGTTATCGCAATAAAAATTTCATCGCCGCGTGGTAATTTGGAATATTTTCCCCGATTTTGAAACATATCTCACTGCTGCTCCGCTCCTTTTGATCATAGCGTGATGTTATATAGCCTATAGCCTTCCTGGATAAATGCACTATTAAACAAAAAAAGTTTTCTTCTAATCGAACCAGTACTTTCTGAGATTAGCGCGTTCAACCAAACAAACAAATTCTTCAGCTTTATAATATTAGTATAGATGAAGATTCCACGTGATCGAAACCTCGGTACAAGCTTTGATTTTAAAAACTGGCTTTTAAATTTTCACCCACGTCCGGGAACATAGCTTTTACTCTGACCTTTATAAAATGTTCGTTCGTAATTTTACAACAGGTATAACGCAAGCGTACAAGGAAAACGTGTTAAGGTTTCACTATAAACAATGTTTAAGAACATCTTGTAGTCATTCTTAGTAGAGTAGTTGAAGGTCAAACTCAAGTAAAAGAGAAGGATAAGTAATCAGGTATTTGACTAGCTCTAGGCTATTAGTACTAGGCTTGATATAAATATCAAACAGGGAATTAAAATCAAAAACAGGATTCATAAATAATACATTCAGTATCTTCTAGCAAAAGTGTATTTATTTTTTCTGACCGATTAGGCAAAGGTTTTGGCAGTTTAATTATATTCTTAGACGCTCTGAGCTTCTAATTTTTTTGTTTACCTTGAGCTAACTTTATTCAGAGAATTCCATGTCCATTTCCATCTACTTTATTTGGGGACAGACCTGTCAGAATAAAAATTATAGTTAACTAATGTAAAAAGTTTAGATTGTAGATTTATTTGTGCCATGCCTCATAAGAAAAACCAAAACAGGCATATAGAAAAGTTTAACTTATAATACTACATAGCGCCATCTTGACTTCATTTTATCTTACTAATATACTTATTGAATCCACGGGAACAGTGTTTTTCCCGAAATAAAATTCAGATCGGTTAAGCTGTTTTGGCGACAATGAGTACCAACCAACCATCCATCGAAAACTTTTGCATTTATAATGTTAGTAAGATATTCAGATCACCTTATCTAGTCTCCCTCTGTATAGCATAGCTGTAGTACTCTCTGTACACTCTCGAATGCAATTGAGTAGAGTAAACAAGCTCATACACAATGATCTCGGTTGACATTTCCATTAACACGGCTGATTGGGAGACAAAGTCGTCTTAATCAAGCGAATAATAGATTCATGACGCAACGCATGGTGGACGATGTTAGTGCAAGCTCATTAGTTGGTTTAGATCTTTAAAAAAATAGGATGACCTAATTTTAGTTTAGTATTCCGTTCGTTATTTTATTGTAGGTAATCTAAATTTATTTTAATATTTTGATATCTAGGTCTAGGTCGTCTAGGTCTAGTGGGTGAATAATGGATTCCCACACAGCACAAAGCATTGTTTCGAGAATTGATGTACTGTTTTCGTGAATTTTATGTTTGAAAATTATCCGCGACACAGAGAGTCCGACTCCGAGACTCTTTCACTACAGAAAAAGTCTCTAGTAATAGTGAATCTTAAAAAAAAATACAAAGTAACCATGATGTAGTAGTCAGAAACATGATGTAGGCCAATTTACCAACTTACAGCTAGTTGTATGCCGACAAGAGCTTTAAGAACAACTAGATAGGACCTCAGGCCGTTATTTTCCAAAATCGAATAAATCAAACCGAATAGATTGTTACAGTTAAAATAGTTTATTTTTCCGTAGATTATGTTTACGTGCACTTGTGTTTGCTTACACACTTTTGCAATATATGGTCGTTTCATTGACATCGACCGCTGTAACCGAATTCGGTCTAGAGGGCAATTGGTTTTCCTCCTACACATAGCAAACAAAATATATTACACCTACCTACCTCTTCGGTGAAAATAGCATAATGCTTTGTTATACGAGATAAACAATACAAATGCTTTTATAGCTGATGTAGTAGCCATTTGTCTTAGCATGGAGATAAAAGAATAGCATCCGGCAGAGTGAGAAACGATTTGTTGTTTGTAAATAGCTTTGAAGGGTTGTCAAGCTTACTGAAATGGAAATACAGTTCTATTATATTGCTTTAAGGGAAAAATGTGATAACTCTTATGTTATAGTATTTTTTCTTACGCAATATATTGATTGCAATTAATTTAAAGCAATGTACTGATTGGGTATATGTTTAGGATAATTAAAATTAAAAGTTATAACTAGTATCATACTTCTCGCACCCCCTCTCCGTCTTCTCTTTAAACACAGTTCTAAGAAATTTAAAATACTCATTTTCGTACCTTACCCTGCTTCTTCCACGTTTGACACTTGGAGATAAATATCAATGTAAATAAAAATGTATTAATTGCAAATTCTAGGCTCCTAATCATTTAATTATCTAATTGGTAAGAGGTTGATTTAATTATTTTCATTCATCTTTATCAAACGTCACAGTACCCATGTTATGTGCAAAATAAAATAGATTTATATCTTCTTAATTACCTATATTATAAATGCAAAAGTTTGGATGGATCGACAGATGGATTTGGATGGATATATCGTTCTCAATCACTCCAAAAAGATTGAATGGTTCTGAAAGAAAATTGGCAAAGATATAGATTATAGTCTGGAATAGCAAAAAGACTACTTTTAGCCCGCAAAAAAAACACTGCTCCCGTTAGATATTTACGTGGGCAATGCCGTGGGCGGAACTTAGTTTATTATACAGAAAAATATTTAATTTAAAAATACTAACGTTTTCTAAATTGAAAATAAGTAGCAACCCTAACAATATCGAGTGGATCCTTTGAACCGGGATCAAATCGATTTATCTTAAGTGCGGATTAAGGCTGATTGATAAAGTCTCCTTTTGTTTCTTGCAAACCTTCGTTATCTTACCGTTAGTACTTGTTACTGAATATGTAAATACAATACCTACTGCTCAATTACCATTTTCCCTAAGGGTTATTGGATTGCGGTATAGACAAAATATTATAATAGAAATTACTGCGAGTGCGTATCTTGTTGGGATTGTCCTTATAGGCTGGGACTTCAACCTTTTGGGATTTTTTCTACAGTCCCTTTTTATACTACTACGTTGGGAAGCAAACATATGGTTAAAGGGTCAGTGGCAGATAAGCATATGGCCCGCCTGTTGCATAAGCAGTTACCGTAGCATTACCAATACCAGGAGTATTACTTGTTTGTTGCCGACTCTACATCATGTGCCATTAGAGTTTTATGTTACGGGTAGCCCTAAATAAAACGTATTTACACAGAAACAAAACTATAACACTGTGTGTAGTGATTTGGCTGTGGTCTTCTATATGGTTCTTTTCCATTAAAGCTTGCTCGTTTGTATCGCCTACCTCTCTTAACTCTATTCATTTCCGAAAGACTATAGCATAGGGTTTTTCAAGAAAGGATTTATAAGGTTTCTAAAGGGTCGGCAACGCGCGAGTGATACCCCTGGTGATGCAAGCGTCCATAGGCTACAGGCGGACCGTATGCTTGTTTGCCACCTTGGTAGTATAAAAAAAAGAAAAAAAAAAATTGTAACCAAAGGACAAGGGTTGAACCGAATTCTGTGTAAATCCTTGGAGGCCTATACATACATATGTTGGACAGCGGAAGCTGAGAACAGAATTCTGTTGAAGTCCTTGAGAGCATCTAGCAGTAGGTGTATTTTAACTAAATAGATAGATAGACTTATTTTGGAATCTTCTGTCTTTAAATACCCAGAAAACTCTAGGCAAAGGCATCCAAGTGTTGAATTCTACATGATCTTATGAAAGCGTCCTAAACGATGCTATTTAGCCTTGTTAGAAAGACTAATAACGGTATAAATTTTGCCCCAACACTTATCTTGCTATTTTTCGGGTACTTACTTCTCCTAAGAGTCCATTTTCAGTGAAAAATTACTTCAGACCCGTAGGTTACGCTACCGAAAACATTATCTATTCCTTTTTACTAAACTTTCAGTTTAATAAATAATATATATATTCGTGTGTTTAAAAACGGGCAATATATTCAAATACAAGTATAAATATAGTTCTTTCTAATTTATTTAATACTAGCTATACTCAAGCTTCACTGCGGCTTAGCCTAAAGTACTTCGAATTAACCTGTTCCCTTCCTATTTATGTATATTACGGTATTTTTTTTACATTGTATTTTTGTCCAAAGTAACGTGTAAAAAGTGATATGCATTTGGTACAATCTGTTATTTTTCTATTTAGATAATGTTTTTTTTTAAAGAAAACTCCTGCACTGCAAGATTTTACAATTTACGTACACGAGGTTTTGTCCCGTGTGAATATGTAAAGTTTCTATCATTGTGACTTTTTTTACACAACGTACCTATAAACTTAAGCCACTAAAATATTATGTAATTATAAAGTTCATGAAACACATTAACAGAATTGATTATGCTAATCTTTGGCATAGTTTATTCTATTTGAAAATAGAATTAAGTATAAAATAATAGCAACTGTCACGAAACATTACACGTTTTTCATTTGTATAATAACTAGCTTAGCCTGCGACTTTGTCCATATCTATGTACACGGTAACAGTGAGTTTTTAGCCTATGCCCTACTCCAAACTAAAATCTTTCTTTGTGCCAAATTTAATTGAGATCCACTAGCGTTAATGAGTGACAAATGTCCATCCAAACTTTGGCATTAATAACATGATTAAGATGATGTATCTACCATTAACTTTTAGAACCATCTGCGTTTTGGATTAATTTTAATGAAGACAACTGTAATAATATCCATTAGACCAACTCAGTTGTATAAATTTACTTTAATTTAACCAGTTAGACGCAGTATTTTCCAGTTCTATTCGTACTTTATTATACCAAAATAAAGGTTCTAGAGTGGTGACCACGAACTGGAAGACGAAGCGAGGTCAGGCCTCCAACGAGGTGAACCGACGACCTGGTAAAGGTTGCAGGTAACCAATGGACAAGATCGGCTCAGGATCGAGAGTTGTTGAAAATTCTTGGGGGAGGCCATGTCCAGCAGTGGACGCCTTTGGCTGAGATGATGATGATGGTGATGATAGGTACGATGGGTAACGAAGATATCTATCATCATCATCATTACCATTTCAGCTAAAAGACGCCAACTGCTGGACAGAGGCCTCTCCAAAAGATTTCCTCAGCATTCGGTCTTGAGCTGACCTTATCCATCGGCTACCCGCGACTTTTACCAGGCCGTCCATCCACCTTGTTGGAGGCCTGCTTAAGATGCGTCTATACAGGGCTATATAAAAATTAGTTTTTAGGTACGTAAAATAATGTATAATTTTTTGTGAAATATAATATTACTAGCTGTTGCCCGCAGCTCGGCCCGCGTGGATGTCGGTTATCGCTGTAAAAAGTAGCCTATGTGTTATTCCAGACCATAAATTTATCTCAGTGCCAAATTTCATCCAGATCCGTTCAGTAGTATTTACGATCCATCCATACTCACAAACTTTCACATTTATAATGTTAGTAAGGATTATCTGTAGGTTCAGTCTAATTATACACTGTTACCAAATTCCACAGAAATATATACAATACAATAATACAAGTAGCCGGGTGTACATAAGTCTCAGCGTTAAACCTATATTTCATTTCTCACCTATATTTTATTTCATTAAAAATGAAAAAGGCACACAATAGACTATGAGTTGAAATATTCTATAATTTATAAAAGATGTCAGAATGATTCGTATTTTTAGAAGGTGAAGACAACATCAAAGTTGGAGCTTAAAAACGGTTGAATAATTATTAAAATGTTTAGGGAGCCTAACAAATAGGTCCTTTCAAACCTCCAGACGAAAATAGAAGTATGAAATATTACTTTTATAACTTTATTTCACGTTTCAGTGTACCTTTATTTCAGTGGAAATATACGTGATAAAGTTCGTAAGGAATTGTATGAAATCTTGTTCTTGTGACATTTTGCACTTTCATCAGGGGAGTAAAAGTTTGTTCATGTACCGAATAAGTCTGGTTTATTATTTTACTTTCGTAAACATATAGCTGATGTTTCTTCATAAATAGTTAACCATAAATATTTTTAGCATTTTTGCTATGCAATCAGCTCAAATATACTTAAATATTAAAGCAATGTGAAAAAAGACGAACTCGGAGCAGGAGCTCGGATGGCACAATTGGTAGTGCGCTGGGCTGGAACCCGAGAGGCCTGCTCCGAGTTCGTCTTTTTCCACATTGCTTTAATATTTAAGTATAGTTAACCATAAGTCAGAACCGGTTTAATACAAAAAGTTAGAATATTGATGTCCGTTGTCCTGTGAAATTTTAGGTAGGCGGTATCACATTACGATTTTTTTGCATCTTTTTTTATACTCCTTGGGTAGCAAATACGCATACGGTCCGTCTGAAACCTATAGACGCTTGCAATACCAGAGATATCACTTATGTGTTGCCAAGCTAAAAATTGTAACATTGGTTTTGTGTTAAAATATCATCTAATCTAATGAAATATAAAAAATAAATCCAATGCCTCTCAATAAAACCTCTAAGAATCTTTCTTTGAAATTTTATTGAGAGGCTTTGGAAATTAAATTGGAAATGTTATAAAATAAACATATGTTCCAAATTTCAGTTTTCTAGACTTACGTAGTAGTTGATTTATACGTTGATGGTCGGTCAGGAGTATGACCAACGATTTGATTTTAAAACATGACCGCTCGCAATTCCGCAGCGCATTACTCCCTCGTTCCGTTCCGCTGCCTCACTCCACGTCAGTGGATACGCAGCTTTGTCGTTCTTATTTACAGATTTATGTTAAAACGCGACATAACCATGTCAATATTTTATAAAGGTTTATTTTTACAAGATTCTTACAACGCCGGCGTCTACCTTATTCCTGTTACTAAGTAAATGTTTACTCGATAAGAACGGAATCGGTACAATTTCGGAAATCAAATATTGATAGAACGTCAGTATACATGAATAATAAGAATTCTACAGACCGTTGGTGCTCGTAGCGTCTTGTAGCAACAGCGTAGATCGTATTATCCGCGTAGACGAAGCGTAGCAACCCTGATTTTTAATAGCACTATATTATATCGTGACAGGCAAAAAAGCCTATTTCCTTTAATATATTTTTCCTTTTATTATATACCAACTAAGTAAGATTCACACAATCAAATTTTGTATGGTGTTTAGACTGCATCAGTTTGCATGCTATCGTTATTATAATATACAAGAGAGTTCGACTATTTGGTGATTTAAACGAATGACCGGCGTATTTAGCTAGCTTTTTTCATATCTGTCAACAAGTCAGTAATTTACCCATGAATAAATTGGCTGACATCATCTTTACCTTCATACCTGTTACTTTATAACCTAAATGAATCAAATCAAACATCGACGAAGTGTGAACATAACATTAAATCTTCTCATGCTCGAGGGTGCAATGCTCATATTATATTCCATGTCATTTGTCGGTTTCAAGCTAGCAAGCTTCCGAGACCGCAATATTACCTGCATTGTTATGCATACAACCTTCGTACACATGCACCTCGCTCAGTAAGTCACGGTTAATTAAGCTTTAGTTACGTTATAACAGGATGATCTAGAATTTATTTATACTTCTTACTTATGTGGAAAACATCCATATACCCCGCCTGATGGTAAGCAGATATTTTAACCTGTATACGCTTGTAATATTATAAGGCATCTTAGCGGCAGGGTCAGGGTCATTGTCACACGTCAGCTGAGATAGTTCAGCACCCTGTAAAATTAAGTAGCAGTAAAATTAACTGTCATTTTCTAGCTTACATTGATCATTTATTAATTTATGACCTTATCATATCTCTTACTTTTTAACCTAAATTTGGCGGTATTTACACCTCTGTGCAACGGGCCTGGTCTTTCTCCGGTAGTGTCGGTTAACTAACCCATCGAACTATACGAGTGAGGGAATATAGAGTGCACCTGTGCTTTTGCACACATTTTTGCACTATTATATCTCGCGCAAAAATTTGTCATCAAGATATTTTCTTGCTGCAAATGTCATAGTCAAATCTTTTGAAATTTTAATCTACTTTTCAATACCACTAAGTTTTAAAGTCTACTGTTATAAAACCAGTGGAGCCTAAATTATGCTTGGAATAATTTCCTAGCGTAATTTAGGCTTCACTGGTTTTGTAAGAGATCCTTCAACGCTTAAGTTGCGATCATAGCTCTAATTTTTAAGTACTACAATAACGACAGAATTTATTTATAGTTTAAGCTTTTTTTACTTATCGATAAAAGATTACACACAGTATGTGATGACAAGAAAAAAGTAACAATTTTGAAATGTAAGACTAAATAGACTGGCCTATTGGTCTAGTGATTAGTGACCCTAATTCCTACGCCGGAGGTTGTGGGTTCGATTCCTACACGGGACAAAACTTTGTGTGATCCATAAATGTTTGTTCCGAGTCTGGGTGTAATTTTTGTCCGTGAGTTGTATGTTTGTAAAGTCCCCCGCGAAAAAGGTGTTGTTCCTTAGTGCTGGAATTGTCTTTATAAAAACAATGTATTAACCTCCCTTAATAATTATCTATAGGAAACCGTTTTTGCTCTGTCCCTATCGACTCGTATGTACATTAAACCCCTTCTCTATTGAATGGAAACGAATAAACTCAATAGATTATAATATACTATTAAAATGTAAGTTCAACAGTTATTAAATTAACAAAGCTTAACGTAAGCCGTATTTAGAATTAATTAGTAAATGTATTAATTCCGCTGAAATTGTAAGCTGTCACCAAACATTTCACCAAACATTTAGAATAGAGGACTGTTAATGTCAATTTTGGTATAATAAATATCGATTGGTGCATTAAACTTTATGTTTAGGGTTAATATACACTCTTACAATATTTAAATTAAATCGATTTTTTATTGTCTTTTTTTATAAAACTATTAAAAACTAAATGAATTTTGAGTTAGAGTTAGAGTTTGCTCATTCTACAACCTAATCCTAGCAAGTTCCCCTGAATCAGTATAGTACCTACGGCATGTATGTGAGGGTGAACTGCCTGACGGTTCTGCCTGGCGTGAGGTTTTATATACCTATAGAAAATGAAATACCACTCATGAAAACGTAGAAAATATATGTAAACTTGAGAAGAAGTTAATTTCAGAAGTTAATAACCATTAAAAATTGTTTTTCAAAACTTAACCCCTTAGGGATAATTCTTTAACGCAGCCAAATTCCGGGCGCGCCGCTAGAAAGTAATAAAAATAACTCTATTGAAATCGATAGATTCTCTCTGACTCTAGTATTTGTTTGATGGACATAGCTTGTTTAAAAAAACGACATATCCAACAATTCGTCGAATATTCGACACGACGCAATGCGATGTGTGTATTTTTTGTAGCTTCACTGGGAATATTTAAAACGCGCCCGGTAACACTCCAATGGAAAATGTAGATACTAACATTGTTTGGCATATATGATGCTCTATCACGCTTGGACAGTCAAATAAACTGGGGAATAGGTTGCCAGTGCTCATTGAAGCACCAATTGTTTTTTTAAGTAATGTATTCTTTATCCCAGGGGAACGAATACAAAACTTTGGCTTTGCAAGATGAAAATAGGTTCGACCACGCACGAGTCATTCATACTCGTGCGTGGTCGAACCACGGCCTACCTGATGGTAAGCAGTTACCGTACCGCATTCGGTACGGTAACTGCTTACCATCAGGCAACTTTAACTGCCTCCGTGGCTCAGTGGTTGATGTGTGAGACTGCTGATCACGAGGTCCCGGGTTCGATTCCCGGGTCGGGCCAAAAATTGATATTGGGATTTTCTATTAAGAAATTCACAATAGATGCCCGGAGTTTGGAAATTGGCGGTGTTTACATCCCCGTGTCTCGGAAAGCACGTAGAGCCGTTGGTCCTACGCCTGATCTCTCTACGGTCGTGACGGATTTGCCGTCCCATCGGACTATGAGAGTGAGGGAATAAGAGTGCACCTGTGTTTGTACACACACTTGTGCACTATAATATCTCCCGTGCAGATGACAAGTACCCGTTGAGATTAGCCGCCATGACCGAAATTTGGTTAGGAGGACATTTTTATTATTATTACCACCAGGTAGGCCGTGCGCTTGTTCGTCATTTTGTTTGTTTGCTTGCTTATTCGATTGATAGTATAAATATTAAAAAACAGCTATAGATTGAAACTAAAACAGAACATAAGATTAAATAACCTAAATAAGGCTGTGTCATTTTAATAAACTAAATGCCTTAAATTTCATTTAAAAATATATTTTATGTCAATGACCATATGACGTTTATTACTTAAATACATATTTATTATATTGACATAGGTCTTATTTTGTTTGATAACGTACTTAGTTGATTTGATAGCCAAAGAGTAACTGTCGATTTCAATAGAATTATCTTTATTATTTATAGACCGAAATAATAGTCGGGTGTCTAATACCATCCAAGTATTAATCTAGGTTTAGTAGCGTCTAGGTTTTGGACTATGAGGGTAAGGTAATATAGTTGTTGTGGTTTATTAATATACTAGCTGTTGCCCGCGGCTCCGCCCGCGTGGATGTCGGTTATCGCTGCAAAAAGCCTATGTGTTATTCCAGACCATAATCTATCTGTGTGCCAAATTTCATCCAGATCCGTTCAATAGTTTTTACGCGAAAGAGTAACAAACATCCATCCATCCATCCATCCATTCTTACAAACTTTCACATTTATAATATTAGTAAGGATGTAGTATAGCGAGTGAATAGTTACGCCATGCTTTGTCCTCTTCTTTCAAATGTAAAATTACTGATGACAGAATTAGAGATTGACTGCATGGTATGTTCAGTGGCTTAAATGGTTACCTCGCCATTTACCATGTAAGTTGTCCCGAGTCTGGATGTACTTTGTGTCCGTTAATTGTATGTGTGTAAAGTCCTTTGTCGTTTCTTTACCAAAGAATATAATAAAAATACACCTTTTCTATTCCACTTTTATTAATAGGCGGATTGTGTTTTTGTTTGCTTTGTACTAATGCACAATTATATCTCCTGGGCAGGTCGCTCGACAGAGACGTTGAAATTTTTATTATATTTCTCAGAGACTTAACATAATTAAGCCTAACCACACATCAAATCTGACTCAAACTTAAAAGCTTAGCAAACATGCAAACCCATATATATTGTATTACATAGTATCTAACAATCAAGTGTAATTTGTCATATGGGGTTCAATGACCGCGTGCGTTTTATATGAAACGGACGTAAGCAAATTTTAACCAATTTTCTAACATTAATGAACAGTTATTTTAGGTTAATAAGTATTATTATAATCGTACTACTCAGTGTTTAATTAATTTAATATAAACTGTTATTTCTGAAAATGAATCAGTGTGGGAGTTATGCGATGTATTAAGATAATTTCGATAAAGTTTTTAGTTCATTTTCTGTGCCAAACTGGAGAGTTTGGTAACTTAATTTTGCGATTTGCTTAAGTTCGATGTCTGGGTCAGCGACTTCTGTTTTTTTCGACAATTCTGCAATTTTGCTAACATAGCTGGCAAAAACGAGTGAACACGCTTTTGTCTAACCTTTTAGAGAAAAATAAAGGATGAGATTCAATGTTAATTCAGAACTTAAATAAATAAACTAAATTCTTGTGCGAGAATTTATGTAGATGTCGATAGAGACCGCCCTAAGAGGACAAACATCTACCAAGTGAATGATGTGCTAAAAAAGGGCCAAATTAAAAGTACCCACAACTGACGTTTATATGCATGAAGAGGTTAACGAATGTAGAGGAAGCAAAAAAGTATGTCTAGATAGATGCAATTGGCGTACCAGAGTCTTTGCCTACCCCAATGGTAGTCGGTCGTGTTATATGTATATGTATGTATGGAACTAATGTGTTATTCTCTTTAAATATACACACAGAAGATACAGTAAAAGCAACTATTGTGAAAAGTCACCGTTGACCGTCGACATGACGTTAAAGGCCTAGAAAACCACACAAAAGATGTCAACCTATTGACTTCTATAGGACAACTCATTAATACTAATAGGTACAAAAGAAAAACCATTTCATTTCTTTCACTATCCACCACACGTTTCTTCAACAAAACCGATAATAGACAACATAGGACAGAACAGGGCACGTACTGACCATTATTCTACCTAAAAAGATGCCAGATATTATCTTTTATCATTTTCCTCAATTCTATTTCCGTACAAGAAGCGTACGCACACGTATGAAGTGGGTTTGTACCTAATAAATAAAGGTTAAGGTTTATAGCCCTTTTAGGATCGTGGGATTCTTTCTTTACATTTTGTAAAAGTGTAAGGTGTAAATAATTGTATGCCAACCCAATTGGACCAAGAGCCGACAACGTATTTACTTTTGTCATTTCATAAGTCATAAAAATTCACAAACTAACTCTTATGTACCTGCAGAATGATAAATGGCTCTGTTAGAAACCCACTGCGGTCGGGGTGTTTAATCCTAAAATATCAAAGAGGGTAAGAAATAAACTTGTTGTTTTTAAGAAATCTTCATGTACGGTGGGCCACGGAGATAGCTGTATAGGGCCGCTATATAAAGATTAGTTTTTAAGCTAAATCAATGTATTAATTTGTGTAAAATATATTTTACTATAGGTTTAGTCTAATTGTACACTGTTACTAAATTCCACAGAAATAATATACAATGGTTTTCTTAAAAAACTAATTATCATATAGCGGGCCTGACTATCTAGATAAATGGCATAAACAGTAGTCGAATCGAAAAATCAAAAAAGCAAATGTATGGGATTTGATGTACGTTTACGATATAATGTCGCAAACTTATGTCAAATCCCATACATTTGCTTTTTTAACTTTTCGTTTCGACTACCGTTTATGCCACTCGTCTAGAGGGGCTGTACAACTATTTCCGTTCTAGTATGTACACCATGTTTCGCTTGTTTATCGGCATGCAAATGTCAATGTTTTTACAATGACAATAGTTATATTAAAATTTATGATAAGAACATTATTTTAATGAACTCCAGATAAAACCTAAAGTATTTCACAACCTTAGTTAATAGTCAAAGTCGCGCTCATTTATTCATTAAGATCAAATACATGATACTTATGAACGTCATAAAAACAAATGCCAGCATACTTTTTTTTCTACGGCCAATTCTCTGTATAGTACACTGCATAGTTAAACAAACTGTCATAATTATAAATCCTGCGTAGGAGGATCAATTCTGCGGTTGGAAACTCCACATCCTTGGTTAAACATAGTCCCTAGATGAACATATTGTTTACATTGTGAAAACCCTTCGTGTCCCGAAGCACATTAAACTATTTAGTGCTTAAGTTATTATGTAAGTACTTATGGAAATTGTTAGGGCAGTACGTGAGTTTAACACATCATATAACTTAATCTATCTTAGGTTGGTTTATGGGATTAGGCGACAATATTGTGAATATATACATACTTAGTATAATTGACTGCCTTGGTGGTCCAGTGGTCGCAGTATGCGCCTGCTGTGCACGAGGTTGTGGGTTCGATTCCCACGCAGGACAACACTTTGTGTGGCCCACAAAAAGTTGTTCTGAGTCTAGGTGTAATTTGTGTCCGTTAATTGTATGTTTGTAAAGTCCCCCGCGACACAGAGCTTGTTCTAGTGAACAAGCTCTGTGTTGTTGTCTTTAAAAACAACTCCCGCTTGTCTTTAAAAAAAAAACATGTCATAAGTAGAACTTATGAATTTCTAAAAATTCATGAATTTTTTATCCATTACAAGTAGGTATCTTGTTTTTCGTCCCAACATGAAAACAACCGGTGCATGCATATTAAGATTTATAGCACCTGAAAATGGTAAAGGGACGCGAGTTTGTGAAAAATGGAGCATTCTATATATCCTTTGAGATCGTACCACCGCTCTTTGTTGCATTTTTGTATAAAATTTTAGAAGTAAAAAGAATATCACAAATAAGATCGCTTATAGCGATAAGACCGCCCATTGTACATACTGTTCGATGTACCTTATTGATTTCTTGCCTGTATTTTTAACATTTGATGTACAATAAAGCATATTTATTATTATTATTCCTTAGAGCATAACAAAGCGACTGCTCGGTTAGTTCAGCTCTGACATCTCACGATATTATAATATACATATCTATACCAACTTTTAATCAATAGAATATTCGGATTCTTAAATCACATTTTCTTTATCCCAGGGTAAACATAACAAAACTGGTGTTACAATATGTACGGTCGACAATATAGAAATGCTCCCGGTAGTATGTATAAAAAATTAAATATTTACTTTTTGCTCGACTCGGGAATCAAATTTTCCTAAACCTTTCGATCAGCCGCATGCTTATACCGTTGGGCCTTTAAAGTAATCTGAACTTTTGTCCCATTTATCCAGGGCTGTCATAAAGTGCCTAAACTACTAACTCCTAAATTAAGCCTACATATTATACCTTTCTCTCTGTTGAGTTACATTATTTAGACTAAAATATTTAAAGTTTAATGAATAAAAGCGTTGTTTAAAAATATTTACGTTAAGCTTTACGCAACTACACTATTGCGTTTAGTTATTTGGCTGTGGTCTCCAGTAAGGTAAAGGTCCTTCCCTTGCCGGGAAATGAAGTGTGAGATGCAATGCATTGCGAAAACCAGTTAAATTTACCTAAAAGTATCTAATATTATCAACTTAATCGCACAATGGCAGTGCATACAACTACCATACATAAAGATCTCGGGTTCGGTTCCGAGTTTGCTGGTACTGGATTTTTCGATTACAATGCAGGAATTTGGCATAGTATTGAATAAATATCCTTGCACATATTAAACGAGACCTTACATAGCTAGCGAAACATATACGTATATGTTTACCCCTATGGGAAATTTACGTAATTCCAAATGCTGCTATTAACCTGAACACAAACATTTCCATGGAAACCTCAAACGTACATTTGATATCCCGAAAGGATTTATCCTAATGACGGTATAATGTCCTATAATATACCAAAATGTTTTGGGTTCATATATAATGTTTAATTAAAATAATCAGCGTCGACCCATTCACTTGTCAAATACCACAATAGGTGGCCTAGATCTTTATATTAGAAAGTTTATCAAAGCAGTTCTATTTAAATTACAATTAGATTTCGTTCAAATATCTGTTGCTCGCATTAAGCTCGCAGTCAGACAACGCTCATATTGGCTCGCGAGGCAAATGCGGCTCCACATCACGAAGCTGCCTTGTGCGGCATTCCTCTCAGGCAGTCTCGTGAAGTTGATAACCGCCTTAACAAACCGAGTCATATTTTTATGTATCTATTATTTACACTTCGTAAATAACAAATTAGAAGTATAAAGTGCTGTGTATACCATTCAGATGACAAGCAAGCATACGGCCCGTCTACTACTAACAGTTACTATAGCCTATTGACGCTAGCAATACCAGAGGTATCACTTGTGGGACGCTGACCCAGATCTTTTAACACTAGGATTTATAATGGAATTTCCCTGAGATAAGAACGTATCGTTAAAAACGCATCTCCAAATGAACTCTGGAATCAATGGTCACACAGTAATTTTGCTGTGTGACGGTCCTTCGCCAGGCAGGCTTGCAAGCATTATGTCAAGATGAAATCCTATCAAAGCTAGATCAGGCGTTCTTCAAATTGGTGACATACTCGTAGATCCAGCTCTGATTTCCCCATAGTTACTAATTCAGAGATTAGAAGATAATATTATAAAGAGAACCTATTGGTCCTGATCTCTTTTTGCTCATTTCGGATTGCCGTCCCAACGGACTATGACAGTAAAGAAATAACACACACCCGTGTGCTACATAATACATTACACTCAATAAACCGCCGTGGAGATTGAACGCCATGACCGAAATTGGTTTGAAAGACTATGACTTATTTATTAAAAATATTATTTGATGAATAAATGAAATATCTGTCATACGTTCGTCAAATATTTCAATCATTCGACGCCCCTTCATATGAGTGAATACCTACTCGAGAACAATTTCCGGCATACATTATGTATTGAGCTAAATTGAACAATGTAAGTAAAATTGAAAGTATTTTTGTGCCGTTATCCCGAATGTATTCTATTCTAATTTCCAATTCCATTAAAGGTAGGGCATCATAGTAACAAGCATGCCCGACTGAGGAAGGAACTCCACCTTTTAAAATACCACATCCAAATAAGTACACACAGCGGTATAATTAATTGTATTCCTGTGTGTAAGTGCAGGTCTCCAGCGCTCATGTAGGGATGCGTTTTGAAAGAAACGGTTTCCTATCCCTGGGATATTTCATCTTAAAGCCCTGGTTTATAAAATTACATTCACACCTCTTGCGTGCAAGTTGGTTGATTTTCCACACGGCTACCACCGTTTCTACATCTTAAACAAAAATACATTGACAATAGAGATTAATTCTAAATAAAGATCTATTCTGTTAATATTAAACTTGTTTCAGCAAATTATTTCGTGTCTTTACTAAGTACATAAAGGGTCTTAATAACAGAGACATTTAAACAAGGAAAAGCCAAAGCCTATAATATTGTTCATAATATTGTTTAATTAAGAAAAGCTTAGACATGAAAGCATTGATTGTTGGCAAAGGTCACGGGAACAAGATTAAATTTCGTATAATTATTTGAAATAGAATTGACTTTTAACCCTAGTTTATAGTTAGAGCACAATACAAGCAACAACAATACAAGCGAGCAAGCCCATCTGGGGAAGGACCTCCGCCGTACAGAAGACCACAGCCAAATATGTAGCCAATAATGTACAGAAGACACAACCACACAGTTATGCTTATGTTAAAAACCCCAAATAATGTTTGTTTTTGTTTTGATTTAAATAAGACAACTCCCGCACTAGAGAACAAGCTCTGTGTCGCAGGGGACTTTACAAACATACAATTAACGGACACAAATAACACCCAGACTCAGAACAACTCTTTGTGGGTCACACAAAGTGTTGTCCCTGTGTGGGAATCGAACCCACAACCTCGTGCACAGCAGGCGCACACTACACCCACTGGACCACCGAGGCAGTCGTTTGCATGCCTTTACAAAAAGACAAAAACATTATTTGTGTAGATTATTTCATTATTAAGAACTTTCTAACACATGTTCCTGCGATTAAATTCCTATTCTATTTCTATTTCATGGAAAGAAAGAAAAACAATTTATTTTTACACACAAATGACGCACATTTAAACAGAAGATATCAAAAACAATAATATTTTGTATGGTGTACGTCACACGCATTAAAAAAATGGCCCCGCTCAGCATGTTGCTATTATGCATAAAACTTAATAACGCTGATTTTCACATACAGAATTTCTGGTTTTAATGCAATCTAGTGAGGAAACAGAGAAATACTCGTACATTTATATGGACCAAACGTCCCCCACATTACCTCTTAAGCTCTTTGACAGTTCTTTTCAAGGTTATACCCTCGTCAACCAACTGGCCGTAGGCAAATTAACTGACATCGTTGTCTAAATTTCCTGTTACGATTGACATAAGAGGTCATTTGTTACTTTGTGATGAAATATCTGTAGGAGAAAAACTCAAAATTAATTTAAGTTCAAATTAGGGACTTATATATTAAGTTTTGGTGTGAGTCATAAACATCCACACATCTATCTATACAAACTTTCGCATTTATAATATTAGTATCTCGTAGAACAAAGAATCGTGTTCATCAAACATTCATTTGTCCTTTGTGAAAATCGAACTGACGTCCTTTGTACTAGCAGTCATAGACAGCACTAAACAATAGACCAGCGAGCCAGTCTAATATTCATAATCCACTTTAGAAGACAACTCTCACGTTAGAAAACAAGAAGGAAAACGTAATTATTCCCAACCTGTGCCCTACAAAAAAAATATTTTTGTGTCTGGCATTGTATTATAAAAAAATCCATAAATCCAATCCATAGTTTGTTAGTAACAATATTTTCTTATACCTATGTTAGTAACTAATCTAATACTATTACTGTTAGGGACATATACTTCCCCTCCCCCTACGCAGACTCACTGAGATCCCAACACATGGAGTTGAGTGAATCTGCGCATGAGAAAAGTGTCATATCTGTCCCCCACCATTATCAGCACGCTATTGGGACTCCCTTGGACCCGTCGCACTATAATGTACGTCGCATATATGCCAGACTTAACCTAACATATTGCCAGAATGCTAGCAAAATACATTTATTCGTTCGAGAAAAAAGCTAAATTTTATGTCTTCCTCAGTTCTAAATCTCGTAATTGCTTGTAAACTATAAGGAGATATAAATTTATCTCTAAGGCTATCAAACGAAGTACTAACTACTTGTATAAACGACGTCATTAATACTCAAACTATTAAACTAGTTTGTTCATTTAATTATCAAGAAACTTAGTTTCATGCTAAGAGCTCAACGTTGCCTTTGAAGGTACTCGTAAATAGGACATCCCTGAATAAATTCTTCATTTAGTTAATAGATATTAGTGTAGTGAATATTTTGTTGGAACTCGTAGCTAAGTAATGGTTGCGGTGATAGGTCTGCGAGGTTAAGCAAACTTAACGCGGTCAGTCCATAGATCGGTGAGCATAAAGCCATTGGCCCTGTGCCTGATTCCTCTTCAATCGTCGGATTGCCGTCCTTTCAAAATATGCGAGTAAATGAATAGGATGTTTACACTGTGCACTATAATATATATAGAGCAGATGTTTCATATTCATTGAGATTGGCTTTATTAATAATATAATTTTATACTTAAGCTAAGAGAGGTAGGGCATCATACCAGTGAGCAAACTTGACTAGGGAATGACTTTCAAAACAAGACCTAGAAAAGACCTAAAAGTATTCCTTCCTTGCTGAACCAAAGATAAACACAACAACCAAGCAACAGTTTAGAAACAACATCTATGCGGGCAATCCCGCGGACAAAACTTTGTCACTTATATAAATCGTAGAAGTAGCTACGCATATACGAGTACGGTCTACGTCGTAGGCGTTACCCCTACGTGACAAGATTGTTAGAACTATTGACTATTGAGTCAGCAATCTCTATTGATACAATGTTTGACTTCAATCTCTACGTCTATACAGCAATAGAATCTCCAATACATGTTACTATACGTTCTTTATTGCTAGTATTGCGGAATAATCCCTATAGAGCGGGGAGCTTTGCAAACATTTAACAGACAAAATGTACACAAAGTATGGAATAATAAAGTGAACGAGGCCTCATATTTGACCATATGTGACCTTGACTGTTAAGCCGAAGGTCATGAATTCCATTCCCATACTTGATTACATGATTCTGGGTGTAAGTTGTCCGTAAAATGTATGTTTGTAAAGTCTCCCACGACACAAGGTTTCCTATTATATTAAATAACATGCCTCATTATACGTGATTGTATTTCAGTAGCGCTATGTCACGTTTTAACCATGATGTGTTAAAACGTCAGTCGTTCGACCGAGAAAGAGGGACGGAGCAATACACGCTATATAGCTCTGTCTCTCTTTCTTTATCGAACGACTTGTTAAGCTCCCTGAACTGTTAGCACTGTTTTGTACGCAATGCATTAGAGGCAATTCGCTTTCTTGTTTTTTTTTAGTTGTATGTTTGTAAAGTCCCCTGCGACACAGAACTTGTTCTCAAATACGGGTGTTGTCTTTTATAAAAACTTAAACTTATTTTTTTTACCCTCAGCGATTAAACCTATAATAATTATAAAAATTAAATTATTACAGGTTTAATCTTAACAACGTTTAAAATGTATATATTTAAATATGAATTGTATATATTATGTATACCTATATTTATTGATGTATATTATTTATATCATGTATATGAGGTTAATTAATTTATAATATAATGTGTATAATATGTTAACATTTAATAATTTATTATTTTATTAAGTACCTACTATGGTTAAATGCACCTACCTAGTTTTCTCTCTGCATCACCCAAAGGTTGACTGGTAGAGAATGCCACTGGCATTAAGTCCGCCTTTGTACGCAATTTATGTGCAAAAAGTTTTAAATAAATAAATAAATTATATTTAATTTAATTTTTAAACGAAAATTGTTGTTTATGTTACAAAATCAGAAGTTCACTCTGAGTTAGAAACTCATAATGGACTCGTAATTACTTTTATACTGATTCACTTTAAAACAAATCAAAATGCAAGTCATTTTCATTTGTTTGTAAGTGAGTTTGGATCTCGCATTAGAACTCAGCTATTTGGCTTGATACAATGAAGTTTTCCCGAGGGGCTATAACATAAGACTCTTCAAAAAAAAGTTAAAAGGTTTTTCCATAGGGTTGGCAACAGTGATACCTGTGTCACATTACGCACAATTCAGATACTTATTTAAACACTAGCTGTTGCCCGCGGCTTCGCCCACGTGGATGTCGGTTATCGCTGTAAAAAGTAAAGTAGCCTCTGTGTTATTCCAGACCATAATCTATCTCTGTGCCAAATTTCATCCAGATCCGTTCAGTAGTTTTTACGTGAAAGAATAACAAACATCCATCCATACTTACAAACTTTCACGTTTATAATATTAGTAGGATAGGATATCAAAAACCCTGGTGTAAGCAATTATTAGATTGGCAACATTATTTCTGGCTCATTTCCTACCTCCATAAGAGTTACTTTGTAACTTAAATGAATTTTAAGTTTGAGTAACACGAGTGATTCGACTACGGTACTTACATCAGACGAACCGTATGCTTGTTTGCCACCTAAGTAGTAGCTATATAAAAAAACTTCCAAAACACGTATAAGCTTTTAACCTAATAGTGTTGTTTGTTTACAATATCGACGAAGTTACCATCTGTAATATATATTTGACAAATCAATTCCAATATATCACAATAAATTGAAATTATGTTTGGCATCCTCGAGACATGTCAGCGTTGAAATATTTGAGCGCGTTATTCAATCTTAGATATACACAATTTATATTTATGTTAAGTGGTTCTTAGTAGATAGATAACTCTTTATTGTACACTAAAATACATATTGCTTACATAAGTAGTTTTGTTTAAAAGGCAAAGAAAGGTATTAAATTTTGTTTTGAAATACATTATTAGACTTGATATACATTTTTATCATTATATAGATTTTTTTTTTTACTTTAAAGTAAGAAAGAACGAGTAGTAGTAATAACAGTTATACCACTTATATACAAAGTACAATATACGAGTAGGTAATAGTTATACTACTACAAAGAATAATATAGACGTACTGTCTTACAGTTAGGTTAAAAAATTGTTTTGTAATTTGTGAGTCAAAGCACCCTGGCGCCGGCGCGACCAGTAATAATAGATTTTCTATTGTGTCAAGTTTGCTGGTGGCTGACCGGTCACTACCATGCCAAATACCACGCTTCATACCAAAGCCAAATAACTAAAAGCGAGGTAGAGTATTATAGAAGCGAGCAAGCCTGACTTAGCGGCAAGCTTGCTTAATCTCTATAGATATAGATCAGCGAGATTAAGCAAGCTTGCCGCGGCCAGTCCGCAGATTAACTGGCCGTTTTCTTAGCTAGGTAGGGTGCTATAGAAGCGAGCAAGCCTTACTACCTCTAACATCCATTCTACCCTAGTCAGGCTTGCTCGCTTCTATAATACCCTTATAGTTATATACGCTTATAGTTATTTGGCTGCGGTTTGAAGCGTGGTATTTGGCGTGAGTATAAATCCCCAGTGTTAATTTAAAGGTGATTCAAAGAATATTATTCCATTCTCAGGGATTTGTCATTACAAAATTCTGGTATCTAAATACGTTATAGCTTTCTGGCTACATTGTTTGTTTACTAGGCAGTGTAAAAAAAACCTACGATATTTATTTTTAAATTGTATACACAGGTCTGGCTATTGGTGTAAATATTTATAAAGCTAAATTAAGCATTGTTGTTTACTTAACATAATTATTACTGCGGGACTCGTTACAGTATTTTAATTAAAGTGTGGTATTAAACGGAAAACTTGCTAAGTACGAATCGGATTCGCACAATGAAGGTTCTGTACAAAAATTACAATATATTTAGTGGGTGTATTGAATGATTTTATGTCTGTTATGTTGAGT